>CM055106.1:14076392-14676392 GCA_029204225.1 Diphasiastrum complanatum | reverse complement strand
TTGATCCGCAACTTATTGTACTCATTTACTTCTGTTTCGTTTTGAATCAATACTATCCTTTATTGCATTCAATTTCATCTCAGAATATATGCGTTTTATGGAATTCTTCGCGCTAATTATTTGTCTGATAATATTCGATGCTTAATTGTTTGGCTACATAATCACTGTAGTATTGGCGATTTCAAAGTTAGTTACTATAAGTTCAAACGTGATTTCTATCACTATTGTCTTGTTTGAAATTTATAGGTATAGTCATGCATTGGAAAGATGAAGATAATTTATTCCGCCATGCACGAAAAGTTTTCTTTCTAGACACATGAATTATTTTCATTCGTTTCTTTTCAAGCTAGACCTTTCTTCTACACACCACTTTCCGACATATCTCCCTAGGTTTTTTGAGAGTGAAATGTTGTTGATGTGTCAACCATTTTTGCATAGAGGTCCTAGTGATGCTATAAATGAAAAAACACTTTACGAAGTTTTCTATGGAGAGAAACCAAATGTGAAAGGCGTGAAGCGTTTGGTTCGACTATGTGTCCTTGGAATACTGGAAGTAAATGATGAATGTTAGAGAATATAATGCCAAACATCATCTTCCTCAATGATATATGTAGTTGTGCTCATTCTGAACCCATTGAACACCGAGTTTTTGATTTCTAAATAGTGGTTAACTAGCTTTCTAGACACAGCTCACAAAATATTAGATCTACTTCAGAAACCCATCTTAAATCTTTCTTGGACTTTTGAAACACATGACCATATCTAAGTAAATTCAATCATTTTCATTTCAAGATAAACAATCTTTAAAACCATGCATCAAAAATATCACAAAACAATGTCAATTGGAATCTTGGAAAATCAATGTGCTTGTTTTTCTCTCAACATGTACATTGTTGATCCAACATATGACGTATTGATCAACATATAGTAGGTTTCTAGAGAGCTTTACTTAACCCTAGAACTACCCTAACAGTGATTCAAATCAAGTCCCTTGGATCATGGCATTACCTCTTCCACCTCTTAGTCAAAAATCATGATTTATTCACTAATCTGCAAAGATCTAGCCACTACAACACCCACTTATTAATACTCCAAGAATTTTAAGTGGGTAGCATCAATATTTTACTCAATAAGTACAATGAAAATAAATTAAATGTGACTATAATAATTTACAAATGATAACCATGTGGTCAAACAAGCCATGTGACGAAATTACAATAGCTTTCTATTCAAATTCTAACACTCCTCAGATATAGATTCACTGAAAATGTTATCTCTAGATAGTGAGGTTGCTGGACTTCATTTGAGAGTGTTTCAATCTTAAGAAGTGGCAAGAGTCATTGATCAAGATTTCATGATTCTATGTGTTGATTTGCTTGGTAGAAGTGCTAGAAGAGAATTGAGGAGTTGTTGTTGTTCAAAGGAGTGCTTTGTGCATTGAAACAGGTTTAAAGAGAAGATCAGGTCATTGCTACATGGCAACATCAAGTGGAGTCATGTTGTTTTGAGAGTGAAAGCATTGAATGATGAGTTGGCTTGCATTGATGAGAGCATCAAGGAAGGAGAGCTTGTTCAAGTGATTCTTAACGGTTTGTTGGATGCTCATGCTAACATTTTTCAAAGTCTTGCTATTTAGAGAACTTTGCCAAGTTTCATGGATGTTCAAGAGATCTTGATCAATGAAGAATATAGGCTTCAAGCAAGGAGTGGATCTACATCAACTCAAGTTGGAGAGGAGGCTATGTTCACAAAAAGCAAATTCAAGGGCAAAAACAAAGGCAAGTGGTCCAAAGGGCAAGATCAAGGGGAGGCTTCTTCAAGTGGCAAAAAGAAAGATAGATCAAAGCTCAAATGCTTTTACTGTGACATCAAATGACACTTTGCAAGTACCTTTTAGGTCCCTTTCCTCAGGCTCCATAAAGGCTTCTAGGTGATATAGAGTGCTACAAGAAGAAGAGAGATCGAGGAGACCAGCAAGGTAATCTTACTCTTGATGAGGATGGTTTGGATGTTCAAGATACAAATGATGATGCTTTTGTGATGTCTTCATGTATGCTTGCTAATGATGGAGATCTAGATCCATGGTGGATTGATAGTAGTGCAAGCTCGCAAATGACTTTTCACAAAGAGTACTTCACTTCTTTGTTGGCATATGGAGATGACAAGAGGGTGATCTACATGGCCAATGATTGTGAGTGTGCAATCAAGGGCTTGGCACAATTCCTATTTCTCTCTCTACAAATAGGAATGTTCATTTGGAAGATGTCTTGTTTATTCCATCGATTGTCAAGAATTTGCTTAGTGGGAGTCAATTGCTAAGTAAAGGTCTCAAAGTGGAGTTTGATGGAGATGCTTGTATGATCAAAAGGAAGGATATCCTAGTTGCAAAAGGTAAAAGGCAAGGAAAGTTGTTCAAACTAGATGCTTGTGTTATTGCTAACCAAGTTGGATGTGTTGCAAGAGATCAAATATCTATTCAAGAGGTTTGGCATAAGGGGATGGGACGCCACAATTTCAGGTCATTGGAGGTAATGGCAAGAAAGAAGGTCGTGGTTGGTCTTCCAAGTTCTTTAAGTAGCACCAATCATGTTTGTGAGTCTTGTGCTTTGTCAAAGTCATATATACTACCTTATACTAGATCTACAAAGCCTTTTCAGGTTGTACATTCAGATTTTCATGAAATTACTACAATTAGCAATAGTGGAGCTAAGATGTATGTAATTTTCATTGGTGATGAGCATGGGATCAAGAGGCAGTATACAACACCAAGGACCCCACAACAAATTGGAGTGGCTGAAAGGAAGAATAGGACTCTTTGTGAGAGTGCCAAAGCCATGAGGTTAAGTGCTGACCTTGATAAACCATTTTGGGATCAAGCTTTGTTGTGTGCCAATTTCTTGTGCAATAGGTGACCGAGTGCTATTTTGGATGGAAGGACACCGTTTGAAATGCTATTCAAGAGGAAGCCGAGTGTAAACTTTCTCAAAACTTTTGGATGCACATGCATGTCAACATTATTCTTGATGATAGGACCAAGGAGGATCCATCTTCGAGGAGAGGTATTTTTGTTGGTTATAGTGAGGTGAGTAAAGCCTACAAGGTTTACATTCCTTCTACTAACAAAGTGATTGTTGGTAGAGATGTCATTTTTGATGAGGGGAACATTCCAAAAGCAACTTCAAGTACTATTTATGTTGATGATGTGGATGGATCTAACAATCTTGATGATGATGTTATGGATCTTACTTTGGAAGTCCCTTCACAATGTTTGCTTAAACAATAACTTTATTCAAGAGTAAACTTACTATTCAAGCTAAGCTTATATATACCTATAGTAATTCGCCCTACTCCTCACCTATTTTCATGTTTCCAGTTGCCAAGATCCTCTCCTCTCATGTATTCAGTCATTGTCTACTGCTTATCAGCACAGTTGCTTATTATCAGACTTATTCTCAGTTACTCAGAGATAGCTTTAGAGTGTGCAGTTTCTATCCGCTATTGTCTTGCGCTCATTAGCAATCAATCTTTTTTTCTGAATCAATACTATTTCCTTATTGCGTTCAACTTGTGTCAGAATGCATGCTTACAAGTTGGTATTGAAACCATGTCTATGTTGGAATTGATCCCCACATATATATTTGGAGTTCAGAAAAATTTGAATTTTTGATATGGACTTAGGTCTTATTCGTTACTGTTTAGGAGGGGTTATCACAAGAAAACTTCATAGAATAATGCTTAACAAATTTAGAATAAAGGATTTTCATAATGCAATGATAGCTTCAGACATGCATCACGAACTTTGCAAATAGATATTGATGACATTGAATCTTCTTGTAGATACATTGTCATGATTACAAGAATACATGCAATCACTTGGAGTTGCAAGAAGCAAAGTTCGTGTTCAATCTTACCCATCGAGGCAGAGTACATGGAACTTTGTATGCAAGCAAGAAATATGTATGATTTCAAAACTTGTTGTTGGAGCTCTAGATAAACATGAAATTACACTTTTTGGTGACAAACAAGAATGTTTGTTTTCAAGTAGAAAATGTAAACACATAGATATATAGCATCATTTTTTTAAGGGACTTGGTACATGACCAAAAGCTCTTACTAAAGTATTGTAATCCAAAAAGAATGATTGCAAAGATCATGACAAAGGGCATAATGAGATAGCGTTTTGATTATTTAAGTGAGTAAATGGGGATATTAGATTTACCAATTATTGATCAACAAGATCAAAGTGCGGATTGAGACAGGCCGTTTGTAGTCTATAGTCTATATATTCCTATTTTACTCTTCACACTTGGAGCTTAAATATTGGATTAGTATTTACTCGTGTTAAATTTGGTTGTTGGCATGGAAATCTAGTTATACATTAACACCATTGAAATATTGATATGCACTTAAAGATTCTTGAATGGGGTGCCAATGTGCCATGGATCTTGGTCATTGGTGTTGTAGCTTGTTGTACGGATCCATTGAACTTTGTGTCCTCAATATGTTTTTTTGTACTCATTCCATCACATGTTATCATAAGGGATTGTAAGTCACATGACAAGGTACTAGGGTTAAGACAAGAAGCGTACCCCAAAGCATATGAAAAAGGATTTAGCTAGATCTAGTAAGTACAAGAATCAAATCATCAATTTACTTTATGAGTGCAAGAAAAGGACACTTGATATATAGTGAATAATGTTGGTGTGGTTTACATGTACAGCCATTCAATAACTACAGCATTTGCATATGTCTCTTTCGCCATGTTGAGGACAGGCATGTTCAACATACGGTTCTGCTATAATTTCACCAGATGTCAACAGCCTTAGTACAGTGTAAGCAATCTTTAAAGAAGAACTTTTTTCCTATTGGTTTTCAAATTTCTATTGTTTTTTATTTTAGAAGCTCCCGAGAGCTGCCTCCCTTTTCCTTTTCCTTTTGGGCTACACGTAAATCTTTTATTTCTCCTTAGGGGCCTCTCCTTAGGACTTCAAGCTTGTAGCTAGCAACAAACGGACAGCCTTATAATCAACTACATACTTACCATACATCATCCTGACTTTATCGGCTTATTTTTAGCAAGGTATTGTCTCCTGCAGCAGAATACCAGCCTGAGAATCCTCACGAAGTAAGTAAGTTTGACCACCTGCAAACCTCACTAGTGAAGATGACTCGATACACTGCAGGAAGCAAACTGGAAAGCAACAAGAATAACAAAACGATGGCATTTTCGCAACAACCCATGCTTGTGGTGTAGAAGACCTGCTTTCCATCAACACCCAACTTAACTAGATCGATAAATAGATAATGTAGGTTTTCATAAGCCGAAAACATTTACTAAGTTTCAAGAAAAGACGAAGAAGCAACAGTTTTCAGCTTCTGCAAATAAAATACCAAATACATGTTTTATTCCCGAAATTCAGACTGCAGTTGCCACTTTCAAAATGAACTGCGATGCTCTTCAATTTGAAACTTCACATGTTTTAACGCTACATAACGAATAATCAATTCACTGAAGGAGAGGTGAAAGAAGGAGGATAGTGTGCAAACACTCTTTATTGTTAGCATCATTGACATGGTAATGATCAGAATGTATTCAAGGTTTGTCCTCATTTAGCAAACTACTTGCAAATTCATCATGAAGACTTGTTCCTTGAGAAGCATAAAGAGATTGTGCATCACGTACTGCATCAGCTCCGATGTCTGTCCAACCAATTTTACACGAGGATTATATCTGAAATTTTGCATAGCTCTCCACACCTAGAAAGTCTAATGGTTTTTACTGGAACATCTTTCGACAAATCTATATAACTGTAAATACAAAGTAATTATGCAGAATACTGTCAATTATCTTTCATACGTAAAGAAAGACCTTAAAACATATGTTTCGGTTACTTGCATGAAAATCTCGCCGCATGGCAAGCTGGCTGCTGAAAGAGGAATTATCTTCAAGGGAAGACATGAATTTGCTTGAAAACGATCTTTAGCTTCTCCGAATCGTGATGGACATTGGAGTTCTAACTCGGAGGTTTGCCTTCTCACTATAAAGGCAACGTACAACCAGCTTCAGCTTTTCTTGTTATAGAGCCTTCGCAGTTTGTGGAAGACTAAGATCGTAGCAGAAAGATGCTGAGTTCCTGCCCAGGCGACCTATCGGGATTGATCATGTGGAAGGATTCTGAATCGCGAGAGCCTACTACCCGTTCATAATTGGCACGCATATACATGAGCTCATCTTCATCTGACTTGTCTTCCTGAGGGGGTATCACACCTGCCCCCATAGAAACCGATTGCATCATGTTCAACACGGCCTTGTCATTCTCAGACGGTTGCCGCTTCAATGCAAATCCTACCTTACGACCATTGCAGAACATGCTCCACACTGGCTCCGCATACAGCAACCGAGCTTTTTCTTCTTGACCTCGCTCACACTCCAACGCAATCCGAACCAAGCCTGAAGACATCTCCTTCACAAGAAGATACGTGGGCATGGCGAGCTCTAAAAGCATCAATGGTGGACTTTTGGGATCTTCCTGAATGCAGAAAGCGACTCTACCTTTGCGGCAACCAAAGATAGTGCCAGTCACAGTAGTTCCCAACACCGATTCTGTTTCAGCGTGCTCCTGCAGACGGGCTTGAGAGGCGGACACAGTGCCACAGCCACAGCAGGCCGGAACTAGAAAGCCCATCCAGGAACGCAAGGAGGTAGAGCACTTGAAGTTCCGGCACTTGACGCCTCTGTAATTGTAGCAATTATGAGCGGAAGACATAGAGGAGGGATCGTGCTCCTGCTCCTGCTCCTGCTCGCCATCCTTCTGATCCTCCGCCTTCTGCTGCTGCTGCTTCAGATCCACCATCTTCACGTTATCTTTTGCCTTGCGCGAGTGATGCTCTTGCATTTGCACATAAGGATCGAGCAACATCGAGCGAGAAAGAGCCCAGATCAGCAGAGAGAAAGAGAGACTGAGTCAGTCAGTCGCATAAGAAAAAGCAGGAATAAAGGTGAAGGGAAGGCAGGTGGTGGTGGCCGCGAGGGAAGGAAATAGAAGGAAACGGAAAGAAGAAGAGGAAGAACCTGGGGAGTCGGAAGATCGACCGTAATAACGCCATTTGTTTAGGCTTTGCCACACACACACTCCTAAAACCTAAAAAAGGGGAGACTCCAAAACAAGCAATAGTGCAAATTTTTTCATGGCTATTCTCTCTTTACTCGTTCATTCTTGAGATGGGGTAAAATTTGCTCCTCACTTATGTAAAGTTATAGACTTCATGTCCCAAGCTCATACCATTGGATTGTTACTTGTTATGATGCCGCATAATTCCTTGCAAAATCCACAAAAAGAACTTGCGAGGATTTCGTCAAGCAATATCAAGACAAACATGCAAGGTTTTTCCGTGTGCAATAAAGCTACTCCCAAGGACTTTATGTATTATGGAAGGAGTCGGGCACATGCCATTCAGCCCGATAAGGATTTCCAAAAATATTTAGGCTCCGGGCCTCGCCCAATTTTTTCTGGAAATCCTTACCGGGCAGAATGGCCTGTGCTCGGCTCCTTCCACTGCATAATGGAGTCTTTGACTTTTCCACATGCCATTTACAAAGCATAATAAGCATTGTGGTTTTTTTTGGACCAATGAAAGACTGCCACATGGCTGTCTGACGCGAACAGTCTGACGCGGACTGACGCGTACTCTGACGCGCGTTTGGAATGTGCTTCAGAATCTTAAATTTTTTTAAAAAAAATTCAGTGACATTTTATGCTTTTTAAAAAGCCCAAAAACTGGGCGTAATCAGTACAAAGAATCCATTACGTTTAAGGAGCCTTGCCCAAGGGTGAAGTTTGAGGTCAAGGCTTTGAAAACCTCCATGTAAAGTCCACGTTTATCTTAAGCACTTATGTTACAATCTCTAGCTCCATTTCATTCCAATCTCAGTGGTCTTATTTTGTGCCCTTTGTTATGAAGCATTATTCTTTTTGATATCCCTGATTCACGAATACGACTGCATAAAAATCTCAAAGTCTTTATCTTCATACAAATTGCATGCAGAAGCTTATGTTGACTCCTTTTCGAAAACATGTGTGTGTAGTTGTACAAAGGTCATGGGCTTTAAGGGCATAATGTCTTTTATGCTTCAAAGCCCCTGAATTTTATTTAGGTAGAAAAAATAAGCATACAATTATACCATATAATGCCCTAAAAATGAACTAAACATAAAAATAAAGAAGTACAATTATCTCTTACAAGCCCACAAAAATGAGGCAAATAAGTTTGATCAAGATATAAACAAAATTTGTGAGCACCCAAATCTACCAACATCATTATATACATCGACCATAAAGCACTAGAAACATCTTCATTACATCAACCATGTACATCCACACTAAAGCACAATCAAATTTGGAACACATAAGGGCTCCATGTCTTCATTCATAGTAGTAAAGATTCAAGTGTGCACACTATTCATAGTTGAAATTAGAGCCTGCACCTTAGTGGTTGCAAATCATTTAATTCAAGTCAAATCGCTATGGATGAGCCTTACAAAACTTTTTATCCAAAAGGTGCATGTTGTCTCCTCTTTGTTGGAGTCATCTCAAGATGTGATGTATATATGTCAAATCATGAAATATACACCTTATGTATATCTATATATATGTAGATATTATGATCTTGATGTTAGATCATGGTTCTAGAAAACAAAAAGATCATAAATATCTTTTGTTTAGGGCACACCAAGCCCATGAATATTGACTATAAGCTATATACAAGTGTACATTATATTTAAATTTCCAACCATCCTTACAAACTAAGTTTAAGTTATTTTATTATTTTAAGCTTCTACTCGTGGACTTACAAAACACATGCCATGGAGGAAGTTTATTGACAAATACTCATACGTGGACTTACAAAACACATGCCACGGAGTTTTATTTCTCTCTTTTTTATTTTTGTTTTGTGTTAGCACAATTGCTAACATCAACATCTCCAGTCCAATATGCATATGTAAAACCTTAAAGAAGATAAACATGGTCATTCAAATCATCATTCGAATTTCCACCGTAATAAATGCAATAATTCTATGTCGACTGTAAATATCTTCAAACTCTAAGTAGATCTTTCCAATGAATGAAACTTGGATTTGACATGTATTGGCTTAGTGTACTAACTGAATAAGCAATGTCAAGTCTAGTACATATCATGACATACATGAACCAATAATAGAATGATAAGGATATTGTTTCATTTGTTCGACTTCTTCAAATGTTTGGCGACGCTGGTCCTTTGAATATTTTGAACTTAGATCCATTGGAGTTTTGGTTGGTTTACAGTCGGCCATTTGATATTTGAATAATAGGTTATCAATGTACCTTTGTTGATTGACATAAATCAATCGATGATCATGATCTTTGAAAATCTGTATACCAAGGCAGAAATGGGCTTCTCCTACATCTTCATGTCGAATTCATTTGAGAACATCTCTTTCTGACTTCCTTAAGCATTCGAATGTCATTACTAAAGAGCAACGTATCGTCAACATATAATGTAATGATAACGAAAGGTGAATTTACTGATTTGTAGTAGACATTACAATCAACTCAACTTGGTATAAAGCCTTGTTGAATAAAAAATTCACGAATTCGTCAAAACCATACACAAGATGACTACTTAAGCCCGTAGAGAGCTTTTCACCTGAGTCGACCCTTGAGACCACACCAAGGACCTCCTGAGACATACAAAGCCCGGCGAGACGAGTTCATGAAACAATCTTATCGAGAATCCTATCCCTGGTCAACCACCAAGTTCATGCCACCCTCACCCGATCACAACCCACTTGACCTACCGAAACCAATGCTGATACTGAAGAGATTGGTGACCCCCAAGATGAGTAGCCAACCACTCGAAGCGTTTTGTCGCAACCTACATGTTTCAACGCAAGTGAAGCTTAGCCCTCAACCAGTGAAAGAGCAAAGGTGCCAAGGCCCTTGATGAATATTTGTCAAGGCCCCCACAAAAGCTAAAGGCAACCTAGCAAATCAAGCCAAAACCCAAGATGGTTGATACTCGAGAGTTTGAGAAGTTCGGAAGGAACTGCCCTTGAACCTTGAGAGGCAAAAGAGAAGACCGAAGCAAATATCCTACGAGGTGAAATAAAGCCCTAAGGACAATAGGAGGTTGCAAGAATACCTACGGGCACCATCCTGGAAAAGAGTTGATCCATTCTACATGCCTATCAAAAGAAGAGATCCATGGCCAACGAAGTGACCAAAAGATGAACCTATCAATTGGCAAGTGATTCCAGGCATGATGTTGTAGTGGGATGATGCTGGTTGATTATGATGAATCCCCAAGATACGAGGCCAAAGCTATTCAAGAGCACCTCTTACCTTAGACCGAGGAGGTCTGTGAAGAAATGGATGAAGAATGAGAGCCGAGAAATGCTAATTAGTGTGACAGATAGAAATTGTGTGAGCCTCATGGTGGATCCCAAATGATGGAATGACCATGTAGGAGCTAGTATTTCTAGGCAATTGTAATAAATGCAAGTAGTTCCCTCATAATTAAAATAGAGTGAGCCACCTTTTGATGGTGACCTCTAGTGGAGAAGTTAATTCCACATGTAATTTGTAAAATTGTGGAATTGCCACTCGGGCACCACATATGCAGCCCTCTTGCTTATTTAAGAGGTCCCCTCTCTTGTGAGGGAGCTTTTATCTATTGTCTATATTTCCATATTTGGCATATTGAGGCCAAAACTTGTTTTATACTTAGAGATTGACTTTTCAAAGTTCATTAGTCTAAATTTAATTTGAGTAAACACTTTTTTAAAGTGTGGGAAAGTTAGAATGCAAGTTTGAGTGGATTCAAATTTGAATAGTTGGGTACATCGAATCTAGACCCAAAATTAGTAGAGTTAGCATTTTGGTGTGAAAGCCAAGTGGCCTACGGTTTGGACCTATTATAAAAGGATGTAATGCATGGAGAAAGCATTCTTCTCTCTTCTCTATCTCATTTCATGCTTATACATGGTTCTCTTGGGTTCTACTATCCATAGGTGCACTATCTTGGTGATTGCTTGCAATTCTATGTGTAGAATGATCTATATTTGTTATTTTTGGATCCACACGTGTGAAATATAGTAGCTTGTTGGTTTTGTATGGACAACAACAATACTTTATCAATTCATTCAAGTTTGATCAAGTTCTATTGGTGTTTGCATCTCATTTTGTGTGTAGATGCTGATTTTTTTACATTGGTGAGATTTGCTAGTGTATTTCTCTTTCTAACCAAAGATCATTCAAGTAGATTGAATCTTAAGGATCTGAAATCTTTCACATGGTATTAGAGCTCGTGTTTCATTTATGAAGGAGGAAATCAGATCTATCAATGATTTGGTGAAGATATCAAGTCTAGAGCATGCTAGAGAGGATTCTACACCAAAATCGAGTTTTTTGCTTTTGTAGATTGGATCTTTTGTAGATCAAAACACTATATCGGTCAATATACTTAATTAATTCCAATTTTTGAATTCACATACTGGATTTGGCCGATTTTTGGATCATTGGATCAGCCTAAGTGGTGGCTTATAGATTGCATATCAAATTTTCAGCATTTGCCTGTAGATTTGGAATAGTCAATTTTTTGTGATTTTGTCAAACCCTAATTTTGATTGGATCTCTAGATAGTGAGGTTTCTGGACTTCATTTGAATGTGTTTCAATCTTAGGAAGTGGAAAAAGTCGTTAGATTGAGGATAGATCATAGGTTGATCAAGATTCCATGATTCTATGTGTTGATTTGCTTGGATAAGTGCTAGAAGAGAATTTGTGAGATAGTTTCAAATCTTGGTGATTTTTTTTGAAAGAATTTGTTGTTGTTCAAAGGAGTGCTTTGTGCATTGAAACAGGTTGAAAGAGAAGATCAAGTCATTGCTACATGGCAACCTCAATTGGAGTCATGTTGGAAGCCAATGATAGGCTTACCTCAAGTAGCTATTCATTGTGGAAAGTGAGGATGGAGTCACTTCTTGAGATGAATGATGTTTTGGATATTGTTGTAGGTTTGGAGGAGAGACCAGCAATACAACAAGATCAATTGAGGTATGACAAGAGGGCCAAGAAGGCTCTACACATGATAAAGATGAATGTTACCAATGAACTTCTCAAGGAAGTTGGTAAGTGCACATCATCTTTGGAAGTTTGGAATTCATTGAAGAAGCTTTATGAATCCAAGTCTACTTTTAGAGTGTCGACTCTAAGAAGGAAAATCTTTTTTTGTTTGCAAAAGAATGAAGAAAGTCCAAGTACTTTTGTTTTGAGAATGAAAGCATTGAATGATGAGTTAGCTTGCATAGGTGAAAGCATTAAGGAAGGAGAGCTTCATGGCTTGGATCCATTTGTCCTTCTCTGGATTGTCAATCGCTTCCTCGGACGTCTGTGGTTTGCCACTGAATCCCTAGAACTCTTCTGATGTGGAAGCTGAGCTGCCTGGCACATATTTGCTGGTGCTCTTTGTGGCCTTGTCGACCTTCTGGGAGATCCTCCTGTGACAGCTATGCCTTTGCCTTTGTCTGCTCTGCTCGGTCCGAAACCATCTTGGTTTACAGGAACTGCGACGACAGGTTGCCTCTCGGTTATATAATATTTTGAACCTCCTATTGAGATCACGTTGAATGTGACAGATGTCAAAATGCACTAGCTCCAGAATCTTAGTTCGAGATGCTGACCCCTGTTATTGCTCCATGATGGCTTGCTTGGTAAAGTGTCATTGAGTTCATGTGGCAGAGTCTCATGTGCCGCAGAGTGTTTGGCTGGTCATTATGAGTCTGATGCACCTGATTTGTAGGTAGGCGTACCTTCAGATTATGTAGGTTTCCTTTCCTTGTGCCTTGAGCGATCAAAGTACTGGTACTGGCATCAATCACATTGTAGTTCTTTCTTCGCCCATTTTTGAGCTCTCGGGCTCCTCGACATAGGATGAACTATTGTTGTTCTCCTATTCTCTGCTGATTTGTTTCTTCAGTTCTGGCGGCAATCTATGGCTGTGTGACCCTTCTTATGGCAATGCATATACTCAATCTTGGGATTGAGCCAGCATGTATCTACTGTATGCCCGTCTCTTCTTCATCTCATGCAAGTTTTCTTGTCTGCACCTTGTTGTTTCGACCTCCCTTTGCTCTTCCAGTTGCCTTTGCTGGTTCCCTATCCTTGCTGATCATGATCCTGCCTCTGATTCGGCTCCCTCTTAGGCTTGAATTGCTTCTTGGATTTAT
Source organism: Diphasiastrum complanatum (assembly GCA_029204225.1). Lineage (NCBI taxonomy): Eukaryota > Viridiplantae > Streptophyta > Lycopodiopsida > Lycopodiales > Lycopodiaceae > Diphasiastrum > Diphasiastrum complanatum. The sequence goes on along the minus strand of CM055106.1, from coordinate 14,663,126 downwards.
CTTTGTGATCAAGATGTTCTCTGGCCTCGACTTCCTCTCGAATCTCGACAATCGCCTTTTCGAGGTTCATGGTAGGATCTTTCACGAGTAGGTTCTTGTTGTCTGGAATGATCTGGGTAAGGCTCTCAACAAGTACGTGAGCTGCGTCTCAGTTGACACAACGTTCTCTGCTCCAGAGTTATGTAGTGACAGAAATAGATCCTTCATCTTTCTTATGAAAGAAGTGAGGTCTTTTCCATCCCACTACAAATTTGTCAACTGATCTTCCAGCATCATGATTTGACTTTTTGATTTCGTCTGAAATATGGTGAGTAATGCATCCCACATCTCCTTAGCTTTGAAGAGTGTAGCCAGGTCAAGTGTGAGACTATCTTTGATGGAAGATGTTAGCAAGGCTACTTCCTTGTCATTTTTCTCCCTCCATTCGCGTAGCTCCTTGCCTGTTGTCGTAGGCATTTCTTCTGTGCCATCCACCCGGGGAAATAGTCCTTTGCCCTTGAGTATCAGTGATGTCTTAACTTTCCAGGCTAGAAAGTCAGATCCTGAAGAATCAAGTATTGTGCAGATCTTGCTCTACATGCTGCTGATTGAAGCCATTGCTTCTTGGAGTCTGTTCCCTTGTTGATGGGTGTTTGTTTGAATGCTTGTCCTCTTGGATCTGTTAGCTTCTTGGCTATGTCAGAATATGACAAGATGACTGGGCTCTGATACCACTGAAGAGTGTGATATGCTCTGATACCACTGAAGATTAGAATGAATCAGAATCGCAGTCGCAAAGCTTTCGCGAAGGAACCACGACTTTCTTTCCCTCGGATGGAGTTCAGATGCGATCGCTGGACACTGCTAGCTAAATCACTCCTACAGTCCTCCAGAGCTACTCGGAGATCTGAATTAGTCAAAGAAGTAGGATTCACAATAGTGGTACCAGAGCTGCTCGGAGATCCGAAGTCGTTGAAACAAGGATTCACATTAGATCCGAAGTCGAGAAGTAAGGATCCACATCATTTAGTCCAACATGTATATATGCATAAAGAGATAAATGTGCAAGGATTCAAACCGTCAAGATAACAACAAAAGCAACTACGAGTATTGATATATTACAATACTTTGATTTTTTGTCATTCCTTATCATCTATTACTAAACTTGCCAATCTGATCATTTTTCTCTTGCAAATTTATATCTATCAAATATAAATGAATGGGAGCCACGTGGATCTCTTGCAGGTGTGTTAGATGAAGTACACACTGATATTGGACAGTTGCAAAACAGAGGTAGAACTCCAAAAGATCTTGTTGATTGTGAAATCTTTTTTTATGAATCAATCTACATTCCTAATATAAAAGAAAATTTTGGGCAAATAGTCCCAATTCCAATACCTAGTTTTGGAAGTGATGAATGGGTTGCTCTAGATGCTGCAGTATCAGAATCATTCTGTTGCAAGCTATATAATAAGATAAAAAATTCATTAGAGATAAGCACGGGTTCAAAAACAGTTCGATTAAGTTGGTTCATTTCTTTGAATATATTTATGGATTTCTTTTCATGTGTCATTGTACACAAAACCCCAACAATGTTTGTATACAAAAATTTATCAAATATTTATTATGTGAACTTATGGATGAAGGCTAGGACAAAAAATCAGATGGAGAAATAGAATGTAGAATTAAAATTCCTCCATGTGCTTTCGCTATCAAATAGAAAAGAAAATGTTGAGCTTATAACAAGAATCTTGTTTTTTTATCAATCTAGAAAATTGCAATTCAGTATTGTACTATGGAAACAACTTGATTGTAAGAATCTATTTTGATATCAATAAAAATCCCATAAATGGGTTGTTTACATGTAAGATTGTATCTCCTTTTCTGGATGGTGATATATACACGTTTACAATCAAAATCCTATTCAGTAAGTTTATCTTATTTTCTATATCAGTATCAGGAGTTGTCAAGGAAACAATCTCCTGTCTTGTAATTTCGCCTTCCTCTGTATTAGGAAGGACTTCTATGCCTCTTTGATCGTATATGATAAGATCTGCATCTTGAGCAACCTGAAAGGCTATTAAGGCAGGAACAACATTCTTTACCGTGCCCTCAAGCTCAGGCACAAAACTTATGCCATTCTGTGCAAAAAATTTTATCAACTCTTGCTGCAATCTATACACTTTGTCGGGATTGTACGACTCAAGAGTGAATTGTCATCACAAACTAGGTGAATGAGTAAAGAACTAACAATAACACTAAAGAAATAAGAATTAGAATGAAAAGAACAACAAAACAACAAAATATTACCTTGTCAATATCATATATCTTGAGAGATTTAATAGTTATCTCTCCAACAGAAGTTGCCGTTGTCGGTATTTCATGAACGACATCATGAAGTAGAGAATCAAATTCTCCATGTGTATTTTCAGCTGAGTTTATTTTTACACACAGAAAATTTGATACTCCCTCATTTATTTTCACAAAAAGAATATTCAGGCTCCAATGTCGACTGCAACAATCGAAATGAAAATCAGAATCAATTCTGACTGGAGTATAATCATCAAAATTAAAGACATAGACATCATATAGCAAACCTTACTTATTCTCATACGAAATCAAGTAGTATTTGGCCACTGGATTGCAATCCATGAAATATACAGCCCTTTCAAAAGTGGCCTCTTTTGCCTTCACTGCACCCATGAAAAATGGACTGACAAAAAAAAAAAGACTCCCTTGGAATCGATACTAATACTATGCTACAAAAATTTTTGGCCGGCGGACATAGTTTGTGTTGTCAAATACACAAGATTTGGAAAAAATTAGGGTTCGTTATTGGGATAATTTCATCACTTGATAAATTCATGTTTTTAGTTCATTATGGGAAGTCTTCCTAGACTTTTCAATCAAATATCATGACTTGATAAATTTATGTTTTAAACTCATTATGTGAAGTCTTGTCTTGTCCAATTTAGAAGTTAATTTTTTAACACCACATCCTAGGGCATGCATTTAATTACGTGATTTAGGTAAATCTCCTCAATAATGTGTTGAATTTGTAATAGAAAACAATGAAATAAGCCAACTTTAAGTCAAGATTAGTTACCTTGGTACTTGTTTTTCATAATAGAAATTGGGACATCATAAACCAACTTGTCAGACCCCTTAGAATTCCACAACTTCATAGAAGAAACATTCATAATGAAGGAAAGTAGAAATGCTTCTTGGTTTCCAAGGGGAGGCTCGAACCTAAGACCAAAGAAACTTTGGATGTCAAGCTAACCAACTAAGCCAACCCCGTTGGTTAGGAAAGTAGAAATGAAAAGACATGGAGTGAGAACATATCTAAAAATGGAACAAAACGTATGTGGAGACTTCCCATCATGGAATGATGCTATGATTGATGAATATCACATTTTCAAGATTGTGCGGACCAAGACAAGACAAATTGAAAATGTAAATAACAACAAATTATTGAAGAAAGCCACAACGGGGAAAAAGAAAGTAGTGACTATGTACAAGCAAGGAATGTTGAAGAATAAAGTGAAGACCATTTTGATTGATATGATAAGGATACAAAAGTGTCACCGAGAGTTATGGGCAATGATCCCTTGATAGTTGGTAGCCTAGTGTATAGAGATACTCGTAAGTAAGATACTTCATTTCTATCAAAAAATAAAATGTTACCAAATTAGAATCACATATACGTGCTTTTTCCCACATATTAACTATGTTGGATGGCCAACAACAAATGAGAGTTATGATTCTCTCTTCTCCCCATGTTCCAAAGGATTGTATTCCCCACTTGGGAACGAAATGAGAGGAGACAAAGGAATTTGAACAAACAATTAAGCATGTTTTTTGGTCTTATTTTGCCAATGGTTCCACAAACACATTTTTTCCCCTTTACTTCAAACAATGGAGATAATATCTAGTAGCAAACTCTTTATGGAGGTATAGTATAAACTATTCCATAAAAGAAAGGAAGAAATAAAAAGGTAACTAAGTAGATATTTAGGATTTGGCCAATTTTGTTTCTAATTTGTTGTTGCTAGAACATAAGAAAGATAAATTCTTTAGCTTTTGTGTGGATTATAGACTCTAATAAGATCAACCTAAATTTTTTTTTATATCTTTTTCCTAAGATTGATTACTCGATCTGAATACTTAGATATGCATGATACTTCTTAGGTTGACTGAAAAGTCGGTACAATTAAAATTGAAGAAGATGTATTTAATATGGACTATGAAATGAAATATGGTCATTATGACTTTAAGGTGTTGCGATGAGGGCATGTATTCTGTTCAGCAATCTGGAGTAGCCAAAATCATTTCATTTTATTCTATAAATATTTGGAAAACAATCAAGTAAACGTAAATAGCTAAAAGATTCGGTGCCATTAAAAAATCTGTGGACCGTTCCTAATTAGATTGAACATTTGCTAGTGCCCTAAAAGCAAGTAATTTCAAGTGCTACTCAGTATTGCAGCCAATTATTTTTTGTTTGTTTGTTGATTTTCTTGCTTCATGTAGTGCAGCATTATTCCATAGCTGTAGTTTCTACACTTAATTACTAAGCCTAACATATATCTGAACCAAAAAAAACATATTTTAAGGAGCTTGACGCACACTTTGCAATCTTTATACCAGAACTGCTCACTTCAATGAGGACAAAATTACAAACATAAACATTTAGACCAAAGATACACTTTTCAGTCTTGCTTTGTATACATAGACAATGCTATTCTATCCTTCACTGTCACGTATGTTATATAAAATTTGTGTATGCCACGAATTTCCTCCTTTTAGAGGAGATGGAAGCTATAATTGTTGATAGTTTAATTGCTACTGTGCTTTCATGGAGTATTGGAACGCCTAAAGCTCTTAGATCTTCTTTCTTGCAGCTCCAGGTCTGCCTCTTGCTCAGGAAGGCGAATCATATTGTAAGACCACGCACCAGCTAAAGCACCCACTGTAGGGCCAACAAGATAAAGCCAAATTCCTCTGTAGTTGTTGGCAGCAATTGCAGGGCCAATCGACCTTGCTGGATTCATGGATGCACCGCTGATGGGCCTGATGACACAATTCCAATTGCAAAGTTGTTGTTGAGCACTACAATCCATCTCAAACATGATTCACGGGTTTGCTTAGTAAGAGCAATGCTTCAATTATCAGTCATGATTTCTCATCTTCCAGAGTTTAAGAGCAGCATGATCTTCGTAGTATAATTTCAAGTCCATGGATGTTTTTAGAGCAGTGTTGTGAGATTTTACTTTCCTATAGTTTGCCATGGCGTTATCAAGTTTTTGTTGATTCACTTAGGTTGAACTATTGAATGAATGACGTAGTCAATTCTAATGAAGGAGCTGAGAAATGACAAAAGGCATCCGGATAGTCAGAAAGAACTAGATCAAAGGAAGCATACCCTGCAAAGATGGCATTGAGACCAACAGTGGAACCTACTGCAAGTCCAGCTAGCTCTCCTATCTGTGCGACCCAAGAACCCAGTTAGCTTATAGTAGATACTAGGAGTCCAGTTACACTGAGAGAGAGAGAGAGAGAGAGAGAGAGAGATTATACAGCACGTGTATCGGTGGCAACTGCCGAGACTACAAACATAAGAATGTAGGTAATGATGATCTCTAGAACAAAAGATTGAATTTGACTTCCAGCTGGAAGGGTAGCCCCAATGTTGGCAACAGGATTGAGGATAAGCCTCAGACAAAATGCAGCAGATATCCCTGCTGTCACCTGAGCTCCAATGTAAACGGGAACCTGCAACGTCGAGCACCAGATTGCAGAATTATCAATCATTTTGAGAATTAACTTTCCTCTCAGACATCAAACCTCTTGTAAGATTATACTTTCTCTTCATGGATAAATCATAGAGAAGTGTTTTTAGTTTAGTCTGCTCGAAGCTGAATTCTGATCCTATATACAGCTTCAATAGATAAGCAAGTATCAGATGAGAAGAGTTTTAGATAATGTGGTACATGCTTCCAGGGGAAGTGCCTGACGGCTGCAAATGCAAAAGTAACTGCAGGATTCATGTGTGCTCCGGAGATATGACCGATAGAATAGATCATGATCATTACGACCAGCCCAAAGGATGTTGCAACTCCAAAATGTGTAATAGCTCCGTGGCTCTTTGCATCAATCATTGCAGCTCCACAGCCAGCAAAAACTAGGATAAAGGTTCCGATAACCTCAGCACCAACCTACCAGATCTCAAATTAATTACTCAACTAGAAACTTCACTTAGAAATTTCAAATTTCATGATCATTCCAAGGCTACGTTGGCTCATTAACAAACAAAAGCACTTTTAGAATTACTGGAAGCTTACCTTTTGATAGAGCGATGACCTCCGGTGGATTGTCGGAATGCAATCGTACAAATTGTCAATTAGGTTTGACCTGTTTTGGTTAGATGCAAATGTTTCTTCCACGGAGTTACTCGGAATGGCTGTCGCCAGGGAAGATGACTGGACTTTGATCTCCACAGGAACAGGAGGCTTTGTATTTCCATCGGCCATATTTTGTGAAACTTGTAATACGAGATGTGACGTAAAGAGAAAAAACACGATCCGTGTATTGCAAAAGTGCGTGACTACTCTCAACTCATTAGGTTCTTGTGCGCATCATTCCAAAGGTCCAACCGTCATTCGAGAGTATCAAACCTGATGAAATTGCAACTGATTATCAGTCCTAGATTACGCTACAAATCGGCGGCACAGCTTGATTTCTGTTCTAGCTTGTGTAAGTTCAGAGTTATTAGCTCAAGAAAACCATGTGGTTTGTTGTTGGGGCAAGGTGGTGAAGCTTGCACGACCTGCAGTACATGAATCAGTCAGTAGCTGGCACAACGGTGCTACCTTCAAAGCCGTTACAAACCCAATCGGCAGCGCTTCACAAGAGTCCTTCAAATACCTGGCAGTTCAGTTGCAGTGGCAGTAACAATCTACATCAATTTTTGAGTAGGTACAATAGCGAACTATCCTCTCAATTAATGCATTTATTGTTCTATTCCTACCTGTTATAAGATGATAATGATAATATGTTCTGACGAACAAACATACTATGAGAAGCATCGTATAATGCATTGATCAGCTATAAGCTCGTAGGACGTCACCAGTATCGAGATTTGATTCTGCTTATTTATTGTGCATTCGTTTAATTTCCCCTGAAACAATCAGCCCATATTTTGTGTATAAACTACCCAACTTAAACAGAATTGATTTTCATTTGAACCGTGAACTATTCACCCACACTAACAGTTGATCTCAAATGGACTAGCATGCTTTGCCTAAAGTGCCAACAAGAAAGTATCTCACAATTGTTTTACTTCTGTAACAAAACCTCATCGCTTATCACTGGTATGAAACATTTCCTGGTATGTAATCTCAATCAAGATTCAGAGATTCCGCTTACCTCACAGCACAGCACAACCCACCATACCCAAAGCTTTCTGAATTTTCCCAACACAGTCTCACTATTTTGGGTTCTTGATTTTAAATCAGCATCCCTAGCAGACTCACTCTACTTCCAAAACCCCCTTCAAGCCTCTTCTACCTCATCTCGCAACTCCTCCCTGCAGTCCTAATCTAACACCCAACTATCCTTTTTCACGTGTAAGCAGCAGAAGCAGCTCAGTTTCAACTTTCTGCTGCACACAAGCGCAACTGATTGCTCTGCCAACAACTGCAAATTTATTCCAATCTACCACCTAATTACTACTCCCCATCTCTCTCGCTCCTTCGTGTTCTCTGTCTCGGCGTCTCCCCGCCCTCTTATGCACAACGATCGGCGCACAGGAGGCAGTTCTGTGTGGGTCAGCTTCCTGTAAAACAGTCAGGCCTGTGTATTTGAAAGGCATGAAAGGCACCTAAAATAATACTTTTGAAAGGCACGGGAAGCAGGTACATTAAAACTGAATTTCTATGAGCGCAAAATTGGCCCTGAAAGGCTGATAAGGCTTCAAATTGCAGGCCTGGGATGGGGTCCCAGATCTTGGAGCGAAGAGTAGACAAGGGCCATGCTCGCGCCAAACTTCGTCGTGCACGGGGTCGCGCCGGCGGGACCTGGCCACGATGACCCCTTTGGAGTCACATACCGTGCAGCCGCTGCATGTTTGCTTTCTAAAGAGGGCAGAGATTATGTTATGTGTGAGCATCTTACTCGTGGAAAAGAGAGCCATGTTCAGCCATAAGGCTTCCTTAGTTTCCTAATGCCAAGTCTCTAATTTTTCTTTGTATTTTGGATGCTCCTCCAAAGGTAGAATTTGCTTGCAAGTGGAATAATCACTCGATTTGTCCAGAATCCTCACTAGTTTTGTCTAAAATCCTCATCCTTGAGTGAAAGTGTTGTAAAATTATTTTTACAAGCTTTACTTTCGGCGCCAGCATTGTCTCTGACGCCAATCTAAAATCCACATCCTTGAGTGAAAGTGTTGTAAAATTATTTTTACAAGCTTTACTTTCGGCGCCAGCATTGTCTCTGACGCCAGCAGTGCCCCAACTGCTCCCGGCACCACACCAAAATCCAGTCGGCGCCAAGTTCCTATGGCTGAAAATCTTTGATCGATTCTAGCGAAGTCCAAAGAGCTCAGATCGATGTGCAATCACCTCACACGATGTAGGCATGACTAAAGGAAGCCTGGGGATCAATAAATTCTAAGGAGAAAAAATGACTTTCTAGAGAGAGAAAATGCTAGAGAGAGAAAACGTGCTTTATCAGTGTAGCGCAGGCATCCCAAAGGGAGCCGGGAACCACGACTTAGCTTCCCAGCCTTCAACTCTTGCCGTTCCAACTCACTTGACATACAAGCAGCCAACTCGCCAACAACGATCAGACTTAACCAACTTGAAGTTCAGAAACCAACATTGAGATCCAACCTGGCGCCATGCCAGATCGGGGGTCCCGATGCGGGTGACTTCCCTCCAAGCAAGCCGCCCAACATACATCAAACTTAACCAACTCGAAGCTTCGTTACAAACGAGTAACATCCATTCCAAGCAAGTCATTTGACTAACATCAGACTTAACCAACTGAAAGCTTCGTCACGAGCGCTGGAAGCCAACCTGGCGCCACGCCAGACTGGACAGCCATAAACAGGTAACTTCCAACCAAGCAAGCCATCCAACTCAGCCGACAGGTTAGAGCCCGTTCCCCAAGAGCTTAACCCATTCACGTTCATGCAAGGAACACTCAGAACCACAAGCCGCGACAAATATGAAGGCAACTAGTTCCTGGACCGAATGGTCCCGACAGCATACCGTTAGCGCCATGGACCGAACGGTCCCAACGACATACCGCTGGCGTCCCGGGATACGACCCTCAACATGTGTTGTAAAGCTGACTCGGGTGCACCCAGTGTGCCCTGTAAGACTCTCAGGGGTGACTCTCCTCTTGGTCCCAGAGCAAGTTAGAAAGTCAAGGATTGAGCCTCCGACCTGTGGTGAGCCAGTCAAGTAGTTACAAGTCATGAGCTAGCTCTGGAGCTCGAGTCATGGCCTAGTGAGGAGTCAAGTTGATTCTACCGTCGGGACGGCTCCCGGGACCCACGTCCGGGAGCCAGACTGATTCTGCCAGGCTTAATCAGCAAAATAAAAACTAAGTCCAGAAAAGCGTGCTTTACCAGAAAGCACTATATTCCAGGACAGAGGGGGCGAGCCGAATCACACCAGAACTATAGGGGGAGTCCGACAGACAGAAACTTGGGCAACTCAACAGCGCCAGGAATCCAGTCACCAGGTCTCAGCTCCCTCTACCAGCACGAGCCAGACACAATGCTAAGCACGTGTTGGTGGCCCCGAGACCGGTCAGTCTATGTATGAATGTAACCTCTTCCAAATTTAATAAAGTTGATGCTTGGGGATGATTACCATTTCAGTTTCGCCTCCAGGACTGGTCCAAGTGGAAGGACCCTTACTACAACCTTTTTGCTTCGCCAGCGCCTAAGGGTCCACGTCACCGACGTGTGGCTTGCCGCTATGCCATTTGGTCAGTTTGGCGACCACTATGCCTTGAGTTCCATGAGTGGCTTGTCTTTGCCTTTGGTTAGCTTTTGGGGACAGATTCTGAGTTGGCTTTCGGGTTGGTTGGGATTCCAGTTTTCTTAACTCTGAATGGTTAAGCTTGTTACGTTTCTAAGCTGGCTTTTACGTAAGTGCATGATGGATGAATGTTAGACTTAAGCGCGTGTTGGGGAAACCGCTCAAGTCCCAGCGCCCTTTGAGGCGCCGGCGTAACATGTGGTATCAGAGCTGACTAGCCGGTCAGCTACGCAAGTCTCACAGGGAGGACCACTTTTTGGGATTTGTCTGGACAACCTTTGTGCAAGGTGCTGCCCACAGTCTAAGCACGGGTGCTTCCACGGTCGGGGTGGTCGGCAGAACGGGGGACTTGATGAGTCAATGTGTTGTCCTTGAGGTGTAAGCACGGTCAGTTCTCGCGGTTCGGGCCTGGCGCCGTCTACATGTAGGACAGATGAGACAAAGCGCTACCTAGGTAGGTGAAAGCACGGTCTGTGCCTTGTGAGGGGCGGGGTGACATATTCGAACTGTACGGGTTAACCATTGATACAGAGACGCTGCTCGAATTCGGGTGTAAAGCACGGGTGGTTAGCTGCCGGTGCGGGGTAGCTGCCGATCGTTTAGTTATAAGGGCTATCGACCAGATTTGGTGAGGCGTTACTGAGGCAATGTGTTGCTTAATGGTGAAAGCACGGATGGTTGTATGGATGTTTCTCCGTGGGCTAATTCTGTGATAGATTTGTGTGGGCGCGGCTAGGCAAAGATCCTACGTCCGGTCTCAAGGGGGATGTGACTTGAGAGGGATCCTATGTATTTGCTTCGGTTTGTTTGTTTGTTTGTTGTGTGCTTGCCCGGACCTGAATAACCCCTGATTCCTACTTGGTTCTCAGGTGATTTGATCATGCTCATTTGAGGAGGAGATACTTTTGTATTGAAGCTGACTTAATAAAGAAGGAAAATCCTAGAGAGAGAAAAATGTGCTTTACCAGCTTGGGTAGAGTGCTTGGTATGAGGGGGGGTGCCAAATCACACCAATACTATAGGGGAGTGCGGGTTGCGACTCAGGGTGAGCTCCAACCAAGTCTCAGCCTCCCTTGCTGGAATGTTGTCATGGCTCTCGCCTTGGCATGCTAGCGCCCCAAAGACTAGGGTCGGTCACACACTTGAAATGTAACCTTCTCAGATTTATCAATAAAGTGAGATTTTCCTCAAACTGACTCTGATTACCTTCTGGGTTTCAGTGTTCGGTAAAAGCGCCAGTTGTAAGGCCGCTTCCAAATTTTTGAGTTGGCACATAGCTGAGGGTCGTATCCCGGCACACCAGCGGTATGCCGTCGGGACCATTCGGTCCGTGGCGCCAGCAGTATGCTGTCGGGACCATTTGGTCTAGGAACTGGTTGTTTCGATGTCGCGGCTTGTGGTTCTGAGTGTTCCTTGCATGAACGTGAATGGGTTAAGCTCTTGGGGAACGGGCTCTAACCTGTCGGCTGAGTTGGATGGCTTGCTTGGGTGGACGTTAACTGTTTATGGCTATCCAGTCTGGCGTGGCGCCAGGTTGGCTTCCAGCGCTCGTGACGAAGCTTTCAGTTGGTTAAGTCTGATGTAAGTCAGACGACTTGCTTGGAATGGATGTTACTCGTTTGTAACGAAGCTTCGAGTTGGTTAAGTTTGATGTATGTCGGGTGGCTTGCTTGGAGGGAAGTCACCCACATCGGGACCCCCGATCTGGCATGGCGCCATGTTGGATCTCAATGTTGGTTTTCAGAACTTCAAGTTGGTTAAGTCTGATCGTTGTTGGCGAGTTGGCTGCTTGTATGTCAAGTGGGTTTGGATGGCGAGAGTTGAAGGCTAGGAAGCTAAGTCGTGGTTCCCGGCTCCTTTTGGGATGCCTGTGCTACAGCTGGCGTCCCGGGATACGACCCTCAGCTATGTGCCAACTTAAAAATTTGGAAGCAGTCTTACAACTGGCGCTTTTACCGAACACTGAAACCCAGAAGGTAATCAGAGTCAATTTGAGGAAACTCCCACTTTATTGATAAATCTGAGAAGGTTACATTTCAAGTGTGTGACCGACCCTAGTCTCCGGGGCGCTAGCATGCCAAGGCGAGAGCCATGACAACATTCCATCAAGGGAGGCTGAGACTTGGTTGGAGCTCGCCCTGAGTCGCAACCCGCACTCTCCTATAGTATTGGTGTGATTCGACACCCCCCCTCATACCAAGCACTCTACCCAAGCTGGTAAAGCACATTTTTCTCTCTCTAGAATTTTCTCTCTTTTTAGAAAGTCATTTTCTCTCTCTAGATTTTATTGATCCCCAGGCTTCCTTTAATCATGCCTAGATCGTGTGAGGTGATTGCACATCGATCTGAGCTCTCTGGACTCCGCTAGGACCGATCAAAAATTTTCAGCCATAGGAACTTAGCGCTGGCTAGATTCTGGTCACAGTGGCGCCGGGAGCAGGAGGGGCGCTGCTGGTGCCGGGGACATAGCTGGCGCCGATGGCGCCGGAAGTAAAGCTTGTAAAGGTAGCTTTACAACATCCACCCCACCTTTATAAAATCTGATGTCCTCATGAGATGTGAGATTAAAGTAAAGGTGTCTCCCAATTAAAATAACTATACATTTAAGCTACTTGGCACAGTACTCAATTTACTGGCCACTTTTTATCAACATTGAAGCTGGCACACCACAAGTCGGAGGCTCAGCTCTTTGTACTGAAAAATTACATAACTTGAAAATATATCTTTGTCTGGGAAAAGCGTGGATTTGATATCGCTTTCGTAAAACCCGAGAACCTTATTAACTGGTGACAGAGGCCTTTCTTTGAAATGTTCGTCCCTTTATCGTTTGATTGCCCACTTTATGGTCCACTCCGTGCCTTGTTGCTTCTGCACCTTGATTTCTCTCCTTGTCCCAGCCTGATCTTGATACTTTTCCATCTTGGCTCTTTAAGGTAGGCAAAGATTGAGTACTCCGCTCGCACTTAGCTTGAAGTAGCTCTTTGAATCAGCCCAAATGTAACCATTGACCTCGTGGAAAGCCAAAGGGTCGCACCAGCTTGATCCGCATCCGAACTATCTCTTCGCGTTTGTTTGAAGCACCATGTCCGTCGCGCAAAACTTGACTTTCACAATTCCATCACTGGTCAGTTGCCTCACAGTCAAAACAAGAAGTGTACATCGAGCTTGGATTCAAGTAGCTCTCTTTGAATGAGACACATGCACCCAGAGTTTGCACTAGTCCGATCTCAACACGAACTGTCCCTTAGCGTTAGTTCGAAATACCAAGTCTCTCATGCAAGACTCAACTTTCACAGTTCCTTCCTTGATCAGCTGCCTTACACGTAACACAAGCCAGCGTACTCATATGTTTCCTCATCATTGCTGGTCCAGAGAAAGCCTATAACAAGCTTTCCTTCCACAACAAAAACTTGTCAACTTATTAGGTCCAAAGTTCGCCAGTCTCCTCGTGTGAGTATGGCTAGGTCACCTTGGATTTTCCCCCATTTTGATCAACTTTCATTCAAAATTTGCCCCAAGAGAGAGGTGTGTGTGATAGTTCCCCTCCACTTATAAAATCAGCTGATCGGACTTATAGTAGAGTTCTTCGGACAAAAAGCCTTTCCAACACTTTGCTTCCCATCTGCTAGGATTATGGCTCGATCCAACTCGTTGCCAATATCTGGAGAGGATCCTAGTCTTTCCCCTTTGAGAAAAAACCCAACTGATACTGGATATCACCCATGCTCAGTGAGTTTCAGTTCCGAAGGTGGCCGTCCCAAAATGAAGACCAACTGCTCCACAAAAGATCTCCCCTGAAATTGCCCTTTCCAACTTTTGACTTCCTGCTTGCTTCTAGTGGGCGTTGTCGCAAATGAAACTAACCCAAGAAACAGGCTAGCCATCCATCCTTTGCAAACATTGAGTCATTTCGTTGCCGTTCACGTGCGAGTACTCGAACTGCAAATACGCCCCATAGATTCTGTAGTCCTCTTTGTTTGATGGTATCAGCCTTCAAAAGAAAAGGTTCCTTCTCGAGCCATCAGCTCCTTGTATCACAAGCAATCATGCAAACCAGACAAAGCACGAGTACTAAGACTCACCACGAATACATACAAGTAAGACACTCAGGCAGGTTTACTAACAAGTAACAAAGACAAGGTCCCCCTTTGAGATGGTCCTGCCAACGGACCTTTGCCTGGACGTGCCCATACAAATCGATCACGGAATCAGCCCACATAGGACACCCCTCCAACTATCCGTGCTTTCACCATTAAGCAACACATTGCCTCAGTCACGCCCCACCACTTTTTTTGGTCGATAGCCCTTATAGCTAAACGATCGGCAACTATCCCGCACCGGCAGCTAACCACCCGTGCTTTACACCCGAATTCGAGCAGCATCTCTGTATCAGTGGTTAACCCGTACAGTTCGAATATGTCGCCCTGCACCCCACAAGGCACAGACACTACCTCATCTGTCCTACGTGCGGACAGCGCCAGGCCCAAACCGCGAGAACTGACCGTGCTTACACCTCAAGGGCAGCACTTTGACTCATCAAGTCCCCCGTTCTGTCGACCAGCCCGACCGTGGACGCACCCGTGCTTACACTGTGGGTAGCACCTTGCACAACAGTTGTCTTGATGAACCCCAAACTGTGGCCATTTCCGGGAGATCCGCATAGCTGACCGGCTAATCGGCTCTGATACCACATGTAGCGCAGGCATCCCAAAGGGATACGGGAACCACGACTTAGCTTCCCAGCCTTCAACTCTTGCCATCCAAACCCACTTGACATACAAGCAGCCAACTCGCCAACAACGATCAGACTTAACCAACTTGAAGTTCCGAAAACCAACATTGAGATCCAACCTGGCGCCATGCCAGATCGGGGGTCCCGATGTGGGTGACTTCCCTCCAAGCAAGCCGCCCGACATACATCAAACTTAACCAACTCGAAGCTTCGTTTCAAACGAGTAACATCCATTCCAAAAAAGCGGTTTGACTTACATCAGACTTAACCAACTGAAAGCTTCGTCACGAGCGTTGGAAGCCAACCTGGCGCCACGCCAGACTGGACAGCCATAAACAGGTAACGTCCACCCAAGCAAGCCATCCAACTCAGCCGACAGGTTAGAGCCCGTTCCCCAAGAGCTTAACCCATTCACGTTCATGCAAGGAACACTCAGAACCACAAGCCGCGACAGATATGGAAACAAGCAGTTCCTGGACCAAATGGTCCCGACAGCATACCGCTGGCGCCATGGACCGAATGGTCCCGACGGCATACCGCTGGCGTCCCGGGATACGACCCTCAGCTATGTGCTAACTTAAAAATTTTGAAGCGGCCTTACAACTGGCGCTTTTACCAAACACTGAAACCCAGAAGGTAATCAGAGTCAGTTTGAGAAAAATCCCACTTTATTGATAAATCTGAGAAGGTTACATTTCAAGTGTGTGACCGACCCTAGTCTCCGGGGCGCTAGCATGCCAAGGCGAGAGCCATGACAACATTCCAGCAAGGGAGGCTGAGACTTGGTTAGAGCTTGCCCTGAGTCGCAACCCGCACTCCCCTATAGTATTGGTGTGATTCGACACCCCCCCTCATACCAAGCACATTTTTCTCTCTCCTAGGATTTTCTCTTTCTAGAAAGTCATTTTCTCTCTCTAGATGTTATTGATCCCCAGGCTTTTTTTAATCATGCCTAGATCGTGTGAGCTGATTGCAAATCGATCTTAGCTCTCTGGATTCCGCTAGGACCGATCAAAGATTTTCAGCCATAGGAACTTGGCGCCGGCTGGAGTCTGGTCATAGTGGCGCCAAGAGCAGCAGGGGCGCTGCTGGCGCCGGGGACATAGCTTGCGCCGGAAGTAAAGCTTGTAAAGGTAGCTTGACAACAGTTTCCCAAGAACTTAACCCATTTACGTTCATGCAAGGAACACTCAGAATCACAAGCCGCGACAGATATGGAGACAACCAGTTCCTGAACCAAATGGTCCCGATAGCATACAGGTGGCGCCAAGGTCCGAATGGTCCCGACGACATACCGCTGGCGTCCCGGGATACGACCCTCAACTATGTGCCAAATTAAAAAGTTTGAAGCAACCTTACAACTGGCGCTTTTACCGAACACTGAAACCTAGATGGTAATCAGAGTCAGTTTGAGAAAAATCCCACTTTATTGATAAATCTGAGAAGGTTACATTTCAAGTGTGTGACCGACCCTAGTCTCCGGGGCGCTGGCATGCCAAGGCGAGTGCCAGACAACATTCCATCAAGGGAGGCTGAGACTTGGTTGGAGCTCGCCCTGAGTCGCAACCCGCACTCCCGTACATTATTGGTGGGATTCGCCACCTCCTCTCATACCAAGTACTCTACCCAGGCTCTCTCTAGGATTTTCTCTCTCTAGAATGTCATTTTCTCTCTCTAGAAAGTCATTTTCTCTCTCTAGAATTTATTGATCCCCATGCTTCCTTTAATCATGCCTAGATCGTGTGAGGTGATTGCACATTGATCTGAGCTCTCTGGACTTCGTTAGAACCGATCAAAGATTTTCAGCCATAGAAACTTGGCGCCGAATGGATTCTGGTCACAGTGGTGGCGGGAGCGGTGCCGGCGCCGGGAGCAGCAGGGGCGTTGCTGGCGCCGGGGACAATGCTGGCGCTAGTGGCACCGTAAGTAAAGCTTGTAAAGGTAGCTTTACAACATCCACCCCACCTTTATAAAATCTGATGTCCTCATCAGATGTCAGATTAAAGTAAAGGTGTCTCCCAATTAAAATAACTATACATTTAAGCTACTTGGCACAATACTAATTTACTGGCCACTTTTTATTGACATTGAAGCTGGCACAACACAAGTCGGAGGCTTAGCTCTTTGTACTGAAAAATTACATAACTTGGAAATATCTCTTTGTTTGGGAAAAGCGTAGATTTTATATCGCTTACGTAAAACCCAAGAACCTTATTAACTGTTGACAGAGGCATTTCTGTGAAATGTTCCCCCCTGTCGCTTCTGACTTTTGACTTTGGAACTCCTTTGAGCTCCTGATTTGTCCTTGATGCACTTTGTGTTGAGCTCCCTGAGCTCCAGATTTGATCAGTTCCGCAAAGTTATCAAGGCTCCATGAGCCAAAGGATTTATCGTTTGATTGCCCACTTTATGGTCCACTCCGTGCCTTGTTGCTTTCGTGCCTGGATTTTTCTCCTTGTCCCAGCCTGATCTTGATACTTTTCATTCTTGGCTCTTTAAGGTAGGCAAAGATTGAGTACTCTGCAATGCACCTCTCACTTAGCTTGAAGTAGCTCTTTGAATCAGCCCAAATGTAACCATTGACCTCGTGGAAAGCCAAAGGGTCGCACCAGTTTGATCCGCATACGAACTATCTTTTTGCGTTTGTTTGAAGCACCATGTCCGTCGCGCAAAACTTGACTTTCACAATTCCATCACTGGTCAGTTGCCTCACAGTCAAAACAAGAAGTGTACATCGAGCTTGGCTTCAAGTAGCTCTCTCTGAATTAGACACATGTACCCAGAGTTTGCACTAGTCCGATCTCAACACGAACTGTCCCTTAGCGTCCGTTCGAAGTACCAAGTCTCTCATGCAAGACTCAACTTTCACAGTTCCTTCATTGATCAGCTACCTTACACGTAACACAAGCCAGCGTACTCATATGTTTTCTCATCATTGTTGGTCCAGAGAAAGCCTATAACAAACTTTCCATTCCGCAACAAAAACTTGTCAACTTATTAGTGTTAAAAATTCACAATTCTAGCTTGACTAGTTTTGGTCATATGACTTGTAAATATTAGATGGTCATGATGTGGCTTGTCACACGTGCCAAATAGCATAGGATTCCATTCATAAGGATGTTCTCAAGTAGACCTAAGTGTTAGAACCTTTGGAATGAGTCCAAATTATGCTTAGATACAAGGGAGAAAAAATAGGAGCTATTTTTGGTAATTTTTGCATTGTTGAGGGATCTCCAAGATTCCAACCCTAACTTGGTAGGGATGAAAGATCCACCAAAATTAGCATTAGGGATAGGTTTAGGGCTACTCATACCTGCCCAAAACCGTGATGGATCATGTATATATAGGTGATGATATCTGACCAAAATCAATCAAGCAATTTCATGTTTTTTCTCTCATAATGGTGCAATTGCTCTCTATGTTCATAATTGTTTGAGTACTTGTGATTACTAATGATTATAGGATTGAATGTAGGTCTGGTGTACAGTACTCAGACTGTGGGAGGCCGTACTTTCACACGTGTGAAGCCTTCTTCAAGGATTTGGGCCATTTAGTGAGGTTCAAGCATAGGTTTTTGATGGATTTTGATGGTTCAACTTGCGCTAATCTTATGAAATCATAATCTATTGTTTTCCTCATCATTTCAAGTGTTTTAGGATCCTTATTTGCTGTAATTTTTACATGGTATCAGAGCCTAAAGGCTGAAATGAGCTAAATCCTTGGTTTTCATTCAATTTGATCACAATTTTTGATCTAAATCTTGTGTAGATTGGATCTTAGCATCTAGTATTGATTCTAGAACTCAAAGTGAGTCAAATACATTGGAGATTGGTGTTGTGTGACTTCATTTGCAGGTGTTTAGATTTCTAAAACCAGAGGCAAAGTTGAATTCAATTCACATTACCAAGATAGCAAGTTTTGCTTGCTCCAAGCATTGATTTCTAAGCGAGTTTTGGAGGTGATTTCATAGAGGAGGCTTTCTAGCATTCAAGGAGAGGGAAGATCAGAGTTTTGGGGACTCTTCAAGGCTGTTCTAAGGTGTAGTAGGTACCTCCTAAAGTGATTTAGGTTCAGTCCAACCATTGCTTGACTTATGCACCAAATTAGATCAATTTTTCATCAATTTTGATCATTTTTTGCTTGTGATTGGATAGTATATTGTGTTGCATCCTCATTAAGTTCCATTTAGATCTTTTACAAGTGATTTTGGAAGTATATTAGGTTTCTGAAATTCACTCTTGATCAGATCATTTGGAAGCTTTAATGTTCTTTATAGAAAGAGGGGCAATTCTACTAGTATTGTCTACTTCAATCAAGCAAGTGCATTGTTTCTAGTATTCTATGATTTGATTTTGTTAGAGATCATTCTTAGATCTTTATAGGAAGTCTATTACTGATCTTTTTAGGTCCCTAAGAAGTGGGATAAGGTAGACCTTCAATCAAATCAATAGAAGTAACCTTCATTTGTGTCAAGTCCTTGATTAGGAGACTAGATGGCATCTATAAATGCATATCTTTTGGATACTAATGAAAGGCTCAACAAAACTAACTATTCCATATGGAAAGTTAGAATGGAATCTATCATGATCATGCAAGATCTGATGGAAATTGTAAATGGTAAGGAGGGTGAACCTATTCATCCTCAAGAAAAAGCCAAATACATCAAGAGGTGCAATGTTGCACTACATTGCATAAAAATGAATGTTGCAAATGAACTCTTAAGAGAGGTAGGAGATTGCACTTCAGCTCAAGATGCTTGGGAGACTTTGCAAAAGGTCTATGAATCCAAGAACCAAACTAGAATGTTAGCTTTGAAGAATCAAATCTATAGAAGCTATCAAAAGAAAGGAGAGAGTGCACATACTTTTGTCCTAAGAGTAAAGGAATTGAACAAAGAGCTAGCCTTTATAGGTGACCCTATCAAGGATGAAGAGCTTGTTCAACTCATATTGAATGGACTAAGCTTTGAATTTGACAATTTGGTTCAAGGATATGCAATTATGGGTAAGCTACCCATACTTGAAGAACTCCAAGGCACACTCATGGCCGAGGAATCAAGAAGGAGCCAAATGCAAGAGAGGATGGATAGGCTTTCCATCCAAGGTGGAGATGACCAAGCTCTCTTCAACAAAGGCAAAGGCAAGTCCAAAGGCAAAGGATCAACATTCAAGAAGTCTACAAAGCTTGAGGATCAAGAAGGACCCCCAAAGGCATCTCCATCAACCACCAAAGTCAAGAAGGACAAATCAAAGGTGAAGTGCTACTATTGTAGCAAGATGGGGCATTATGCCTCGGAATGCTTCAAGAGGAAGCAAGATCAAAGCCAAGCCAACATGAGCAAAGAGGAGGAGGAGGAGAGTTCACATGAGGACTCTCTCATGATGTCCATATTTTCTTCAACAAGCTTCAAAGGAGAAGATCCTTGGTGGATTGACTCGGGTGCTAGTTCACACATGACTAGTAAAAGGGAGTTTTTCTCTTCTCTCTTATCTTATGATGGACCTATAAAGTCTATCTATACAGCAAATGATGAAGCTTGTAAGATTGAAGGAGTTGGTAGCATTCCCCTTTGCTTAGGATCTTCCAAAAAGATCAACATAGAAGGTGTTTTGTACATTCTTACAATAACAAAGAATCTACTAAGTGTTGGCCAAATGGTAGACAATGGTTTCAATGTTGACTTTGCTTCAAATGAATGTTTCATCAAGAAGAAGGGTAAGATAGTGGCTAAGGGCACTAGACTTGGCAAACTTTATAAGCTGGATGCATTTGTGGATACTAATGTTGTCATGTTGGCCGAGAAGAGCAAGATATCTACCTTTACTTTATGGCACAAAAGACTTGGACATGTCAACTCGGGTTCCATGGAGGCTATGATCAAGGAGGAGTATGTTTTAGGCCTACCAAGGTCTATTGGGAAGGAAGACAAGGTTTGTGAAGCTTGTGCCTTATCCAAGGCACATAAGAAGGTGTTTCCTAACTCCATCACAAAGTCATCTCATCCTCTTGAACTCATACACTCGGATGTGCACATTGCTAGCACCAAATCTAATGGAGGTTCATCCATGTTTTTAACCTTCATTGATGACTACTCAAGATATTGTTGGGTGTTCTTACTTTCCTTCAAGTCTCAAGTATTTGATACTTTTGTAAAGTTCAAGTTGTTTGTGGAAAAGCATCATAATCATAGCATCAAGATTCTTAGAAGTGACAATGGTGGAGAATTCATCTCCAATGAGTTCAAGGCCTTTTGTGAGGAGGAAGGGATCAAGAAAGAGACTTCTTGTCCTTACACTCCTCAACAAAATGGAGTTTCTGAAAGAAGGAATAGAACATTATGTGAATGTTCTAAGGCTTTAAGATTAGATGCTTGTTTGCCCAAATCCTTTTGGGGTGAGTCTCTTGTATGTGCGAACTACTTGATGAGTAGGGTGTCTTGCAAAGGAATTGAAGGCAAAACTCCTTATGAGATGTTGTATGGAAAGAAACCCAATCTTAATCACTTGAAAGTTTTTGGGTGTATATGTTATGTGCATGTGCCATTGGAAACAAGAACGAAGGAGGATCCATCTTCCACAAGAGGGATCATGCTTGGATATGCAAGCTCAAGCAAGGGCTACAAAGTCTATCTCCCATCCTTGAACAAATTTGTTGTTTCAAGGGATGTCATCTTTGATGAACATCATATGCATATGCTTGAAGAAGGCTCAAGTGCTCCAACAATCAAGAAGAAGATGGCCGAGGAGCAAGATCTTGGTTTTGAGGAGGAGCTCATGGAGGAGCAAGCACCAAACCCACCTATCACACCAAGGAGATCTTCAAGGGCAAAAGTGGAGCCATCAAGGCTCACATATCAAGGCAAAGGACAGCAAGTTGAGGGTATCTCATCCACTTCTTATGCTTTATCTAGTTTTGAAGAACCGTCTAATGTTGAAGATGCATTGAACTCCAAAGAATGGTATAAAGCTATGTTGGATGAGTATGATGCCTTGATTGAGAATGAAACTTGGTTGCTTGTTGAGATACCTCAAAGGAATGTAATAGGATGCAAGTGGGTCTTCAAGCTTAAGTTGAATGCAAATGGGAGTGTTAACAAACATAAAGCAAGATTAGTTGCAAAAGGTTATGCTCAAGAGAGAGGGATAGACTATGAGGAAACTTTTGCACCCGTGGCCAAGACGGTCACAATAAGACTAATCATTGCACTTGCATCACATTTTGGATGGATTCTATGTCAAATGGATGTCTCTAATGCTTTCTTGAATGGTTTTTTGGAAGAGGATATCTATATGGAGCAGCCACAAGGGTTCATCAAGCATGGAATGGAGAACAAAGTATGCCATCTCCAAAGAAGCATCTATGGCTTGAAGCAAGCCTCGAGATCTTGGAATTCAAGACTACATTGCTATCTTATTTCACTTTCTTTTGTTCAAAGTGAATATGATCCCACTCTTTACATTAAGTTTGATGATGTTGGTATTGTACTTTTACTCATTTATGTAGATGACATCATCATTAGTGGAAATAGTGTTGATGGTATTGAAAAAATCAAGATAGATCTATCCTTAGAGTTCAAGATGGTAGATCTAGGGTGTCTTCACTTCATCTTAGGCATAGAAGTACTTAGAGGGTCTGATTTTATCTTTATAAGTCAAGTAAACTATGCTCAAAGTCTTTTGAAGAAGTTTAAGATGGAAGTATGCAAAAGTGTTGACACACCAATGGAGCAAGATGTAAAAGTGCCAAATGAAGATGATGAAAGATCCTTCATGGACATCACTTTGTTTAGGCAACTTATAGGTTCCTTAATGTGGATCACTATAACTAGACCAGATCTTAGCTTTAGTGTAGGTAGGTTGAGCCAATCCATGCAAAAGCCATTGAATATCCATTGGAAAAAGGCTAAGAGGATTCTAAGATACATCTCGGGTACATTGGATTTTGGGATTCTATATAGAGGAGATGTGATTAACCTTCATGCATTTAGTGATTCAGATTTTGCAGGGGACAAGAGGGATAGGAAATCAACAAGTGCCTATTCAACTTTCATAGGAGAAGGTGTGGTTTCATGGCTTTCAAAAAAGCAAGAAACTATATCTCTATCTTCAACCGAGGCCGAGTACAAAGCTTTGACAACCACTACAAAGGAGGTACTTTGGATCAAGAGATTATTGGTGGAACTAAAGATCATGGATTCAGAGGAGGCACCAATCATCTACAATGACAATATATCAGCCCAACACCTTGCATCTAACCCAATCTTCCATGCAAGATCTAAGCACATTGAGATATGCCATCACTTTGTGAGAGAAATGGTGCAAGCCAAGGAGATTGCTTTGGAGCATGTTCCAAGCAATGAATGTGTAGCTGATCTACTTACTAAACCACTTCAAAAGACACCATTTATGAAGTTCAGATCATCACTTGGAGTGATTAGTAAAGCAATGATTGAACCAAGCTAGATAGTGAGGAGGAGTGTTAAAAATTCACAATTCTAGCTTGACTAGTTTTGGTCATATGACTTGTAGATATTAGATGGTCATGATGTGGCTTGTCACACGTGCCAAATAGCATAGGATTCCATTCATAAGGATGTTCTCAAGTAGACCTAAGTGTTAGAACCTTTGGAATGAGTCCAAATTATGCTTAGATACAAGGGAGAAAAAATAGGAGCTATTTTTGGTAATTTTTGCATTGTTGAGGGATCTCCAAGATTCCAACCCTAACTTGGTAGGGATGAAAGATCCACCAAAATTAGCATTAGGGATAGGTTTAGGGCTACTCATACCTTCCCAAAACCGTGATGGATCATGTATATATAGGTGATGATATCTCACCAAAATCAATCAAGCAATTTCATGTTTTTTCTCTCATAATGGTGCAATTGCTCTCTATGTTCATAATTGTTTGAGTACTTGTGATTACTAATGATTATAGGATTGAATGTAGGTCTGGTGTACAGTACTCAGACTGTGGGAGGCCGTACTTTCACATGTGTGAAGCCTTCTTCAAGGATTTGGGCCATTTAGTGAGGTTCAAGCATAGGTTTTTGATGGATTTTGATGGTTCAACTTGTGCTAATCTTATGAAATCATAATCTATTGTTTTTCTCATCATTTCAAGTGTTTTAGGATCCTTATTTGCTGTAATTTTTACAATTAGGTCCAAAGTTTGCCAGTCTCCTCATGTGAGTATGACTAGGTCACCTTGAATTTGCCCCTGTTTTGATCAACTTTCATTCAAAATTTGCCCCAAGAGAGAGGTGTGTGTTATATTCCCCTCCTGCTTATACAATTAGCTGACCGACCTTAGAGTAGAGTTCTTTGGACACAAAGATCTTCCAACACTTTACTTCCCATCTGCTAGGATTATGGCTCGATCCAACTTGTTGCCAATCTCTGAAGAGGATCCTAGTCTTTCCCCTTTGAGGAAAAACCCAACTGATACTGGATATCACCCATGCTCAGTGAGTTTCAGTTCCGAAGGTGGCCATCCCAAATGAAGACCAACTGCTCCATAGAAAATCTCCCCTGAAATTGCCCTTTCCAACTTTTGACTTCCTGCTTGCGTCTGGTGGGCGTTGTCGCAAATGAAACTAACCCAAGAAACAGGCTAGCCATCCATCCTCTGCAAACATCGAGTCGTTTTGTTGTTGTTCATGTGCGAGTACTTGAACTACGAATCCGCCCCACAGATTATGTAGTCCTCTTGGTTGTGACTCAGGGTGAGCTCCAACCAAGTCTCAGTCTCCCTTGCTGGAATGTTGTCCTGGCGCGTGCCTTGGCATGCCAGTGCCCCGAAGACTAGGGTTGGTCACACACTTGAAATGTAACCTTCTCAGATGTATTAATAAAGTGAGATTTTTCTCAAACTGACTTTGATTACCTTCTGGGTTTCAGTGTTCGGTAAAGCGCCAGTTGTAAGGCCGCTTCAAACTTTTTGATCTAGCACAAAGCTGAGGGTCGTATGCCGGGATGTCAGCGGTATGCCGTTGGGACCATTTGGTCCGTGGCGCCAACGGTATGCTGTCGGGACCATTCGGTTTAAGAAATGGTTGTCTCCATATTTGTCGCGGCTTTTGGTTCTGAGTGTGCCTTGCATGAACGTGAATGAATTAAGCTCTTGGGGATTGGGCTCTAACCTGTTGGCTAAGTTGGATGGCTTGCTTGGGTGAAAGGTTCCAGTTTATGGCTGTCCAGTCTGGCGTGGCGCCAGGTTGGCTTCCAAGTTGGTCTTCATTTGGGATGGCTACCTTTGGAACTGAAACTCACTGAGCAATGGTGATATCCAATGTCAGTTGGGTTTTTCCTCAAAGAGATTGGCAACAAGTTGGATCAAGCCATAATCCTAGCAGATGGGAAGCAAAGTGTTGGAAAGACTTTTTGTTTTAGAACTCTACTCTAAGTCCGATCAACTGATTTTATAAGTGTAGGGAAACTATCACACACACCTCTCTCTTGGGGCAAATTTTGAATGAAAGTTGATCAAAACGGGGGAAATTCAAGGTGACCTAGCCATACTTGCACGAGGAGACTGGCGAACTTTGGACCTAATAAGTTGACAAGTTTTTGTTGTGGAAAGGAAAGCTTGTTATAGGCTTTCTTTGGACCAGCAATGATGAGGAGACATAATGAGTACGCTGACTTGTGTTACGTGTAAAGCAGTTGATCAAGGAAGGAACAATGAAAGTTGAGTCTTGCACGAGAGACTTGGTACTTCGAACAGATGCTAAGAGATAATTCATGTTGAGATCGGACTAGTGCAAACTCTGGAAAAAAAAAATACTCGCAAAATACTCTAATTTCTCAGATGAAATGTCACTAGCATTCAAAAAATCCAAAAGTTTGTTATTTGAGGACATGGAGGAACTAGCCATATTGAACCTAATATCGGTTCAACGCGACAAAATGATATTGATAGAGGAATGAACCACAGTACACGCATTGGTCCAATATGGTTAGGACGAGAATGAAATTTTCCGGAAGCACACATTAGAAGAGGTTGATATCGATTCAGCGCGTCTAAATGAATCCGACCGTGCACTGTATGGGAAGGCGCGCATCGATTCGATATCTCGAGAAAGAAAGAAAACAAGATGACTAGTGAGTTCAGAATGAAAGATCACGAAATCGAAATATAGAGAAATGTGCCCATATTTATAGCCGATTCTTGTTGATCACAGCCATACATTTGTCAAATAATGAATCTTGAAACATAGCCCATTTATCCACCAATCAAAGTGAGACAAATTTTTACCTACGCCGAAATACATTAAATAGTTGAATACATTAAATACATTAAATACATTTTCACTAGATTCTACAAATCATCATTAGCCCCGATCCTAGAATCTGTTCCTGTGCTAGAATACATTAAATAGTCTATCACTAGCCTCACCGAATCATCATTAAACAAATAATAAACAAATATTAAATGGACAACATTAAAAACGTGTACAAGGAGAATCATTACAGACTCTCGCCCTATTTAAGGACCGTAAAGACGAGATTTTTTCTTTCGAGATAATCTTCATGCAGATGATTTTCATAAGACATTCATAATGCGTTTTAATATATATTCAATGCATCTCAGATATCGGATCAGCGCGCCTGTGGAGAAGACAATAATTTTTCATTTGGACTGCATGCGTCGAATCGCTATTGTAGGGAGAAAAAATTGGAAAATTTTCGAAATTATTGGAGGGTATTTTGCATGATCAAAGCTTGATTCGATAGACTCTTCATACTGTCCACAGCTAAGGAGAAATTATCAAGTCAAGCTTTGATCATTCATATTATCTTCCAATATCGGTTCAGCGCGCGAGAATATCCTCTCTGGTTTTCACATTCAGTATATGTGCGTCAATTCGCTATTGGATGAAATAACGACCGTTGGAATTTTTTAAAATTATTATGATTGGATATAAAAAAGGTCAAATATTCATAGTTTAACCTTGTCAATTTCAGCAATAAATTGTAGATGTGACCATACTTTTATAGAATCAATTGTAGATGTGACTATACTTTTGTTTTAATTAATTGTGGTGGTTATTACCGACTAATCATTTTGAAGAAAGATTGATATTTAATTTGATTTGATTGACAAGTCTCTGAATATCTCGAAGTAATCCAAGCCTTGGACATCCAAACCACCACGTTTGCAATCATTTCGGACTTTCACTATATAAACAGACAGACGACGTTGAATTTTTTTTTGCTTAGATTTCTTGTCGTTCTCTATATCCATATGATATCGATTCAACACGCTCGAAGCAAACTTCCTTCCATCAGCTTTTACTCGCCGCGTGCATCCGCTACCAGTTATCGATTAGGTTTATTTATCTTCTGATTTCGAAAGCTCACATACAGAGATCCATCAGACAGGTTACAAGAAGTCTGCAGATGTGAGATGGACTGTAACGACAATAGAGGCGCTGCACACAAGTGAAAAAAAATTTAGATACTATTGTTGCAGTTGTCCATGCCAAGAGGGTGACCATCATGCCCAAGGATTTCAACATTGTGTTCAGGCTACGGGACACATATGACAAATTTGTAGAGTACTCTAGACCTACTGCTTCCTCTCTTCCAAAACAAGATTCAGAGAGGAGAAAATGAAAGCAATCTCAACCATCTCGGCTTGTTATTCGTATACAGAGCGAGAGTGTTTCAAAGAAGAGGAGGTCTCATGACCCTCCTAATAAAGCAAGGGATTTTTCAAAGCCATCTCCTCTAAATGAGATTCTATCTGCTAGGCAATCTCCTCCCAAGTCTCCTCCTAAGTCTCCTTCTTCTCCTCCCAGAACTCCATTATTAACTTCTCCTGCTAGATCTTCCTCTCTTAATAAATCTCCTCCTCCTTCAAAATCTCTGTCTCCTCCTACCCCCATAAATATTAGTTCCCAACCTCCTGTTCTAGGAAATGATTTAGATGATTTTGTAAATATAAAGGTAGAATCAATTTTGAATGACAATTCTTTTTGTGGTTTATCTGTATTACTTTCGTCACCCCCTGCACTTGCCTTTGTAAATACTCCTCAATATGTACAGTATGACCAATTGTTGACACACGTATCTTAAAGCTTTAGGTCCAAAATACAATTTTAAGATGCCGAAGACCAATGCTGGTCTTCCCCTTTCTAAATTAGATACAGGTGAATTAAAAAGTAGGGATAAAATGTTAGGTGACAATGTAGGAGGTAGGGCAATTCAGTACTGGATGGAGTTTTTCCAGACCCCATTGTTTATAGATGTAGCATTGTTTTTCCTTCAATTCATGGTTGTATTTGATTTCCCTGATTTCAAAAGTCTGCACGACGATATGCTCCAATACGTCAGACTGGGGACTCCAATTCTCGTGCTCTCATACATAACAAAGGAAGTGTATTTTTTTTAGATTTTATTAAGTTCAATTTTTCATATGAATTTTGATTTCACATTGATTCTCATAATTTTTTTTAGTTTAAATGCCCGAAGGTCTCCCCAATGGAGATAATGCACTTCAGGCAGGAGACCATAAAGCTTGTGATCGAAAATTCACATCCAGTTGCAGTGGCAGAGTGTTCTCCACCCAAGCTACTTCCAACTAGAGAAATGGATTTAGAGATCATAGATAGTTGATACTGATAAAAAATTTATCTCACTTGATGTGGATGAGACACATGTACAAAATTTTTTAATAGAGATATATTTACAGTTTTCTATGATTGTTCTTACTTGTTTGTTTTTCTGTTATTAATTTAGGTTATGATTCATTCATCTTCAATTTCTACAGTTTTTCGACATGTTTGTTTTTCATAGCCTTGGTCTGCCTTGCCTTTACCATGGTTTTTTTCATGATCATGTCTTTCCAAGAGCTTCTATATATGTTATCCGATCTTTTTCTTTTTTGGAATGAGCCTTTTGCAGAGAGATGCATCAAGATCCATTGATATTTTTGATATATTCTTGGTATCCATTGATCTTCTGCATTTTTTTCATTGCAAATATTGATTGCATCAATGGTCCCTCTCGGTCTCAAAATAAGAGATAGAATGAAGAAAATGAGATGTATACCTATGAATGACAATTTATCGTTTGATTGCCCACTTTATGGTCCACTTCGTGCCTTGTTGCTTTTGCACCTTGATTTCTCTCCTTGTCCTAGCCTGATCTTGATACTTTTCCTTTTTGGCTCTTTAAGGTAGGCAAAGATTGAGTACTCCACAACGCACCTCTCACTTAGCTTGAAGTAGTTGTCTTTGAATCAGCCCAAATGTAACCATTGACCTCGTGGAGAGCCAAGGGGTCGCATCAGTTTGATCCGCATATGAACTATCTCTTTGCGTTTGTTTGAGGCACCAAGTCCGTCGTCGCGCAAAATTTGACTTTCACAATTCCATCACTGGTCAGTTGCCTCACAGTCAAAACAAGAAGTGTAGATCTAGCTTGGCTTCAAGTAGCTCTCTTTGAATCAAACAAACTACACCTGCTCTAGTTGATGTAGATGATGCAAATACTGATATAGGGGTTGAAACTGAAGCATCTATGGCTTCAGATTATAAAAAAACTCTCCCTCGTTCTATAATCCTCTCTGATTCTCTTCCATTTGCATCTTCTGTTAACTTATATTTTATAGATAATGAAAGTTATATTTCATTTAATGATATAGAAGATGTTTTGAATTTGACAGATGATGAAATCCTCTCAATTTTTTCTCAAAATCTATCAGAATTTTCTGACATTGTTGATTACACATATGATGAACTTGAAAGTGAGATAGATTATGATAAAGATGGCAACTGGAAATCTGGCAATGAGGCCTTGGAGGCCATGATTAAAAACTCTAAAGCCTATGAAAAAACTTTGCCTACAGAGGAGGAATTTTTGGAATTCCAAAATGGCCCTTTATTCGGGTTACATTGATATGAGCAAAAGGAAAAACTTAGAACTTTTGGATCCATATGAAAGGAGATTATTCCTTCATGACAATACCATTCGTCTGAATCTTGAAGAGGATGATGAAGATAATTAAAAAAAATTTTGTACTAGATTTTTGATATATTACAAGGATCTCTCTTTTGTTATGGATTTGAATGCCTTTCGAAATATCGTAATACTTGGCGAGTTTTTAGCTTGATATCTAAATGGTGCTCTTCTATGAAACCATTGAAAAAGTTGAACTAAATATTTATTTCTTGAATTGTGTCCTCCATGGTTTGTTGCTCTATGAAATGCTCCCCTTGCTTGCCAATGAGATTTTTCCATGCCTTGTGATGACCAAATACTTAAGCTCCCATATTCCTTTGCAAAATAAGTTGCATGATGAAAAAGGATGTGCTGCAAACAATAGTTTTGATTAGTTACATCAGTAGAAAAAAATATAAGCCTAAATGAGAAAAG
The DNA here is from genome assembly GCA_029204225.1 of Diphasiastrum complanatum. Taxonomy (NCBI): domain Eukaryota; kingdom Viridiplantae; phylum Streptophyta; class Lycopodiopsida; order Lycopodiales; family Lycopodiaceae; genus Diphasiastrum; species Diphasiastrum complanatum. The sequence continues at coordinate 14,632,983 of CM055106.1, read as the reverse complement.
TACCAGATAATGATATAGATTAGCACCATGTAATGAGTAACGTTGTCTTTTCCCCAACAATCATGTACAAATTTTACAAATGTGGAGCAATGATTTTGCAAAGTCCTCATATCTTCTGATGATAGATTTTCTTTCCCGATAACACCTATGAGTTTGTCTAAGTTAGTCCACACTTGTCCCTTTGCCACTCGATTACTTCCTGTGGCTTGAACAATTTCTCTCCAAATTTCGTATCTGACACTTGATTCTTTGCATGTGCGATTGGATAAGAATCTTCTTGCTTTAGCACCTCCAATTGATGGCTTATTAGGAACGTTTCTTCCCAGAGAGTCTGTCACTTTCTTCAATTGTGACATTCCCTTTATGTAGTCTTGCATTTGACAAAACTATTTCCAACCTCCTAATTGATGCTTTAGCCACAGACTTCGGTTTATGATTCCATGCTAGTAAAATATGTAGGTAGATAAGTTTTTCAATAATACGAACCTTAGCATGCAATGTGCATATGTGAACATTTATTAATGGAATTGGCAAAACACTCTTCATATTTGGATCTTCAGCTTCTCCTGTTGGGCCAATGTTTGTTGATCGTCCCAAATTCATATTGTAGCAATTCTTCATGCAATAAAGACATGGATGCTTTGATGTTGCCCCATGAGAGACATTATACATACATTTTAATGTTTTCAAAATCCCCTGCAAGGTGCCATTGAGTTTGAAAACTTCCATGGTTTTCGACTGTAAATTTCTCACTCTCCAAATGTCTCTTTATAATCTCGCCATAATTTATTCTTGAAAATATCCATGAAAGTATTCTATGGTCCTCTTCCAAGACCTGTAGGGCGGCTTGCTTGGAGGGAAGCCACCCACATCGAGACCCTCGATCTGGCATGGCGCCAGGTTGGATCTCAATGTTGGTTTCCGAACTTCAAGTTGGTTAAGACTGATCGTTGTTGGTGAGTTGGCTGCTTGTATGTCAAGTGAGTTTGGACGGCAAGAGTTGAAGGCTGGGAAGCTAAGTCGTGGTTCCCGGCTCCCTTTGGAATGCCTACGCTACAGAAAGCAACAACGATTTTGTCCAAAATTTATGGGGTAAGAACATTTCAAACATGACATTACGTCATGGAAGGCCCGTGGATCTCGGGCCTTCCATGCAGATCAGGGCCTTCGGGCCTCCAGGCTCCAACTTGGGATCAAATGTTGAGCCATAAGGGGTGGTCCTTGCTATTGCTACTTGCTTCAAAGTGTCATTAGTGCTTAGGATGGTTTCACATGGAGTGGGGGGTAAGTCCAAAAGGCCCAAATCCTCTGCTTTGATTAGTGGAGCCACATCAAGAGGCCTCTCTCTCATTTCACAAGGAGTGAGAGTTGACCTTAGGTGGCATCCTAGGTGGCATTGAAAGGTGCCAAGGTGAGGTAAGTCAAGATACCAGGGGAGTAACTTTGAAGAATTGGCAATGTCGTACAACCAACTGAGTGATTGTTATGATTAATCATGAAACAGACATGAAACCAAAAGCCTAAAAATAGGCTAAAAATGTGAGTAACGTGAAACTTAACTCCTCCATGCAAAAGAGAATTAAGTTTAGCATAGTTTGACATGTCTATCATAGTGGGGTGTATGGGTAAAGTTGTTGACATCCAGAAAGGTGCACGCTCAAATTTTAACAACTGTGTAGTGACGTCTAAGGAGCTCAGCTCCATAATAAATGGCTTGGCTTAGTGATATATTTGTTGTAAATAACAATCGATAGTTGCTTAATAATGTATGCAATTTTTTTTTGGACATAATTCATTGAATCACTGAAAGGCTTCTATTGAGTTTTAGAAAATATAATAGCATTAATGTCATGCCCACGACTGGTCTCGGGTAGTGTGTTCACGCTAGAGATTAGTAAGCCAACAACCCGTAGTTAGTTATGACTATAAGGGAATTGGGGCCCTTATGGGTATAAGGTCATAATTAATGGTTGTAGGCCTAAACTCATGATGGTGGATTTTATGGATCTATCAGTGAGTCATTGGGGTACTGGATGATGTGGCCTAGATAGGCTGTAGGGGTGTCCAGTGAGGTGTCACAGTGCACTACTAATGGTGCATGGGCCTTGGAAGGTATAAGTATACCTATTGGGCTCTCACTAGTGTATGCTTGATTGCATAACTGGTAGCCGTATGCTACTGGTGTGATGCCTCATTCCTCTTTGTGATTGATCCATAGCTTGGGGGCTAGATCCGTTCGATCTAGGTTTGGTTGGGTTGGTTTGTCCACCATCCGTTTCCCTTGTGTTGCTTGTGATTGGCATGCTTAGAATAGGATTCTTGGTTTAGGACTTTATATTGGTATCAGATCCAGTTCTAAGCACGTTTTCCCATTTGTTAGTGCTCAAGAATGAATCTCGAATGGTGTGGGGATTTTTCCGTTGTGTGATACAGAATCTCAACATTTTTTGAAGAATCCGTGGAGTAAGCAATAAGTGGTGAAAATTCGAATTCCTCTTCCCAAGAATCACTTTTTTGAGGTGTAATCGGTTGTGTGGTATGTGTACTACCAGGAATATAATCGATTCGGTTTTTAAGCACTTCAAATTGGTATTTTGAAAGTAAGTTTCAGTTTTCTTGAATCACTTATGTTGTCGATTACTTCATTAAGAGCACTTTTATGATAGCAACGGTTTCAATTTGAGGCTATGCTGGTTTTTCTTATGGCTTTTTGTTCTTCACATAACTGTGGTTTATGTGTTAGTATTGGCTATCTTTTGCTCTTGTGATGGAGGCTTAATCCAAGAAAAGCAAGAAAGACATTCAATAAGACTAATTTCTTGTGTAAAGTGTTGGTGGCCTTTTATAGGATCTGCATGGCAGTTTGTTTATGATTCACAGGTTCAGGCTGGATTTTTCAGAAAACTAATAATGTTTTGCAGTTTTGTGTGAATCAGTAAAGCCATGTTATGATGGTATGAATTACAGGAAAGCCTATCCTGTGATTGAAGGATAAGGCAACCTGCAAGACAAGGATTTTTGAAAATTCTGGCAGCATATACCCTGTTTTTCAGGTTTAAAAAACCTTGTTTGTGTAAAATCTGTAAGAAAGCGTTGCTTATGCATGAATGAAAGCATAGCAACTGTAAATGCACCCTGCTTGCACATATTATCTGCAAAAACAGTAAAGGAAAACATTTAATGCTTCAAACAAAAGCAAAAGCTTGATTAGCTTTTGTTTCAAATGAAAATGAATCAGAAAAAATAGCAACTAGGCCTCCTAGTTGGCTCCTGGCCGTGATCTGTGAAGCCTCCACACCCGACCTGCATGCAAGAAAGGGGCACAAACAATGAAGGAAAGGAGTCATTCAGAACGCTGGCCGCCCTCTCTCTCTCTCTCTCTCTCTCTCTCTCTCTCTCTCTCTCTCTCTCTCTCTCTCTCTCTCTCTCTCTCTCGCCCCTGCTCGCGGCCAGCACAAGTCTAAGCTTATGGAGGGAAGGGAAAGGGGGGGGGGGGGTGCTAAATTATCAGTTAACTTTTAGTTTTTTTTAGAAAACTAATAGTTCTAATTTGCATGTTAGGTAAGGGATGGGTGTGCTGGAGGGCACAGGGTTTTTTGATTTTTTGGTTTACCAGGTTTTAGAAATTCCATGGGCTTAGACTATGTTTTTTTTTTTTTAAATGCAGTTAAAATAATTGTGAAATTTTTTTGAATTAGATTCTGATGCATATAGTGGTTTTTTCGGCATATTTGTTGCACAAAATCCATTTTGCATATATAATGTAAGCATGTTAAAATTTTTTCAATTTTTCGATTTAATATGTAAATGGATAGAATGAAATTCTAGTGAGGGGGGGCAAATGAAAATTAGCCCCGCATCACTCGACCATGATGGCCCCATGGAATATTAAACACATGGTTGCAGACTAAAATGAAACAAAAAAAATTGTCTTCTTGATGTGCTTGAAGCTGGGGCATACCAACAAAGTATGATATAAGAACAAGCAAAAGTTGACTCACCCCCATTTCTAAATCTGTCACTCAAGGCATGTTAGGACGAAACCTACTATCCTTCAATGACTGTAGAGATTATGAAAAGAGGCGAAAGAATATATGAATTGGAAATTGTTTTATGAAGTTGGAATTTGTATATAATTCCCGAGAACTTCACATACTTGTGATTATTTTTTGTGACGCTTTGACCAGGAAGTGGAGGGCTTTCATGGAGGAAGAACCCGTGGTATGGGATGCAGGCGATTCCAAATTGAAGATCTAAAACTAACCGGATCAGTTGACCATAGTAAGGCCATAAATCTACTTGATGCCAAATACTATGGGTCATAATGTCGTAAAACGTGGGGATGACCGATAGTGGAAGCTCTCTCTCTCTCTCTCTCTCTCTCTCTCTCTCTCTCTCTCTCTCTCTCTCTCTCTCTCTCTCTCTCTCTCTCTCTCTCTCTCTCTGCCTTCATAGCATTTGGTATATTGTATATTTTCTGAGTCATTGTATAATTTCTCGAGTCAATTTGGGCTGATTCAAAGAGCTACTTCAAGCTGAGTGAGAGGCGCATTGCGGAGTACTCAATCTTTGCCTACCTTAAAGAGCCAAGATGGGAAAAGTATCAAGATCAGGCTGGGACAAGGAGAGAAATCAAGGTGCAGAAGCAACAAGGCACGGAGTGGACCATAAAGTGGGCAATCAAACGATAAATCCATTGGCTCAGGGAGCCTTGATACCTGTGCGGAACTGATCAAATTTGGAGCTCAGGGAGCTCAACACAAAGTGCATCAAGGACAAATCAGGAGCTCAAAGGAGTTCCAAAGTTGAAAGTCAGACGCGACAGGGGCGAACATTTCAAAGAAATGCCTCTGTCACCAGTTAATAAGGTTCTTGGTTTTTCGAAAGCGATATCAAATCTACGCTTTTCCCAGACAAAGAGATATTTTCAAGTTATGTAATTTTTCAGTATAAAGAGCTGAGCCTCCAACTTGTGGTGTGCCAGCTTCAATGTTAATAAAAAGTGGCCAGTAAATTGAGTACTATGCCAAGTAGCTTAAATGTATAGTTATTTTAATTGGGAGACACCTTTACTTTAATTTGACATCTGATGAGGACATCATATTTTATAAAGGTGGGGTGGATGTTGTAAAGCTATCTTCATAAGCTTTACTTCTGGCGCCAGCAGCGCCCTTACTGCTCCCGGCGCCGACCAGAATCCAGCCGGCGCCAAGTTCCTATGGCTGAAAATCTTTGATCGGTTCTAGCGAAGTCCAGAGAGCTCAGATCGATGTGCAATCACCTCACACAATCTAGGCATGATTAAAGGAAGCCTGGGGATCAATAAAATCTAGAGAGAGAAAATCACTTTCTAGCAAGAGAAAATCCTAGAGAGAAAAACTTGCTTTACCAGCCTGGGTAGAGTGTTTGGTATGAGGGGGGGTGCCGAATCCCACCAATACTATAGGGGAGTGCGGATGTGACTCAGGGCGAGCTCCAACCAAGTCTTAGCCTCCCTTGCTGGAATGTTGTCCTGGCCCTCGCCTTGGCATGCCAGCTCCCCGGAGACTAGGGTCGGTCACACACTTGAAATGTAACCTTCTCAGATTTATCAATAAAGTGGGATTTTTCTCAAACCAACTCTGATTACCTTCTGGGTTTCAGTGTTTGGTAAAAGCGCCAGTTGTAAGGCCGCTTCAAAATTTTTAAGTTGGCACATAGTTGAGGGTCATATCCCGGGACGCCAGCGGTATGCCGTCAGGACCATTCGTCCGTGGCGCCAGCGGTATGCTGTCGGGACCATTTGGTCCAGGAACTGGTTGTTTCCATATCTGTCACGGCTTGTGGTTCTGAGTGTTCCTTGCATGAACGTGATGGGTTAAGCTCTTGGGAAATGGGCTCTAACCTGCCGGCTGAGTTGGATGGCTTGCTTGGGTGGAAGTTACCTGTTTATGGCTGTCTAGTCTGGCGTAGCGCCAGGTTGGCTTCCAACGCTCGTGACGAGGCTTTCAGTTGGTTAAGTCTGATGTAAGTCAAACCGCTTGATTGGAATGGATGTTACTCGTTTGTAACGAAGCTTTGAGTTGGTTAAGTTTGATGTATGTCGGTGTTGCGCCGGCGCCTCAAAGGGCGCTGGGACTTGAGCGGTTTCCCCAACACGCGCTTAAGTCTAACATTCATCCATCATGCACTTACGTAAAAGCTAACTCAGAAACGTAACAAGCTTAACCATTCAGACTTAAGAAAACTGGAATCCCAACCAACCCGAAAGCCAACTCAGAATCCGTCCCCAAAAGGTAACCAAAGGCAAAGACAAGCCACACATGAAACCCAAGGCATAGTGGTCGCCAAACTGACCAATTGGCATAGCGGCAAGCCCCATGTCGATGATAGGGACCCTTAGACGCCAGCGACGCAAAAAGGTTGTAGTAAGGGTCCTTCCACTTGGACAAGTCCCGGAGGCGAAACCGAAATGGTAATCATCCCCAAGGATCAACTTTATTAGATTTGGAAGAGGTTACATTCATACATAGACTGACCGGTCTTGGGGCCACCAACACGTGCTGGGCATTGTGCCTGGCTCGTGCTGGTAGAGGGAGCTGAGACTTGGCGACTGGATTCCTGGCGCTGGTTGAGCTGTTCAAGTTTCTGTCTGCCGGACTCCCTCTATAGTTCTGCTGTGATTCGACGCACCCCCTCTGGTTTGAAACATAGTGCTTTCTGGTAAAGCACGCTTTTTAGGACTTAGTTTTTATTTTGCTGATTAAGCCTGGCAAGCCTGGCAGAATCAGTCTGGCTCCCAGACATGGGTCCCGAGAGCCGTCCCGACGGCCGAATCAACCTGCTTTCCTGACTAGGCCATGACTCGAGCTCCAGAGCTAGCTCATGACTTTGTGACTACTTGACTGGCTCACCACAGGTCGGAGGCTCAGTCTTTGACGTTCTAACTTGCTCTGGGACCTTAGGGAGTGTCACCCCTTTGAGTCTTACAGGGCACGCTGGGTGCACCCGAGTCAGCTTTACTACATCCTCCCCTCGTTTGAGAAAGCTGATGTCCTCATCAGGGCCAAACTAGAACCTAAGACTCATGGCACGGGTTTAATTCACCGGCCAGACTTTAGTCACATATACAAGGGCACGGGCTTGATTCACCGGCCAAAGGAAACCAACTGTAAAGCAGAGTAATGATATTGTGTTTTACACCCAGCACAGGAAAAGTGTGGACCTAGTTCACTTACGTAAAACCTGTGTGTAGCTGCTGCACTTAGACATCAAACTGAAGCTCACTCCTCAATGAGAAATGCGGCTTACTTTATTAGCATGAAAGAAAAAGGTACTCACGGCTCCCTTAAGCCTCAGATATGTCCTTGTCGTCGCACATCTGGATGAGTCCCCTAGGACTCTAGATATTTCGTTTGGTCGTCCAGGTTGAGCTCTGCATCGGCACTTAGATTCACCTTTGACGTAGAAACTGCAGGCAATGTTGGCTCCATTTGACCTCGCGTCAGCTGGTTTGTCACTGTTGGATGTCTTTCGTTAAAAAAGTGAGCTTTCGCTTGGTCACACAAGGTGAGCTCCTTGAGCTCTGCATCGGCACTTGAATTCACTATAGGCAATGTTGGCTCCATTTGTTCCCGTGTCAGCTGGTCTGTCACTGTTGGTTGTCCTTCGTTAAATAGGTGAATGAGATTGGGAGGAATGATTGGCTCAGGTTCATTTGTGTCGTTCTTTTCTAGTTGGTCCCCTGGCACAGCTCTGACGACACAAGGTCTCCTGCCATTATATAATAACACAAGGTTAACCCCTTTTGCCAAGAAGGCCACCACATGTTCGTTAAACCAGCTTAATCCCAAAATAGCGTCGAAGGCATCCATCTTCAAGATTGTGAACGTTAGTCGATTCTTCCAGGCTCCTAGAGAGATTGGTAAGTTGGTTGCCAATTTACAAGTGGTCATAGTACCTTTCGCGGTCTCCACACAAATAGGAGTCACATTTTCCTCACGTTGGATGTCCAATTCTCCTGTCAGTTTTTCTGACAAGTAGTTATGTGATGCCCCCAGGTCTACCATGAAGTAAATGATCCTTCCTTGAATATAGCCTTTCAGGTACAATAACTTGGATCCTCTCGCAGGAGTCGCCATAAGATGTTCACGATACGCCGCAAGTGCCCCTATCTGTTGCAAGGCATTCAGGTCAGACTCCGTCAAATCCGTTTATGGGTCCTCTTCATCATCTTGTTCACCATCTTCTTGATCAAATGCCTCCCTCTCCATCCTATCAAATCCTTCAATGGCAGCTATGATTTGCTTATTCAATGGTTTGGGGCATGACCTCCAAGAGTGACCTTGCTGATGACAGTTGAAGCAACGCATGGAACTGCCCACTGTTGGTGAGCTGTTGCTGTGACTAGCTGAAGGTTCAACATTGTTTCTTCTCTGGAACATGTTCCCTCCATTGTTGCCTTGGTTGCCAAACCCTGTTTTTGTTGGGAATTTATTCACGCTACTCGAGGCTTGGTTGCCATTTGGAGCTGAGTCCCCCCTTGAAAAAAAGCTCGGACTCGGTCTGGATCCACTAAATACTCTTGTTGAGGTTGCGGGAGCAGCAGGTGCCAATGTGCTCTCATAATCACAAACCATTTCAGCCGCTCGAATAGTTGAATTGAAATCATGGGGCATGTAGCTGTCTATCGCACGCTGGGTCCAGGATTGCATTCCAGACAATAGGTAATGAGTTTTGTCCGCCTCGGACATATCTTCAATAACCCATACACTCTGTCTGAATCTATTGAGGTACTCTCGCAATGACCCTTTCTGTTTGAGCCCCGATAATTCTGTCCTCAATCTCATGTGTGAATCCTTCGGTATGAACTCCTCTCGTAATGCGGCTTTGAATGCGTCCCATGTTTGAAAATGCATTCCTGCCATCCGGTACCAATTTGTAGTGTAGCCCTCAAAATATGCTAATGCCAAGTCAGTTCTTTCTTCCTCAGGAGTGTTCATCAGACGGAAGTAATGGTCCATGTGAAACAACCAATCTTCCACAACTCGAATGTCACGCTCTCCTTCGAAAGTAGGTGGTGCTTTCACTTTGGCAGTCTTTCTTGGGCCCTCTGTGGTTCGTGCTCGTGGTTCTCTTGGTATCTGTGGAGGAGGCGCCACTGCATTCTCCCTAGTTGCATCCAACTCTTCAAACCTGGCTTCGAGCTGTGTTAGCCCGTCTCTCATTTCTCTAGCAAGGTTAATTTGAGTAAGATTCATGGCTCGCAAGGATGTTTGCCATTCTTTCCTTTCGGTTTCTCTATCCTTCTTCACCTCGCTAAGCGTAGCCGTCATTGCGCTTGATAAGTATTGCCGCATCTTCACTTCAAAGAGGTCCTGTTGCGCCTCTGGCAAGGGTTCATCTCTTGGTGTACGTTCAGAAGGGCCACCCATCTCTTCATGGAGGGGCGCCACTGTGGAGTGCATACGCTCTTTCTTTCTCGACTTGGACCTGGTGCCATCTCGATGCATGCGAGAGCTGTATTCTCGAGTCAGCTCTTCTCCGTCCGTCAGTGCTCGTAACTCTTCAAGATGGTCCTCCATTATAGTCAGAGGTGTACTTCCAACAGATTATCGCCTCAATCCTTTTTTTATATTTGAAGCTCTCCCTTCTGTCAGCCGGGGCCCGCAGCTCTCTTTTCTTCTTTATTAAATCAGCTTCAATGAAAATATCCCTTCCTCAAACATAGCACGCCCACATCACCTGAGAGCCAAGTAGGAACCAGGTCATTTGTGTCCAAGCAAGCACACAACAAACGGAACATGCCAACCAAAGCAAACACAGAGGATCCCTCTCAAGCCACAAACCCCCCTGAGACCGGACGTAGGACCTTTGCCTAGCCGTGCCCACACAAATCTATCACAAAATTAGCCCACGAGGAAACATCCATCCAACCATCTGTGCTTTCACCATTAAGCAGCACATTGCCTCAGTCACGCCCCACCACTTTTTGGTCGATAGCCCTTATAGCTAAACGATCGGCAGATATCCCGCACTGGCAGCTAACCACCCGTGCTTTACACCCGAATTCGAGCAGCATCTCTGTATCAATGGTTAGCCCGTACAGTTTGAATATGTCGCCCCGCACCCCACAAGGTACAGACCGTGCTTTCACCTACCTAGGCAGCACTTTGCCTCATCCGTCCTACGTGCAGACAGCGCCAGGCCCGAACCGCGAGAACTGACCGTGCTTACACCTCGAGGGCAGCACTTTGACTCATCAAGTCCCCCGTTCTGCCGACCACCCCGACCGTGGACGCACCCGTGCTTACACTGTGGGCAGCACCTTGCGCAACAGTTGTCCTAACAAATCCCAAAACGTGGCCATCCTTGTGAGACTTGCGTAGCTGACCGGCTAGTCGGCTCTGATACCACATGTTCCGCCGGCGCCTCAAAGGGCGATGGTACTTGAGCGGTTTCCCCATCACGCGCTTAAGTCTAACATTCATCCATCATGCACTTACGTAAAAGCCAGCTCAGAAACGTAACAAGCTTAACCATTCAAACTTAAGAAAACTGGAATCCCAACCAACCCGAAAGCCAACTCAGAATCCGTTCCCAAAAGGTAACCAAAGGCAAAGACAAGCCACACATGAAACCCAAGGCATAGTGGTCACCAAACTGACCAATTGGCATAGCGGCAAGCCCCATGTCGATGACAGGGACCCTTAGGCGCCAGCGACGCAAAAAGGTTGTAGTACGGGTCCTTTCACTTGGACCAGTCCCGGAGGCGAAACCGAAATGGTAATCATCCCCAAGGATCAACTTTATTAGATTTGGAAGAGGTTACATTCATACATAGACTGACCGATCTTGGGGCCACCAACACGTGCTGGGCATTGTGCCTGGCTCGTGCTGGTAGAGGGAGCTGAGACCTGGCGACTGGATTCCTGGCGCTGGTTGAGCTGCCCAAGTTTCTGTCTGCCGGACTCCCCCTATAGTTTTGCTGTGATTCGGCGCACCCCCTCTGGTTTGAAACATAGTGCTTTCTGGTAAAGCACGCTTTTTAGGACTTAGTTTTTATTTTGCTGATTAAGCCTGGCAAGCCTGGCAGAATCAGTCTGGCTCCCGGACATGGGTCCCGGGAGCCGTCCCGGCGGCCGAATCAACCTGCTTTCCTGACTAGGCCATGACTCGAGCTCCAGAGCTAGCTCATGACTTTGTGACTACTTGACTGGCTCACCACAGGTCGGAGGCTCAGTCCTTGACGTTCTAACTTTCTCTGGGACCTTAGGGAGTGTCACCCCTTTGAGTCTTACAGGGCACGCTGGGTGCACCCGAGTCAGCTTTACAACAGTCGGGCGGCTTGCTTGGAGGAAGTCACCCACATCGGGACCCCCGATCTGGCATGGCGCCAAGTTGGATCTCAATGTTGGTTTTCGGAACTTCAAGTTGGTTAAGTCTGATCGTTGTTGGCGAGTTGGCTGCTTGTATGTCAAGTGGGTTTGGATGGCAAGAGTTGAAGGCTAGGAAACTAAGTCGTGGTTCCCGGCTCCCTTTGGGATGCCTGCGCTATAAAAGGTGGCGAACGAGGTAGTTTGGTTGCAGATGATGTTGGAGGCAATTGGCATACCACAAGGAGAACCATGCACGATGATGATGGATTCTCAAAGTGCCATATATCTGTCCTAGGATCCTGTCTTCCATTCAAAGACAAAACACATACCTCTGAAGTACCATCACATTCAAGATTTGATCTCGAAAGGAGAGCTCCAGGTCCAGTACATAAAGTTTGAAGACATGATTGTAGATCTGCTCATGAAGCCGCTCGACACACCACTCTTTGCAAAACAAAAAAAGACAATTGGATTAAACATACAAAGTTGCAAGATTCAAGAGGGAGTGTCAGAAATTGTGAACTCCTGCAACTTTGTCGCGAAGCGAAACGAAGTGAAGGGCGAAGAATTCGTGAAAGACGAACATACCTGGAAAACCCTAAAGTTCAGAACGAAACAAAGGTGAAAGGTCGAACAATTCACAAAAGTGAAATATACATCGAGGACCAAAAGACACGACACGAAACAAAACGAAAAGAAAACGAAGGAAAATATTTCGCGCTGCCAGTTGGCAGCTCAATGGGCGTGGTGTTTTGTACTTCATGCTCAATTGAAATAGTTAGCAATAACAGAGAATAAGTAACTAGTTGATTAGCATTAACTACTTTTGTAATTCTATGTTTAGCTATCTTGTAGACTCCACACAGTGGAGATATAAATGCAATTTTGGATCAACACAAAAAAGAGAAAGAAACAGAAGAGAAAATAGCAAAAAAGAGAGGAATAGAAAAAGATAGAAAAATGAAAATAGCCGTGCACGAAAGTCTGCCAACAAGCAGAACACAACCATTGAGCTGAGTGTCATGCCGCCAACGAGCGAGACACTGATCATCTCGCTCAAAAACACAAAAACTGATAATGCAACTGCTCTCTTCTCCATTTTCTTGTTTTTCATTGTCTTGATTGCAAGAATGATTTATGTTCTGTGATCTGTAGTCGCATGCCTAGGATCTTGTAAGCTTACACAAAAGAAAATTGAACGAAAAGAATCTGTTCGTGAAACTAATCCGTTCGTGACATGGTATCAGAGCACTCAGGTTATTATGACATGATTATTATCGACAGTTAGTACAATGGCTTGAAGTAATAACTTCTGCTTGTTGAGCATGACATCCCCCTATAGGTCTGGTGGGATTCGCCACCTCCCCTCATACCAAGTGCTCTGCCCAAGCTGTTAAAGCACGTTTTCTCTTGAGGATTTTCTCTCTCTAAAATTTATTGATCCCCAGGCTTCCTTTGAGCAAAGCCTAGATCGTGTGAGGTGATTGCACATTGATCCGAGCTCTCTGGACTTCGCTAGATCCGATCAAAGTTTTTCAGCCATAGGAACTTGGCGCCAGCTGGATTCTGGTCACAGTGGCGTCAGGAACAGCACTGGCGCTGCTGACGCCAGAAACAATGCTGGCGCTGGTGGCGCCAGGGGTAAGCTTGCACTTGGAAGCTAGCTTTACAACATCCACCACACCTTTATAAAATCTAATGTCCTCATCAGATGTCAGATTAATGCAAAGGTGTCTCCCAATTAAAATTAATTACATTTAAGCTACTTGGCACAGTACTCAATTTACTGCCCACTTATTATTAACATTGTAGCCAGCTGGCACACCACAAGTCAACTCTTTATATTGAAAAATTACATAACTTGAAAATATCACTTTGTCTGGGAAAAGCGTAGATTTTATATCGCTTACGTAAAACCCGAGAACCTTATTGACTTGGTGACAGAGGCTTACTGAAATATCTGCCCTTGTCACTTCTACTCTTGACTTTGGAACGCCTTTGAGCTCTAGATTTGTATATCATATGAACCAAAAGGGCCATACCCGATGCTCTCAAAAATTTTTAGCTAGGCTTACCACTTTTTGAGCTCTCATGTTTAAACCCTTTCACAACAAATTGTTGATATCAATGGTATCTCCTCTTTACCTGAGCAATCAATCACTCCACCATTGCTAAGCAAGAAAACGTAGATCCAACTATCAGCATACCATGGAGGTCTTCGTGGGTTATTGCGCTATTTTGCTCCATTAGTTGCTGCAAAAACAATATCAAGTCTGCTCCTGATCATCACGTACATTAGAGTCCCCACTGCATCTTGTTGGAATCGAACATTTAACATGCCCTCTTCATCACTATAGAAGAATGCATTGCACGTGTTGGTTGTGGACATCCCTTTGACTCTTACTCGCTCATACCAAAATTGTTAATTGATGCGGGGGCAACAAGTTTTTGTTCCAAAAACACCTAAGTTGGAAGTTCCTTGCCTAAAAAGTGAGTGACTAGCCTAGAAGAGATTCTTCAAACATCTAAAAGTTCAAGATAATATAATAAGGATGCTAGAGCAAGCCAATGAGTGTCGCGAATCATAGTGGGCCGGCTTGACTTGAAAGTCCTTAAGCATGGCCCATGTGCTTTTTCCGTTGGTCCTACTTTGTTGGACGGTTGTCTTGTTGTCACTCTTTCTACCTAATTGCGATAGAAGTGTAAAGATCGTGGAAATGAAGAGATGTGGAAGACTGAGCATAGACTAAATCGATTTCAAGCTGAGTCGCTCGCCGCTATGTCGATCGGTGCATTAAAATGAGAGGCCTGCGGGGTCCTTCCTGCCCACCTATGCATCACGTCACACTACTCGCCAGCAGCTGAGTGAACTCTAAAGAAAGAAGAAGAAGAAGCTGCTGGCAGTATCACAGGAGCATGTGCTAGTGGCCACTAAAGCACTCGCTAGTGGCCACCGGCACCCATTAAGAAGATCGAGTTAGAGAGGAAGAGATCGGTGAGAAGAATGGGGTGGTGGAAGGTTGGGTATGAAGACAAAGGTTGACGCCCACTACAGCAATCTCCCCGCGGTCTTCACCACAACTGATTTGATTGCAATTGTGAGAAGGCTAATTAAAAGATGGGAACTTACGCTGGAAATTGTGTGAAAAGAAGATTCAACTGACCAGACAAAACGCCGCCCCACTTTTTTCTATAAAAGAACAGAAAAATAATGGATCTCGAAGAGTATATAAACAAGTGTTTCCAGATAAACATTTCATACATCGCTGCAACGTCATCGTTGCTGTCACGATGGGCGTCAAGACTTGAAAGTGAAGGAATGGATCTTCCCGAGAAGTCCTTCACAAAACGGGTCAAAAAGAAATGTTGGGAACTTGGAAGTTGGAAGGTATCGAATGAAAGGGATATCAAAAGGCTGCAAGTCAATGTATTTATAGCTACCTAGGGACCCTGGATATCAAATAGGTTGGGCACTTAAGGACTGAAAAGGATTATGAAAATGGCAAAGTTTTAACTTATATCAATATATACCCATAGATATAAAAATCATCATATGTTAACAAGAACACCCAAAGATATTATAATTTTGATAGCCTAAAACACTTATGAAAACTTGGTCCATGTGTGGTGGTGTAAGGTGCTTAGTGTGTGCCACTCAAGCACAAATCTTTGTGCATGGGAGGATACATGAGCAAGGAAGGGAAAAAAAAAAGACCAGATATTGTACTACCTTTGATACCCCCAATAGATGCCTACAAAGCTCTTGTAGCTGCTTGGTAAATATGACCAAATATCCAAACTATCAAAAATTAGAGGATACAATATAAAGGACTTTCAGACAAAACACCTTATGCAGTTTGGATAGATTCCAAACTATCACTATTGAACTTCAAAGTTTTCATATCTATTGCCTATGCATAGATACCAAAGGAGATTAGAGAGAAATTGGACTCCCACAATATCAAATTCATTTTCATTGGTTATACTTTTTCAAACAGAGCTTATAAGTTGTATGATCATCTCATGACATCGAAGATATTCACTAGCGAAGATGTTATTTTTATCAAGGATCAGTTTATCGACCTCAAAGACAAGGGCAAGGCTCCAATAGTTGAACTATTGGACACTCCTATTTTTGATACGACTATTCCTATCGGAGGTCCAAATACATCAACTTCAAATGAGCAGCTTATCAATAACAAATTAGAAGAAGATGTTGCAACTCATCAACAACAACAAAAGCATGGAAAGTATCATCACCCTCTATCACCTCCCAAAAGATCGACAAGAAATCATAAACGACCTAATAGGTACATTGATGAATATGCTTGTTATCTCATTCAAGAGCCGGCTACTGTTGAAGAAGCACTCAGTCAATCAAACTCCAATATATGGAGAGAAGCTACGGATAGAAAGTATTCATCATTAATTTCAAGAACTGGACATGGACTATTGTCAAATTGTATACTAGCAAAAATGTAGTTGATTGCAATGAATATTCAAGATCCAAAACAAAGCAGATGGAAGTATCGATCGAAGGAAAGCTCGACTTGTTACAAGAGAATTTTCTTGGATCTCGAATATCGACTACACCGAAACTTTCAGTTTGATAGTCAAGCAGTCTTCAATCAAAATTATTCTATCGCCGCTGCCTCCAATCTAGAGGTACATTAGATGGATGTACATGCATCCTATCTAAATGGAGTTATCAAAGAAGATATCTACATAATACATCTCAAAGGTTATATAATCAATGGCAAAGAAAATCATGTACACAAACTCCATAGAGCACTTCATGGCCTGAAGTAATTTGTTAGAGCTTGGTATCAGAGGATCAATACTTTTCTAATTGAACATAGTTATAACCCAAGCACTTCATATTTAAATGTCTACTTCAAGTTAGTGCAGCATTATTATTACTATTATTATCTTATATGTGGACGACATATTGCTATTCAACGATAATGTAGAACTAATAAAAGATGCTAAGGAAATGTTGTCCTCGGAATTTGACATGGGAAGATCTGGGGGAAGCTCATTACTATCTCGACATTCAAATCCATAGAGAAAGAGAGCAGAGACTAATTTACATCACTCAACAGAGATACATTTACAATATGCTAATCAAATATAATATGATGAATTTCAAATTAGCCCAAGAATCAGATTGTCGAAGGGCCAATGTCCTTAAAAAAAGAAGAGAAGGATTAGATGCAAGAGTACCCATATCATTTGATAATAGGTTCTCTCATGTATGTGATGATTCGTATCAAGCTAGACATAGATTTTGTAGTCAATTACTGAATCCAATATATGGCTAATATTATACATTCGAAGGCTTTTATCAAAGTTATGAGATACATTTGGAAACTATCTTTCTCTTTCTTCATGCATGACTATGCCTATCAATTTTGAACAAAACAATAGTCATAATAATCACGTTCGAACTTATAGTAACTAACTTTGAGATCATCAGCACTACAGTGATTACGTAGCCAAACATTTAAGCATTGAATTATTGGACAAATAATCAGTCGCGAAGAACTAAAGAAACGCATTCATTTTGAGACAAAATTGAACACAATAAGAAGATAGTACTGATTCAGTATGAAAGCGAAACATATGTAAATGAGTACAAGAAATTGCGGATTGAAGCCGTGTACTCTAAGCTATCTTTGAGCGACTAAAACAAGAGTCTGAATTAAGCGCAACTACTAATAAGCAATAAGCGGAATAGTAATCTCTAATCAATTCTAAAGAATTGATCTAGAATGCTCAAGAGTGTTCAAGCTCACAGGCTTAAGAGAGAGAGCAAACTATTTGTTGCGCCAGCGTCTCAAAGGGCGCTGGGACTTGAGAGCGGTTTTCCCAACACGCGCTTAAGTCTAAGATTCATCCATCATGCACTTATGTAAAAGCCAACTTAGAAATTAACAAGCTTAACCATTCAGACTTAAGAAAACTGGAATCCCAACCAACCCGAAAGTCAACTCAGAATCCGTCCCCAAAAGCTAACCAAAGGCAAAGACAAGCCACACATGGAACTCAAGGCATAGTGGTTGCCAAACTGACCAAATGGCAAGCGGCAAGCCACACGTCGGTGAAGTGGACCCTTAGGCGCCGACGGCGCAAAAAGGTTGTAGTAAGGGTCCTTCCACTTGGACCAGTCCCGGAGGCGAAACCGAAATGGTAATCATCCCCAAGGATCAACTTTATTAAATTTGGAAGAGGTTACATTCATACATAGACTGACCGGTCTTGGGGCCACCAACACGTGCTGGGCATTGTGCCTGGCTCGTGCTGGTAGAGGGAGCTGAGACCTGGTGACTGGATTCCTGGCACTGGTTGAGCTGCCCAAGTTTCTGTCCGCCGGACTCCCCCTATAGTTCTGCTGTGATTCGGTGCACCCCCTCTGGTTTAAAACATAGTGCTTTCTGGTAAAGCACGCTTTTTAGGACTTAGTTTTTATTTTGCTGATTAAGCCTGACAGAATCAGTCTGGCTCCCGAACATGGGTCCCGAGAGCCGTCCCGACGGCAGAATCAACTTGCTTCCTGACTAGGCCATGACTCGAGCTCCAGAGCTAGCTCATGACTTGTGACTACTTGACTGGCTCACCACAGGTTGGAGGCTCAGTCCTTGACTTCCTAACTCGCTCTGGGACCATTAGGGAGTGTCACCCCTTAGAGTCTTACAAGGCACCTTGGTGCACCTGAGTCAGCTTTACAACATCCTCCCCTCGTTTGAAAAAGCTGATGTCCTCATCAAGGCCAAACTAGACCTAGAACGCATGGCACGGGCTTAATTCACCGGCCGTAACAACTTTAGATTAAAGATACATTGGCAGTAGCACAAGAAAAGTGTAGATCAAGTTCACTTACGTAAAACCTGTGTAAAGCTGCAAGTGATTCATTGACAAAACTCAGAAAGATACCTGGAAGTTCCTTGAACTTCAGAGTGGTCGTGAGTGTTCATACATGAGACATGCCGCCAGGTAGTGCATTGTGTGCCAATCTGGTAAAACGACTGTTGCGTTGATTTTTATGCAGGTAATCTTGCAGCACTTTCGGGGCTCCTGCCTTAAGTTTGTCTTCGTACTCCCAAGAAGCCTCAATGAGTGGAGCTCGTAGCCACTTCACTAGATATTCACGTTGAACGCCAATTCGCTTTCTATGTGCCAATATTTGTTCTGGTACAAGTTGTCTCTTTGTATCCTCAAGTGCCATTGGTGGGTGACGGAGCTCGTGTTGTCGATCAAATCGCTCATCCGGTTTGTACTGTTTGAGTAATGAGATGTGAAACACATTGTGGATATCCAAGCTGGATGGTAGCGCCAATCAATAAGCCACTCGGTTGATCTTCTTTGTGACATAATATGGCCCAGCATAAGGTCGAACAAACTTATGAGATAAGCCTTTTGGCAATGTGATATTTTTAGTGTTCAGCCAAACTTGATCTCCTTCCTTAAATTCCAGTTCTCGTCGATGTGGGTTCACATCAGCTGCCATGCTTCGTTGTGATTGCTCCAAGAATGCCTTCACCTCTGTAAGCTTTGTGTGCCACTCATTGATGAATTCCTCCACAGTGGGTACCGAAGTTTCTTGCACGCCTGTAAGAAAAAAGAGCCCGGAACAATTGGTAACCAACCATTGCTTATCTCGAAGGGTGCCTTTTCAATAGATCTGTTCACTTGGTTGTTATGCGCAAACTCGAAAATATCCAAGTAGCTGACCCAATTGGATTGGTCCCAAGTGACATAATTTTGTAAATATTGTTCAATCTGTCGATTCGCTCAGTCTGCCCATCTGTTTGAGGGTGATAAGCAGTGCTGAAATTTAGTCCAGTTCCCACGAGGTGAAAAAGACAAGTCCAAAACTTTCCTACGAACTTGGTGTCTCGATCAGAAATAATCGTTCTAGGCAGGCCATGGTATTTGAAGACATAGTTGAAAAATAATCTTGCCACTTCTTCGGCTGTCATTGAACTCTTAGTTGGTACAAGGTGAGCTTGTTTTGAAAAACAGTCAACCACCACATAAATCGAGTCGAAACCCTGGCAACGTGGTAGTTGAACAATAAACTCCATCCTCACTGAGTCCCAAGGGTATGCTGGTACTGGTAATGGCTGGAGTAGTCCTGCTGGGGCTAACGGTTCCACCTTCACTTGTTGACATGTAGGACATGTTTGCACATAGGATTCAACGTCTGCCCACATATCTGGCCAATATAAGCCTCTCTTGAGAAGTTCATACATGCGATTCACCCCTGGATGTCCGGCGGCTAGTACGTCATGATGCTCCCTCAAGATTTTCTTCCTCAAGTTGGTGTTGTCTGGAACATATACTCTGCGTTGTTTATAAACAACCATTTAATCTTTCCAAGTGAAATGTTTACAAGGCTTTCCCAATTGGAATTCGATCATTAGATTCTTGGCCAACGCATCTGCACCATAGTTCTCTTTGATTTCTTGGAGTTGACCGATCACCTGGGTTGAAACCGTCACCATCAAGTGCTCTTCTCTACTGAGTGCATCTGCTACCACATTGTTCTTTCTCGTCGTATGTAGAATGTCTATATTGAATTTCGAGAGAAAGTTTTGCCATCGCATCTGCTTTGGCGTGAGCATAACTTGGGATGCGAAGTACTTAAGTGATACGTTGTCAGTGAACGCCTTAAAGGGCTTTCCTGTCACATTATGTCTCCAATGCTCCACTGCTTGTACAATTGCAACCATTTCTTTTTCGTGAGTTGGCCATCGTCGTTCTACATCACTCAATTTCTTTGAAAAATATGCAACTGGTTTTCCCCCTTGCATCAACACGGCCCCAATAGCAAAGTTTGATGCATCTGTTTGTATTTCGAAAGGTTTGATAAAGTCCGGTAGGGCAAGAATGGGTTCTTGAGTGATCCGTCGCTTTGGTTCTTGGAACGTTGCTTCACATTTCGGTGTCCATGTCATTTTTAGATGAGTCTTTGTCTGCTCCAACAACGGTGCCACAATTTTGCTAAATGCCTCAATGAATCTCCTATAAAAATTACATAGCCCCACAAAGGATTTGATGCCATGAACAGTTTTAGGTGCTAGCCAATCCAAGATAGCCTTGATCTTATTAGGATCCATTCGAATCCGTCCGTGGCCTATAACATGTCCAAGGAAATAAACTTCCTCCACCACAAACTCACATTTCTCTCTTTTCGCGAACAAGCAGTTCCTCCTCAATCGTTGGACAACTGTCCTTAAATGTTTGATGTGGTCTTTGCGGCTCCGACTAAATACTAATATGTCATCGATGTACACAATGACAAATTCATCTAGGCAGTCTTGAAAAATATTGTTCATCAACGTGCAAAAGGTGGCTGGTGCGTTTGTTAGACCGAATGGCATCACTAGGAACTCGTGACTCCCATACCGTGTTCGAAACGTCGTTTTGTGCTCATCACCTTTAGCTATTCAAATTTGATGTTATCCAGATCTGAGATCTATTCGACTAAAGTATTTGGCATGTTTGAGCTGGTCGAACAGGTCATCAATTCTAGGCATGGGGTACTTGTTCTTGATGGTACTCTTGTTAAGCATGCGGTAATCCACACACATTCAAAGAGTTTTGTCCGTCTTTTCCACGAACAACACTGGGGCTCCAAAAGGTGAAGCGCTAGGTCTAATAAAACCTTTGTCTATCAATTCACCAAGTTGTCATTTCAGTTCCGCCAACTCCTCTTGTAACATTCTGTAGGGTGCTCGTGAAGTTGGCTCCATTCCTGGTACCAACTCAATTTTATGGTCCACTGGTCTTTGAGGAGGTAGCTTAGCTGGGAGTTCCTCCGGAAACACATCGCTAAATTCTTCTAGCAGATCTACCACTTCTTTTGGCAAGTTTTCTTGTCGCACGCTTTTCCCTTCCGGAACTTCTCGATAGATGCAAAGAAAGCACTTTGACCTTTTCCCTTTCGCCATTCTTTTCATCGCTAATGCTGCAACCAGATTTTGTTCAATATCGGTATCCTTAGCATTTCCTCCGGGCAAGGCTTTTGTCACGCAGATTTGTCCCTTGTAATCCAAGAGGACCAAGTTTGAGCTCCTACCCAAAACTGCGATATAGTGTTCATTTATCCAAGGGAGGCCCAAAATCACATCGAAGGCATCCATATCTAAAATCAAAAAGCTAAGTTTAGCCTTCCATCTTCCAATTTGCACCGGGATGTCCAATGTCGCTTTGTCTGCGTCTAGTGTCCCTTCGCTGTTTCTACCTTGAGAGTAGATGTAACATTCCTGGTCGGCAAGCTGAATTGTTCCCTCCTTGAGATATAGTTATGTGAAGCTCCGGAGTCGATCATGAAATCTGAATTCCTCCCCGCGATCTTCCCTGATAAGAATAACAATCTTGAACCAGTCTTGCGGGTTGCCCCATGGAAGTTCCTTTCCATACTTGTGTGTCGTCCACTCACAAATGTAAGCTCCTCTCACAACTCCCAACTAGATCAGATCACGTGGATCAAAACAAGTAGTCAGGGATAATTCAGGTCCAGGCAAGCACACCACAAACGAACATATCAACCAAAGCTAAACAGAGGATCGCTCTCAAGTCACATTCCCCTTGAGACCGGACGTAGGACCTTTGCCTAGCCATGTCCACACAAATCTATCACAAAATTAGCCCACGGAAAATATCCATCCAACCATCCGTGCTTTCACCATTAAGCAGCACATTGCCTCAGTCACGCCCCACCACTTTTTGGTCGATAGCCCTTATAGCTAAATGATCGGCAGCTATCCCGCACCGGCAGCTAACCACCCGTGCTTTACACCCGAATTCGAGCAGCATCTCTGTATCAATGGTTAACCCGTACAATTTGAATATGTCACCCCGCACCCCACAAGGCACAGACCGTGCTTTCACCTACCTAGGCAGCACTTTGCCTCATCTGTCCTACGTGCAGATGGCGCCAGGCCCGAACCGCGAGAACTGACCTTGCTTACACCTCAAGGGCAGCACATTGACTCATCAAGTCCCCGTTCTGTCGACCACCCCGACTGTGGACGCACCCGTGCTTACACTGTGGGCAACACCTTGCACAATGGCTGTCCTGACAAATCCCAACCCTATGAGACTTGCGTAGCTGACCGGCTAGTCGGCTCTGATACCACATGTTGTGCCAGCGCCTCAAAGGGCGCTGAGACTTGAGCAGTTTCCCCAACACGCACTTAAGTCTAACATTCATCCATCAATGCACTTACGTAAAAGCCAACTTAGAAACGTAACAAGCTTAACCATTCAGACTTAAGAAAACTAGAATCCCAACCAACCCGAAAGCCAACTCAGAATCCATCCCCAAAAGCTAACCAAAGGCAAAGACAAGCCACACATGGAACTCAAGG
Source organism: Diphasiastrum complanatum (assembly GCA_029204225.1). Lineage (NCBI taxonomy): Eukaryota > Viridiplantae > Streptophyta > Lycopodiopsida > Lycopodiales > Lycopodiaceae > Diphasiastrum > Diphasiastrum complanatum. The sequence goes on along the minus strand of CM055106.1, from coordinate 14,610,251 downwards.
CATAGTGGTCGCCAAACTAACCAAATGGCATAGCGGCAAGCCACACGTTGGTGACGTGGACCCTTAGGCGCCGGCGACGCAAAAAGGTTGTAGTAAGGGTCCTTCCACTTGGACCAGTCCCGGAGGCGAAACCGAAATGGTAATCATCCCCAAGGATCAACTTTATTAAATTTGGAAGAGGTTACATTCATACATAGACTGACCGGTCTCGAGGCCACCAACACGTGCTGGGCATTGTGTCTGGCTTGTGCTGGTAGAGGGAGCTGAGACCTGGCGACTGGATTCCTGGCGCTGGTTGAGCTGCCCAAATTTCTGTCTGCCGGACTCCCCCTATGGTTCTGTTGTGATTTGGCACTGTCAAACTCCGTGTATTTCTGCAGATTGTGTAAAAACACTTGTAATTATGCAGACCATGTAAAACACGAGAGAATCCGCAGAACTGGATAAACAGTTGGATGAAGATTAAAAACCGATTAGTCGATTAGTAGGAAGGAGAATAATCCAACAATGCATTGAAGAGAAAGGATCATGCCACAAAGCCGATAGTTGCATCTATCGAATGCTAATTTCCTATCTAGCATTATTTCCTTTCTCCATCACAACCAACCATTTTTGTAGCCAAAGTGTATTCTAGCCTACGACCACTAAAGACAACATGGAACAGGGCACAAAAAGCTCAAAGCAAGAAGTCATGCAATCTACAAAAGAGTGCAAGTAAGAAGATTGTGAAAGCAATATGGTTTGCTTGCAAACCCTGCCCACATGACAATGATTCAGAAAGTGCGATTTTGGTACTCTCAACAAGGGCACGAGTAGCTCAAGGCAACCATTTTAATTTGTGGAATCAGTTCCTGACATCAGCCCTTGGCAACAACCATTCCTGCCAATCATCCACAACAAACCATAATTTGTTGATAGGAGGGATCATGTATCCATAATATGGAAATCGTGGAACAAAAGTGCACAAATAAGTTAATTTCATTGGTAGTTGGGCTACTCAATATTGGCTTAAATCATCACAAAAAATCCTTACGATTGGAACAAGCAAAGTGGCCAATTTGGAGGTATTTTTTTTGGTGAATTCAAGGCAACATCCTGGACTGGTTTTCCAAGTAATCTAGAAAACAACTCATAGCTCACCCTTGTAAAAAAGGACTTTAGTATATGGAAATTTAAAATGGGTCGCATACTAGTTAGCAAGGAGTTGTGGAAAATATTTATAGGCCAAGAAACTAACCCTAAAGCCAATCCAAGCAACTTTTGTACAACAAACATGACTCAATAGAATTTCTATAGATTTTCTAATGTGTTTCACTGACCCTTTACATAAGTTGTAAATTCTATCAAATACATCTTTGTTGAGAAGAAAAAAAATGAAAATCTCATGAAAATTAGAGTCTTTACTATAAAAGAGCATTTAGGGATGTTAAGTTTTCCTCCCAAGGAAGCTAAAATATATACAAGATGAGGTGGGTGGCAAATGGCCACCATCAAACTTACATACCTTGTGGATGAGTACATCCAAATAACAATTGTTATGCCATGTAATATTTGACATGTTGCACTTTTTGGAATACATTTGTGTTGATGAGAACTAAAGAATATTTGATTGATTGACTGTTTCTTCTCCAAACTTAGGCTGTAAGGTAGATAATGGTACATGTTTGGAGGAGACTCATTGCCATATATGACTAATCATTATCTAGCATAGATTATGAATATTTTATCAACCATATTTTATTGTCAAAAGGTGATCATCATTTATGTCAAGTACCCCTTTCAATTTTGTAGAAACAAATCATTACTGAATTTCTTATACCTCACAATTCCCTTCTTCTTTTTTTTCTTTATTGTGGATTTTGAAAACCAGTTTAAATGACTTTCATTAAATCTCAAGGAAAGTCCCTTTCTTAAAAACCAAGAACTAATCAAGTTCATTTATTTGATAAAGTGCTTATAAAAAAAACCTATATGCGTATTCATATCTTCTCGGGTAGGGTGAAACTTCATTATGATTGAGATGACAATTTCAAACATAATATGAATATTAGGACATTCATGCATCAAGAAAGAGAAATAAAGCATTGACTATTGCAATACATATCATAGTAATGAAATATAGATTTCATTGGGCTTGTCTATGTTTGCACTCATGCATAGTACACCTTTGTTCTAAATATATTAGAAAAGGATCTATACATGTCTTTGGAGCAAGTAAAAATTCTATTTCTACAAAAGTTAGTGAAAACTGAACATTTGATGGTAAAATACATAAAGCACCATGGATATAATCCTTGGGAAAATTGCCTCCATATCCTCTATCATGTTTCAAGTAGCAATAGTTGATTAGCTCTTTCAAAATGGTTGGATTTTTTTATTGGAAATAGTTGATCCCATCATAGCTACTTGAAAGGGGCTATTTAGCTTGGAACTATTGTTGAAGCTTATAATAATTGATCGTTTAGGTATATTCTTATTCTTTATGCGAAATCTAAAACAACAAAATAACTCATTGAAAGAGTAAAAAAAGTTTATGTTAAAAGAGTTCACTTCTCAAACCACAAAGGCGCCTTCTTGACTTAGATCCACTTGTTTAAACTTTCACTACTCATGGAAAGCTAAATAGTTGAGAAAAAAACAAAAGCATGAAAAAAATATGGGATTGAAGCATTAAGCATATAAATCTTGTGTTTATTCAATCAAAGATAAGTGTCAAAATTAAGAGTAGGTGAGTTTGTTGGAATTTGGTAGAGAAAAGAAATTGAGAGCATCATTGCGATTAGATGTTGACATTCAACGTATTTCTATAACATTGTACTACAATTATTAGTAGTTAGGATTTGTCACCAACGGAGATATTCTTTTTGGTAACTTCATGCTTCTAAATTTATGTTATGTTGTTGTTAAACTGATTGTCCAACACAATAACAATTTTTTTTTTCTCTTGAACACAATAACAATTCTGATCTCAACTATACCAAGTATTCTCACAAGAAGATATATGTTGTTTAAGTTGGCATTTTATTGTAGGGTTATAAGCTCACTAATGCTCACACCATTAAGCATATCAAAATTGTGCTCAAAGTTGGTCTACTTAGTGCAACATAGTACATGTAATTTGTTGATGTTTTGATTTAAAATAAATTATGTGCTCTATCACATGCGATACTATATATATTTGGCTTGATCGTCATCAATATAAAAGTCCCGTATATGTCATGTAGTTATTCAAGTGAATCGTCTATTTTTCCCTAACATTATAAAATTGTCTAAAAGTGGCCTAGATTTAACTTTCTAAAAATAAGCAAGGGACTAATTTATCTTCCAAGTTTCTTATTGTTTGTTACATACTCCAAGCAGTAATCTATGTTGTCATATAAGTAATATGAGAATATTTATTGCTACAAAATATTAAGTTCCAATGTTTCCAATTCATCCCCATATCAAGTCAAGCTAACATAATCCAAACCTCAACTACCAACAAAATGGCATCTTAGAAATCACCCGAGTGAAATATTCACTTGGAAGTTGAGATTACTCATAAAATGGCTCAAATTTCTCATCTTTGTACATTGTAACCAAATTTCTCATCTTTGTATATTGTAACCAATAACTCAGATGCAAAATGTTCACCACACATGCCTTCATGCAAGAAATTGATGGAACATTGCATGTCAAGTATAAGGATACATCTATAGAAGAATCTTTTGATGTCCCACTGACTAGCACTCCTTCATCCTTCATGATTAACCTCCTTGTTCAATTTGAATTGTCATGGATTTAAATAGCTCTTTATCAAGTATTTATCCATTTCATGTGTCCAGTTAGGAACCACATCCACCTTGAAGAAGCTTGCATAGGAAAATCTACATTTGAAACTCTTTGATAAAAAACATTTCTTACTCTCAAAAGATGAGTATCAATATCGCATTTCTCACCTTCCATATCATGATAGTAAAGTATAAGTTTTGGATGAGCATTACTACCCTTGTGATCCACTTAGGAATGTATGTCATGGTGTGTACTAGATATTTCAAGGGCTAGTGTCTATGCACAATCAGAAAAATGCTTACTAGGAAGTTATCCTTGCTAATGTCCTTGTTGGTATTGTGAATATCCTCAAGGTCTATTGATCCTCTATTTAAAAAGTAGACAACTAGTCCTCTACATATGTATGCAATTGAGTCACAATGTTATTGATGGTGTTCTTGGATGATAAATTGAGCAGCTGCATTTTAATACGACAAAAGATAATTGATGAATCAAGAAATGAGTTTTGAGAGAGGCTGTAGAGTGCTTATGGGCATTGGATCAAGCAAGAGGTAGTTTTGAGGGATCAAGCAAGAAGTTGCTTGGAGGAAAACATTGGAGGTTGTAGTGCCAATGGCCATTGGATCAAACAAATTTGGGCTTGAAATGATAGTGACATGCTCCATGTTCGCCGAGGCCCCATGGCCCTTGTTCGCCTCCAATGTCATTGTAGATTTTCTGCCCAGTGACATGAATGTATGAGCATGCTTGAAGGAGCTATTGATAGGAACCAGAAATGTTTTATGGTTCATGGGCCATGGGAACCTCTCTTCCAACATCATTATAGATTTCCTTTGCACCCCCCCAAACTATCAACACAAAGTATAGTTTTAGAAGTGCACATCAATAGTGTGGAAATCCAGATGGCCTAGAAAAGTTTAGTGATATCATTGGAGAAGAATGTGGGTCAGGCACCATTCACAAATAGTCTTTTTGCAAGCCACACCATCAGGGCAAAATGGCATATGTACAAATGCCTCTTGAAAAGCATTGCAAAAACAATGATAGGTATCAGTGACAAGGAGTCTTGGTGAACCAACTCGACAAGAACTTATTGAGAGATGTTCCACAAATTTTGACATTTGCCGTAGAATTTGTTTCACCTAGTATTGTCTAAAGTTTTCTTGATACGCGTGATAGTAGTTTCTGGGATTTGTAGATATAGCTTCAAAGTATTACCTTCATATAACATTATTATGCAGGCAGCCTTTCATAAAAGGATACTTACCAGTTGAACTAGAGGAAACATAATGGAAACATTCACATTAGTTCAGAATGGCTGATCATTTTTTTCAAAGTAGCAATTGGAAATGGCTTTTGCAATTTGTTGGGCTGATGGGCACCATGTCTCACTAGATTGGGAGGTTTGCCTGATTCTCTGTCAAGAGAAAGTATAAATCATAATCTTGGCATTCTTCAAGCTACAAATTTAACCTCAGAATAATTCCACATTCTGTTCAACAGCAAGAAGTCTGGACCATTGACAAGCGAAGAAAATATACCTATGTGGATACTATCTTATGTAGCCATACTATCTTGAATACTTCATCCTTCAGATGATCTTAGATTGACCTCATTATTCACTTTGTTAAAGTACAATATGTTCCTCTTCATACATATTTCATGTCCTGAAACATTTCGATGTTCTAGATGGCCTTTAAAAACTACACAATTGACCATAGACTGTATTTCTGAGGTCCTGCTACTTACCTGTTTCTTCCGACTTTAAGGAACAGTGAAATGAGTTGAAAAGCTTGTTGCTAGATATTCTCTTTCTCAATCTTAAGAATACTGCATGTCAACATGTTATAGTGCTCAACTCCAGGAGTGTTATGTGATCTTCGAAACATAACTGAAAAGGATGCTGTACTTACAGCTTGTAGATGTATGTTTCTACGTAACGTGAAGTCTATCAACAAAAGAAAGGCACAACCTCTTGGCCTTGTCTAATCTTATCATGCTGTTTTGCCCACTTAGTCGAATATTGGTACGAGAGCTGCAAGCTCCATCATCTACACAGGAAATATTAACGACTGGAGGTAAAAAAAAGGTTTCAAACATCACATTTCCACATCTAAAACCTACTTAGGATAGGTGATTGAGCAAATAACAATGCTCGCTAGCCAAAAAACATTAATAAGAGGAGTAATGTGCTTCCCAAGCAGGTAAATTGTGCATGGAAGCTGATTCACTAATAGAAATAACAATGTCAAGACCCACCTTTCAGGGCCTAGATTTTGCATGCATGGAAGTGGAAGTCAAAGAATCTGGCAAAATAAATATGCATCTAATTGTGTCATGAGAAAGACATGGACTGAAGGCTTCTGACACCCTTTCCCTTTATACGCAAAAGTGAACATCAGGGGTTTTGAAAAAAGTTGGTCTGTCCCTTTGCCTACTGGTCATCTGCAAATAAACAGAAAACCTGCTCAAGTCAAGACCATACCGGAGCAAGAAGGCCTCCAGGATTGCCCCACAAAGCACATGGCTGCTCCAACTTTTGCATCCCTGCACACCTATTACCAGGGGAATTTCAAGTTGCAGAAATTTAAAAAGCATCTAGAAGCACATTAGAAATGAGGCATAAGTCTATCAAGTACAAAATAAAGCTTGTGAAAGCAGCAAACATTAGTGACGGAGCAACCTGATCTTGTTTGCAAGAGGATCAAATGGGTTCAAATTAAGTTGATCCATGTGAGAGAGTTTAACTGCAAACCAGATACATGTCGTTGACATATGGATGCCTACAAACAGAATGATAGGTTGTAGCAGTCAGATTATTGATAGCCTAGAAACACTCATGCGTACATGCACATAGCATCAATTATTTAGTGTGCCAACTTTATTCTGTGTCAGATTCCATTGAGTTTTTCAATCTTCTACCCAGCTCATTTTTATTCGTCTTGTAGACCAAATCTCATTGGGACATTAACTATGAACAGCTTGTTCTGGAATAGGTTAACGCATGATCAGTTTACATGCTTGTTAACAAGGATGAAATTGCCATCATAATAATCTAAATGTTGGTCGAAGTATCCAGCAGTGGCTACTCTTTTTATATGTGAATTTGTGTTGCCCTCTTGTTTTCCATGACGTGCCATTCACTTTTTTCCAATGCTAGCTACTTCCTTTAAGTATTTCCAATACTATGGCTGAAAAAGCCACCTAGCCCTCTATGGTATATGCTTAACAAAAATTAGAGTCATTTCGTAAGCAAATTGAATTGATGAAGGAAGAAATTACCAGTTTCATGTGGATGATTTCCAACTTCGTTTGGAATTTTATTTACCAAGCAAAGATGATGAGACCAAGGGGATGCAAAGGATCAGGTGGTGCATGTTTATACAAAGACTTCCGGACACCCAGCTCTCACGCCACTTTCTCTTCAAAACTTTATTTCTCCTCTAACACAATAATAGCAGTTATGGCATTATATAAAAGGGTTAGTGGATGTTCCGGGTCAAATGAAGGCTTACCCGAGTTGGTTTCTGGTACTCATAGTTGCAAAGCATTTCTAGAAACGCATTTCTGCACCGCGTTGCTGATTTAGGGCAGTGTTTCTCAAAAGCATTTTCTTTTGGGCAATATGGTATGAAATTAAAGCATTAATTAAGGGCGGTACATTTATGTAGGTTGTGGAATGTTTCGGGTAAAATGTGGTCCAATTTAGGTGAATCAATCCCTGTTGAATTCTGTCAAGGATAAAAATTTAGAATGGCTTGTCGTGTTACAGCATGATTCCAAGGAATATCATGGAATGTGCATGAGAGAGAGAGAGAGAGAGAGAGAGAGAGAGAGAGAGAGAGAGAGAGAGAGAGAGAGAGAGAGAGAGAGAGAGAGAGCAAAATAGCAAATACTCATTACTATTAACTAATCTCATTATTGATATCAATTGAAAAATTACAATGAATTGAATGAAGAATCAACTTTCAACGTAGTAATATACCTGTCAACATCTATGCTCGTACAACTCTAAAGCTGCTCTCCCAGCCTATCCATGAACTTTCAAAGAAGGCCTAAAGTGCAACCCTCTCTATCAGTAAGGCACAGACCATTTCCTCGGTCATTTCGGCCACTATTTCGGAAGAACGATCAAGAGAACAAAAGGTCCATAACATGAGGGTCCGTGCGATACTAGACACGCAGGATGCCATTGCGAAAGCTAAGCAATTTCTTGAGACTACCCTAGAAGTCAGGACACGTGACAAAGGATTTGGATACAGCTTGGAGGACTACCAGAGACGCAACCACATTGATCATTCGCTTCACCTTCTTGACCAGTCGTGCAGAGGCTTTACATTGCAGAGCCAAATTACACGACACTACCATCTATATGGATGATGATCTCACTTACATTCAGGTTGAGGAGAGGCATAAAGCCTTCCAAGAGGCCCGAGAGTTTGGTAGACGGGCTATCTATCGTGATGGACAGGTACGATTTATTGCTGGCACCCCTAGCAGCTCCCAAAGCTAAGGAATTGGGGTCCCTAGGCTTAAGAGCATCCCGGTGCCCCATCCATATCCAGATGGGGGCATGGAATTGTGATGGCATTCATTCATCCTCTACAGTAGGATTGACTTCATTATTGGACGAGACCTATCCTTTTTCATGGAGACTCATAAGAGTCAAGAGCGCGTGCTACCCACCTTTCCAGGGTATAGATGGGATTCGGTATACAAACTTGAGACTGGATCAGCTAGTGGACGAGGTTTTGGAAAGGTGGCTAATCTTTACAGAGAGTGCCTTCATCAGATAGTTGAGTTTATCAGACATGACAAGCACGCATGGACGGGATATCGGCTTGGACAGGGACAACTTCATTGTTGCATGCTATTCCTCTGGGGTCTTGTTCTTTTGTTGAGGGAGTTGGATCACCTTACCTGGACCTCTCATCGGACATTATCAGATTCGCAGAGTAGGTTCATATTTTCCTCACTAAGGATTTTAATGCCAGTATCGCTTCACGACAAACAGAGTTTCATGATACTATAGACCAGCTTCGAGCTCATGCCCTGGATAGTGACAGTATGGGACTCACCAGGATTTCTGAGGATGGACCAAGACCTATTACAACATATGGTGCGTATCTATTGCAGTTTGGTGAGGCACATGAGTTAGCCATTTATAATGGCCTATCTTACTAGCCCAGTTCTGGCAGCTATACTTGTCACCCTCATAGCGGCGATCATAGTGTTGTTGATTACCTCATGGGGTCACCATCCTCCATGCCCCCCCTCATTCACGGTTTTCATATTTCTCCCACCACTCTCTCTGACCATTCGTTCCTTTCCTTCGCTATTGGCCACCTCCCACCCTCTCAACCCTCATCACACTCCATGCTACCTCATGCAACTAGATACACATTCCATCCCCTCTATGTACCACTCTACCAAGAATCTCTTGCCTCATTACTTCACTCTTTTCCCCACAACAAACAACTGGAATCTCAAGCTGCCTTCATCACCACTTCTCTCCATACTGCTGCTTCTTTGACCTTCCCATCTAAACCCCATAACAACAAGCCATCTCATTCACGGTTACCTCGCCCTTCCCACCCACCATGGTATAATGCAGAATGTTGCTCCCATCATCACGTTGTCACTCATGCTCATTTCCATGTCCCACATACCCTTCCTCACACCAATCTTATAACTGTACACTCCGTCGTAAAAAAACGTACCTATGATGACTCCGAAGGAAACCACCTTGTGGACCTCCTTTTCAGCTCCTCTTCTGATGCCTTTTGGCATGAGTTTATTCCTCGTGACCCACCCCCTCTCCTGGACGACCTTCGTATCTGGACCGGTTATGCTACTAAGTTATACACTATACCCACTGATACTCCCATCTCTATCCCTCCCCGACCATCCAACTTTACCTTTTTTACTCCTGATTTGGTCCTTGCGGCAAAAACTGAAAACCCATCGAACCAAAGACATTGAGGATCTCGAGTTCGAGCTATTGATTCACGCTGCTGACACACTTGCCCCTACACTAGCCACTCTCCTTAACCATGTTGTTGTCGCAGGCTTTCCATCCTCTTGGTGCACTAACATCATCCACCCTATTCATAAAAATGGTGACCCCATGATCCTTGGTAATTATCGCACTATCATGATTGGGCATGTTCTCACGAAGTTACATGGCACCATCCTTAAGTCTACAATTACTAAGGAGGCAGAGTCGAGGAGATTGCATGCACTGGGTCAGATAGGGTTCCACGCCCACTATTCCACCACTGATCATATCTTCACCCTTTGAGCTCTTATCGAGGAAGCTAAGCACAGGAGGGAAAAGGTTTACTATGGTTTTGTGAACTTCAGGAAAGCCTTTGACTCTGTCCCATGCTCCTTGCTCATTCAGAGACTTTGTGATCTAGGCTTCTGGACGGATAGTATTCTAGTAGTCATGGCTCTCTATGAGAGAGTATTAGGTTGTTTTCGACATAGTAGTGGTATTTCTGAGCAGATCTGGAGTACTATTGGGGTTAAGCAAGGGTGATCTCTTTGGACTATAGATTGATGAGTGGGAGAGGGTCATTTCTCAGTGCAGTGGTGACGGTTGTGGACTTGGTGACATTTTGATTGCTATCCTCCTCTATGCAGATTGGTACTAGTCTCTCATACCAGAGAGGGATTATAGAGACAGTTGGATTGCTTACATACTTTTTGTGCCCGTTGGGGCTTAGGGGTAAACATTTCGAAGACCAAAGTGATGGTCTTCAACACTTCTCGAGCTTTCATGCAGCGACAGGAGCTTACTTTTGATGGACCGCCTCTAGATGTGGTTCCTTCATACACTTACCTGGGTGTGCTCTTCACTAGTCCTATTTCTAGACTCGAGAAAGGTCACTCTTCCCTTGTTCAAATGGAGAGGTTTTGTTTCCGGAAGTCCATTCGAGATGCCCCGAGTAAGTGTCGACTTTTTGACATCATTGTCACCCCTTCAGCATTGTATGCAGCAGAGATATGGTGTACATGCCTTTCCTCCTCACATTGGGCCAACATTTCATGGTTGCAAACCACGATCTTAGCTCACATGATTTGGGCGAAGCCTTCTGTTCCACATGAGATCACATTCTTGTTGAGTTTGCCACCCCGCCTATCTAGATAGAGGCAGCCGTCCAGCTTATCGCCTACATCCAGAGGGTTCAGGCATTTCCTGATACAGAGCATAAATATACATGGATTGCACTTACGTCCTCCCACCATCTTCAGACTCAGGGTACCGGTTGTCATGGTTCTCTCAAGCATCACACTTCCTCATGGAATCATTAGGTATCACTATCATGGATCTCCCCTCGAGAACACAGTACATTAGACGATTTTTATATAGAGCATACCTTGATCATACCTGGCAACGTCAGTTGGGTTTAAGCCCGATTACTACCGGGTTCATAGGATATTGTTGGGTTTCCAGTCCTACCTCAATATCTGACTTCAGAATTATCACACAGTCTCCGTTTCACTTTGGGTCAATTTAAAGTATCATAAAATCATTTGGCTATTGAGACCAGGAGATTCCAACGTACCCAAAGGGAGGAGAGATTATGCCATCTATGTTCTTTGCATGAGGTGGAGTCTAAGGAGCACTTCATCTTCAGATGCCCTATATATTATGAGATCAGAGGGAGATACCACTGCCTATTCCGAGACATGCCTACTACACTTCGATCGCTCATTGCATATGAGATCCCTCGCAGTGTTGTACTTATGATACGGGAGATGCTCCTACTACGACATGACATGTACCATTCAGCTCATCAGTTCTCCAGGAGATGACCATGCCGAGACACTGAGTTTGATGATGACGACGATGCACCACCTCACAGATATCAGAGACAGTGCACCACTCATAGTCATGTTGCAGCTTGCACTACCCATCCTACACACCCTCCTAGACGACGCTAGCGACAACCAATATTACCTCATGCTATTGCTCGTATCACATCCTTTTTCAGCAGCAGTGCCAGATGATACGATTTTATTGATATACTATGATTTGATAGCTCCCACTTATTGACAGTTTGTAGTATTTAGTTATGTTGTTTCTTTTTATGCATAGTTTTTCTTTGGAGACGTTTATATACCCTCCCACTGTTATCACCTACTTGAGATGTACTTTTATTTTTCTTATATGCCTTTAGGCATGGAAAAGACATTAATAAAGCTTCTACTTCTTCTTCTTCTTCTCTCTCTCTCTCTCTCTCTCTCTCTCTCTCTCTCTCTCTCTCTCTCTCTCTCTCTCTCTCTCGCGCGCGCGCGCGACACACACATCTCATACCACCCTCAAAAGTCAAGACACTTACAAATGTCAAACATAAAGCTCAGACACTCCCTCTCCCTCACACACAAAAGTCTCCCTCTCCTTCACACACACACACGCACGCACGCACGCACACACAAAAAGCTCTCTCTCTCTCTCTCTCTCTCTCTCTCTCTCGACATTGTGGTAGGGGCAGCAGTCCTCAACCAGGAGCGGAGGAGTGGCTTTTGAAAGTAGAAAGCTAACTCCTGGTCAGCAGAGGTACCCAACACACGAGAGGGGATTGTATGCAATCACACATTCACTCAAGGTGCAGCGACGCAATTTATATGGTGCCAAATTTTATGTATATACTAACCATCACACTCTCAAGTGTTTGTGTAATCAACTTGAATCACAGCTTTAAAACATTAGGGCAAGGATACAATACTGCTGGTACAAATACATTCAGTGGCACTCTAGTGATTGGCCGTTACTTTACAGAATTTAGTTCATAGGGTTCCCTGATTTGAAGGTGGCTTCGAGTTCAGGCTGCCTCTAGATGTGTACAGTTTCTTTTACATACCAAAAGAGCACACCCATTGTCCTCAATTTCTAACATGCACATAAGTTGCAAACCAATAACTTTATGATATTCAATTGAATTGCTTTATACCATAGAATCAATGAACCGTTAACGGTTCAGTACGGTTCTGAGAACCGTACTGTGAACCGTACGGCTCACAATCTTTTTTGGGCAGAACCGTATAAACCGTGAAATAATTAATTTATTATTTAATTTTTTTTTCCCCCACCCCCAAAACAAGCTATGAGGGGTTTTGAGGGGGAAATTCAAATAAATAATTAATTAATTAATTTTTAGATGAAACGTACCACGGTTCAAGGAACCGTGGTACGGTTCCTGCCACGGGTCCCAGAACCCACGGTTCTGGGAACCGTGGCTTCTATGCTTTATACATCCTATGCTTGCATCTACTTTTGTATAGCAGTTAAAACCCAAAAAAACAGTTAGAGATGACAATATTCAGAAAGATGTACCAAGAAGTGATGGTATGTTGAACGTCCTGCAATAGTCAATAACCATTCTAAAATAAGATTCTCTCAGGCAGCACAACCTTGATCAAAATGAATCCAAAAGGAAACCAGAACAAGACGCAAGGATATTGGGAAACAACAGGGGGTTGTTTACTTGTCATAGCACTGAAACTCTCCAACTCCGGATACAAGAACCAAGGCCAATGATGGTCTTTTGAATTGTATGACCTAAGATAGTTCCAAACTTGTTGATAAAGCCGTGCACAAAGTCATGATAGCATTCAGGCCTTCAAACAATAGCAAATTATCTACTGCAACTGAAAGATACTGCTATAAAAGCTACTGCGGTCCTTGTTATAGATTTCATTGTCAAGATAGCTGATCTGTCTCACATAATGGTGAATAGATTAGATGGATATACTATCAGCCAAATTACAAGCACTAATTTGCCTACGAATCATGTCTGTAGCAAAGAAAAGTTGTAATAATCAATCATGTCAAGTAGAAGTAAAATGACCATTTTAGTACCGAAAAATATACGAAATAAATAGAAATGTCCCTGATTCAACTGTCAAAGGTAAATAACTTCCTATCCATCGAGACTGTCAGGCATACAGCAGAGAATTTAAGGGTAAGCTTTTGTTATCAAGGTTCTCAATCTGGATTGAAATTTGAATGGAATCTGAAATGCCACAGGTGGATTGCTAGAAAAGGGATTTGGTTGTTCACCTTTTCAACCTATAAAGATCAAATCCATCAGCAACCAGCGTATCAAGGGGCATCATTACAAAAGACAGGTGTACTAGCTTCAAATGGATATTCATGGTTGCCAAAGGAAGCTGCAAGCTGCATAGCTATTGCATGGAACCAGCCCAAAACGTTTGACTTCCTGAATTATCATCGAACAACATAATCACTCGTCGAATTCAAAATATTCAGAATCTAAACTAAAGACTCAAGTTAACTGAATGATCTAAACCTTCTTGATTAGCAGCTCTGAAACTCAGTGTGATCAAAATGGGCTGGAATGTACTGTGCGAACGTTCCATAACGTACTGATCCAGGACGTGTTAAAAAAAATTCAAAATACACCTAAAAGATGCCCTAAAATATACTTAAAAAGTACTACATATAAAAAAAAATGAGCCAACTTCTATGAGCACTATTTATGGATGGAGGACGTACTTTTGGCCTCAAGGATCCAAAAGCATTGATCTAAAATCTGAAGTGGTTACATCATCTCTCCAAGATAAGACCGAAATTTTCAAGCTAGAACTTGTGGCATCTATGCCAATGATCAGCTATTGCTTTATCCTGGTGTGTTGGAACTTGGCAGCGTATGTTTGCACCAGTCTTCGGAAACGCGTTCCGTTCCGGAACGCACAACTGTGTAACTGCGTCTTTAAATTTAATATATTGCAAGCATACATTTCAAGTCAGAAGGCCCAGCACCGATGCATAATAAGATCAAGGCTAGAACTAAGCTGTTACAGCTCCTCTGAGCTTGGAACAAGTTTTAATGAGAATGAGATAACGATCTGTATGTTTGTTGACCCTGCATTCGAATGGGAATTAAAATCTCACATATGATTCACGTTCGATTGCAGAAATATCCCTTAAGTTTTCCAATTGCGAGAAAAATTTCCTTCAGCATTGAAGGCACAAGTCTACATCAACAATCCGACACGTGCATGATTTCGCTTAGATGCTTCAAGTGATGCTGCAGAGCTTACCCTCAGCGTCAAAACTAAGGACTACAAAGAAAAAACAAACCAGCAAATAACGCACACCTCCTTCACTGACCTCAATTTATATCTGACAACCTTCCAGCAGCTTTGAATCGTATAATTATGATGCCAGTGCAAGTCTCTCATTGAAAAGGATATCAGCCTTGTCTTGGCCACAGCTCTAGTAACTTCCAGCAGCCTTGATTGAACTCGAGCCTTTTGTTGAAGCCTACCGAACACAAGTCCAACCGGTAAAGCTTCAATTAAAATGCATAATCTGCAAACAGCCTACGATCTGTGAGCACATAAATCTAGAAACAATTCATCCGATCAACTGTGCTTCTGAAATCCAGATTCGGTTCTTACGATTTTCAGGTCGAATATCCAAAAGATTTCAAGCGCAACAGAGACACCCTCCATGGATGAGTAGCGCGTTCCGACGCGTTGCACTCGAAGCAGGTAATATCGGGTAGCGATGGTGAACGCAAGAAATGGAAATTTTGCGAGCAAGAACGAAAAGCAATTGGATCGCTAAAGCACGCGCACCCCCAAACACAATTTTGAAAGCTACCTAAATTTCTCGTGAAAGCCACGGATTTCAAAATACCTCCAGATGACTCTCATGTTTTGAAGTGCCGTGCAATCCGTACAGTTTTCATTAACATGTGAAGTTGAAATTCATAGAAAATTAATACGCTTTGTCTACCACTTTCTCTTTTTTTTTTTTTTTCTTTGTCCGCTTGGAAGGTCATGTAATTTGCACCCTCTACATCCCGGAAGGTGCATGTAAACAATTTAAAAAAAAAAAAAAGACGGCGCAGAAATTACATTCTGTGAGGCCTCCTTTTTTTTTCATGAAAAAGCAAAAGATGATTTGAATTTGCAAACCTTGCCGCTTCTGGTACCGGATCGCAACTCTCACCAATGGCAACAAGGCCGATGTCAAGACTTTTAAAGAATAGGTCTCAATTGTAACAATTATGCACCTTGTTTTTGGAGATACCATTCGTATGCATGGGTGGGGTTAAACTTGGGTGGTCAATGCCAAACCAAGAACCCTGTACCATCACATCACATAGGGGCGGATAACTATCTATCCCTTTAGAGGAGGTCCTCATAGGCTAGAAACACCCATTATGTTTGCTCCATGATTCCAATTGTGACGTCCCCATGGAGCCAATGTAACGGAGGTGCAATTCTCTCTATCCAGTTTCTTGAGATTCAGAGCCTTTCAGAGGGTAGAGAGGAGCACCCTCTCCAAACTAGCAAAATGGAGATCATGGCAACACCAAATATGTCGTAGCTCGTATAAATTCATGGTGCGCATCTCATATGGAATCACAATAAAGAGTGGCATTGGCATCCAACGCACGTACGCACTACCAGTTTTCTTTCAGCAGACAACGAATTGTGAATAGTTGCTGAGGTGAGAGGCGCGATACATCTGAGGACTGCAATGTGAAGAGGTCCACTTGTTGCTATGAAAGAGATTTTATCTATCAAACAAAGTCCATTTGCCAAGAAGAAGCAAAGAAAAGCCTTAATTCATCAAAACAGGTGCGTGTTTCAGGACTAGAACACTTTGCTTGAAAACAACCTGCAACTGTTATGAATTACTATTTTATCTTATACTTAATTGTAATGGTTTAGGATCCTAGCAGTGATCCCATTCACATTGTCGTCCCAACCACACATTTTCTGATAGTCTGCAGAAATACAAAGAAATTCGTGACAGAGTCCTGATGACACGAAAGTGTTCGACCACATTAGCTATTCATAGCATTCGCCATGTCGAACATTTCGACCACTCAGCCATTCTGCCACATCGAAAGTCTGCCACCTCGAACAATTTCTTTTCGACAAACATTTCGATGACCTTGACTAATTCAAGCTCATAAGCTGGTCATCTGCCACTCTCAAGTCAAGTCGATCAAAAGGCGGCTCAACCGTACCATCGTCACGACCGGGCAAGATCTCCAACGGACTCAGATACTGTCTGAAAGCGACTGACGACAACACATATTGGATTAATCTAATTCGCAATGTACTAATTAACCGTTTCTTTTAATTAGCTAGCCATCTATACAAATACAACTTATCAGTTGTGAGGTTAGAATCTTAAATCGAACACTGAAAACTCAGAATATTATATTAGTGATTGAACATCTAGAACGCAATTGTTCTGTTCTTTCTCTCTGTTACTACAAAGTATTGTCTTAGAACAAACGCGACTTTGTCTACATTCATACCGTTATCATTCGCGACTAATTGATATTCGTTCCATAATTCAAGTCGTGTATGTTCTGATTGAATGCTTATTTTATTCATGTCACAAATAGATTCATGCTCACAGATAAATTATTCATAGATTAAACTGTTCGTGTGACTAATAGCATAAGTCAAATTCGTTGTTCTAATCACCATTCCTAGACGCTTTACGCTTCCGCACATAAAATCGAAATCTATAATTCAGTGAATTCGTGCATGGCTGTGGAATCGAGTCTTTCGATTCAGTGACTACGAAGCTGTGATCAAGTAAAATAGATTTTGATTCGTTCAAATCTGATCTGAATACAATAGACATAGTTGCATGTACTAAGGATTTTGCTCGTTTCTCACTAATACGACGCGCATTGCCTCAAATTTCAACATGGTATCAGAGCTTTAGTTTGGTATCAAAGCATTCAGATATTATCATTAGAACATACATTATCAGAATAATAATTCTGATATAGTGTAGACTCTTGCTATAATTGTTTTCAGTCATGCACTCATTCTGAAATTCCAGATGGATTCGCAACCACAATATGCTCTAATGGTAGACAAATTCGATGGTTTGAATTACCACTTATGAAAATTCAAGATGAGAGTAGTAGTACTCATGGCCAAAGAACTTTAGAAAATAGTCGATGGAACCAAACTAATTTCCAGTGTCGATGAGCAAGCCATTTCCAAGTGGAAGCTCAGGGATGGCAGGGCTTTCGCCTTGATCACCCTTAACATCTCCGACACACAGATTGGTAACATCAAACAAGCCCACATCCTCAAAACAAGCTTGGGATGTATTGAATACACAATACGAAGTGAGAGATGTCACTTCAAAGATGCATCTGAGGAGAAAGTTCTTCTCTCAGAATGTCAGAAGGTGATTATGGAATGTCAAAACTGATATCGAATGTATTGTATGTCTCGAACTTGATGACAAATCTTTTGTGAGTCAGTTGAATTATAGATTTAGGACATAGGATAGAGTTTCAGACAGATTCTTGTCGAATTATTGATAAGAGCAAGAGAGTTCTTGCACTCGAAAAGAGGTAGGGATATCTCTATAGGCTTAGTCATTGTTTTTGTCCAGCTGTAGGCTGATGGATGATTGGCCAATTGGGCGTATGGATTGTGATCTTGTCCATAGCCAATCCCAAATCTTTCCATTTATTCCTTCTAGGCATTGGCATAATAGGGATCTACTCGCAATTGGCGAGGGCTGGCGATGTAACTCCTAATTGATTCTGGAGTTTTCTCAAAGACGGTAATTCTCCATGCCGGATGCTCTCCCAATGCAGGTATTTTGTCTAACTCTTTGCCGGCCTCTATCTCGGAGGTCTTAAACTTCAAAACCCAACCCCCATGCGAGGACTCATGCGGATGTTGCGATAAGAAGCCCTCGACGTTGATGGGTCTTCTGAATAGAGGTGTGGTCCTTGATGAGGATGGACCCGCTTGCATTGCCAGTAAAATTGGCGGTTGTTCTTCTATACCTGGAGCTCCCCCCTGGTCCATGCCCGAATCTAACCCTGTATCCATTGGTACATCTTCTTGGTGCATAGTAGAGAATTGCGGCATGACCGGTACGGATATTTGTGGTCCGGCTTCCAACACTTGAGTGGCTGCTTTTTCATAGGCACTGATGGTTTCTTTAGCCTTGGCCAACTCAGTTGAAGCTATTCCTTTGAACCTGTCAAAGCAGCCTTGGAATCCCTGAAGGGCCACTTTGTATGTTTCCACTTTCTTGAACAAATACGCGATCTCCGTCGGAGTGATCGGATGATCTGGTATTTGCGTCTGAAGATACCCATCGCGCTCAAGGGTGGTCGCATCCAATTCACCTTGAAGGCACGTGCGATCCTACTCCGCCATCTGCAATTGACCCTTCAGTAGTTGCACCTGCTGTTTTGCATCCTGCACGGCCTTATCCACCTGATCCTGTGCGGTTGTCAGGACGTTTTGCAGGAAACTGACAGATCTTTCAAGGCGATCAGCATGTTGCTGTGCCAGCTTCTTTTCAGCTTCAGATTTTGTCTTCATGCTGCTTGGCGATTTTTAACTCTCGATCCAGCTGGACAATCTTCTGGCTGATCAGAGTGTTTTCTGATCCCATATCTGAAATTCTCTACTCCATTTCTTTTTTCTTGTCAAGCATAGACTGGATCATTTACTCAAGGCTTGAGATGAAACCGAGAGCATCATCAAAATCTATTGTCGTGGAGGCGGCAACAGTAGGAGGACCTGATGATACTGTCCTTGTTTGGTGTGGAATAGGTGCTAGTACTTCTTCTTCTTCAAGAATATCTTCTTCCTCAAAACCCTAAGGCACGGTGGCGTTGAACTACTTCGATGATTTCACAGCTTGGTCGACCCGAAGTGCGGCTGGGGGAATCTTCAGTTTGAGGTTGTTGTCTTGAATCTTCAATACCGACAGTAGTGTCATGGATTTGTTTGAATCTTCTTCAGGGGATTGGAGTTCAGAGGGCGCAGGGCTTTGGGGCATTTCAAAAATTTCGGCGGCCCCAAGGGGGTCGAAATCATCAAACATATCCATGAAATACTGTGTGTTTGGGGAAATAGCTTCGGTGTGCGGGGGTGAGGTGGCTTGGGCAACTATGAAGGGAACATCCCCAATGGTCACAGACTGTCCTTGTGTGAAAGCAGAGGCGAGGGAAGCATCGGAGGCGATGGGAATAGGAAGTTCAGTGCGAACAACAACAGGGGGCGGAAGCACAGCTGGCGATGTATGCTTAGTACGACGTCGTGACGTGAAAGGCGAGTTAGGAATCATGATCTCGCTGCATGGACGACGTCGACTATGGGAACTCAAGGCCTGGTGGGATGACTCGACCGGTGCTTCTTCATAGACCAAAAGCACAAAATCTAGGTGGAAGCCATGGATTTTGTTTTCTAGATGAGAGGTGGCTAGAAGAGACAACAAAGAGACAGCAACGAACTGCTACTTAGTATTGCTCTTTATAGCTCGTTTGAGCTCACCAGAAATAGTCTTGAATCAATTATATGGTTCAAGAGGGGCTTTGACCAACTTGGTATAGGACTCAACTATCCTATGGAAGATTTGTGAAGTGACGCGATCTTTCCTGAGGTTCCGAACCATCAGGAAGTCGTTCAGTATCTGGGCAGCAGCGTGTATGGAAGGCTCAACGATGGCATCAAGGAATCATTGGTGAGGTCAATGTAAGGCTTTATGACCTGTTTGGCCTGCTTATGGTTGGGTGAGGCTTGGGTACCTGACGCTATACCTATGGCTGCAAGGGTGGCCTCAGTGACGCGCACCTTGTGTGCGGCTCTCTGAAAGGTGATATAAAATTTGGATTTCTCTTCCTTCCATGTACTAAAGGCAAGAGTGATGAAATCCATGTTAATTCTGCCAAAAAAGGCTCTCTCATGAATACCCATATAGTGAGTAGAGGTTCCGCAAGGGTCATCCACTGAGTGACCATGCTTGTGCTAGGAAGGATCTTGATGTCCGTTGCAGATGGGACATCGATGGATAGTATAACGCAGAGACTGGGAAGTATCTGTGGAAGACATGATGAACAGAAAGGAAATGTAAGACGCGCGAAAGTATATCAGAAAGTAGTTCAGTAAGTTTGGAAGGCTTTGGTCGTGGGAAAAATTCGCAAGAGCTTCGCTAGCACAAGTGAGGAATGAATCAAATTCAGCCAACTTATAGGTGAATTTGGTGGGTCCATTACACTGAATACTAGTTTGGTTGATCGGTTCTGAACTAAAATTTGCAAGCATGTATGGTATTGTGAAAATAGGCTATAGAAATCTTGACGAAGGTTTCTGGGGATCTGAACCTATCAGGCGAACGTTTTTCAGGGCTGGCGAAGGATGAACCTTCACCCAAGAGGGTCCTTCGCCTAGGTACTGTCATAAATGCATTTTTTCACAATCTGAACCTATGGACAACCTAATTTTGACATTTTAAGATCATCTAGCAGGTCAGCGAAGGTTTATAATGAGGTTAAGGTGCTCGACGAAGGTTCCCAAAATGGCATATTACTGATCCTTCGTCTGACTCAAAAATTGGATTTTTCTTGGACATGAACCTTTGCCCAACTCAAATTAGATATATCTAGAGTGGATGTATAGTCTGAGAGCTCAACGAAGGTTTCTGGTACTGTATAGGCCACATCTGACCAAAACAGTAACGATGATGACTAAAGAGCTCAATTGTTGTGATCTATGAATGTATGTAGGTGAAGTTGCAAAGTGCAAACTCCAAACTGTTAAAATATACTCACATGTATGTGATTATGTCATCCTTGCTATGTCATTTTACCTTTATTATCAACTTTTTAATGATAGTATCTTATTCAAGTTTGAAAATCGTTTACTATCACTGGCCATGGAAATCCCAAAGCTTGGCCGTTGAGCAAAGCATTGAGTAAGAATTCCTAGAGCAACTTGAGCGTTGCCAAGCTAAATCAGTGTGACGAAAATGTGCGTGTGAATCATATATTTAAATTAAATACCTTTTAACTTTGACTTGAGAGTTCACTCATAGACTAACTTTAAACACATGAAGATATAAACTAGGCAAGGAAAAAATTGCATATGGAAGGAGAAAAAAACCGAAAAGACTTAATGGGAAAACAAAAAGATCGCAGGTGCCAAAGGTTTCCTCGCCATCATCCATGTGGTTATGGCTGCTAGCACATGGCACTAAGGTTTATTATTAGTTAAACCTAAACTCTAAGAACAGGGTAAATAAAGAGGCTCAGGCTGAAACGATGAGAACGCTGAAGCGTCCCAGACTCTCCTCGAGTCTCCCCAGACCGTATGATGTAGTAGTAGTAGTCGACATCCGACGGAGCCGCCACGACGCCATACCAAGAAAAATACCTTTTGGATTTATGATCGCTTACTGCCACCAAGCTACTCGTGTCTTTTCTTCTTAGGCTGGTACACGGAAACTAGATGCCCGTCTATGCACAGCGTCAAAATCCACAGGAGAGAAGAAAAAGACCACCCACGTCCACTATTTACTTTTCACTCTTGCAAGTTGTCTTCGCTTCTACATCTACACACCATGAATACGGTCGCCAGCTTACAAAGTTACATCCGAATCACATAATTTGCATTTGGGTTCATAGTGGACAGCTGACACATTTTCATTGGCTCTAAACACAGACGTTCAGAGCCATACCTGTCAACTGAAGGGTAGTTGAAGGGCCGAAATGGCAAATTATGCCCATTAGCAGGCGTGGGCAGGCCTGCTACAGAGCCATACCTGTCAACTGAAGGGCAGTTGAAGGGCCCAAATGGCAAATTATGCCCGTTAGCAGGCGTGGGGGTAGGCCTGCTACCCTGTAGCAGACATCCTTCAACGCACCTCGCCGTAGGGCGGTTCGGTGCGTGAAGGCCACCTGCTACACACGGTAGCGGGCCTACTCACGCCCGCTACCTAGTCCGTATTGACTCTTTCGAGCTTTTGCCTTGCATTGATTTGTTTTATCTCGTGTGTTTTATCATGAAATAACTTTAGGGTTTTGCACGTAGCAGCTGAAGACCCTTTTCATGGCATAATACATTTCTCACTGCAGCGTGAAAACTTTTGTTACTTTTGTTTGTCGAAAAAAAATAAATTTACATGCCCCTTTTGGGTGAAAAGTACACGTAAAAAAAATAATTTTTTTACATGCACCTTCCAACATCTAAAGGTGCATGTAAAATTTTGGAAAAAAGAAAAGAAAAGAAAAAGGGAGGCGTGCAGATTTTACTCAGGGAGGCGCCGGGCCCCTTTCCTTTGTAATTTTTTTATTTTATTTTATGGGAGGGGGAAGAGCTGAAAGAAAACATGCATTTTTTTAAGATTCTTGATTTTTTACGGACTATTATTTGCCTTACATAAAAATCATCAAAAAAAATTTGATGTTGATTTTTAAGTATAGATGTCCATTCCATTCCTATACTTTGCCAACTTTTGTGAACACTAGCAAAGAGGAGGGCCTTCTTGGGGCAAAATCGGTGCACAAGGAAGGGACTTCGCTTCTTGTGAATGTTCAAGCTTTCTAAAACAAATAATGTGTGTCTATGAAATATGACATGAATCAATGGTGTGGATTGAATTTAGGGGTGACCATTACATAGGGCATGATTATGAGATTTCATTTGTTTTACAACTTTCATTGGTTGTGATTTTCAACCCTAAAAAATCATAGTAATGAAATCCTAAAATACTTGAAATTTTGAAAACACATAGGTCTCATGGATGGAATCTAAAAACTACATAACCATCTTGAATGGACTCAATTATAAAATCTTGAAATTTATGATCATAGATTTTTCTCTTAAACTTTAGAGACACATTATGTATATTTATGGGTATTTGTGGGGGTTGTACTCCCATTTCATTGCTCAACAAGAGAGCTTGCCATTATATCCTCACAATGGGCCTCCAAACACCAATTATCTAGTCCGTAATTGTCATTCCTATATATTTCAGATCATTTGAGGACCTAGATTATTTTGCATAATATAGGGCCTCGAATTTTTTTGCCCGTGTCTTGAAAAGCACTATCCTCGAAAATTTTGATATATATATATATATATATATGACGTGAATGACAATTATGTAGATTGAATTCTTTCTTTTGAAGCGCAAGAGATGCGTGATCCCTGTCATTTCAAACGACAATGCCATTCCATTCATTACTTAACTAGTACTCCAATTATTTCGTATTTTGAAACTAATACATTTCCCTTGAGCTCTACAACAATCATTTTCCTAAAGCTCAACAACAATCTTGATGAGTGATATTACTTTTGTTGATTCAGATGTAAATGCTTTTTGGCAATCCATCAGTATCATTACACTATGGAACATTTGGTTAGATAGAAAGAGCAAGGAATTTGGGAGTGGCGATTCTGACATCTCCCCAGAGGCAGACAAATTATTGCTTCTTTAAGTTTTCTTGTTATCTTGACATGTACTCTGTAAAAAGTTTATAATCTACAGTTAGCTTTCGAGAGAAAAAAAAAAACAATCTTGATGAAGACATTAACATTAGAGACTTCATAGTTACACATTATACACAATTTAGCAACAATCTTATTAACAATCAAAATTTCACTAATTGCTTTAGGAAATTTAGTAAATGCCATGGTTTACCTTTGTCTGTAACGTGAAAGTCATGTGAATGACAATTACATGTGGTAATGGTCATTGGTGGTTTGTGGGCCATTTCCACACATGATCCAGTCCCTGGGCAACTGTTGGTTGCCCAAGTCCTGAATTATATGTCTCTTTAAAAGCAAAATGTGTTATTTATTAATGGCACATGGAAAACAAATTCAAAAGCCATAATATATGGCAAAATTTCATTGCTAAAATACACATGGCTTTTCCTTTTTACAATTTGAATTTTATAAATGCATATGCCTAGTCAATTTCATTTGTCATATGACAATAGGTCATATATATAATCCATTAGGCAATGGAAGATATTATGCCAATAAGGGGTCCTAAGATGTTTAGCTAGACTGAACCTAGAAAATTTTGGGAGTCTCAAAGTTCGGCAACTTTCGTATTATATTTTATTGGACAATTGGCTAATAACTCTATGTTCTGCAGGGAAATAAAGGTTGTGTGTGTGGAACATTAGCTCATACTAAGGTCTCAGCAAAAGTTTTTTAAAAATGAGGAATTCCTGATTTAATGAGTGTTTTTCTTATGGAAGAGGAGGTTGGGAAATTGTGACATCATCAAAGCCCTCATATGTGAGTGAAATTGAGCTTGGATAGCTTGACCATCCAATCTAGGCAGGACAATATGGCCTTCACAAGGCAATCCAAAAAAAGGTTTTAAAAAAATGCCAGGTCTTTACATTGGGTGAAGCCCATGAGTAGGGCTTTACGCCCCTTTAGGTGATGTAAAAGCCTAGGACCTTTACCCTTTACTTACACTTGTGAGGTTGTGTAAAGCATAAGATATACGCATTCGTCTAATTTGGCTTATGAGTAGATGCCAATGCCTACACAAAATTCGAAGTCCTGATTTTAGGATAAGCGAAGTCTTTTAAATCATTGGCCTTCAGAAAATTCGAAGTCTAAGTTACATGATAAATAAAGCTCTCTAAAACAAACAAAGAGAGAAGGATTTAAGGATGGAGGGGAAGCTAGTAATGTAAGGGCCTTAAATAAAGCTCTCTAAAACAAACAAAGAGAGAAGGATTTAAGGGTGAGGGGAAGCTAGTAATGTAAGGGCCTTGTGGTGGGGAAGGCATTAGAAAGGAAGTAGAAAAGGCAATAAAAAGTAAAGGGTTTAAAAGAGATGTGATATTTAGATTGTACAGCCATCCATGACTGTAAGTGGCAAATAAGAGAACCTTTTGGCATAGAAGATTTTACTTCATCATTCCAAGAGAACAAAGGTTGTAGATTCACGTTCTCAGATTATTATTATTTCCACCTTGCCACTACGTGGAAATATCATAGTTGCATCAACACGTGAATCAGTCAGATGGTCGACGATGCACAACAACCTAAAACCCTGTCAGAGTTGACTGCAGTCTTTTCTCTCTCTTTCCTCCACTGAGGAGAGTCTCCAATGCTCTGTCTCAAGCTCTATATGTGTCATGAGTTCTCTCAGTTTCCTCATTTCTGGCCTCCTTCCTGCTCTGGAGTCTGGAAATGCTTCTCTCACATGTGATGCCCCCACAGACACCTGCTACTCATACCTGCTCCATCTCGTTTGCCAGAAACCGATACTTAATGTTATCACCCTTTTGGAGCTTTATCTGGCAGCTAATATAAGGCGAGGATTGCAGTTAGTACATTCGTGGGCTTGCAACATTTGGTATCCTGTCGTTCTCTGTGGGAAGAACCGACTTTACGAGATCAAAGATCAAACGCCAGAGTTTGCTCTGGTGATCTTCATGAATTGCTCTTTGAGACGTTGGAAAATTGCTTTTGCGTTGTAAGTGTTTGTGAATTCCCGCTTGGTTTTAGGCTGCGTTTTGTGGTCCGTGCTGCATCCAGCAAGCGCTTGTCATCTGGGAAAGCTTGGATAATTCAAGCAGAGCTACGAAGTATGGGTCGTGCACCTTGTTGTGACAAATTGGGTCTAAAGAAAGGGCCATGGACTCCGGAGGAAGATCAAAAACTGATCGCTTACATTCAACGACATGGTCATGGAAGTTGGCGTGCTCTACCCAAAAACGCAGGTATATGTCAGCAAGCCGGGGGCTTAGCTCTTCAATAAGAGAGAGAGAGAGAGAGAGAGAGAGAGAGAGAGAGAGAGCGAGAGAGAGAGAGAGAGAGAGAGAGAGAGAGAGAGAGAGAGAGAGAGAGAGTCTCATTGACATGAGTGTGAAAATTTGCAGGGCTTCTTAGATGTGGAAAGAGCTGTCGATTGAGATGGACTAACTACCTCCGACCTGATATCAAGCGTGGGCGATTCTCACTGGAAGAAGAGCAGTTGATCATCCAGCTACACGCCATCCTTGGAAACAGGTGAGGAATGTTAAATCCAGCTGACATCTTCTTTACAGGCTCTAATTTCTATCGTTCCGGCCGATTGCTTCTAGTTGGCACAATATCTGACCATGGCTTCTCAGCTGTATTGTCGCAGATGGTCAGCCATATCTACGCACTTACCTGGCCGAACAGACAATGAGATAAAAAATTACTGGAATACTCATTTGAAGAAGAGATTGCTTCAGATGGGCATCGATCCTGTCACTCACAAGCCTAAGTCAGATTTGTTCGAATCCTTTGATGCCAAGCCTCTTCTTTCCTCGACGCTGAGCCACATGGTGCAATGGGAAAATGCGAGGTTAGAGGCGGAAGCTAGGCTTGCTAGAGAGTACCTCAGGTTCTCAAGCTGCAGCCAACCTACTGAGAACGGCATCCAGCCCAAAGATCCCAAAGATGTAAGAGCATGGAAGGGAGCTGACGTATGTGAGGGTATCAGGAAAGAATTTAGCACTGCTGCTTATATGGAACAGTCGTGCAACACCGACTTCAGAAAAATTTTGCGTGACTGTGAACAATCTCTTCCAATCCAATCATTTAACGTCTGCCATCAAGGTCGGTTTTGTTCGCCGGATTTAAGCTTTCCTCTAAGCAACGGCATGGTTTCTTTACCCTTGGACGTCTCTCATACAGCACTTGTATCTGAGAGTTTCAGCACGAATCTGGGTTTGAAATGCGTTCCCAAATTGGAGCACAATCCATCTCCATCTTCCTGCTCGTTGGATTCAATGGATGATCAACCCAAAATAATGGGAAGTAGCACAGACAATTCGATCCAGTGCGAGTCGCTGCTTCAACAAAGTGAGAAGCTGCTTCAGAGCAACAAGGTGAGATCATCGAACATCATTCATTGTCCAACGGACAAATTGCGTGAAAAATGCTTAGCTGCAACTGAATCTCATGCTTCCTATATTTCACCAGCTTTCTCTGACGCAAATATCAGCGGTGCCAACCTCTTCTGGCTTAAAGACAACTTAACGAGAGAAGACACATTGTCTACAAGCTCGCCTCCGACTGCTATGGACGAGACTCATGAGCTTCTATCTCAAGACACAAACGGCTCTATCAGTTTTCCTAATACCAGTTGCTATAGCAGCGTCGTGCCGTTGCCAGCGGAACTGCTGCTTGATCTGACAAGCTTGCAGCAACACGGGGAGAGCACTTGCACAGCAGCCTCAGATGATCTTTCCTCATTTTCCGATCAAACACTTTCCATGCAAAGCAAGGATTACTGGTGCAATGTGCTTAAACTAGTAGGATCACCGGTGCTGGGATGAGCAGAAACTTGTCTCCTTTACAGAATGAAATAATGCATGTGTTGTAAATACAGCTGCTTTGTTCTCGAACACTGATCTGCATAAAAATAGCAGCTCAGGAGTTATGGTAAATGTGGAAGGGTACACTCTTCGGTACACGATTCAGTACTGATACATTATTGTAAATATGGATGGATTACACTGATACAGTAATCAAGACTTGCGTCCCTGATATTATATGTCTACAGGGCCCCAGAATATCACCTTCAGTTAACATCCATATATACCTGGCAAGCAGTTGCTCTCGTAGATGTATCTGCAATTAGCTCTGAAGTCGTTTTTAGTCGACATTCTGATAGTAAGAAGCTGTTCTGTCAGCAAGGCGTTAATCCGACTGCAGTACTGATGGATTAATTCAAACAAGCTTAAGGATACGTGTTTAATCCTCCGGCCTCTATAGCACAGCTGATAAATCTGGTCTGGGCACTTAACGCCTGACTTCTGTATTTTTAGGTGGATATGAATAGCAAACATTCGCACTAAAATTATCAGGCAGTTGCTTGTTGGTGAACTTTTGTTCATGTTCATGGCTTTATTCATCTTAATGTAAGGTCTGCACTTCAAAGGAAAAACTCTTGTTTTGCATGGAAGATGTACAGAAGGAAAATTTGAGGACTTTCTTTCTGTTCTCTTTCACTGATATTGGAGAGCATTATTTGATTGAATATTGTCTGTTTGACGCACCCGGTGAGCGGGAAAGCCCTTTGCGATTGATGATCGGTTTTGGCTCTCCGCTTTCTTGCATCAGTTACAATTCCAGTTATAATCCACTCATACATGGAAGTACTGAAGTAGAGACAGTCTCAAACCTCATCTCCATTGTTGTTAGTTACTGATATATTGTTAGAGAGTGAGTTTATTTAGTAGCCCAGCCGTTGTTTTTTATGGCTGTTGCTCCAGCTTTGATTAATTCGAATTCGTGGCTTGCTAGGTGGGACCAGGCTCTATGTGCTCCATTGGAAGGGCACAATTGGATCGAACCAAAGTCGCCCACGCAAGGTTTTCACTTCAAATCACTGTCCCTCTCACAAAACCTGCTCGTATTGCACAAATCCGCTTACTCCTTCCATACTGAGAAATTAGCAACATCAAGTTGGTTCAGTAACTGAATCCAGCCATCTCCTTACTTCATTACTTTAAGAGTTCTACAAATTAAAAAGTCACGATATCAATTATAATTTATATGTATCACTTTAGCTTCATGCAAAGTAGTGTGCCCACACGCAAAGACACAGTGACACACTAATGATCTTATGTGCTATTTTGCGTGATCTGATACGTATTGATGACTGACTACAGTGACAGCCCCAAAAAGGTCATTGTAATTTTTATCTTCAAGCACCTAGCTGCCACTGTCCACACATCGGATGTGACCACTGACAACACAAATAAACGAAAATCTCAGGTTGCATAAAAAGTCAATTGCAATACACGATGAGTCACTTGGGTCTTCATTGTTCAAGGGTAAACCATTCCCAAGGGCGTCAGTACTTCTCTATTTCCCAAACGTTTTAAGATGCAATTCCAGAGGCTAAACATGGGGAGGCTTCTTGCAAATCAATGCACCTAGCACTAGGAATATGCTTCATGGGGATAGTTTCTTGGAGATATTCTCATCAAGAAAATGCCCCACATGCAGATTTGCAATCACTAATCGCATGAATGGATGTGGGGTCTAGTGCGTACTAAACCATCATAAATTGGTCACATGCTCAAAAGGTTGTCCAGTCACCAGCGTGGTCCTCAAGGTTCCACTTAGTCTTAGTCTTCAGAGACTTCTTCCAAAGGCCCCACTAGTCCACCCCTAAATATATGACAAAACAAAACCTAATGTGAACATGTCACAAGCATGGCTAGGTACTAGTCCTCCTAGAGTGATGACTTGTACCACATTTATAAGGACAAATGTTCCTTTTAGTACTTCTACCCTTTCTCACCAATCAAGCACTTGTACATGGTAAGTGAGAGGGGGGACTTATTGTGGTCCCAATGTAGCATTCAAGTAGTGTGTACGTGGGTGATGACACTACACCATGTATGGAACACATAAACATAGTGAAAGAGTGATGTATCACACTATGAGAATTTTTGTTCATTTCCCATGGCAAAATATTATATTAAATAAAACTAGTCTAATTGTTTCCTATGTTAAGGTGAAAGCTTCTTATCACAATGCAACAACAACAAAAAATTGATATTATCATTATTAGATGTAAGCTTTAGCTTTGTTGTGAAAGTGGTAACCTATTGTCAAGATGTACTCAAATTGACGTGTCTATGCTTGGTGAGTTCTATGTGCTTAAATTGACGTGTCCATGCTTGGTGGATTGATTTTGACTTTTGTTTTTCAATTCATTTGAAATTGCATTACCTTTTCATTTCATATTACACAATTGGAACTTTGAACATACACATATACAGATCCTTGCAATCACTTTGTTCTTATATATCACATTCCCATTTCGAGATCTTGGCCTTTCGCTCTTCTCTCAAGTTTTTTAGCTTGCATTCAACTATTTATCAAATGTAGTTTGACTTAGAATTTGCTTTGCACAGGAACACAGATCATACTACACAGTAACACAGACAGAAAACACTCTCCATAGCAAGCTCACATAACAACTGTATTTCTCAAAATGAAATTACACTGTACATATAGTTGTTCACTCAGGCAACCCATGCATGACCCAGATTGCCGTTGGCGGGACGTGTGTCCCGTCGACTTGCCTCGTGGCGAGGCCAACTGATCCTTATCAACTGATAGGACCCACAATATAGTAGCACAATGATTCTACTTTAATTCTAACTCTCTCCCTTAAAGTAGAGTCTACTTTTTATACATTCATATACATAGCTTTAAAGTCAACAAACTTTAAGTACAGAAAGCTTTGATCTAAACTTATCAAACTTTTCTCCAACAAGTGGATTAGTGAAAATATCAGCTAGTTGTTCTTCCGTATTACAATGAACAACATGAATTTCACGACTCAGCATCCTCTCACGTATAAAGTGATACTGAATCTCAATGTGTTTGGTTCTTGCATGGAATACTAGACTCTTTGCTAGCTGAATGCCACTCTGACTGTCGCTATGTAATGTCGTGGGATTTTTCTGCTTCATGCCAACTTCTTGTGGTGGAAAGAGCAACCATATAACTTCCTGTGCTGCACTACACATTTCCTTATACTCTGCTTCTGTGGTGGAAAGAGCAATTGTACTTTGCTTCTTACTAGACCAGGAAAAGCAACTACCACAAAACTGGAATAAATACCCTGTGGTGGATCTACGATCATCATAGTCACCTCCCCAATTCGCATCCACATAGCCACACAACTCAGGTAACCCATCATGCTTCCTATAAATCAAACCATAATCTGAAGTGCCTTAAAACGCAAAATGCGTTTAGCTGCCTTCCAATGCGTTTTTGTAGGTGCTGCCATAAACTGACTTGTAATGACAACAACATAGCATAGCATATATCTGGCCTAGTCGTGGTAAGGTAAATCAAGACTACTAACTGCCTATACAGCGTAGCATCAAATGATTGTGACTCATCAAGCTTAGAAAGCTTTTTACCTGGTTCAATAGGAGTATTCACTGGTTTGCAATTCTGCAACCTAAACCTGTGCAGCAACTCTTTGACATACTTCACCTGTGTTAAGCCCACTTCGTGTCCTTTTTGCCACACCTCTACTCCAAGGCAATAATGCATAAGGCTAAGATCTGCCATCTTGTATTGTTCCATGAGGTCTTTCTTGATCATGTCCATCATCTCTTGATTATTTTCCATAATAATCAAGTCATCAACATAAAGAGCATTTTGAAAGCAACCATACCATCAAAGAAATAGACATATAGATTTGGATCAGAATGTGTTCTCATGAAAACATCTATAGCCCTTCACACAATCATCATATTCTAGGAATATACACTTGATAACTTTTACATCAAGTTTACGTCCCTCTTCCTTAGGAACGTGTACAAAGGCCTTACATCCAAAGATTCGCAAGTGGTTCACCTTTGGCTTCTTCTTTGTGAATGCTTCCTCAGGTGTTATCTTTGGTATGGCAATGGTAGGACTTCTATTTTGAAGATAGACTGCCGTACTGCATGCTTCTGACCAAAAATCTTTTGGTAGTTTCATCTCAGCTAGCATAGATCTGGCACTTTCCACAATCATACAATTATTGCACTCAGCTACACCATTGAGAGCAGGAGTATGAGCTTGCATAAATTGTCTTTTAATCCCACATTGATCACAAAGATCATTGAAGTCATTAGACTTGTACTCACCTCCACTATCTAATCTTAGGACTTTGATCTTCCTACCTATCTAATTTTCGAAGCTCTTGAAGTTGTCAAATGCATATGATTTCTTCTTCAAGAAGTAAATCCACTTATTACATGACATATCATCAATAAAGGTCATGAAATAGAAGGATTTACCTAAGGACATGGTCCTCATAGGCCCGCATAAATTTGTGTGGATCAAATCCAGGATGTTCTTTGCCCTTGCAACACCACCTTTATTGAACTTCTCTTGATGATGCTTCCCATAGATACATGATTAGCACATCTATTTCAAGTGGTATTCTATAGTGGACAATCCTGTTACCATCTCCAATTTCCTCATCAAATTGAGGCTTCCTAAGTTCAAGTGACCAAGCCTCTTATGCCACAACTCAGTTTGCGATTGAATGGATGATACGAGTCCATGTTGCCCCTTGATTGTAGCATTCAACCTGTACAATTTTGTATTGGGCTCCCTTACTCCATCCGCAATAACTTTGAACTTTTGGTTCAGATCCTTCACTAAGCAACGATCATGGGCAAATTTTACTTTCAACTTTTGATCAGTAATGACTCCAACAGAAAGTAGATTTTTCTTCAAACCTGGTACGTAAAGTACCTCCCTGATTATCCTGCTTTTGTCATCAGGTAGTTGGATTGAAACGGTGCCTATCCCCTTGATGTTGCACACCTCACCATTTGCTTGTGAAACAGACGTTCCATTATCCAATGCTTTCATGCTACTAAACCAATTCTTGTTACCTGTCATGTGTCTTGTGGCTCCCGAGTCAATATACCACGCTTGATCATCTTGATTAGATGACAATGCAGATATGAAGATGCTAGAGTCTTCAATCTCACCTCATCGACAAGGTTACCTGCTTGCATTGGTTTTCCCTTGCCTTGTTCCACCAGGAATTTACGACATTCACTCTTCCAATGGCCCTTTTTACCACAATGGAAGCACTTGCCTTTCTTCTTGGTCTTACTGGAAGATCCCTCATCCTCTTGAGTCTTGGCAAATTATTGCTTAGACTTCTTCTTGCCCTTGCCCTTGCCTTGTTTTTGGCGTGTCGCAAGTGCCTGATCGTTAGTATTCTGATGTCTAGCTTTCACCATTTCTCGTCGTTGCTCTTCCTACATCAAGATTCCTGTGAGCTCGTCAAAGGTTGGAAATCTTTCTCTTGATGCTATTCCGCTCACAAACATCTGATAGGGTTCTGCAATGCCACACAATGCATTGTGCACCAGCTCCACATCACGTATGCGCTCACCAATAGAATGCACTTCATCTCTCATTGTCTTGATTCTGGTCATGTATGTCTGAATGTGCTCTCCTTACTCCATGCAGCACTATTCAGTTTTGACTTCAGAAACATGATTCTTGTCTGATTTGGCGTCTCGAACTGCTCCTTTAGCACATCCCATGCCTGTCTGGGTGTAACAGCATCACAAATGTGGGTAATGATGTGATCCTTCACTGACAAGTTAATGAAGGTTAAAGCTTTCCTCACCTTTTTGTCAAACACTTTGATATCCGCTTCATTTGGCGGCCTTCTCTCATCACCTGTGACGACTTCCCACACACTCTTTGTCCATTAATATGTTTTGCATAGTTGGAAATCCCGTCCAATTTGCTACTTTCACTCAAAATGGACTCTCCCATGTTTGCCATCACAAAACTGCTTGAAACTTCTGCCGTAGGCTAAAAACAGTATGCCGAGGCCAACAATGATGTCAAAAGTTGAAAATGATGACCTGCACTTTTTCCCTTACCAGGCCACTCACCGCTTTTCCACCAATTTGAAAGCCAAATCGGCGTCGCCTTCCGAAATGCACTCAGTCGTCAACTCCCAACTACGTGCCCAGTGGAATGGTGAAATCACTTTTGGCTCACTCCGAACACTTTCTCCGCTATAATCACTCTGTTTTGCTGTATCGTACTTGCGGGTACAGTCCGGGTGCCCTTTGTTTGGAGGTTATAGCCTTTCGTTCGGGTAAAAACAAGCAAAGGACTCAAAAATAGGGATTTTCTTTGTTTTTGAACTGTTTCTTCACCTTGAAGAAACTTTACTCTTCACTTGTGAAGGGACCCAACTCCCATTTCAATATGAAAATTTTGAATGAAGTTGAAGGCCCAATTGGCCTTCAAACTTTCACAGCCCCTTTACTTGCCATCCAATGGCTAATACCGATCCAATGGCTCACATTGCTTTCCAAAAGCACGATCTCTATCATCGATCTTCATAGGGACTCATCCTACGGTCCTAGATGCTTTTGTGCGTTGATCCACGCGCCTGCAAGCACGACTCACTCTGGAACGCTAGGGTTCTCCCTTGGTTCCACGTGCGAACTGATCCGCGACTCCCCTGCTCGCGACCACCTACACTCTTTGTTTCCAGCTATGGCTTCCTTCACGAATCCTTGACCATCTCTCTCTCTCTCTCTCTCTCTCTCTCTCTCTCTCTCTCTCTCTCTCTCTCTCTCTCTCTCTCTCTCTCTCTCTCTCTCTCTCTCTCTCTCTCTCTCTCTCTCTCTCTCTAGATCGCGGCTATCCACGGCCTCCTCTAGTCTGACTCGCACTGCCAGGGCGCCCCCCTCTGTGTTTTTACAGCTTGGAAAATAGATCAATATAGAGAGAAAACTTTGCTTTTCTGCTTCCAAGCCCTAGGCCAGGGGTTTTCTCACAACTTTGATCTTGGCTTGTTTTTTACAGCTCTCTGGCTGGCCAAATCAACTGCTCTGAGGTCGCCCTACCACTGGAAAGCTGATGCTTCAATCCGTTTGTGAAACAATGTCCGATTGAATGCACATTGACTGCAAACACCAAATAGCCTGCTTCGAAATTTCAAAATTCCGTTTGCTGAGGTTCTAATTCAGCCGACAACCCTTGTCTCTGAATCCTCACACAGTCTCAAGCTCACCAAGCTTCTGTGTGCTAAACTCTCTACACCAGTGTTTCTCCTTCCGTCTTCAACCCGTCGTAAACCCTAAACTCTCAGAAGACAGTTCTTCCGAAGCTCTCTTCAATGACGATGCTGTACTGTGTACACTCCCTGTACGGCTCTGATACCAACTTAGAATTTGCTTTGCACAGGAACACAGATCATACTACACAATAACACAGACAGAAAGCATTCTCCATAGCAAGCTCACATAGCAACTATATTTCTCAAAATGAAATTACATTGTACATATAGTTGTTCACTCAGGCAACCCATGCATGACCCAGCTTGCCGTTGGCGGGACGCATGTCCCGTCGACTTGCCTCGTGGCAAGGCCAACTGATCCTTATCAATTGATACGACCCACAATACATTAGCACAGTGATTCTACTTTAATTCTAACTGTTATATATATATATATATATATATATATATATATATATATATATATATATTGTAACTGGGTAGTTATTGCATAATCGCATGTTCAAATGGTGACATGGTCTATATTGGAATTAGCATAGGAAGAGCTCCATTTCGAGTAGTACCATTCGACAATCGAAAGTGTCGAGTCAAGTCGAGTCGAGTCAATTAGTTGACTTGTTGAGTCAATAGTGAGACTAAAAACTCAAATATTGTCGAGTGTTGAGTCACCCTTGGCTCTACTTCGAATAACCATGTATTTCTACAAATTGTTTGAATGTGTGTATAAAACTACATATTGTCTCAAATAATAGCTCTTTTCTACATACTGCTATCGATAGTGGATATTTACATTGTACGGGAGTACTCATAAGATGAGTTTAGGTGAGTAGGAGTAAGATTAAACTCCAACACTCCCCTTAAGCTTATTGTTAGGCACTTGAATGGAAATTTAACAATAGCATGTCAGAATATCAGCCAACATATTGTCAATATGACAATAACTTTATTCGATGTCCTTACTCTAAACTTTCTCTTTAAGAAAATGAAATTGAACTTCAATATGCTTAGTTCTAGAGTGAGTTCGTGGATTCAGAGAGAGAGCTATGCAACACTGATTATCGCAATGGAGTATAGTTGGTCTGATCTATTGAAATTTCATATCTTGGAGTAATCTTCTTATCCAAATAATCTCCACTATAGAGGTGGAAAGTCACATATTTAGACTTGATGGAGGACAAGAAAATGCATATTTGCTTTTGATTGTTCCATGAAATGGGTCCTCCTACAAAAAAACATAGGTAGCTAGAGGTGGATTTTTTGGTATCTATGTCTCCAACCCAATCAGAGTTGGAATAGGCTTTTAGAATAAGTGCATCTTCTATATTTCCATCGTATCACAAAGCATAGCACTTCTTGGCTTTTAGGTATCTCAATGCTCTTTGTAGAGCTTTCTAGTGAGGTAGGCCTGAACTCGACATTGTGAAATTTCAGAGAAATAAAGACCAAGAATGGATCTAGATCAAAATCTCAAGAGGTGTTGGAAGCTAGATTACTTGATCTACTAATCAACCAATGATTAGATCTAGAATTAGATCAATTTCCCATTAAAAATCTACAAGAACAAGCAAATGATAAAACTTGAGACCTACTGCCTTCACACATGTGAAGAACAGTACCTATACGGACTTACAGCAGAGAGTGAAGTACACAAGTGTTAGAAAGCAATAGAACCATATAATCACAACACAAATATGAGAATACTCAAGATAGCCTCCAAAACCAAGATCTTGTTTCATTGATTTCTCAAAGTGGATCCATCATGGATTAAATACAAAAATCATCCTACTCTCTCTCTAAGCCACTTCCAGCACATGTGAGACAGGTCATAGTGCCACTTTGGCTAAGATTCTATTAATTTGACACATCATCATTGGTGGCTAGTGTTGACCTTCTAGACTCCTACAAATTAGGAGATAGGTCCTACAATCTAGGAGATTTGACATTTGACTTGTATGAAAACTATATACAATGGATCTGAAATTTTAACATAATATTTCAGACGTGGGAGACCACTCCTACCCATGTGATATAGCATTTTCTACCACTAGAATGGTGCCAAGTGTCATAATACTACTAAACTAGTTTTTGGCCAATTTAGCCACTAGTTTCCAAATTAAATGATATGTACAACCTATATGATCTATCTAAATGACTTAGGCATAGATTTCACATGTGGGAACAACACATGTCTAATGATGATAGGTACAAGTCATTATGGTATTTACAAGATTTGATCAAGTTAGCTTTTGCCAATTTTAACACTCCTCTCAAAACTAACTTGATACATCTATGGTACATCTAGTTACAACACTTAAGGCTGATCATTGTAGGTTCATAGGTGTGAAGATCAGCCAATGAGTTTGATGAAGATCCAAAATCACCATATCCATGATAGTGCCTCTTTGATGTTGACTTCTTTGATGAACTTGAGAGCTTTGTACCACTTGATCACTTTTTCCATTGATTTGTTCCATCCTTGAAACATATGGTCGATCCAAAAGCTCCTCCTCCTTAAAAATAGCTGCAAGTCCTTCTTGACTCATAAGGATCACAACCAACTTTGAGTTGCAAAAGTCTCACTAAAGCAAATTGATTCACCAAATGACATAAGAGAAGTAAGCATGAGATGTATATCACTTGAAATGTGCTCAACTTTCCCTTGAAATGTGAGCCATATGAGCTCAACTATGTCTCTTGATATTCTTCTTGAAATCATAACTTGAGAAGGACTCTCCTCCTCAATCCTTGGCACAATTGAACCTTGAGATGACTCCTCAAGATCAACTTCTTGGTGCTCCTCGATGGAAATCCGAGACCTCCATGTCTCAAAATGATCACAACAATTATGATTATACAATGTGTACTTTTTATGTTCATCAAGATTACTTATGCTTGAAACATAAGTACAAAAATCACCACAACTTGGCATAATTTTTCTAATATTGAAATCAAAAAGTATTTCCATCTCAATAAGGCTAACTACTTGCTTATGGATATAAGTGTCCACTTTGGATGCTTCACTTATTCTCATAAGAAGTTTACAACTTGCCTTTAAAATTGAAACTTTACAATTTTCAACATTATGAATGAACACATCATTCATGATCTTATTGAAACCAAAAGAAAATATATCATGAAGACATTTCCATTTCCTTGTCTTTATACTCAATGTAAGTTTACAAGGAAAACATGCTTTGCTATCTATTAAGGCATCACATTCAACTAGTATTGCCTTAATCCACATTTGACATACAAAAATCTCTTCAAAGCAAAATAGTTCTTCAAAAGATGTCATGAGAGCATAAATGGAACTATTTTCATTTTGTGATTGCTCCTCCTTAATCTTGCTTGGTTTCTCTTGGATCATAACAATAACTTTGAACCTATCCAAAGTTCCAAGCAAAATGCATTCCAAGGATGTGAAATAAATCCAAGTGACATTAATAAAAGTGACATTTATCTTTGCATCTTGAACCAAAAAATTCACTTCCAAATAAAAAACTTCAAAAGTTTTGAAATGTGTGGTGATGGACTTTTGTAGACAAATCTTGTAAGTCCTTGTGAGACTCCAAGCCTCATGCATCTTTCCACAAAGGAAACACCTTTCCTTGGATTTGCCCTTCTTGCCTTTGCACTTTGAACTTGAAGCTCCATCCTTCACCTCGGCCCCCTTGCTTTGGTTCTCCTTGGATGGACTGGTCTTCATTTTGTAGCATCTTGAGACAAAATGATCTCTCTTGTAAAATTTTGCTCAAAAATTGAAATCATTCACCCCTATTGGACTCCACCAAGTACCAATGAATCTACCTCTTTAGAGTTGGAATGAAATTCAAATTTTCAAAAATGTGATACTTCTCTCTCACTAAGATATGTGCTTACATAGAGCTAATGCCACTTAGCAAGATTTGATCACAATGA
Organism: Diphasiastrum complanatum; assembly: GCA_029204225.1. Lineage (NCBI taxonomy): Eukaryota > Viridiplantae > Streptophyta > Lycopodiopsida > Lycopodiales > Lycopodiaceae > Diphasiastrum > Diphasiastrum complanatum. Next base: position 14,571,187 of record CM055106.1, on the reverse strand, counting down.
AGAAGACAATTTTTCCACCAAAGTCAAGAAATGAGTTACTAGATCTTGCCCTCTACAAAGGAAGGAACTCTTAGGATTTTTGGATCAAACACTACACATGTGACTCACACACCTCTATGACTCTCTTTCAAGCCAAAAAAAAACTCAACTCTTTGAGTAGGAGTGGAACAATGTGACTTAGATCTCAAAAATCACTTCTAAAACTCTCCAACAATGCTTATCACTTGTATTGGTAGATTTTGCCTTTATGAGTGTTTGTGATCTAGAAATTCACTTAAGATTTCACTTGGAGGACTTATCCAAGGGTGACTTCTAGCACTTAGATGCTTCTAGTCTCAACCCTTTCACTCTTGAACACATCTAGAATGAAGGTACAATGGATTTCAATCTCTCTCCTTGCAAATCACTCCTTAATCTATGGTTTTTGGCAATCTTTCACTCTCAACTTTAATGCACACCCAAAGCATCTGAGAATCAGCTTTAATGTATTGTAATAAAGCTTCAAATCATCTATATGATTGATCTATACCAAGAACAAATCAAAGGAATAGAAACAATGCATTAGAAAGCTTGAAAAATGCACTAGAATGATTAGTTTTGGGTGTATGAGGCATTAAATGCACCAAAAGTGAATTTTATTGCTCAGAACAGGTTTTGTACGGCCTCACATTTGTGGTAAGTACACCTGAAGCCCACAACAATATTTTGTACAAATATAATGATTCTATCTATCTATTCAAACTCGCTACCTCAAGATTAGCTAGTTTCCAAAAACTTGCTAGTTTGGGTGTATGAGTAAGATATAGCATCAAACTGAAAAATATAGCTCCAAAAATGGTACTGTACATCCTCACATGTGTTAACAGTACCTCTGCAGCCAACAACCAAGTTTAATGCACAAATATCAAGGCTAACTAACTCTTCAAACTCGCCCACTCAAGATTAGTGAGTTTTCTCAAAAACTTGCCAATCTGGGTGTTGTTTAGATCAATGCTTTAATCTCTTGTACTTGGATATGATACCATGTGAAAATTCAGAGAAATAAAGACCAAGAATGGATCTAGATCAGATCCTCAAGACGTGTTGGAAGCTAGATTACTTGATCTACTAATCAATCAATGATTAGATCTAGAATTAGATCAATTTCCCATAAAAAATCTACAAGAACAAGCAAATGATAAAACTTGAGACCTACTGCCTTCACACATGTGAAGAACAGTACCTGTACGGACTTACAGCAGAGAGTGAAGTACACAAGTGTTAGAAAGCAATAGAACCATATAATCACAACACAAATATGAGAATACTCAAGATAGCCTCCAAAACCAAGATCTTGTTTCATTGATTTCTCAAAGTGGGTCCATCATGGATTAAATACAAAAATCATCCTACTCTCTCTCTAAGCCACTTCCAGCAAATGTGAGACAGGTCATAGTGCCACTTTGGCTAAGATTCTATTAATTTGACACATCATCATTGGTGGCTAGTGTTGACCTTCTAGATTCCTACAAATTAGGAGATAGGTCCTACAATCTAGGAGATTTGACATTTGACTTGTATGAAAACTATATACAATGGATCTAAAATTTTAACATGATATTTCACACGTGGGAGACCACTCCTACCCATGTGATATAGCATTTTCTACCACTAGAATGGTGCCAAGTGGCATAATACTACTAAACTAGTTTTTGGCCAATTTAGCCACTAGTTTCCAAATTAAATGATATGTACAACCTATATGATCTATCTAAATGACTTAGGCATAGATTTCACATGTGGGAACAACACATGTCTAATGATGATAGGTACAAGTCATTATGGTATTTACAAGATTTGATCAAGTTAGCTTTTGCCAATTTTAACGGACATGTACTGCGACAATGTGCTAACTATGTACGCTAGATCAAGACATGTGCAGATCATGGCATACATGATCGGTCCAATCCAACTATCGACTTGCACATTTGCACATTTCTTTCCATTTTGCTTCAGTCTTTGGGCACATGTCCTTCAAAATCTTGAATCTCGGATCCATGGGCGAGCCTATCAACTTGTAGTCTTCCATGCCATATTTGTGGAGTACACTAGTTAAGATACTTTTCTTGGATTATGGCAATCCTTGTTCTGTCTCTGGTGATCTCCATAAACTATTGGAAAGAGGTGATAATACAACAATGACAAGTCGAAGCTTGTGAACGACTTATCAAGCACAGCGGAATGAGCCTGCTTTTCTAATGCATGACTATGCCTATCAATTTTGAACAAAACATAATGACAAGAGAAACATTCAATATTTTAGCAACTAACCTTAAAATCATCAGAGCTAAGGTGATTACGTAGCCAAACAATGAAGAATTGAATTATCAGACAAAAAACAATATGAGATCACAGAGATTCCGACATGATACTGAATGCAATAAAGGATAGATTGATTCAACAAAATGAGGAGCACAAGATAATTGCGGATGGAGACTGCGTACTCTAAGCTATCTCTGAAAACTCTGACTAATTTTCACTTCTGTTGACAAACAGTAAGCGCTAATAGCAAAAATCTAAAATAACTCTAAAGAAGTGAGCTAGAATTCTCAAGAGTGTTCAAGCTTGAAAGCTTGAGAGAGAGCTGCTAAATTCTACTTCATGCATTGCATGAATGAATGAAATAATAGACATATGATCAGCTATTTATAGTAAGCAAAAATGGGTGTCCAGTAGGATAGCTAATTAGGTCATAAATCATAATGGCCAATTGGCTGTAGTGAGCTGGCATTTGTCCAGTTAGTACTTCCTAGAAATTCACTTGTCGAATCCATCTGTGAGCGATTTCCGTGTACTTTTGTAGACTGTGTAGAAACATGCATACAACTGCAGAGCTGGGTAATAAGTGGATGAAGATTAACGATATCAATCATGCCATCATTCTCACCGTAGCCCTAAGATATAGATCAAGGCCATGTTGATTTGACCATTGGACTGATGGATGTTGATCCAGCTCAAGCAGCTGAAATTCAAAAGGTATCCATGTCAGAAGCAGGTCCATCAACACACAGTGGATCGGCCAGAAAGATATTTCAACGACCAGTCACCATTGAGGAAGAAATTTAGAACTTCCTTCGCCAACACACTCATGAAATATCAAGAGGCGGCTGGGTCGTTAAATTCAAAACTTCAAAAATTGAATAGGGGAAGGAATTGTATAAGCTTTCAGCATTGGGCGAGCAACCCCCTTGGAGAAATACTATTTTTGAAAAGACTCCTAATTCAATAAGGAGTTATGTGGCTAGTCCTAGGCAGTTACGTATTGATCCATATTACATGCCTATGCCCCGAAGGAACAAATGGAATGATTGCGGTGTACCGTTGGATCCACCAGATGTTTAGTTGGACCATATTAGATAACTTTCATCGAGCGCTTCAATCTTATGCCCTTTCACAAGATCCCATGATTAGACAGTCATCCATTTTTGTTAAAGATTGGCTTCTTTGGCATCCATTCCTATGAGATGGGATGGTTGTTTGCCTGTCTTATGTTTTGATCATACTATTCCTATGGCATCAAACAAAGTCCCAAATCACTATCGTTAGCTAGACTGTACTACCGTGCGGCAATGATGGGTGGCTCATGGGAGAAGAAATTCATTACGTGGATGACTTCCAATTGGTTGTCTGGGGCCAATAAATGTTTTTATCCAGACGATAGAAATTTCAACGAGCCATGTCTGAAATTCATGGAAAAAGTCCAATATCATTTAATAAAAGTCGGTGTGAGGTGAATCAGAGCTCCAAATAATAAATCTCGCGAGGTGTTGTGGGACCTTGCGTGAGAGGGATTTGGCACCCTGTGTGTGTAAGTCCAACCCAATGATCACATAGTTATTTGATCATCAGGAGAATAATCCAACACTCCCCCTTAATCTAAATCCATGAATACTTTGACCTTCAAACTTAGTTCTGCACAAAATTTCTTGTGTGCATCCAAGCTTAATGCTTTAGTAAAAATATCTGATGTCATATCTTGAGTTCGACAGTACTGCAAGACAACCTCTTTGTCGAGAGCTTTGCTTTTGACATAGTAATACTTAATTTCACTCCTATAATGAAATCTGGGGTTAGCTGATAAAGCAATGGCACTTTGATTATCACAAAATAGAATTGTCGGGACATATTGATTTACATTGATACCTGAAAGTAAGTTTCTCGACCATATTGCTTCCTTTGTAGCTTGAGAGGCTGTGATATACTCTGATTCAGTGGAAGATAGAGCTATCGAAGTTTGCTTGTGACTATTCCATGAAATAGGACCATTGTTGAGAAAGAATGTAAATCTTGAAGTGGATTTACGAGTGTCTACATCTCCTGCCCAACTTGCATCTGAAACACCACTGAGAATATTGAGTCTGTTGTTGTCAACTCCTCCATAACAAATGCAAAAGTCCATAGTAACTCGAAGATATCTCATGACTATGATAAGAGCCTTCCAATGTGTTATCCAGGATTGGTCATATACTGACTCAAGGAACTGACTGCAAAAGCTATGTCTAGTCTGGTATAGATCATTGCGTACATAAGAGATCCTATTATCGAATGATAAGAATACTCACGCATCTGTTCCTTTCTCTTTGATTGTTTGGGGACACTAGGCCTTTGACATCTTGAGTCCTGGATCCATTGGTGAGAGAGCTAATTTGCAATTCATCATACTATATCTGATTATGACATTGTGAATGTATCTTTGTTGAGAAATATAGATCAACTTCTATTTTCTATCTCTTTGGATTTGAATACCTAGATAGTAATGAGCTTCGTCCAGATTGGTCAGGTCAAATTCAGAAGATAGCATTATCTTAGCTTCTTTTATCAAATCGATACTAGTGCTGAAAAGCAATGTGTGATCCACATACATGTTGGGAGATGCTATCGACTCCCCGATTGAACCCGATTACTAAATAGACGGGTGGCTACTATCTCCTGAATCAAATCTACAATCTTTTAGAGTGTCGATAGACACTTCTGAACTACCTTTGATTTGTTTAAACATTCAACAAGAGATGAGCCAATATGAAGAATAAATATTGACAACTGATCATGTACAGACAACGATTAAGCATTAAGCAAATAAGATCATTCAACACGAAAACAAGATGTACACAATTGGCATTTGCATTACATGAATAATTCTTTTCTCAAAGTGTTGTGTGACAGGTCCACACAGCGCGTTGGCGCAAGAGATACTATGTCTCTCATGAACTATTTTTTAGGTCTTGCTTACTAGCGGACACATTGACATCAATGGCAATTCTGTGCCTAATTCACATAACCTACGTATGTGTGTGTAATTGTATGTAACTGGTTTTCTACGTTTACCTTGTATATATAGAGCCTGAGAAAACATGGTTTAATTAGTAATGGATTAAAAGAACTCTAGGTTATGCACATTCCAATGGCACCCAGTTGTCCATCAGCATTGTACGTGGAGTTGGCTGCACTCCGGGTACTCTTCTTGGTCTCCTTGTCCTTGAAGTGTGAAGAACTGTCGTTGGGATGAGATCGTGGATGACCGCAATCGTCTGCATGCAATTTTCCGGTTGTTAAATTCTCTTCACACGTTTCGTTGATGGACCGCAATCCTACGGTTGCGGTGGTTGCGGTCTTCTAGTTTTTCGGCGCTTTGAGGACTTCGGGCACTTCGGGTGCTTCGGGGACTTCAGGCTTCAGCCCTTCTAGGACTTCGGGCTTTAGTGCTTAGGGGACTTTGGGCTCCGCTGCTTTGGAGACTTCGGGCTTCGGGCTTCGGGGACTTCGGGTAATTCTGCAGACTTGAAATCAAAAGCTATCAAAGCTTTGTGGCTAGAAACCTTAAGTTTCTTCAGCTCCCTCTCAACGCGTGGTAGTTTTATGACTCCCAGACTTGTTCTCTATTGTAATATACTTATCTTAAATAGAAGGATATGTAGTATAAAAGATTGTCGTTCCCCAAAGAGATTGTTATATATTGTGATTTTAGATGTTTTTAACTCATTTAATGTTCTTGGCTTAAAATCTGGTTGTCAACATACATTCAAAGAATCGACAACCAGTATCACCGATTAAGATGTGGTGTCAATCATACAAAAACAAAAGATATTGATGCCGACGATTCTCCTATTGAACATGTTTCATTGTTGATTAGTATATCCGTCTTATCGGCCAGACCGATTTATCATTCTGTGCACCTAATTAAGTTTGTCAGACAAGCATAGTCTATTGCATCAGATTAACCAAACCAGAGAAACATATAAATGTCTCAACACAATCCAAATGTAGTCCGACAATCTGTCCTCAACAACGGATTGTCGTTCATTCAAATGAACGATCAACTACAAATTTAAACTGCACGAGTATCCATATGCAAGTTCGGAGTATCGATTCACAACAACATAGAGCATACTTTAGGATGTGTAAGAACAAATATACGTTAGTGTAATGAAACAATGATTTTGAATATTGTCATCATGATTAAGTTCCAAGCAATCAATTATTCAATTACATAGGAAATCAAATAATCAATGAGTTTTAAGACAACTTTAGTGAGTTTACAGTTGCACACATACGACAGTATCAAGACTAAGGAGTTGTCTGACCAGAGATACAATCACAGGCACATCCGACAAGTCGAGGCTTACCGACTTTATAAACAGAAGAACTCAAGCAAGTAGAAAGCTTATGTTGGAAAGTGTAGCTCTAGTAAAATTCTGGTGACAAACTGATGGGAGTCTCTCGAATGATTTGCGAAACTATTTTTGTTCATGAATAATTTCTGTTCGAGAAGAACTCGTGAAATTTGAATGAGCTCTAAAATTGATTTATGCTGAAAGCCAAGTGATCGCGAAGCGAAGCGAAATGAAACACGAAGCAAAAATAGTCGCGAACAAAATTAGTTTGTGTGGAATTAAGATATGATTGCTGGTCAATGCTGGCTATATCATTCCTATAATCCTCCAGAATGTAGACAGACACTGTTGATCTACGTTATAGATTAATACAACATTCAACAAGATTGAACTAGAGTGCGGAATTGAATAAACAAGTAAATGAGATACATGAACAATAGCAGACAAATCTTAATTTGAGATCATACAATCATTCAGAATAATATGTGCATAATAGCTACCATATTATCTATTGATCCTCTTCATTTCAAGCACTGTGTGATAGATCCACACGGTGCATTAGCGTGAGAGAAATACAATTCTCCCACGAATAGCGTCTCGCTTACTAGCGAACTTCTTGGATCTGCTGATCCCCTTACAAAAATTGTCTCGCTCACAGGCGCACATATATTCTGTATATTTTTTTTTTGTCTCTCTATTTTATGCATCAAGTAGAATGTGTATTGTTTGCAAACTTTTTCGTGTCGCGTTGAGTAACTTCCCTGATCAGACAAATTAAACATCTATAACTAATCATGGATTACAAGAGTGGCAGATTAGCCACGTCCTAAAGCACTTCTGCTGATGTCAAGATATCAGTCAAGAGGCTGGGGACATGAGCGTCGAGGAAGATCCAAAAGAGACATTTGTCTCGAAGTCTATTGATGACCCCCTTTTTCTTATATGATTCAACAAGGTGATGCAAGAGAAATCACGAAGTTTGTGAAAAGAAGACCATACACTTTGTGCATCGCTGATATTCCTTATGGTTTTAAACTGCCGGCTCGTTAAATGACGATCGCTCTTGTAAATACACCGAGATGAAAGAGTTGTTGCAAATCTTTTGGAGGTCACCACAGCTCTACTTTGGAGGATAGTGGTATTCCACTCCAGCTGGAAACAAGTTGGCGTGCACAAAGCGCTTCTCGAAGTTTGCAATGCAGGCATCGAGAATGCAATTTGGTAAGTAATTGTTTTATTTTTGTCTACTTGTTATTTAAATTTTCTACCAAATTATTCAATTGAGCATTTTTTAATTTTTTTTCTTTTATAATTGCAGGTTTAAGTCAAATGTAAGGAATTTTGAGGGAGCTCGATTTTGTAATGAGATTGAATATCTCTCTATCAACTATTTTTCAACCGATGGAAAGAGGTCAATGCTACATTACAACACTACATGAAGTATTGAATTTGGCAACCATTTCCAATTTCCTACAATGACAAAATAGTTAAAAAAATCCCATGACTGGTTCCGTGGCTTCTCCATACCAAAAGCCACAACTTGTAAATAAATTAATCGAGATGTTTTCTCATCCAGCTGACTGGATTTCGGATTTATTTAGTAGTAGCTGGACAACCAGTGCATGCGTTGTCCAAAAAGGCAGACATGTGGTTGCTGTAGAGTTAAATGAGAGTTTAGCCAGTTTTCTTAAAATGAGATTAATGGGAGTTTCAGTTTTGCCAAACGACTTTCAAGAAGTGGGTAAATTAGGCCCCTCCGAGGATAGTGTTGCTCCACTTTGCAAAGAGCCCCAACCACTTCCTAGTGGCATCGTAGGTGATGAAGGCGATCTAGCAGAGGTGGTTGAACAAACTTATAATGTTATAGTGGAAAACATTACACAAGACCAGTCTACTGCTCAAGTAGAATTAAATCCTATAAGGGCTGCTAGTCTTGACCCAAATGATTTGGTCGAAATTTTTTGACTATAGTGTATAAAATATTTCACACTGTTTTTTATACAGTGAGTACTTTTATCTTTTAAAAAAAGATGAGTATATTTATTAAGGATGTTTGTTTTTTAAAGTTGTTTATTTTAAAATTATTTTTCAAATTGGTTACTAGTTAGACAAATATTTTTAATTTTGCACTTGAATGATTGTTTTGCATGCCAAAATAATAAGATAAAATTTTTAACAGGCTTTTAAAATCACATGAAGATATTATATATTGCATTTAAAAAAAAAAATCAAACATTATAATGTTCTAAAATTTTGAATTCACTTATATATTGTATTTTAAAAAAAAATCAAACATTATAATGTTCTTAAATATTGAATTCACTTAATTTAATAATTATTTTTTGTAATAACAAATTAACCACAACTAATGTTTATATAATTTTAACAAAATTAACTTAAAATTTTAAAAATATCTTGTATCAGAGTCTAAATTTTAAATTTTTGCAAAATGCAGCATATTTTAAATCATTTTTTTCCTTTCTAATTGAGGTTTCAAATTTTAAGAAAATTCAAAAAAATCTTCAAATCATAAAAAAAATGGGTCTTCCGCCACTTCTCGTTTCAAAAGATTTCGCGTTCGACGAACTATAAGAACAAATGTAGACGAAATGTGCTTCAATCTTTTGATGATGTTGTATGAAACATGAAAGCCTATATTGATTCCACAATGGTGACATCCAAGAAACAATTTTTGGCTAATCCATCAACATTCAGACCAAAGAAAAGAAAGAAACAAGTTCGGGAAAAAAATCACATCAAATGTTTTGACGAGCTGGATCAAATGGCATTAGAATCCAAGCAAAAGAAACAAATAGACCAGAGGAAAGCCAAGAAATCTTTGTTTTATTTGCAACAAGCCTAGACATGTTACGAGGTCCAAACATGGAACCACCTTTATTATTAAGGCCAATAATTCCTTTTGGGCACAATTTTTTTTAGATTCAAGATAATGTTAGTTTCTTTTGAACACTTATTGTATTTTTAATATACTACATTTTTACTATCATTTTTTCTTCAAGAAGAAGAATAAACACTTTTTCACTTAGAGAATTTGTCCTCTTTTGTTCCATCATCACCAATAATACTTGCAATTCTTTTTGGAGGTCTCTTGGTGGTGATAGCTATTAGATGAATGTCAAAAAGTGCTTCTGTACTCGAATCCATATGAGAGGAATTCTACACTTGAAAATTTGGTTATTCTTTAGCTACATTTATTGTCACTTCCAATTTTGATTTGAACAAAAAAGGTAGGCCATTGGAACACGAAGGAAACAAGCTATTGTAATGTTTTATATGTGTAAATGTATGGCATGATTTGGTAAAACTTTGAAACAAATTGTTTGAATAGGTGACAACAAAGATGTTTAGGGTAGGTTGTGCTTTAAGTTCACTCAGAAGACAAGATTTGATGTGAAACTCTTCTAAATTGAGGAGAAGACTAGAACTTTAACACCTATTAAGGACATTTTTAAAATGTTACTCTTTGAATTTGTTATAAATTAACGTTGGCATCATATTTAATTGTACAAGAAGATGGTTGAGAGATGTGTTTTCATCTAAATTAGCTCAAGAGTTTGTTTCAAAATAACTTGGCTCCTATGTGACATGCCCAAGCCCCCACTTGACACTACATGTAGGGGCATGTCAATCATAATAAAGGGAAATGGTACTCTCTTTGGTCCACATAAATAAATAACAAATTGACAAGCGTGTTGAGTTGAATTTGTCATCATACCACTTTAGACATTATTGATTTTATGTTTGTGTTGGAGAACTTATGTTGTGAAGCTTACACTGAGCGGAAAATTCTTGTGGAGATGGCTTTACACTTTCAACTGTCCTTACTTCAGGACAAGAGGCCAAGTGAATAACTCTTAAAAAGTGCAATTGGTGACCTTACCTACACAAAAATAGTAGGCAACATATTTTTTAGACTCATTTTGGACACATGATTTAAGTGGTTAGTTAATGTTGAAAATCCATGGGCTTATGAGCGTTATGCCTTTCATGCTCCAAAGTCCATAGAATTTTTATGTTAACAAAAAGAGGACAATTGTGGGATATAATGTCCTTCAAAATAAACTAGAATTTTTTGACCAGTCTTTTTAGTATTGTGGAAGGCGTCGGGGCCCGGTAAGGATTTCTAAAATTTTTTATGCGGGGCTCAGAGGGGCCGAGCCTAAATGTTTTTGGAAAGCCGAACCGGGCAAAATGTCCTTTGCTCGGCACCTTCCATTGCGTAATGGGTACCTTTGACTTCTTTTACATGAATTTTAGAAAACGTAATGAGCACTTTGAAACCGTTGACCAATCTAAAAGTGCCACATGGCAGGTGTATGCTTGATGCCTGACACGAAGGGTGGAAAGTGCATCACATCAATTTGAAAAATAATGCATGTATACTTTGCTTTTTAAGATGTTCAAAAAAGGGGCAAAATAATCACAGGGCATAGTCTCCCAAAATTTTGATGCTTAGCCTAAATTTTTTTGAAAATCCTTACCGGGCAGAATGGCTTTTGCCTGGCCTTTTCCATTGTGTAATGGATACTTTGAAAATTTATACATGCTCATTGTGAAACATAATGAGCAGTTTGACTTTTTCTGCCCACTTTGATGCTGCCACATGGTAGGCCTGTGCCTGACGCCTGACGCGCAGGCTGGAATGGGCAGCAAATTAAAAACAAAAAAAAGACAGATGCATATTCTGCTTTTTAATTTGTCCAAAAATGGGCAGAATATGCAGAAAGTATCCATTGCCTGTAATATAAAGGCCTAGACATTGGGAGAGGGCATTAAAGCTCTTACACATAAAGGATGATCACCAAGGCCTTTTATCAAACAATCCCTACAAGCTAAAACCATACAGGTATATATTGTAATCTTTAGTAATATGAGGAAACACCTAGTCCACACTCAAGAACCTTCTACAAGATCGTCCAAGATAATCGCATCCGATTGCTCAGGAACAGATGTCACACAGAGCAAGGATGCTTCTTCACACAATCAAGCATCAATCAACCAATCAACTGCCCACCTTTCTATTCTTTCCAAGGTCCTGAGTACTGCAGCACTAGCTGTACAGATTCTCATCCTATTTACAGCTTCCAGGTAAATTCTAGCCGTTGTTCATCTATGTTGCAGCGCACGGACTGCGATTGCGGACTCCAGCCAGCAGCTGCCGGCCCCACCACTTCATCCAGCATGTGCATGGGCTTCCTTTTCTTTGCTTATGAATTATTTGATGCATCCGCGGTAGCCTGCAGAAACACGCAGCGTCTGCGTGACTCGCATATTCGTCGTGCACTTGGCTGCTGCCCACGTTCACACAGCTGCCCATCTGTGTTGAGATTCACACACCTTTTTCGAGTGCCATAGTTTAAATAGTATATAGATCATAATCAAAGTCTAAAAGTAGTCAAGGGAGCAATTTTGCTCTTTTTGACTCCAAGGGCGACTGCACGAATTTGGTTGTAGCCAGGTAGCTTCTTAAGACGTTAATCGTGATGTATATCATGAAATTGCTCGTGAGTTGGAGTACAGTGAGCCGAGTAACATGGTCGCCGCTTAACTAAATCAATTTGATCGTATCTTTGCAGAAGAGCTAGTCTTCTGGACTGGGGCTCCTAGAGTCTGAACCAAACAACACCCGTGACAATCACGATCCTGACATGTGTGCCGCATCCGCAAACAGTTTGTATGATTTCCTGTCCTCCGGAGTACAGTGAAATTACAAACTCAAAAAGACTTTGGAAAAGGTGAAATACGAGGAAAATGATCCATCAAGGAGAGTAACTTAATATAGTCATTTTTCAAGCAAAGTATGATAAGTACTTTCTAATTCTAATACGCAAAACAGCTACAAGCCTTTTGGCTGAACTATCGTATCTAATAGATGTGTATGCACGCAGAAATCTGCCAAAAATGAACAAACAAGTTGGCAAAGATCAGGACACGCTGGAAAGTAGAAACCACCAGAGTGCAGACTTTCCGCATGTGATTTCACATAACTAAATGTATGCTGTCTGCCATCTGCAGAAGCTACAGTATCAGCGTCTCATCACTCCTTCCGGCTACATTGCTTCTGCAAACACGTCTATGCTTCATAGTTCATGGCAATCAATGTGAACTACTTTTTCCCAACAGCAAGGCAAATGCCAAGGCCGCAGGAATCATATGACAAGACACAACATCGATGTTACAGATAATCCTGGTGTCCACCTTTCAGTGCTTTCGACTGAAGGAAAATAATGAGAAAATAACTGCACTACCAACACCTTTTTATGCTCCTTTCTTCATGCAAAGACTTGGATAATGACAACAGTGGAAACTAGAGAGGGCCCGGCCTGTCGTAACAGCAAAAATAATTATAAAAAAAAAGGTTTCCTAGAAGGCTTTAAATGTTCAACAATAATGGTAATGTCAATTTTATTTTGTTCTTGGGACGACCTCACTGATTGTATTCTGGAATAGATTCCTTTTCATCTTCCCAAACGTGGTGGTGCAAATCCAGGTTACATTCTCTGTGATCCCACAGGTTGGTAGTTCCAAAAAGCATTTTGGCTGGACGATCCCGCTTGCCCTGCACCTAGGTTCGACTCTTTGTGATCCCACAATTTGATGACACCAAAAAGCATTTTGGGCAGACCTCATTCGCCTTAATATCGAGCAAGTTCTTGGATGGACGGACCTTCCACTCAAAAGGTTTGTACAAAAGTCAAAACCTTAAAATTGACATTGCATGGTGGAAGAACCAATACTTGAGACATGTATTGCATATGAGAAGAAATGAATGATATATGATGGTAGATGTGAATAGAAATGCAATGAATCAAATGGATGGATGAATGATGTATATAAATGTGAGTTGAATGAATTTCATGGCTTCATTGATTTGTGGAATGATAGATGATAATTATATGCAAGTTGATGATTCCATATAAATTAATATCTTGAAATATCTCTACATACTTGATCTCTCCAAAGATTAAAGTTTGGTCTGATGCGGTCAAGTTCATAAGGTTCTAAGTTAAAAGGGAATCTCTCAAACTCACATGAATCATGTGAGTTTGGCCCTTTTCCTAATGAACCATTAGATTGAAGTTCATTTTGTTTGAAGGGCTAGAATGCCATTGTAAATAGGCCAATGAGAGCCAAGATGGCCCTCCCTCCTCAACTATATAAGGAGGCCATTTTTCATTGTACACATCTTCATTTTCTTCTCAATAAATATGATAAACGTAGCATGGCTGTCAGCGGAGCCGATTGAGAACCCAGTGGATGATGATCTAGTCCCTTGGCAACATGCTCTAACTTATAATAAGGAGATCAAGCTGACTGATGAACAAGTCGAAAGTTCCATGTGACTCACCTAAACACATTCATAAAGTAGGTGAATATTCATCATTAGTACATTAGATGTTAGGCTTAGGGCTTCACCTAGATACTTGTAGCTGTAATTGTCAAATATGAGATGATCCACTAAAGTTTGATGAGGATTTATTGTAATGATCACTTCAGATTAAGCAATTTGCGACATCGGAAATCAAGATCGAGTTGATTGGTTGATCTCATATTTTTGCCATCGTCTAATGATTGATGTGAGTGCATTAGACTAGTTCATAGTACCACACATGTTTTGGGTCCATTTGAATGTAATGTATAAAAAATATTATAGTGTTGATGGAGCAATTGCCAAGATAGAAAAGATTGGCCACTATCTTTGCAAATTTGAGTTCTATATTGTCATATATAGATTGTCCCTTTGATCTTGCTTGTTGGAGTGTGTCAACCATTTACTCTATAGTTCATTGGTTGGTAGGCAATGACTCAACATCATGTGGGGGTTTGCCTTGACTTTTATGTCTACTGTGAATTTATAGTCAAGACCTTTTTCTTCTTCTTTTGTTCTTATAATTATATTACATTACTTTGGAATTATTAAGCATGACAGTCCTCATTTTGAACTCCAACAGGACACCTTCACACGAGAAAACAAGCTAAGTGGATTAAAGTCTCATGATTGGCATTTTATTTGATGTTTTCTAGAACTCACGAATATTACAATTTTTAGCATGTCTTGTTTCAATAGACACATATGTATCTCAATGACCATATTGTTTATGTGCATGTAATTACTGCTTCCCTTGGTGCTGAGAGGGTTTATGACAAAAGAGCTCAGGAGTGCAATCTACAAAATCAGTGGTTTAGTGAGGTATGATCGATACAAATCACATTATTTTTTAGAGAGATAATTTATGACATTGAGCATGATGCATCATCATCGAATGGCTCGACGTCGCACGAGACAACTTTTCGATCATTCTTGTCATCACCATTGCCATCATCTTGTGAAGATCAACTTATTAGCAATGTAGGCTAAATATAAGCAATGAAGACAATAAACATAACATATTATGGCATATTCTTGCACTAGATGCATCAATTTACCAAATAACTTGTTCTCAAAGAATAAAAAAAAATTGCAGTATTTGTATTTTCAATGTACACGAGTGTGTTTGGGTCAAAGCTTTTTGTACATATCTTGGTCGAGGACTATTGAGGCTATATTTGATGAATAGCTCTTTGCCACATTTAATAGGTCTAATTGCATATACCATTACATTTGTACCTTTTGAACACCTAGAAAAATAATCTTTTGTTCCATTGGTGTATTTTTCAAAATCACAATTATCTAAATAAATAAAGGGTGACTCAATGGAACTATTATGTATGCATCAACATTGCTATGTGGTTTTGAATGTCCATCAATGTACATATGATGCACTTGTGAAACTTTTTGTCCTTGCATGTGTCTTTTGTCCTAAGAACAAGTATTGGCATTTAAGCCATAAATTTGCAGTGTCCATTAGTGGCAACATAGAGCATGCCAATCACTCCAATTGCATTGAGGTCCTGCATATGGCATTAATGTGATGACACTATTCAAAGGGACATTAATGCTAGTCAAAGAAAATAAACCATGTCTAGCATTAGAAAAATGCTCACTAGGCTTGATTATGTATACACGATGCCAGTATAAAAATGAAATCTCACATAATGGTAGTGTCGTTGTTGCCATGGATAGTTTCATTATCATTCTTCTCGTGCTTGCATCCTCTTTGTTTTTGGTGTTGTGAGCTACTAGGCTTAGCCCTTTTTATTCACTAACTTAACTATTAGGCCTTGCGACATTAAAAGTCTCGCAAAAAGGTCCCTCCAACAATATCCCCCACCAAAACTGGTGGCGGTCCCACGACACCAACTTTGACGCTTGAATGCAAATTTTCAATAATAACCATATCCCGGTCCGGTGGCCATTCATGATAACCTTGTTTCATTGACAAATGGGTAGTCGACGCCATCCAAAAAAGGATCCCAAGATAATGCTGGTTGATTTTGATCCTTGTAGATAGGTGGAATTGCTAGCAATGACATTGTTGAAGCTAATGACAAAATTACAGAGTTTTTTTTGCCAATTTCAAAAACTCATTAGAGGAAGTTTAAACACAAAAAAAGCCTTTTGTCAAGATTCCTTTTTCATTTATTATTCACTTTTATTCACTTCTTTTGTACATGTGGCCCAATAGTTTCTTGACATAGTGGCTCTAACGTAACGTTACTTCTTTGAGTCACATTTTGAGTCTACACTAAAAATGGCATAACTTTTGATTGCCATATCAGAATGCGACAAAAAATAATTTTCCCTGGAAAGAGCTTGACGAGTGCTTTCCAATGATATATTACATGTTATAGTTTTGATCTACTACTAAAAAGTTATAGTGATTCAAAGATATTGGTTGAAAATAGTGACAAAATGCAAAAGAGATCTTGGCACGAATTCATATGCGGCCCTCTTTGAGCTCAAACTTCCTCTAATGTGTAACTTCCTCAATGACTGTTGAATCAGCTAATGACAAGGTTACAGATTTTTTTTTTTGCCATTTCAAAGACTTGTAACTTCCTCAATACTTAACGAAATGAGTAAATGATCATATCTCCAAAAAGTTCTTTTAATGTTGTACAACTCTAGCTATTTAGATGGAATTATAGACAATAGAAGGTTGGGCAAACAAGGCAGAAAAATAAAAATCTGGAAATTTTTGGTTTTTGACAAGTTTACAGAATTTTGTTGTCAATTTCAAATTTTTGTAACTTGGCCAATGCTAAATGGGATCCAAAAAAATTTATATGTCTAGAAAGCCCTATTAATTGTCTACAATCTTACTTATTCAGAATGAATTACAGAGAACAAAAAGTTGGGCAAACATTGAATAAAGGACGACAAAAATATTAAAAAACAAAAAATATAGTTCCCACTCATTTTTTGAATGTTCTTGGACATAACTCTCACAAATCACATCCATAATGCAAAGCTGACCCTAGCATGCCAAAACCAAGATGCCTAAATGCTAGCTAACCACCATACATGTATCATAAACATGTTGAAAATGAAATTGGCATTGCTACCCGACAACGGCGCCAAAATTGTAGCGGGTATTTCCTATCCACCTTCAACCCTAGATCCAAGCACATCAAGCATCAAAGGAGATGAAGAGGATTAACATGTTGTCACACGGAGATTCGTTCCGATGAGAGCGATAGAATAGTTCACAATCAAGCACATGCTTATAATCTACATCTAACACTAACCATTAACACTACATTCATTAACACTACTCAAGTGAAGGTAAAGCTTACTTTTTTCTCTTTCTCTCTCTCTCTCTCTCTCTCTCTCTCTCTCTCTCTCTCTCACACACACACACACACACACACACACACACACACACACACACACACACACACACACACACACACACACACACACACACACAAAGTACAAGAAAGATCAATCTCAACAATTAGCAATCCAACAAATAGCAAAATCCAAATAAAACGTAAGAGATGGAGAAGGAAAGAAGAAGAGCAAGGAAATTCGATATCCATAATTTGAAAGATGATCCACATACTTTATTGAAATGAAGAGTGAATGTACACAGTAACTCCCCACCACTATATAGTGTGGATTTTTGGGCTTTGGCCTCAAATCCTATGGGCCAATCTCCACCTCCCTTACTATTTGTGTGTGTGTGTGTGTGTGTGAGAGAGAGAGAGAGAGAGAGAGAGAGAGAGAGAGAGAGAGAGAGAGAGAGAGAGAGAGAGAGAGAGAGAGAGAGAGAGAGAGAGAGAGAGAGAGAGAGAGAGAGAGAGAGAGAGAGAGAGAGAGAGAGATTTGTTGAATTGTAGATTACATTTGAGCAGTTTATAGTAGTTTGGTTATAATTGTTGATTGGTTTGTGAACTAACAATGACTCTTTGAAAAACAAAAAAAATGAATGGTTTGTTTCTCATTGTTTGCTTTGTAGGAAAAAAAAAGATCCATCTTTGAAGAAAAGGAGACAATCCAAACAAAAATATAAGGTATCAGTTGCATCTCAAATTCATACATGTTAATCATAAAGTGCATTTCATAGTGGTTTAATTTTTGTTGATTGGTAACTAACAATGATTCTTTGTTTATTTCTCATTGTTTGATTTTGTAGAAAATGGGATGCATCTTCGAAGAAAAAGAGAAAAAACAAGAAAATACATGAGGTATCTTCTACATCTCAAATTGATGTAAATTATGTTTGAATCATAAATTGCATTTCATAGTGATTTTATTTTTGTTGATTAATTTGTATACTAACAATGATTCTTTGAAATTGATTCTCATTGTTTACTTTTATAGAAAACAAAGATGCATCTTTGAAGTTTCAAAGTTTAATACTTTGGACCTTAAATGAGCCTAATAATGACTCACAAGAGGGATTGATTGATTGATTAAACTGTGAATGCAAACTAGACATCAAAAATCAAGATCTAGATTGGCAATTCTACACAAATCAAGCAAGAGCAATAAAAAATCATTAATCATTGTGAAGATCTTGTCCACACACGTGTGGTACGACCTTCAATAGAGCATGTAGATAGCAAATAAAGTTTAGAACACTTAGATTTCATGTAGATCCAAAAGAAAACAAAGTACATAGTAATAGAAGTCCAGATGGTCTCTTTGCTCTCAAAATTTTGTTTTTAAGACATTATTATGGAGAGATGCTTCCCCACCTCAAGCTAGGTGAAAATTGTTAGATTTCTATCCTGTCCATCCCTATCTCTCTACTAATCTAGATCCATTCACTTGCTACTTGTAAATAACCACAAAGTCACATACTCTGCAAATATACATTTGTTTTCTAACAGTCTGTAGAAATACAAAAGGATTAGTGACAATGTTCCCTCGATTGTTTGGACACCCTTGACAATTCGGCCATCCTCGATTGTTCGGCCGGCCCCGATCGTTTGGCCACCCCAGACTATGTGACCAGCCTCAGACAATTTGTTGTAATCCAACTATAGACGGATCAACAAGTACATTGAGCCATGCCCGGACATAATCTCCAATGAAATCATATATTGTCCGAAGGCGACTGCGCCCAACAACACGTAGTGCCTTAATCGTAATTGTAACGTACAGATTAAGTATTATTTTAAACAATTAGCCATACCTATATAACTAGCAACACATTAGTTGCTACGTTACTCAATATTCGTAATTCAACTACTCACCTCAATCAAACAATCGGAGTTGCGGTAATTCGTTCTTCCTCTTTGCTTCGCCAGAGTATAGTTTTAGGAAGAACATGACTCTGCTTGCATCTTCTAACACATTGTATTATCTTTGACTGAATAATTTGTTCCAATAATCTAGGTCATCTTGCGTACTATGTTGAACACATGTTTATTCTTTTCAATCTTTTTTTTATGCCATGTAGATTCATGCATTTTTAGATTAAAATGTTCTTATGACTGATAATGTTGTGTTTATCTGAATGCTCAAAATTATGTTCTAAATACGCTTCCGCACATTATAATTTACAAGTCTATCTAATCTGTGCATGGCTATGGAAACGATAGTCCCGATCCCATGACTTCGAAGTTGTGATCAAATAGGCAGAATTCGAACTGTCGAAGTCGGCCTAAATCCAAGAGACATGGTTTCATGCACCAAAGAATACTCGCTCCTGTCGCGATGCACTAATTCCGGACATGGTATCAGAGCAATTGAGCATATAATACTAGAATGATTGTTCTGATATAGTGTAAACACATTATAACTATTTCCAGTCATATAATCTACTATTTGCATACTCTTATGTTGCATTTCCAGGATGGATTCACAATCACAATATTCTCTAATGGTAGACAAACTGGATGGTTCAAATTACCAATTATGGAAATTCAAGATGAGAGTAGTAGCGATGGCCAAGGAATTGTGGGAAATAATCATTGGAACCAAACTACTTCCCAGTGAGTGGAAGCTCAGGGATGGCAAGACATTCGTCTTGATCACCCTTAACATCTCCGACACGCAGATCGACCATATCAGACTAGCCCAATCTTCAAAAGAGGTTTGGGACATATTGAGTACACTCTATGAAGTGAGAAATGTCACTTCAAAGCTATTTTTGAGGAGAAGGTTCTTCTCACTCAGAATGTCAGAAGGTGAATTTGTTCAGAATCACATTAATCAAGACTCGGTTAGAGTAGATGGCAACAATAGGTTCAATGATCGAAGACTCTGACGATGTAATGACCTTATTGTCTAGCCTAGGCTTTAGGTTTCGAAGTAGTAGATATTGGAAATTTGTGAAAATCCTCTTGCCACAAGTCGAGCTTTCCTTTTGTCCATACTGCCGTCTACTTTGTATTTGATCTGAAAGATCCATTTGTAGTCGATTACCTTTCTATCTGCTGGTGGCCTAGTGGCAATCCATGTGTTGTTCTTCAGAGACTAAAATTCCAATAGGGAGATGGGCGAGTTTCCATGGTATGTATTCTCTCCAAGAGGAGAGAATATTCTCCTTAGGATCCCTGTAACGCAGACATCCCAAAGGGAGCCGGGAACCACGACTTAGCTCCCCAGCCTTCAACTCTTGCCGTCCAAATCCACTTGACATACAATAAGCCAACTCGCCAACAACGATTAGACTTAACCAACTGGGAGTTAAGAAACCAACATTGAGATCCAACCTGGCGCCATGCCAGATCGGGGGTCCCGATGTGGGTGACTTCCCTCCAAGCAAGCTGCTCGACATACATCAAACTTAACCAACTCGAAGCTTCATTACAAACGAGTAACATCCATTCCAAGCAAGCGCTCTGACTTACATCAGACTTAACCAACTGAAAGCTTCGTCACGAGCGCTGGAACCCAACCTCGCGCCACGCCAGACTGGACAGCCATAAACAGGTAACTT
Organism: Diphasiastrum complanatum; assembly: GCA_029204225.1. NCBI lineage: Eukaryota > Viridiplantae > Streptophyta > Lycopodiopsida > Lycopodiales > Lycopodiaceae > Diphasiastrum > Diphasiastrum complanatum. The sequence continues at coordinate 14,550,240 of CM055106.1, read as the reverse complement.
CTACCCAAGCAAGCTGTTGCGTCGGCACCTCAAAGGGGCACTGGGACTTGAGTGGATTCTCCAACACGCGCTTAAGTCTAACATTCATCCATCATGCACTTACGTAAAAGCCAACTCAGAAACGTAACAAGCTTAACCATTCAGACTTAAGAAAACCCGAAAGCCAACTCAGAATCCGTCCCTAAAAGGTAACCAAAGGCAAAGACAAGCCACACATGAAACCCGAGGCATAGTGGTCAAAAACTGACCAATTGGTATAGTGGCAAGCCACACGTCGATGACGAGGACCCTTAGGCGCCGGCGACGCAAAAAGGTTGTAGTAAGGGTCCTTCCACTTGGACTAGTCCCGAAGGCGAAACCGAAATGGTAATCATCCCCAAGGATCAACTTTATTAGATTTGGAAGAAGTTACATTCATACATAGACTGACCGGTCTCAAAGCCACCAACACGTGCTAGCCATTGTGCCTGGCTCGTGCTGATAGAGGGAGCTGAGACCTGGCAACTAGATTCCTGGCGCTGGTTGAGCTGCCCAAGTTTCTGTCTGTCGGACTCCCCCTATAGTTCTGCTGTGATTCTCTCGTTTGAAACATAGTGCTTTCTGGTAAAGCACGCTTTCTAGGACTTAGTTTTTGGCAAGCCTGGCAGAATCAGTCTGGCTCCCGGACATGGGTCCCGGGAGCCATCCCAACCGTAGAATCAACTTGCTTCCTGACTAGGCCATGACTCGAGCTCCAAAGCTAGCTCATGACTTGTGACTACTTGACTGGCTCACCACAGGTCGGAGGCTCAGTCCTTGACGTTCTAACTTGCTCTGGGACCTTAGAGAGTGTCACCTCTTAGAGTCTTACAGGGCATGCTGGGTGCACCCGAGTCAGCTTTACAACAGTTCCTTGCATGAACGTGAATGGGTTAAGCTCTTGGAGAACGGGCTCTAACCTGTCGGCTGAGTTGGATGGCTTGCTTGGGTAGAAGTTACCTGTTTATGGCTGTCCAGTCTGGCGTGGCGCCAGGTTGGCTTCCAGCGCTCGTGACGAAGCTTTCAGTTGGTTAAGTTTGATGTAAGTCAGACCACTTGCTTGGAATGGATGTTACTCGTTTGTAACGAAGCTTCAAGTTGGTTAAGTTTGTTGTATATCGGGCGGCTTGGTTGGAGGGAAGTGACCCACATCGGGACCCCCGATCTGGCATGGCGCCAGGTTGGATCTCAAAGTTGGTTTTTGAACATCCAGTTGGTTAAGTCTGATCGTTGTTGGCGAGCTGGCTGCTTGTATGTCAAGTGGGTTTGGACGACAAGAGTTGAAGGCTGGGAAGCTAAGTCGTGGTTCCCGGCTCCCTTTGGGATGCCTACGCTACAGGGCATTACTGAGGCAATGTGCTGCCTAACAGTGAAAGCACGGGTGCGTCCACGGGGGTGGTATATTCAAGGATAGCTGCCGATCGTTTAGCTATAAGGGATATCGACCAAAAAGTGGTGGGGCGTGATTGCGGCAATGTGCTGCTGAATGGTGAAAGCACGGATAGTTGGAGGGGTGTTCTCTGTGGGCTGATTCTGGGATCAATCTGTATGGGTGCGACCAGGCATTGGCAGGACCATCTCAAAGGGGGGCCTTGTCTTTGTTACCTGTTTGTAAACCTGCCTGAGTGTCTTGCTTGCATGTATTCGTGGTGAGTCTTAGTACTCGTGCTTTGCCTAGTTTGCATGATTGCTTGTGATACAAGGAGCAGATGGCTCGAGAAGAAACCTTTCTTTTGAAGGTCGACACCATCAAACAAAGAAGACTACAGAATCTGTGGGGCGGATTCACAGTTCAAGTACTCACACGTGAACGGCAACGAAACGACTGGATGTTTGCAGAGGATGGATGGCTAGCCTATTTCTTGGGTTAGTTTCATTTGCGACGATGCCCACCAGACGCAAGCAGGAAGTCAAAAAGTTGAAAAGAGCAATTTCAATGGCGATTTTCTATGGAGCAATTGATCTTTCTTTGGGATGGCTACCTTCGGAACTAAAACTCACTGAGCATGGGTGATATCCAGTATCAGTTGGGTATTTTCTCAAAGGGAAAAAAGACTAGGATCCTCTTCAGAGCTTGAGTCATGGGCTAGTCAAGAAGCAAGTTGATTCTGCCGCCCGGACGGCTCCCGAGACCCATGTCCGGGAGCCAGACTGATTCTGCCAGGCTTGCCAGGCTTAATCAGCAAAATAAAAACTAAGTTCTAAAAAGAGTGCTTTACCAAAAAGCACTATATTTCAGGACAGAGGGGGTTCGCCGAATCACAGCAAAACTATAGGGGGAGTCCGACAGACAGAAACTTGGGCAGATCAATCAGCGTCAGGAATCCAGTCGCCAGGTCGCAGCTCTCTCTACCAGCACGAGCCAGGCACAATGGCCAGCACGTGTTGGTGGCCCTGAGACCGGTCAGTCTATGTATGAATGTAACCTCTTCCAAATCTAATTAGGTTGATCCTTGGGGATGATTACCATTTCGGTTTTGCCTCCGGGACTGGTCCAAGTGAAAGAACCCTTACTACAACCTTTTTGCTGCCGGCGCCTAAGGGTCCACGTCACTGATGTGTGGCTTGCCGCTATGCCAATTGGTCAGTTTGGCGACCACTATGCCTTGGGTTTCATGTGTGGCTTGTCTTTGCCTTTGGTTACCTTTTAGGGACGGATTCTGAGTTGGCTTTCGGGTTGGTTGGGATTCCAGTTTTCTCTAGTCTGAATGGGTAAGCTTGTTACGTTTTTGAGTTGGCTTTTACATAAGTGCATGATGGATGAATGTTAGACTTAAGCGCGTGTTGGGAAAATCGGTCAAGTCCCAGTGCCCTTTGAGGCACTGGTGCAACATGTGGTGTCAGAGTCGACTAGCCGGTCAGCTACGCAAGTCTCACAGGGATGGCCATGTTTTGGGATTTGTCAAGACAACCGTTGTGCAAGGTGCTGCCCACAGTGTAAGCACAGGTGCATCCACGGTCAAAATGGTCGGCAGAACGGGGGACTTGATGAGTCAAGGTCCTGTCCTTGAGGTGTAAGCACGATCAGTTCTCGCGGTTCGGCCTAGCGCCGTCTGCACGTAGGAGAGATGAGGCAATGTGTTGCCATTAGGTTGGTGAAAGCACGGTCTGTGCCTTGTGGGGTGCGGGGTGACATATTCGAACTGTACGGGTTAACCATTGATACAGAGATGCTGCTCGAATTCAAGTGTAAAGCATGGGTGGTTAGCTACCGGTGCGGGATAGCTGCCAATCGTTTAGCTATAAGGGCTATCGACCAAAAAGTGGTGGGGCATGACTGAGGCAATGTGCTGCTTAATGGTGAAAGCACAGATGGTTGGATGGATGTTTTTCCGTGGGCTAATTCTGTGATAGATTTGAGTGGGCACGGCTAGACAAAGGTCCTACATCCGGTCTCAAGGGGAATGTGGCTTGAGAGATATCCTCTGTGTTTGCTTTGGTTGGTATGTTCGTTTGTGGTGTGCTTGTTTGGACCTGAATAACCCCTGGTTGCTTAACTTCTTCCAGGTGACCTGATCTAGTTGGGAGTTGAAGGAGGAATTTACATTTGTGGGTGGACGACATACAAGTATGGAAGGGAGCTTCCATGGGGCAACCCCCAAGATTGGTTCAAGAATGTTATTCCTATCGGGAAAGATCGCGGGGAGGAAGTCAGATTTCATGATCAGCTCCGGAGCTTCACATAACTATATTTCAAGGAGCGTAGTGGAACAGTTCAGCTTGCTGACCAGAAATGTAACATCAACGCTCAAGGTAGAAACAAGAAAGGGGGCACTGGACGCAGACAAAACAACATTGAACATCCCGATGCAAGTTGGCAGATGGAAGTCTAAACTTAGCTTTTTGATTTCAGAGATGGATGCCTTCGATGTAATTTTGGACCTTCCCTGGCTAAATGAACATTGTATTGCAGTTTTGGGTAGGAGCTCAATCTTGGTTCTCTTGGATTACAAGGGATAGATCTGTATGAGAAAAGCTCTGCCTGGAGGGAATGCTAAGGACACCGATATTGAACAAAATCTGGTTGCTGCATCTGTGATTAAAAGCATGGCGGAAGGGAAAAGGTCAAAATGCTTTCTTTGTATCTATAGAGAGGTTCCAGAAGGGAAAAATGCACAACAGAAAAACTTGCCAAAGGAGGTGGCGGATTTGCTAGAGGAATTTACCGATGTGTTTCCAGAAGAACTCCCAGCTAAGTTACCTCCTTGAAGACCAATGGACCATAAGATTGAGTTGGTACCAGGAACAGAACCAACTTCACGAGCACCCTATAGGACATCCCAAGAAGAGTTGGTGGAACTGAAACAACAACTTGGTGAATTGATAGACAAAAGATTCATTAGACCCAGTGCTTCGCCTTTTGGAGCCCCAATGTTATTCGTGGAAAAGGCGGACAAGACACTGCGGATGTGTGTGGATTACCACAGGCTCAACAAAGGTACCATCAAGAACAAGTATCCCATGCCTAGAATTGATGACCTGTTTGACCAGCTCAAACATGCCAGATATTTTAGCCGAATAGATCTCAGATCTGGATATCACGAAATTCGAATAGCTAAAGGCGATGAGCACTTGGTGTTTAGTCGTAGCCTCAAAGATCACATTAAACATTTAAGGACGGTCCTCCAACGACTGAGGCAGAACAGCTTGTTCGTGAAAAGAGAAAAATGTGAATTTGTGGTAGAGGAAGTTGATTTCCTTGGACAACGAATTCGGATGGATCCTAAGAAGATGAAGAATATCTTGGATTGGCTGGCTGCTAAAACTGTTCACGACATCAAATCCTTTGTAGGCTTATGTAACTTTTACAGGAGATTCATTGAGGCATTTAGCAAAATTGTGGCACCACTATTGGAGCAGAGCAAGACTCATCTGAAGATGACATGGACACTGAAATGTGAAGCAGCGTTCCAAGAACTAAAACAACGGATCACTCAAGAACCCATCCCTACCTTACCAGACTTTAGCAAACCTTTCGAAATACATACAGACGCATCGAACTTTGCTATTGGGGCCGTGTTGATGCAAGACAGAAAACCTGTTTCATATTTTTCAAAGAAATTGAGTGACGTAGAGCGACGATGGCCAACTCATGAAAAAGAAATGAACGCAGTAGTTCAAGCAGTGGAGCATTGGAGACATTATGTGGTAGGAAAACCCTTTAAAACGTTCACTGATAATGTATCACTCAAGTACTTCTCATCCCAAGGTATGCTCACGCCAAAGCAAATGTGATGGCAAAACTTTCTCTCAAAATTCAATATAGACATTGTACACACGGCGGGAAAGATCAATGTGGTGGCGAACGCACTAAGTAGACATGAACACTTGATGGCAACGTGACAACTCAGGTGATTGGCCTACTCCAAGAAATCAGAGAGAATTATGGTGCAGATGCGTTGGCGAAGGACTTAATGATCGAATTCCAGCTGGGAAAGCCTCATAAATATTTCATTACTCAAACGGTACAAACCAGATGAGCGATTTGATCGGCAACACGAACTCCGTCACCCACCAACGACACTTGATGATACGAAGAGGCAGCTTGTACCAGAACAAATATTGACACATAGAAAGCGAACTGGCATTCAACGTGAATATCTAGTGAAGTGGCTACGGGCTCCACTCATTGAGGCTTCTTGGGAGTACAGAGACAAACTTAAAGAGGGAGCCCCTGAAGTACTGGCAGATTATTGTGAAAGATTCAACTAGTTTCATCACATTTTGCAATATTTTCATATTTGGCATATTGAGGCCAAAACTTGTCTTAGACTTAGAGGTTGACTTTTCAAAGTTCATTAGTCTAAAATTCATCTGAATAGACACTTTTTGAAAGTGTTGGAAAGATAGAATGCGAGTTTGAGTAGATTCAATTTGAATAAGTTGAGTACATTGAATCTAGACCCAAAATTAGTAGGGTTAGCATTTTGTTGGGAAAGCCAAGTGGCCAAATAGGATTTGGACCTGCTATAAAAGGATGTAACTCGTGGAGAGAGTCATCTTCTCTCTTCTCTCTCTCACTTCATCATTATACATAGTTCTCTTGGGTTCTACTATCCATTGGTGCACTATCTTGGTGATTGCTTGCAATTCTATCTGTAGAATGATCTATATTTGCTATTTTCGGTTTCAGACGTGTGAAATATAGTAGCTTGCTGGTTTTGTACGGCAACAGTACATAATTATTTCATTCAAGTTTGATGAAGTTCTATTAGTGTTTGCATCTCAAATTGTGTGTAGATGCTGATTTTTCTACATTGGTGAGATTGGCAGTGCATTTCTCTTTCTAACCAAAGATCATTCAAGTAGATTGGATCTTAAGGATCTGAAATCTTTCACATGGTATCAGAGCTTGTGTTTCAGGTTATGAAGGAGGAAATCAGATCTATCAATGATTTGGTGAAGATATCAAGTCTAGAGCATGCTAGAGAGGATTCTACACCAAAATCGAGTTTTTTGCTTTTGTAGATTGGATCTTTTGTAGATCAAAACACTAAATAGGTCAATATGCTTGTTCAATTTCAATTTTTGAATTCACATACTGGATTTGGCCAATTTTTGGATCATTGGTTCAGCCTAAGTGGTGGCTTATAGATTGCATATCAAATTTTCAACATTTGCATGTAGATTTGGAATAGTCAATTTTTTGTGATTTTGTCAAAACCCTAATTTTGATTGGATCTCTAGATAGTGAGGTTACTAGACTTCATTTGAGTGTGTTTCAATCTTAGGAAGTGGCAGAAGTCATTAGATTGAGGATAGATCATAGCTTGATCAAGATTCCATGATTCTATGTGTTGATTTGTTTGGATAAGTGCTAGAAGAGAATTTGTGAGATAGTTTTAAATCTTGGTGATTTCTTTTGAAAGCATTTGTTGTTGTTCAAAGGAGTGCTTTGTGCATTGAAGCAGGTTGAAAAAGAAGATCAGGTCATTACTATATGGGAACCTCAATTAGAGTCATGTTGGAAGCCAATGATAGGCTTATCTCAAGTAGCTATTCATTGTGGAAAGTGAGGATGGAGTCACTTCTTGAGATGAATGATGTTTTGGATATTGTTGTAGGCTTGGAGGAGAGACCAGCAACACAACAAGATCAATTGAGGTATGACAAGAGGGCCAAGAAGGCTCTACACATGATAAAGATGAATGTAACCAATGAACTTCTCAAGGAAGTTGGTAAGTGCACATCATCTTTGAAAGCTTGGAATTCATTGAAGAAGCTTTATGAATCCAACTCTACTTCTAGAGTGTTGACTCTAAGAAGGCAAATCTTTTCTTGTTTGCAAAATAATGAAGAAAGTCCAAGTACTTATGTTTTGAGAATGAAAGCATTGAATGATGAGTTAGCTTGCATAGATGAAAGCATTAAGGAAGGAGAGCTTATTCAAGTGATTCTTAATGGCTTGTTGGATGCTCATGCTAACATTGTTCAAAGTATTGCTATTCAAAAGACTTTGCCAAGTTTGATGGATCTTCAAGAGGTCTTGATCAATGAGGAATATAGGCTTCAAGCAAGAGGTGGATCTTCATCGACACTTCAAGAGGATGCTATGTTCACAAAGGGAAAATTCAAGGGCAAAACCAAAAGCAAGAGGTCTAAAGTGCAAGATCAAATGGATGCTTCTTCAAGTGGCAAAAATAAGGATAGATCAAAGCTCAAGTACTTCTATTGTGGCATCAAAGGACACTTTGCAAGTGAGTGCTACAAGAACAAGAGAGATCAAGGAGACAAGCAAGGTAATCTTACTCTTGCTGAGGATTGTTTGGATGTTCAAGATGCAAATGATGATGCTTTTGTGATGTCTTCATGTATGCTTGCTAATGATGGAGATCTAGATCCTTGGTGGATTGATAGTGGAGCAAGTTCACACATGACCTTTCACAAAGAGTACTTCACTTCTTTGTTGGCATATGGAGATGACAAGAGGGTGATCTACACGGCTAATGCTGGTGAGTGTGCAATCAAAGGGATTGGCACAATTCCTATTTCTCTCTCTACAAATAGGAATGTTCATTTAGAGGATGTCTTGTTTATTCCATCTATTACCAAGAATTTGCTTAGTGTGAGTCAAATGCTAAGTAAGGGCCTCAAGGTGGAGTTTGATGGAGATGCTTGTTTGATCAAAAGGAAGGATGTCTTGATTGGAAAAGGTAAAAGGCAAGGGAAGTTGTTCAAACTTGATGCTTGTGTTATTGCTAACCAAGTTGGATGTGTTGCAAAGGAGCAAATTTCTATTCAAGAGGGTTGGCACAAAAGGATGGGACACCTCAACTTCAAGTCATTGGAGGTAATGGCAAGGAAGAAGGTTGTGATTGGTCTTCCAAGTTCCTTAAGTGATGACAAGCATGTTTGTGAGTCTTGTGCTTTGTCTAAGTCACATAGACTACCTTATACTAGATCTATTTCTAGATCTACAAAGCCTTTCAACTTGTACATTCGGATATTCATGGATTTACTACAATTAGCAATAGTGGAGCTAAGATGTATGTAACATTCATTGATGATTTTAGTAGATTTTGTTGGATCTATCTACTAAAGAGCAAGGATGAAGTGTATGATGTCTTTGTCAAGTTCAAGAATGCAAGGGAGAACAAAGATCAAGTGCTTGAGAGGTGACAATGGTGGTGAGTACATATCTCGCAAGTTCAAGGCCTTTTGTGATGAGCATGGGATCAAGAGGAAGTATACAACATCAAGGACCCCAAAACAAAATGGAGTGGCTGAAAGGAAGAATAGGACTTTATGTGAAAGTGCTAAAGCTATGAGGTTAAGTGCTAATCTTGACAAACCATTTTGGGATCAAGCTTTGTTGTGTGCCAATTTCTTGTGCAATAGGTGGCCGAGTGCTATTTTGGATGGAAGGACACCTTTTGAGATGGTATTCAAGAGGAGGCCGAGTGTCAACTTTCTAAGAACCTTTGGATGCACATGCTATGTCAACATTACTCTTGATGATAGGACCAAGGAGGATCCATCTTCAAGAAGAGGTATTTTTGTTGGATATAGTGAGGTGAGTAAAGCCTACAAGGTTTACATTCCTTCTACTAACAAAGTGGTCGTTGGTAGAGATGTCATTTTTTATGAGGGTGTTGTAAAGCTGACTCAGGTGCACCCAGCGTGCCCTGTAAGTCTCTAAGGGGTGACGCTCTTTAAGGTCCCAGAGCAAGTTAGAACGTTAACGACTGAGCCTCCGACTTGTGGTGAGCTGATCAAGTAGTCACAAGTCATGAGCTAGCTCTGGAGCTCAAGTCATGGCCTAGTCAGGAAGCAAGTTGATTCTGCCGCCGGGACGGCTCCCGGGACCCATGTCCGGGAGGCAGACTGATTTTGCCAGGCTTGCCAAGCTTAATCAGCAAAATAAAGACTAAGTCCTAAAAAGCGTGCTTTACCAGAAAGCACTATATTTCAGGACAGAGGGGGTGCGCCAAATCACAGCAGAACTATAGGGGGAGTCCGACAGACAGAAACTTGGGCAGCTCAACCAACGCCAGGAATCCATTCACCAGGTCTCAGCTCCCTCTACTAGCACGAGCCAGGCACAATGCCCAGCACGTGTTGGTGGCCCTGAGACCAGTCAGTCTATGTATGAATGTAACCTCTTTCAAATCTAATAAAGTTGATCCTTGGGGATGATTACCATTTCGGTTTCACCTCCGGGACTGGTCCAAGTGGAAGGACCCTTACTACAACCTTTTTGCGTCGCCGGCACCTAAGGGTCCACGTCATCGATGTTTGGCTTGGCGCTATGCCAATTGGTCAGTTTGGCGACCACTATGCCTTGGGTTTCATGTGTGGCTTGTCTTTGCCTTTGGTTACCTTTTGGGGACATATTCTGAGTTGGCTTTCGGGTTGGTTGGGATTCCAGTTTTCTTAAGTCTGAATGGTTAAGCTTGTTACGTTTCTGAGTTGGCTTTTACGTAAGTGCATGATGGATGAATGTTAGACTTAAGCGCGTGTTGGGGAAACCACTCAAGTCCAGCGCCCTTTGAGGCATCGGCGCAACAGGAACACTCAGAACCACAAGCCACGACAGATATGGAGACAACCAGTTCCTAGACCAAATGGTCCCGATAGCATACCGCTGGCGCCATGGACCGAATGGTCCCGACGGCACACCGCTGGCGTCCCGGGATATGACTGTCAACTATGTGCCAAATTAAAAAGTTTGAAGAGGCCTTACAATTGGTGCTTTTACTGAACACTGAAATCCAGAAGGTAATCAGATTCAGTTTGAGAAAAATCCCACTTTATTGATAAATCTGAGAAGGTTACATTTCAAGTGTGTGACCGACCCTAGTCTCCGGGGCGCTGGCATGCCAAGGCGAGTGCCAGGACAACGTTCTAGCAAGGGAGGCTGAGACTTGGTTGGAGCTCGCCTTGAGTCGCAACCCACACTCCCCTATAGTATTGGTGGGATTCACCACCTCCCCTCATACCAAGCACTCTACCCAGGCCGGTTAAAGCACATTTTCTCTCTCTAGGATTTTATCTCTCTAGAATTTATTGATCCCCATGTTTCCTTTAATCATGCCTAGATCGTGTGAGGTGATTGCACATCGATCTGAGCTCTCTGGACTTCGCTAGAACCAATCAAAGATTTTCAGCCATAGGAACTTGGCGTCGGTTGGATTTTGGTCACAGTGGCGCCAGGAGCGGCGCCGGCGTGGGTGGCACCAGGAGCAGCAGGGGCGCTGCTGGCGCCAGTGGCGTCGGAGTTAAAGCTTGTAAAGGTAGCTTTACAACATCCACCCCACCTTTATAAAATCTGATGTCCTCATCAGATGTCAGATTAAAGTAAAGGTGTCTCCCAATTAAGATAACTATACATTTAAGCAGCTTGGCACAGTACTCAATTTACTGGCCACTTTCTATTAACATTGAAGCTCGCACACCACAAGTCGGAGGCTCAGCTCTTTGTACTGAAAAATTACATAACTTGAAAATATCTCTTTGTCTGGGAAAAACATAGATTTTATATCGCTTACGTAAAACCCAAAACCTTATTAACTGGTGACAAAGGCCTTTCTGTGAAATGTTTGCCCCTGTCGCTTATGACTTTTTGACTTTGGAACTCCTCTGAGCTCCTGATTTGTCCTTGATGCAGTTCGTGTTGAGCTCCTTGAGCTCCAAATTTGATCAGTTCCGCACAGGTATCAAGGCTCCCTGAGCCAAAGGATTTATCGTTTGATTGCCCACTCTATGGTCCACTTTGTGCCTTGTTGCTTTCGCGTCTAGATTTCTCTCCTTGTCCCAGCCTGATCTTGATACTTTTCCTTCTTGGCTCTTTAAGGTAGGCAGAGATTGAGTACTCCACAATGCACCTCTCACTTAGCTTTAAGTAGCTCTTTGAATCAGCCCAAATGTAACCATTGACCTCATGGAGAGCCAAAGGGTCGCACCAATTGATCCGCATAAAAACTATCCCTTCACATTTGTTGGTCTAGGAAAACCCTATAACAAACTTTCCATTCCGCAACAAAAACTTGTCAACTTAATAGGTCCAAAGTTTGGCAGTCTTCTCGTGTGAGTATGTGTTGTAAAGCTACCTTTACAAGCTTTACTTTCGGCGCCACTGTGACCAGAATCTAGCCGGCGCAAAGTTCCTATGGCTGAAAATCTTTGATCGGTTCTAGCGGAGTCCAGAGAGCTCAGATCGATGTGCAATCACCTCACACGATCTAGGCATGATTAAAGGAAGCCTGGGGATCAGTAAAATCTAGAGAGAGAAAATGACTTTCTAGAAAGAGAAAATTCTAGAGAGAGAAAAACGTGCTTTACCAGCTTGGGTAGAGTGCTTGGTATGAGGGGGGGTGCCGAATCACACCAATACTATAGAGGGAGTGCGGGTTGCGACTCAGGATGAGCTCCAACCAAGTCTCAGCCTCCCTTGCTGGAATGTTGTCATGGCTCTCGCCTTGGCATGCTAGCGCCCCGGAGACTAGGGTCGGTCACACACTTGAAATGTAACCTTCTCAGATTTATCAATAAAGTGGGATTTTTCTCAAACTGACTCTGATTACCTTCTGCGTTTCAGTGTTTGGTAAAAGCGCCAGTTGTAAGGCCGCTTTCAAAATTTTTAACTTGGCACATAGCTGAGGGTCATATCCCGAGATGCCAGCGGTATGCCGTCGGGACCATTCGGTCCGTGGCGCCAGCGGTATGCTGTCGGGACCATTTGGTCCAGGAACTGGTTGTTTCCATATTTGTCGCGGCTTGTGGTTCTGAGTGTTCCTTGCATGAACGTGAATGGGTTAAGCTCCTGGGGAACGGGCTCTAACCTGTCGGCTGAGTTGGATGGCTTGCTTGGGTGGATGTTACCTGTTTATGGCTGTCCAGTCTGGCGTGGCGCCAGGTTGGCTTCCAGCGCTCGTGACGAAGCTTTCAGTTGGTTAAGTCTGATGTAAGTCAGACCGCTTGCTTGGATTGGATGTTACTCGTTTGTAACGAAGCTTCGAGTTGGTTAAGTTTGATGTATGTCGGGCGGCTTGCTTGGAGGGAAGTCTCCCACATCGGGACCCCCGATCTGGCATGGCGCCAGGTTGGATCTCAATGTTGGTTTTCGAAACTTCAAGTTGGTTAAGTCTGATCGTTGTTGGCGAGTTGGCTGCTTGTATGTCAAGTGGGTTTGGATGGCAAGAGTTGAAGGCTGGGAAGCTAAGTTGTGGTTCCCGGCTCCCTTTGGGATGCCTGCGCTACATGTGGTATCAGAGCCGACTGGCCGGTCAGCTATGCGGATCTCATGAAAATGGCCACGGTTTGGGGTTTATCAAGACAACTGTTGTGCAAGGTGCTGCCCACAGTGTAAGCACGGGTGCGTCCACGGTCGGGGTGGTTGGCAGGACGGGGGCTTGATGAGTCAAAGTGCTGCCCTTGAGGTGTAAGCACGGTCAGTTTCCGCGGTTCGGGCCTGGCGCTGTCTGCACGTAGGACAGATGAGGCAATGTGCTGCCATTAGGATGGTGTAAGCACGGTTTGTGCCTTGTGAGGTGCGAGGTGACATATTTGCGATGGCCACCATTCGTTCAGCTATAAGGGCTATCGACCAAATTTGGTGGGGGCGTTACTGAGGCAATGTGCTATCTAACGGTGAAAGCACAGGTGCGTCCACGATTTGGGTGGTATGCTGCCGATCGTTACTGAGGGCTATAAGGGCTATTGACTAAATTTGGTGGGGGCGTTACTGAGGCAATGTGCTGTCTAACGGTGAAAGCACGGGTGCGTCCACGGGGGTGGTATATTCAAGGATAGCTGCCATTCGTTTAGCTATAAGGGCTATCGACCAAATTTGGTGGGGGCGTTACTGAGGCAATGTGCTGCCTAACGGTGAAAGCACGGGTGCGTCCACGATTGGGGGGTACGCTGCTGATCGTTTAGCTATAAGGGCTATCGACTAGATTTGGTGGGGGCGTTACTGAGGCAATGTGCTGCCTGACGGTGAAAGCACGGGTGCGTCCACGGGGGTGGTATATTCAAGGATAGCTGCCGATCGTTTAGTTATAAGGGCTATCGACCAAAAAATGGTGGGGCGTGACTGAGGCAATGTGCTGCTTAATGGTGAAAGCACGGATGGTTGGAGGGGTGTCCTATGTGGGCTGATCTGTGATCGATTTGTATGGGCGCGGCCAGGCAAAGGTCCGTTGGCAGGACCATCTCAAAGGGGGACCTTGTCTTTGTTACTTGTTAGTAAACTTGCCTGAGTGTCTTACTTGTATGTATTCGTGGTGAGTCTTAGTACTCGTGCTTTGCCTGGTTTGCATGATTGCTTGTGATACAAGGAGCTGATGGCTCGAGAAGGAACCTTTTCTTTTGAAGGCTGATGCCATCAAACAAAGAGGACTACAGAATCTGTGGGGCGGATTTGTAGTTCAAGTACTCCCACGTGAACGACAACGAAACGACTCAATGTTTGCAAAGGATGGATGGCTAGCCTGTTTCTTGGGTTATTTTCATTTGAGACAACGCCCACCAGACGCAAGCAGGAAGTCAAAAGTTGGAAAGGGCAATTTCAGGGGAGATCTTCTATGGAGCAGTTGGTCCTGAAACTCACTGAGCATGGGTGATATCCAGTATCAGTTGGGTTTTTCCTCAAAGGGGAAAAGACTAGGATCCTCTTCAGAGATTGGCAACAAGTTGGATCGAGCCATAATCCTAGCAGATGGGAAGCAAAGTGTTGGAAAGGCTTTTTGTCCGAAGAACTCTACTCTAAGTCCGATCAACTGATTTTATAAGTGGAGGGGAACTATCACACACACCTCTCTCTTGCGGCAAATTTTGAATGAAAGTTGATCAAAATGGGGGCAAATTCAAGGTGACCTAGCCATACTCACACGAGGAGACTGGCGAACTTTGGACCTAATAAGTTGACAAGTTTTTGTTGTGGAAAGGAAAGTTTGTTATAGGCTTTCTCTGGACCAGCAATGATGAGGAAACATATGAGTACGTTGGCTTGTGTTACGTGTAAGGCAGCTGATCAATGAAGGAACTATGAAAGTTGAGTCTTGCATGAGAGACTTGGTATTTCGAACGGACGCTAAGGGACAGTTCGCGTTGAGATCGAACTAGTGCAAACTCTGGGTGCATGTGTCTGATTCAATGAGAGCTACTTGAAGCCAAGCTCGATGTACACTTCTTGTTTTGAGTGTGAGGCAACTGACCAGTGATGGAATTGTGAAAGTCAAGTTTTGCGCGACGAACATGGTGCTTCAAACAAACACAAAGAGATAGTTCGGATGCGGATCAAACTGGTGCGACCCTTTGGCTTTCCAGGAGGTCAATGGTTACATTTGGGTTGATTCAAAGAGCTACTTCAAGCTAAGTGAGAGGTGCATTGCGGAGTACTCAATCTTTGCCTACCTTAAAGAGCCAAGATGGAAAAGTATCAAGATCAGGCTGGGACAAGGAGAGAAATCAAGGTGCATAAACAACAAGGCACAGAGTGGACCATAAAGTGGGCAATGAAACGATAAATCCTTCGGCTCAGGGAGCCTTGATACCTGTGCGGAACTGAACAAATCTAGAGCTCAGGGAGCTCAACACAAAGTGCATCAAGGACAAATCAGGAGCTCAAAGGAGTTCCAAAGTCGAAAGTCAGAAACGACAGGGGCGTACATTTCAAAGAAAGGCCTCTGTCACCAGTTAATAAGGTTCTCGGGTTTTACGAAAGCGATATCAAATCTACGCTTTTCCCAGACAAAGATATTTTTTTCAAGTTATGTAATTTTTCAGTACAAAGAGCTGAGCCTCCGAGTTGTGGTGTGCCAGCTTCAATGTTAATAAAAAGTGGCCAGTAAATTGAGTACTGTGCCAAGTAGCTTAAATGTATAGTCATTTTAATTGGGAGACACCTTTATTTTAATCTGACATCTGATGAGGACATCAGATTTTATAAGGGTGGGGTGGATGTTGTAAAGCTACCTTTACAAGCTTTACTTCCGGCGCCATCGGCGCCAGCTATGTCCCCGGCGCCAGCAGCGCCCCTGCTGCTCCTGGCGCCACTGTGACCAGAATCCAGCTGGCGCCAAGTTCCTATGGCTGAAAATCTTTGATCGGTTCTAGCGGAGTCCAGAGAGCTCAGATCGATGTGCAATCACCTCACACGATCTAGGCATGATTAAAGGAAGTCTGGGGATCAATAAAATGTAGAGAGAGAAAATGACTTTCTAGAAAGATAAAATCCTAGAGAGAGAAAAACGTGCTTTACCAGCTTGGGTAGAGTGCTTGGTATGAGGGGGGGTGCCGAATCACACCAATACTATAGGGGGAGTGCGGGTTGCGACTCAGGGCGAGCTCCAACCAAGTCTCAGCCTCCCTTGCTGGAATGTTGTCATGGCTCTCGCCTTGGCATGCTAGCGCCCCGGAGACTAAGGTCGGTCACACACTTGAAATGTAACCTTCTCAGATTTATCAATAAAGTGGGATTTTTCTCAAACTGACTCTGATTACCTTCTGGGTTTCAGTGTTCGGTAAAAGCGCCAGTTGTAAGGCCGCTTTCAAAATTTTTAACTTGGCACATAGCTGAGGGTCATTCCCGGGACGCCAGTGGTATGCCGTCGGGACCATTCGGTCCGTGGCGCCAGTAGTATGTTGTCGGGACAATTTTGGTCTAGGAACTGGTTGTTTCCATATCTGTCGCGGCTTGTGGTTCTGAGTGTTCCTTGCATGAACATGAATGGGTTAAGCTCTTGGGGAACGGGCTTTAACCTGTCGGCTGAGTTGGATGGCTTGCTTGGGTGGATGTTACCTGTTTACGGCTGTCCAGTCTGGTGTGGCGCCAGGTTGGCTTCCAGCGCTCGTGACAAAGCTTTTGGTTGGTTAAGTCTGATGTAAGTCAGACCGCTTGCTTGGAATGGATGTTACTCGTTTGTAATGAAGCTTCGAGTTGGTTAAGTTTGATGTATGTCGGGCGGCTTGCTTGGACGGAAGTCTCCCACATCGGGACCCCCGATCTGGCATGGCGCCAGGTTGGATCGCAATGTTGGTTTTCGGAACTTCAAGTTGGTTAAGGCTGATCGTTTTTGGCGAGTTGGCTGCTTGTATGTCAAGTGGGTTTGGATGGCAAGAGTTGAAGGCTGGGAAGCTAAGTCGTGGTTCCCGGCTCCCTTTGGAATGCCTGCGCTACAGTATGGCTAGGTCACCTTAACTTTTGCCCCCGTTTTGATCAACTTTCATTCAAAATTTGCCCCAAGAGAGAGGTGTGTGTGATAGTTCCCCTCTTGCTTATAAAATGAACTGACCGGACTCAAAGCCTTTCCAACACTTTGCTTCCCATCTGCTAGGATTATGGCTCGATCCAACTTGTTGCCAATCTCTAAAGAGGATCTTAGTCTTTCCCCTTTGAAGAAAAACCCAATTGATACTGGATATCACCCATGCTCAGTGAGTTTCAGTTCCGAAGGTGGTTGTCCCAAATGAAGACCAACTGCTCCATAGAAGATCTCCCCTGAAATTGCCCTTTCCAACTTTTGACTTCCTGCTTGTGTCTGGTGGGCGTTGTCGCAAATGAAACTAACCCAAGAAACATGCTAGCCATCCATCCTTTGCAAACATCGAGTCGTTTCGTTGTCGTTCACGTGCAAGTACTTGAACTGCAAATACGCCCCACAGATTCTGTAGTCCTCTTTGTTTGATGGTGTCAACCTTCAAAAGAAACGTTCCTTCTCGAGCAATCAGCTCCTTGTATCACAAGCAATCATGCAAACCAGGCAAAGCACGAGTACATGCAAGCAAGACACGAATACATGCAAGCAAGACACTCAGCAAGTTTACTAACAGGTAACAAAGACAAGGTCCCCCTTTGAGATGGTCCTGCCAACGGACCTTTGCCTGGCCGCGCCCATACGGATCGATCACAGAATTAGCCCACATAGAACACCCCTCCAACTATCCGTACTTTCACCATTAAGCATCACATTGCCTCAATCACGCCCCACCACTTTTTCGTTGATAGCCCTTATAACAAACAACCGGCCACTATCTCGCACCGGCAGCTAACCACTCGTGCTTTACACCCGAAATCGAGCAGCATCTCTGTATCAATCGTTAACCCCTACAGTTCAAATATGTCGCCCCGCACCCCACAAGGCACAGACCGTGCTTACACCAACCTAATGGCAGCACACTGCCTCATCTGTCCTACGTGCAAACAACGCCAGGCCCGAACCGCGAGAACTGACCTTGCTTACACCTCAAGGGCAGCACCTTGACTCATCAAGTCCCCCGTTCTGCCGACCACCCCGACCGTGGATGCACCCGTGCTTACACTGTGGGCAGCACCTTGCACAACAGTTGTCTTGATGAACCCCAAATAGTGACCATTTTTGTGAGATCCGCATGGCTGACCGGCCAGTCGGCTCTAATACCACATGTAGCGCAGACATCCCAAAGGGAGCCGGAAACCACGACTTAGCTTCCCAGCCTTCAACTCTTGCCGTACAAACCAACTGGAAGTTCGAAAACCAACATTGAGATCCAACGTGGCGCCATGCCAGATTGGGGGTCCCGATGTGGGTGACTTCCCTCCAAGCATCCATTCCAAGCGAGTAACATCCATTCCAAGCGAGCGGTTTGACTTACATCAGACTTAACCAACTGAAAGCTTCGTCATGAGCGCTGGAAGCCAACCTGGCGCCACGCCAGACTGGACAGCCATAAACAGGTAACGTCCACCCAAGCAAGCCATCCAACTCAGCCGACAGGTTAGAGCCCGTTCCCCAAGAGCTTAACCCATTCACGTTCATGCAAGGAACACTCAGAACCACAAGCCGCGACAGATATGGAAACAACCAGTTCCTAGACCAAATGGTCCCGACAGCATACCGCTGGCGCCACGGACCGAATGGTCCCGACGGCATACTGCTGGCGTCCCGGGATACGACCCTCAGCTATGTGCCAACTTAGAAATTTTGAAGCGGCCTTACAATTGGCGCTTTTACCGAACACTGAAACCCAGAAGGTAATTAGAGTCAGTTTGAGAAAAATCCCACTTTACTGATAAATCTGAGAAGGTTACATTTCAAGTGTGTGACCGACCCTAGTCTCCGGGGCGCTAGCATGCCAAGGCGAGAGCCATGACAACATTCCAACAAGGGAGGCTGAGACTTGGTTAGAGCTTGCCCTGAGTCGCAACCCGCACTCCCCTATAGTATTGGTGGGATTCGCCACCTCCCCTCACACCAAGTACTCTACCCATGCTCGTAAAGCAAGTTTTCTCTCTCTAGAAAGTTATTTTCTCTCTTTAGAATTTATTGATCCCCATGCTTCCTTTAATCATGCCTAGATCATGTGAGGTGATTGCACATCGATCCGAGCTCTCTGGACTTCGCTAGAACCGATCAAAGATTTTCAGCCAAAGGAACTTGGCGTCGGCTGGAATCTAGTCACAGTGGCGCCAGGAGCTGCAGGGGCACTGCTAGCGTCGGGGACAATGTTGGCGCCAGTGGCACCGAAAGTAAAGCTTGTAAAGGTTGCTTTACAACATCCACCCCACCTTTATAAAATCTGATGTCCTCATCAGATGTCAGATTAAAGTAAAGGTGTCTCCCAATTAAAATAACTATACATGTAAGCTACTTGGCACAGTACTCATTTTACTGGCCACTTTTTATTAACATTGAAACTCGCACACCACAAGTCGGAGGCTCAGCTCTTTGTACTGAAATATTACATAACTTGAGAATATCTCTTTGTTTGGGAAAAGGTTAGATTTTATATCACTTACGTAAAACTCAAGAACCTTATTAACTGGTGACAGAGGCCTTTCTGTGAAATGTTCGCCCCTGTCGCTTCTGACTTTTTGACTTTGGAACTCCTTTGAGCTCCTGTTTTGTCCTTGATGCAGTTTGTGTTGAGCTCCCTGAGCTCCAGATTTGATCATTTCCGCACAGGTATCAAGGCTCCCTGAGCCAAAGGATTTATCGTTTGATTGCCCACTTTATGGTACACTCCATGCCTTGTTGCTTTCGCGTCTGGATTTCTCTCCTTGTCCCAGCCTGATCTAGATATTTTTCCTTCTTGGATCTTTAAGGTAGGCAAAGATTGAGTACTCCACAATGCACCTCTCACTTAGCTTGAAGTAGCTCTTTGAATCAGCCCAAATGTAACTATTGACCTCATGGAGAGCCAAAGGGTCACACCAGTTTGATCCGCATACGAACTATCTCTTCGTGTTCTGAAATGTTGTCATGGCTCTCGCCTTGGCATGCTAGCGCCCCGGAGACTAGGGTCGGTCACACACTTGAAATGTAACTTTCTCAGATCTATCAATAAAGTGGGATTTTCTTCAAACTGACTCTGATTACCTTCTGGGTTTCAGTGTTCGGCAAAAGCACCAGTTGTAAGGCCGCTTCAAACTTTTTAATTTGGCACATAGCTGAGGGTCGTATCCCGGGACGCCAGCGGTATACCGTCGGGACCATTCAGTCTGTGGCACCAGCGGATGCTATCGGGACCATTCCGTCTAGGAACTGGTTGTCTCCATATCTATCGCGGCTTGTGGTTCTGAGTGTTCCTGTTGCGTCGGTGCCTCAAAGGGCGCTGGGACTTGAGCGGTTTTTCCAACACGCGCTTAAGTCTAACATTCATCCATCATGCACTTACGTAAAAGCCAACTCAGAAACGTAACAAGCTTAACCATTCAGACTTAAGAAAACTGGAATCCCAACCAACCCGAAAGCCAACTCAGAATCCGTCCCCAAAAGGTAACCAAAGGCAAAGACAAGCCACACATGAAACCCAAGGCATAGTGGTCGCCAAACTGACCAATTGGCATAGCAGCAAGCCCCATGTCGATGACAGGGACCCTTAGGCGCCAGCGACGCAAAAAGGTTGTAGTAAAGGTCCTTCCACTTGGACCAGTCCCGAAGGCAAAACCGAAATGGTAATCATTCCCAAGGATCAACTTTATTAGATTTGGAAGAGGTTACATTCATACATAGACTGACCGGTCTCGGGGCCACCAACACATGCTGGGCATTGTCCCTGGCTGGTGCTGGTAGAGTGAGGTGAAACCTGGCGACTAGATTTCTGGCATTGGTCAAGCTGCCCAAGTTTCTATCTGCTGGACTTCCCCTATAGTTCTGTTGTAATTCGGCGCACCCCCTCTATTCTGAAACATAGTGCTTTCTGGTAAAGCACGCTTTTTAGGACTTAGTTTTTATTTTGTTGATTAAGCCTGGCAAGCCTGGCAGAATCAGTCTGGCTCCCGGACATGGGTCCCGGGAGTCGTCTCGGCGGCAGAATCAACTTGCTTCCTGACTAGGCCATGACTCGAGCCCCAGAGCTAGCTCATGACTTGTGACTACTTGACTGGCTCACCACAGGTCGGAGGCTCAGTCCTTGACATTCTAACTTGCTCTGGGACCTTAGGGAGTGTCACCCCTTAGAGTCTTACAGGGCACGCTGGGTGCACCTGAGTCAGCTTTACAACATCCTCTCCTCATTTGAAAAAGCTGATGTCTCATCAGGGCCAAACTAGACCTAGGATGTATGGCACGGGCTTAATTCACCGGCCTTAACAACTTTGAATTAAAAATTCATTGGCAGTAGCACAAGAAAAGTGTAGATAAAGTTCACTTACGTAAAACCTGTGTAAAGCTGCAAGTGATTTATTGACAAACTCAACAAAGATACCTGGAAGTTCCTTTAACTTCAGAATGGCCATGAGTGTTTATGTAGGAGGCATGCCGCCAGGTAGTGCTTTGTGTGCCGATCTGGGAAAACGGCTATTGCGTTGATTCTTCTGCAGATAATCTGCTAGTACTTCAGGGGCTCCCTCCTTAAGTTTGTCATTGTACTTCCTGATAAATTTTACAGTTTTTAGGACAATAATGATTGTACTTTACAATCATAGAGAGTTATTGGTTGCTTAATCAATGAATCTATCAAGTTCTACACATTAGATCTTGATCTAGATTCACTACACTTGGATTTAAGCAAGAGCAATGGATCAACACATCATTTTTTAGTGAGAGCGGCTTCACACGTGTGGAGTACTGTCCACTGTACGGACTGCACCTGAAACAACAAGTACAATGATACTAGATAGCAATCATGCATAAAAATCACAAGACAAATGACTAGAAATCTCACAAAAGTGTAGAGTGCAAAAGTCTCATCAATTTTCTTAGCAAAATGATGATCCTTTTATGGATCAAGTACATCCATGAGTCTGGTACAGTCCAGCAGGCCTTCACACGTGTGAAGAGTGCCACATCACTCATATCTATCCATTTGATCCATCCTTGATCCTTATCCAATAGTTGACCTTCTAGAATATGACTAAAATCCAAAAAGCTAGTCTCCTAGAATATAGGAATATTCCCTACAAAATAGGATCTAAGGAAAATGGTCAACTCTTATCTTCTAGTACTCTATACACACATGTGAACATCCACTTGCCATGTGGGAGCATTTACTCATGCACATGCAAGGAAAAGCTAATTTGTAGGTGACTAGTCAACTTGACTAAAAACTAGTCATTTCATGTTCACACTAACTAGAATGATACAAAATCAATTTGGATATATACAAACATGAAAAGTACATCCTTTCACACATGGGAACATGCTCCACACGTGTGAAATCATATCATCAACATATTCTAATGTTTGATCAATATTTACATGAACCAATGTCAAGTGAGAAGTGACAATTTTCAACACTCCTCCTCACTTCTAACTTGGCAAATCTAGTGTACATCTATCTACAATTCCAAGAGCATATCTTAACTTAAAAAATGGATCTTTGGACAATGGTTTGGTTAAGATATCAGCTATGCATTCGGATGATGGTACATGATGTAGTTGCACTTCCTTGGATTGTACCTTCTCCCTCACAAAGTGGTGAGCTATCTCAATATGCTTTGTTCTAGCATGGAAGATAGGATTTGAAGCAATTTGTTGAGAAGCTTGATTGTCACAAAATATGTAAGGGATCTCCTCGGCCTCTAGCACATGTAGTTCCATCAAGAGTCTTCTTAGCCATAAGAGCTCTTTGGTTGTTGAAGTCAATGCCTTGTACTCGGCTTCACAAGAAGATAGTGAGATTGTATCTTGCTTTTTGGAAAGCCAAGATATCACTCCTCCACAAAGAAATGTTGCAAATGCACTAATGGACTTCCTATCCATCTTGTCACCTGCAAAATCTGAATCCGAGTAGGCTCTCAAGTGCAAGTTAGATCCTTCATAAAGTATACCAAAAAATCTAGTACTAGAAACATATCTAAGTACTCTCTTGGCACTTTTCCAATGATGAATTAAAGGAGCTTGCATACTTTGACTCAACTTGCTTACACAAAAACTTAAGTCAGGTCTAGTGATGGTTAAATAGATTAGAGAGCCTATAAGCTTCCTAAAGAGAGTGATGTCCTCAAAGGATGCTTCATCACCTTCATTAGTTGCTTTCACAACATGCTCCATAGGGGTGTCAATCCCCTTACAATCTTTCATACCAAATCTTTCAAGAATGGAAGTAGCATACTTAGATTGACTTATGAAAGTACAATTGCTACTTCTAGACACTTCTATCCCAAGTATAAACTTTAGGAAGCCTAGATCTACCATCTTGAACTCACTAGATAAGTCAACTTTTACTTTGCCTATGCCATCATCATCATTTCCTGTCATAATGATGTCATCAACATAAAGAACCAAAATGATGATCTTTCCTTCATTACATTTGAAATATAAAGAAGGTTCATAAGCACTTAGTACAAAGCCAAGGGAATAGAGAAAATCATGCAACCTAGAGTACCAAGCTCTAGGTGCTTGCTTCAAGCCATATAGGCTCTTCCTTAAGTAGCACACCTTTTGCTCCTCACCAATCTTGATGAAGCCCTCGGGTTGCATCATGTAGATTTCCTCTTCTAAGAAGCCATTCAAGAAGGCATTTGTCACATCCATTTGGTAGAGATCCCATTTGAACAAAGTAGCAATGCAAATGATTAATCTAATAGTTACAAGCTTAGCTACAGGTGCAAATGTTTCTTCATAATCCAATCCTTTTATTTGAAGAAATCCCTTAGCAACAAGCCTAGCTTTGTATTTACTAATAGATCCATCTTGATTGTACTTAATTCTATAAATCCACTTACATGCAAGTGGTTTCTTTCCTCTTGGAAGATTTACAAGATTCCAAGTATGATTTTCTTCTAATGCATCATACTCTACTTGCATTGCATCTCTCCAAACTTTAGATTTACATGCTTCTTCAAAAGATGATGGTTCTTCAATCAATGTAGCTAAAAAAGAGTAAGAGGTAGAAGATGTAGAGCCTTCCTTTTGCTTTCCCTTGTCCACATAGGTAAGCCTTGAGGGCTCGGCCTTGCTCCTTGATGATCTTCTTGGCCCCTTTTGACTTGGATCCAAATCTCCATCCTCGGGTTTGTCATGATCCTCCTCGGGTTTGTCAAGATCCTCCTCGGATTTGTCAAGATCTTCAATGCACAATGGGTTAGATCCATTTGACAAGCTCTTAGCAAATTGTGACTCATCAAAAAGTACATCCTTGCTTACCTTTACTTTCTTGGATGTAGGATCATATATCCTATATCCCTTGCTATTTTCTCCATAGCCAACAAAGATTCCTTTGAAGGAGGTAGCATCTTCTTTCCTTCTAGTCTCCAAAGGAATGTGTACATAACAAGTACATCCAAAGATCTTAAAATATTTTACATTGGGTTTCTTATCAAACAAGGCTTGATAAGGTGAGATCCCATCTATAGCACTACTAGGAAGTCTATTACACAAATAATTAGCACATGTTATGGCTTCTCCCCAAAATGAGATGGGAAGTGATGCATCAAGCCTCAAGGACTTTGCACACTCACATAGACTCCTATTTTTCCTCTCGGCCACCCCATTTTGTTGAGGGGTGTAGGAACAAGTGTATTGTAACTTAATACCATTGATCTCACAAAAGTCTTTCATTTTATTGGAGGTGTACTCTCCTCCATTATCACATCTTAGTGCTTTGATAGAAGTACTAAGTTGTTTCTCTACTAGAGACTTGAACTTAATGAAAGCTTCATAAACAAGATTTTTCTTTGATAGTAACTCAATCCATGTGAATCTAGTACAATCATCTATAAAAGTTACATACATCAAGGCACCTCCATTACTTGCATGTGAAAAACTATGTACATCAGAATGTATGAGATCCAAGGGAGAGAGAGATCTTGATGAAGATTTCTTGTAAGAAGATTTGTGTGACTTTGCAAGGCCACATGCCTCACACATTTTTCCACACTTCTTGAAAGCTCTTGGTAGGCCGAGAGCTAGTTCCTTGCTTGCCATTGACTCCATAGATTGAAGATTAGGATGGCCTAATCTCTTATGCCAAAGCTCCACTTGAGTTAGCTCCTCCCTAGCCAAGTTCACACTTTCACTTGCAACATTAGCATCCAACTTGAAAAGTCTACCTTGCTTAATGCCACTAGCTATGCACTTATCATTTTTCAAGATGGAACAAACTCCATTCTTGAAATGTACATCTAGTCCATTGTCCATTAATTGTCCTACACTAAGCAAGTTTCTTGAAATGGTAGGAACATACAAAACATTATCTAGATCTATCCTTTTAGATGTGCCTAAACAAAGAGGTATAGATCCTATGCCATCTATCTTGCATGCTTGATCACTAGCAGTGTATATTGACTTCTTAGAGTCATTACAAGATAGAAGAGTAGAAAAATAATGCTTGTTAAAGGACATGTGGGAACTAGCCCCACTATCTATCCACCATGTGTCTTGACTTGAAGTTGGTGTAGATGCAACCATTAAGGATGTGTTGAATCCATCCTCATATTCTTCCTCTTGAGCAATGTTCCCTTGATCTCCTTTGGCTTGTTGATTCTTCTTCAAGTAGCATTCTGAGGCAAAGTGTCCTTTCTTTCCACAAAAGAAACACTTTAGTTTTGCCTTGTTCTTCACTTTGCCTTTGGAGGTAGATCCTCCATTCTTCATCTCGGCCTCCTTGCCTTGATTTTTCTTGAATGGATTTTGCTTTTTCTTGCCTTTAGATGTAAAGTTAGCTTTCTCCTCTCCTCCATTAAGTGACATGCTATCCATTCTTGTCTTGAGGTGTAGAAGCCTACTCTCCTCGGCCACAAGAACATTGTGCAACTTTTCAATGGATGGAAGAGAGTCTTGAATGGCAAATGATTGGACTAAGTTGGTAAACTCATCACTTAGACCATTCAAAATGATTTGTACTAGTTCTTGATCTTGGATCTTCTCTCCTATTGCACTTAACTCCTTGTTAAGAGATTTGATCCTAAGAACATACTCTTGTCCACTCTCTCCACTTCCTTTCATGCTTTGGAAAACTTGATTTCTTAGCATGAGGATTCTTGAAGTATTGTTGGATTCATAAATGCTCTTTAATGAATCCCAAGCCTCTTTGGATGAGGTACAAGAAGACACCTCTTTCAAGAGGTCATTGCATACATTTAACTTTATGCAATGTAGAGCTAATCTTGCTCTCTTCTTGTATTTGGCTTGTTCTTGGGGAGTTTGAGGCTCTTCCTCTACTCCTTGAACTATGTCATATAGATCATGGATCACTAGGAGTGATTCCATTCTCACTTTCCAAATGGAATAATTTGTGGAAGTGAGTCTCTCACTTGATTCCATCAAATATCCACCCATGGATGACATTTTAGAATGAATGCTCTTTTAAAAATCACAAAGATTTTTGAATTTTAAAAGATCTATGAAGTGGCCTAAAGCTTACTAGAATGCCTATAGGCTTGTCTCTATCAAACTAACACACAAGCTTGAATGATACTCAAAGATCTTACCAAAAATTTCTAGCTTTCACTCTCACAAAAAAAAATTGCTTTACACTTTTCTTAGAGATTTCACTTCAACTAAGGATCTGAACAAATCAGCCTCTTAGATCTGATCTTAGACTCTAAAAAGAAATGCTTCAATGATCCAAAACACTATTTGGTCATAGGCATTAGTTAGAATGAATCTAGATCAATACTATGCTTCAAAAAGCACCAAAAATGAACTAGTATTGTGATTTTGGGACCAAAAAACACAAAGTAACTTGAATTGAAAGTTGCTGTACGGTTTCACACGTGTGAAAAGTACATACACAGCCTCCAAGTCGTTTTGATCCAAATGATTACAAGCTATCACTCTAGAAGAACTCGCCCTCACTAGTATTGGCCAAAAAACAAATTTTGCCAATGATCTTTACAAGATTTATGATTCAATGATCACTCTCTTACTTAGCTCTGATACCATGATAAATTTTACAGTTTTTAGGACAATAATGATTGTACTTTACAATCATAGAGAGTTATTGGTTGCTTAATCAATGAATCTATCAAGTTCTACACATTAGATCTTGATCTAGATTCACTACACTTGGATTTAAGCAAGAGCAATGGATCAACACATCATTTTTTAGTGAGAGCGGCTTCACACGTGTGGAGTACTGTCCACTGTACGGACTGCACCTGAAACAACAAGTACAATGATACTAGATAGCAATCATGCATAAAAATCACAAGACAAATGACTAGAAATCTCACAAAAGTGTAGAGTGCAAAAGTCTCATCAATTTTCTTAGCAAAATGATGATCCTTTTATGGATCAAGTACATCCATGAGTCTGGTACAGTCCAGCAGGCCTTCACACGTGTGAAGAGTGCCACATCACTCATATCTATCCATTTGATCCATCCTTGATCCTTATCCAATAGTTGACCTTCTAGAATATGACTAAAATCCAAAAAGCTAGTCTCCTAGAATATAGGAATATTCCCTACAAAATAGGATCTAAGGAAAATGGTCAACTCTTATCTTCTAGTACTCTATACACACATGTGAACATCCACTTGCCATGTGGGAGCATTTACTCATGCACATGCAAGGAAAAGCTAATTTGTAGGTGACTAGTCAACTTGACTAAAAACTAGTCATTTCATGTTCACACTAACTAGAATGATACAAAATCAATTTGGATATATACAAACATGAAAAGTACATCCTTTCACACATGGGAACATGCTCCACACGTGTGAAATCATATCATCAACATATTCTAATGTTTGATCAATATTTACATGAACCAATGTCAAGTGAGAAGTGACAATTTTCAACACTTCCAAGAAGCCTCAATGAGTGGAGCCCGTAGCCACTTCACTAGATATTCACTTTGAGCGCCAGTTCGCTTTATATGTGTCAATATTTGTTCTGGTACAAGCTGCCTCTTCGTATCATCAAGTGTCATTGGTGGGTGACGGAGTTCGTGTTGCCGGTCAAATCGCTCATCTGGTTTGTACAGTTTGAGTAATGAATATGAAACACATTGTGTATATCCAAGCTGGATGGCAGCACCAATCGGTAAGCCACTGGGTTGATCTTCTTGGTGACATAATATGGCCCCGCACAAGGTCGAACGAACTTATGAGAGAAACCTTTTGGTAACGCAATGTTCTTTGTGTTCAGCCACACTTGATCACCTTCCTCAAATTCCACTTCTCGTCGTTGTGGGTTTACGTCAACTGCCATACTTCTCTGGGACTGCTCTAAAAATGACTTCACCTCTGTCAGCTTTGTGTGCCACTCATTGATGAATTCCTCCATAGTGGGTACTGGAGTTTCTTGCACGCTTGTAAGAAAAGAGCTTGGAACAATCGATAGCCTACTATTGCTTATCTCGAAGGGTGCCCTTCCAGTAGATCTGTTCACTTGGTTGTTATGTGCAAACTTGAGAATATCCAAGTAGTTGACCCAATCGGATTGGTCCCAAGCGACATAATTTCGTAAATATTGTTCAATCTGTCGATTGACTTGTTCCGTTTGCCCATCTGTCTGAGGGTGATATGCAGTGCTGAAATTCAATCCAGTTCCCACGAGGTGAAATAGACAAGTTCAAAACTTTCCGACAAACTTGGTGTCTCGGTCAAAAATAATCGTTCCAGGTAGGCCGTGGTATTTGAAGACACATTTGAAAAATAACCTTGCCACTTCTTCAGCTGTCACTAAACTTTTAGTTGGTACCAGATGAACTTGCTTTGAAAAGCGGTCAACCACCACATAAATTGAGTCGAAGCCTTGGGACCGTGGTAGTTGAACAATAACATCCATGCTTACTGAATCCCATGGGTATGCTGGTACCGATAATGGTTGGAGTAGTCCTGCTGGAGCTAGCGGTTCCACCTTCACTTGTTGACATGTCGGACATGTTTGCATATAGGATTCAAAGTTTGCCCACATACCTGGCCAATAGAAGCCTCTTTTGAGAAGTTCATACATGCGATTCACCCCTGGATGTCCAGCGGCTAGCACGTCATGATGTTCTCGCAAGACTTTCTTCCTCAGGTTGATGTTGTCTGGGACATATACTCTGCATTGTTTATAAACAACCATTTGATCTTTCCAAGTGAAATGTTTATGAGGCTTTCCCAGCTGGAATTCGATCATTAAGTCCTTCGCCAATGCATCTGCACCATAATTCTCCCTGATTTCTTGGAGTAGGCCAGTCACCTGAGTTGTCACCGTTGCCATCAAGTGTTCCTGTCTACTTAGTGCGTCCGCCACCACATTGTTATTTCCCGCCGTGTGTACAATGTCTATATTGAATTTTGAGAGAAAGTTTTGCCATCGCATTTGCTTTGGCGTGAGCATACCTTGGGATGAGAAGTACTTGAGTGATACATTATCAGTGAACATCTTAAAGGGATTTCTACCACATAATGTCTCCAATGCTCCACTGCTTGAACTACTGCGACCATTTCTTTTTCATGAGCTGGCCATCGTCGCTCTACGTCACTCAATTTCTTTGAAAAATATGCAACAGGTTTTTCGTCTTGCATCAACACGGCCCCAATAGCAAAGTACGATGCGTCTGTATGTATTTCAAAAGGTTTGCTAAAGTCTGGTAAGGCAAGGATGGATTCTTGAGTGATCCGTCGTTTTAGTTCTTGGAATGCTGCTTCACATTCCGGTATCCATGTCATCTTCAGATGAGTCTTGGTCTGCTCCAACAGTGGTGCCACAATTTTGCTAAATGTCTCAATGAAAATCCTGTTAAAGTTACATAAGCCCACAAAGGATTTCATGTCGTGAACAGTTTTAGGAGCCAGCCAATCCAAGATAGTCTTGATCTTCTTAGGATCCATCCGAATTCGTCTGTAGCCTATAACATGTCCAAGGAAATCAACTTCCTCTACCACAAATTCACATTTTTCTCCTTTCGTGAACAATCTGTTCTTCCTCAATCGTTGAAGGACCATCCTTAAATGTTTAATGTGATCTTTGAGGCTACGACTAAACACCAAGATGTCGTCGATGTCAACGATGACAAATTCATCTAAGTCTTGAAAAATGTTGTTCATCATTTGTTAGACCGAACGGCATCACCCTGAATTCATGGCTCCCATACCGTGTTCGAAAAGCTGTTTTGTGCTCATCGCCTTTAGCTATTCGAATTTCGTGATATCCAGATCTGAGATCTATTCGGCTAAAATATCTGGCATGTTTGAGCTGGTCAAATAGGTCATCAATTCTAGGCATGGGATACTTGTTCTTGATGGTACCTTTGTTGAGCATGTGGTAATCCACACACATCCGCAGTGTCTTGTCCGCCTTTTCCACGAATAACATTGGGGCTCCAAAAGGTGAAGCACTGGGTCTAATGAATCCTTTGTCTATCAATTCACCAAGTTGTCGTTTCAGTTCCACCAAATCTTCTTGGGACATCCTATAGGGTGCTCGTGAAGTTGGTTCTGTTCCTGGTACCAACTCAATCTTATGGTCCATTGGTCTTCGAGGAGGTAACTTAGCTGGGAGTTCTTCTGGAAACACATCGCTAAATTCCTCTAGCAAATCCGCCACCTCCTTTGGCAAGTTTTTCTGTTGTGCATTTTTCCTTCTGGAACCTCTCTATAGATACAAAGAAAGCACTTTGACCTTTTCCCATCGCCATGCTTTTAATCACAGTGCAGCAACCAGATTTTGTTCAATATCGGTGTCCTTAGCATTCCCTCCAGGCAGAGCTTTTGTCATACAGATTTTCCTCCAGGCAGAGCTTTTGTCATTCAAATTTGGTGATATCATGATCTGAGATCTATTTGGCTCAAATATCTGGCATGTTTGAGTTGGTCAAACAGGTCATCAATTCTAGACACGTAACAAGCTTAACCATTCAGACTTAAGAACACTGGAATCCCAACCAATCCGAAAGCCAACTCAGAATCCGTCCCAAATAAGTAACCAAAGGCAAAGACGAGTCACACATGAAACCCAAGGCATAGTGGTCGCCAAACTGATCAATTGGCATAGCAGCAAGCCACATGTCGGTGACGTGGAACCTTAGGCGCTGGCAATGCAAAAAGGTTGTAGTAAGGGTCCTTCCACTTGGACCAGTCCCGGAGGCGAACCCGAAATGGTAATCATCCCCAAGGATCAACTTTATTAGATTTGGAAGAGGTTACATTCATACATAGACTGATCGGTCTCGGGGCCACCAACCCTTGCTGGGCATTGTGCCTGGCTCCTGCTGGTAGAGGGAGCTGAGACCTGGCGACCGGATTCCTGGCGCTGGTTGAGCTGCCCAAGTTTCTGTCTGCCGGACTCCCCCTATAGTTCTGCTGTAATTCGGCGCACCCCCTCTGTTTTGAAACATAGTGCTTTCTGGTAAAGCACGCTTTTTGGGACTTAGTTTTTATTTTGCTGATTAAGCCTGGCAAGCCTGGCAGAATCAGTCTGGCTCCCGGACATGGGTCCCGGGAGCCGTCTCGACGGCAGAATCAACTTGCTTCCTAACTAAGCCATGATTCGAGCCCCAGAGCTAGCTCGTGACTTGTGACTACTTGACTGGCTCACCACAGGTCGGAGGCTCAATCCTTGACGTTCTAACTTGCTCTAGGACCTTAGGGAGCGTCACCCCTTAGAGTCTTATAGGGAACGCGGGGTGCACCTGAGTCAGCTTTACTACACGGTGCCAATGTGACCAGAATCCAGCCGATGCCAAGTTCCTATGGCTGAAAATCTTTCATCGGTTCTAGCGAAGTCCAGAGAGCTCAGATCGATGTGCAATCACCTCACACGATCTAGGCATGATTATAGGAAGCATGGGGATCAATAAATTCTAGAGAGCGAAAATGACTTTTTAGAGAGAAAACGTGCTTTACCAGCCTGGGTAGAGTACTTGGTATCAGGGGAGGTGGCGAATCCCACCTATACTATAGGGGAGTGCGGGTTGCGACTCAGGACGAGCTCCAACCAAGTCCCTTATTGGAATGTTGTGCTGGCACTCGCCTTGGCATGCCAGTGCCCCAGAGACTAGGGTCGGTCACACAGTTGAAATATAACCTTCTCAGATTTATCAATAAAGTGGGATTTCCCTCAAACTGACTCTGATTATCTTCTGGGTTTCAGTGTTCGGTAAAAATGCCAGTTGTAAGGCCGCTTCAAACTTTTTAATTTGGCACATACCTGAGGGTCGTATTTCGGGACGCCAGCGGTATGCCGTCGGGACAATTCGGTCCGTGGTGCCCGCGGTATGCTGTCGGGACCATTTGGTCCAGGAACTGGTTGTGTCCATATTTGTTGTGGCTTGTGGTTCTGAGTGTTCCTTGCATGAACATGAATGGGTTAAGCTCTTGGGGAACGGGCTCTAACCTGTCAACTGAGTTGGATGGCTTGCTTGGGTGGAAGTTACTTGTTTATGGCTGTCCCGTCTGGCGTGATGTTGCGTCGGCACCTCAAAGGGCGCTGGGACTTGAGCGGTTTTCCCAACACGTGCTTAAGTCTAACATTTATCCATCATGCACTTACGTAAAAGCCAACTCAGACTCCGTTCCCAAAAGGTAACCAAAGGCAAAGACAAGCCACACATGAAACCCAAGCCATAGTGGTCGCCAAACTGACCAATTGGCATAGCGGCAAGCCCCATGTCGATGACAGGGACCCTTAGGCGCCAGCGACGCAAAAAGGTTGTAGTAAGGGTCCTTCCACTTGGACCAGTCCCGGAGGCGAAACCAAAATGGTAATCATCCCCAAGGATCAACTTTATTAGATTTGGAAGAGGTTACATTCATACATAGACTGACCGGTCTCGGGGCCACCAACCCTTGCTGGGCATTGTGCCTGGCTCCTGCTGGTAGAGGGAGCTGAGACCTGGCGACTGGATCCCTGGCGCTGGTTGAGCTGCCCAAGTTTCTGTCTGTCGGACTCTCCCTATAGTTCTGCTGTGATTCGGCGCACCCCCTCTGGTTTAAAACATAGTGCTTTCTGGTAAAGCACGCTTTCTAGGACTTCGTTTTTATTTTGCTGATTAAGCTTGGCAGAATCAGTCTGGCTCCCGGACGTGGGTCCCGGGAGCCGTCTCGGCAGCCGAATCAACTTGCTTTCCTGACTAGGCCATGACTCGAGCTCCAGAGCTAGCTCATTACTTGTGACTACTTGACTGGCTCACCACGGGTCGGAGGCTCAGTCCTTGACGTTCTAACTTGCTCTGGGACCTTAGAGAGTGTCACCCCTTTGAGTCTTACAGAGCACGCTGGGTGCACCCGAGTCAGCTTTACAACATCCTCCCCTCGTTTGAGAAAGCTGATGTCCTCATCAGGGCCAAACTAGAACCTAAGACTCATGGCACGGGCTTAATTCACCGGCCAGACTTAAGTCACATATACAAGGGCACGGGCTTGATTCACCGGCCAAAGGAAACCAACTATAAAGAGAAGTAATGATATTGTGTTTTGCACCCAGCACAGGAAAAGTGTGGATCTAGTTCACTTACGTAAAACCTGTGTAAAGCTGCTGCACTTAGACATTAGACTGAAGCTCACTCCTTAATGAGAAATGTGGCTTACTTTATTAACATGAAAGAAAAAGGTACTTACGGCTCCCTTAAGCCTCAGATATGTCGTTTTCATCGAACGTCTGGATGAGTCCCCTAGGACTCTAGATATTTCGTTTGGTCGCCCAGACTGAGCTCCTTGAGCTCTGCGTCGGTACTTAGATTCACCTCTGATGTAGAAACTGCAGGCACTGTTGGCTCCATTTGACCTCGCATCAGCTGGTTTGCCATTGTTGGATGTCCTTCGTTAAAGAAGTGAGCTTTCACTTGGTCACACAAGGTGAGCTCCGGCAGGCTTCCTTGGGCCTTCCGTGTTTCGCGCTCGTGGTTCTCTTGGTATCTGTGGAGGAGGCGCCACTGCATTCCCCCTAGTTGCTTCCAACTCTTCAAATCTGGCTTCGAGCTGTGTTAGCCCGTCTCTCATTTCTCTAGCAAGGTTAAATTGAGTAAGGTTCATGGTTCGCAAGGATGTTTGCCATTCTTTCCTTTCTGTTTCTCCATCCTTCTTCACCTCGCTAAGCATAGCCGTCATTGCGCTTGATAAGTATTTCCACATTCTCACTTCAAAGAGGTCCTGTTGCGCCTCTGACAAGGGTTCGTCTCTTGGTGTAGGTTCAGAAGGGCCACCCATCTCTTCTTGGAGAGGCGCCACTGTGGAGTGCATACGCTCTTTCTTTCTCGACTTGGACCTGGTGCCATCTCGATGCATGCGAGAGATGTATTTTCGAGCCAGCTCTTCTCCGTCCGTCAATGCTCGTAACTCTTCAAGATGGTCCTCCATTATAGTCAGAGGTGTACTTCCAACAAATTATTGCCTCAATCCTTTTTATATTTGAAACTCTCCCTTCTGTCAGCCGGGCCCCACAGCTCTCTTTTCTTCTTTATCAAATCAGCTTCAATGAAAATATCCCCTCCTCAAACTTAGCACGCCCACATCACCTGAGAGCCAAGTAGGAACCGGGCCATTTGTGTCCAAGCAAGCACACAACAAACGGAACATACCAACCAAAGCAAACACAGAGGATCCCTCTCAAGCCACAAACCCTCCTGAGACCGGACGTAGGACCTTTGCCTAGTCGCGCCCACAAAAATCTATCACAGAATTAGCCCACGGGGAAACATCCATCCAACCATCCGTGCTTTCACCATTAAGCAGCACATTGCCTCAGTCACGCCCCACCACTTTTTGGTCGATAGCCCTTATAGCTAAACGATCGGCAGATATCCCGCCCCGGCAGCATCTACCCGTGCTTTACACCCGAATTCGAGCAGCATCTCTGTATCAATGGTTAACCCGTACAGTTCGAATATGTCGCCCCGCACCCCACAAGTTACAGACCGTGCTTTCACCTACCTAGACAGCACTTTGCCTCATCCGTCCTACGTGCAGACAACGCCAGGCCCGAACCGCGAGAACTGACCGTGCTTACACCTCGAGGGTAGCACTTTGACTCATCAAGTCTCCCGTTCTGTCGACCACCCCGACCGTGGACGCACCCGTGCTTACACTGTGGGCAGCACCTTGCGCAACGGTTGTCCTGACAAATCCCAAAACGTGGCCATCCCTGTGAGACTTGCGTAGCTGACCGGCTAGTCGGCTCTGATACCACATGTTGCGTCGGCACCTCAAAGGGCGCTGGGACTTGAGCGGTTTTCCCAACACGCGCTTAAGTCTAACATTCATCCATCATGCACTCACGTAAAAGCCGACTCAGAAACGTAACAAGCTTAACCATTCAGACTTAAGAAAACTGGAATCCCAACCAACCCGAAAGCCAAATCAGATACCGTCCCCAAAAGGTAACCAAAGGCAAAGACAAGCCACACATGAAACCCAAGGCATAGTGGTCGCTAAACTGACCAATTGGCATAGCGGCAAGCCCCATGTCGATGACAGGGACCCTTAGGCGCCAGCGACGCAAAAAGGTTGTAGTAAGGGTCCTTCCACTTGGACCAGTCCCGGAGGCGAAACCGAAATGGTAATCATCCCCAAGGATCAACTTTATTAGATTTGGAAGAGGTTACATTCATACATAGACTGACCGGTCTCGGGGCCACCAACACGTGCTGGGCATTGTGCCTGGCTTGTGCTGGTAGACGGAGCTGAGGCCTGGCGACTGGATTCCTGGCGCTGGTTGAGCTGCCCAAGTTTCTGTCTGCCGGACTCCCTCTATAGTTCTGCTGTGATTCGGCGCAACCCCTCTGGTTTGAAACATAGTGCTTTCTGGTAAAGCACGCTTTTTAGGACTTAGTTTTTATTTTGCTGATTAAGCCTGGCAGAATCAGTCTGGCTCCCGGATATGGGTCCCGGGAGCCGTCCCGGCGGCCGAATCAACTTGCTTTTCTGACTAGGCCATGACTCGAGTTCTAGAGCTAGCTCATGACTTGTGACTACTTGACTGGCTCACCACAAGTCGGAGGCTCAGTCCTTGACGTTCTAACTTGCTCTGGGACCTTAGAGAGTGTCACCCCTTTGAGTCTTACAAGGCACGCTGGGTGCACCTGAGTCCACTGCAGATTAATGGTGAAAGCACGGATGGTTGGATGTATGTTTCCCCGTGGGCTAATTCTGTGATAGATTTGTGTGGGCGCGGCTAGGCAAAGGTCCTACGTCCGGTCTCAGGGGGGTTTGTGGCTTGAGAGGGATCCTCTGTGTTTGCTTTTGGTTGGTATGTTCCGTTTGTTGTGTGCTTGCTTGGACACAAATGACCTGGTTCCTACTTGCCTCTCAGGTGATGTGGGCGTGCTAAGTTTGAGGAGGGGATATTTTCATTGAAGCTGATTTAATAAAGAAGAAAAGAGAGCTGTGGGGCTCGGCCGACAGAAGGGAGAGTTTCAAAAATAAAAAGGATTGAGGCGGTAATCTATTGGAAGTACACCACTTACTATAATGGAGGACCACCTTGATGAGTTACGAGCATTGACGGACGGAGAAGAGCTAGCTCGAGAATACAGCTCCCGCATGCATCGAGATGGCACCAGGTCCAAGTCGAGAAAGAAAGAGCGTATGCACTCCATAGTGGCGCCTCTCCAAGAAGAGATGGATGGCCCTTCTGAACCTACACCAAGAGACGAACCCTTGCCAGAGGCGCAACAAGACCTCTTTGAAGTGAAGATGCAGCAATACTTATCAAGCACAATGACGGCTATGCTTAGCGAGGTGAAGAAGGACAGAGAAATAGAAAGGAAAGAATGGCAAACATCCCTGTGAACCATGAACCTTACTCAATTTAACCTTGCTAGAGAAATGAGAGACGAGTTAACATAGCTCGAAGGCAGGTTTAAAGAGTTGGAGGCAGCTAGAGGGAATGCAGTGGTGCCTCCTCCACAGATACCAAGAGAACCACGAGCGTGAAATATGGAAGGCCCAAATAAGACTGCCAAAGTAAAAGCACCACCTACTTTCAAAGGAGAGCGTGACATTCGAGTTGTGGAAGATTGGTTGTTTCACATGGACCATTACTTCTGTCTGATGAACACTCCTAGGAGAAAGAAGGGACTTGGCATGAGCATATTTTGAGGGCTACACTACAAACTGGTACCGGATGGCAGAAATGCATTTCCAGACATGGGACGCATTCAAAACCGCGTTACGAGAGGAGTTACACATGAGATTGAGGACAGAATTATCGGGGCTCAAACAGAACGGGTCATTGCGAGACTAACTCAATAAATTCAGACAGAGTGTATGGGTTATTGAAGATATGTCCGAGGCAGACAAAACTCATTACCTATTGTCTGGAATGCAATCTTGGACCCGGCGTGTGATAGGCAGCTACATGCCTCATGATTTCAATTCAACTATTCGAGCAGCTGAAATGGTTTGTGATTATGAGAGCACATTGGCACCAGCTACTCCCGCAACCTCAACAAGAGTATTTAGTGGATCCAGATCGAGTCCGAGCTTCTTTTCAAGGGGGGACTCAGCTCCAAATGGCAACCAAGCCTCGAGTAGTGTGAACAAATTCCCAACAAAAACAGGGTTTGGCAACCAAGGCAACAATGGAGGGAACATGTTCAAGAGAAGAAACAATGTTGGACCTTCAGCTAGTCACAGCAACAGCTCACCAACAGTGGGCAGTTCCATGCATTGCTTCAACTGTCATCAGCAAGGTCACTCTTGGAGGTCATGCCCCAAACCATTGAATACGCAAATCATGGCTGCCATTGAAGGATTTGATAGGATGGAGAGAGAGGCATTTGACCAAGAAGATGGTGAACAGGATGACGAAGAGGACCCAGAAACGGATTTGACGGAGTCTGACCTGAATGCCTTACAACAGATAGGGGCACTTGCGGCGTATCGTGAACATCTTATGGCGACTCCTGCGAGAGGATCCAAGTTATTGTACCTGAAAGGCTGTATTCAACGCAGGATCATTTACTTCATGGTAGACCTGGGGGCGTCACATAACTACTTGTCAGAAAAACTGTCAAGGGAATTGGACATCCAATGTGAAGAAAATGTGACTCCTATTTGTGTGGAGACCGCGAAAGGTACAATAACCACTTGTAGATTGGCAACCAACTTACCAATCTCTCTGGGAGCCTGGAAGAATCGACTAACGTTCACAATCTTGAAGATGGATGCCTTCGACGCTATTTTGGGATTAAGCTGGTTTAACGAACATGTGGTGGCCTTCTTGGCAAAAGGGGTTAACGTTGTGTTATTATATAATGGCAGGAGACCTTGTGTCGTCAGAGCTGTGCCAGGGGACCAACTAGAAAAGAACGACACAAATGAACCTGAGCCAACCATTCCTCCCAATCTCATTCACCTCTTTAATGAAGGACAGCCAACAGTGACAGACCAACTGACATGGGAACAAATGGAGCCAACATTGTCTATAGTCTCTACATCAAAGGTGAATTCAAGTGCCGATGCAGAGCTCAAGGAGCTCACCTTGTGTGACCAAGCGAAAGCTCACTTCTTTAACGAAGGACATCCAACAGTGACAAACCAGCTAAAGCGAGGTCAAATGGAGCCAACATTGCCTGCAGTTTCTACATCAGAGGTGAATCTAAGTGCCGATGCAGAGCTCAAGGACCTCAACCTGGGCGACCAAACGAAATATCTAGAGTCCTAGTGGACTCATCCAGACGTGCGACGAAAACGACATATCTAAGGATTGAGGGAGCCGTAAGTACCTTTTTCTTTCATGTTAATAAAGTAAGCCGCATTTCTCATCGAGGAGTGAGCTTCAGTCTAATGTCTAAGTGCAGCAGCTTTACACAGGTTTTACGTAAGTGAACTAGATCCACAGTTTTCTTGTGCTGGATGCAAACACAATATCATTACTTCTCTTTACAGTTGGTCTCCTTTGGCCGGTGAATCAAGCCCGTGCCCTTGTATATGTGAATAAAGTTTGGCCGGTGAATTAAGCCTGTGCCACGAGTCTTAGGTTCTAGTTTGGCCCTGATGAGTACATCAGCTTTCTCAAACGAGGGGAGGATGTTGTAAAGCTAACTCGGGTTCACCCAGCGTGCCCTGTAAGACTCAAAGGGGTGACACTCTCTAAGGTCCTAGAGCAAGTTAAAACGTCAAGGACCAAGCCTCCGACCTGTGGTGAGCCAGTCAAGTAGTCACAAGTCATGACTAGCTCTAGAGCTCGAGTCATGGCCTAGTCAGGAAAGCAACTTGATTCGGCCGCCGAGATGGCTCCTGGGACCAGGCTTGCTAGGCTTAATTAGCAAAATAAAAACTAATTCCTAAAAAGCATGCTTTACCAGAAAGCACTGTGCCTCAAACCAGAGGGGGTGCGCCGAATCACAGCAGAACTATAGGGGGAGTTCGATAGACAGAAACCTGGGTAGCTCAACCAGCACCAGGAATCCAGTCGCCAGGTCTCAGCTCTCTCTACCAGCACGAGCCAGGCACAATGCCCAGCACATGTTGGTGGCCCCGAGACCGGTCAATCTTTGTATGAATGTAACCTCTTCCAAATCTAATAAAGTTGATCCTTGGGGATGATTACCATTTCGGTTTCGCCTCCAGGACTGGTCCAAGTGGAAGGACCCTTACTACAACCTTTTTGTGTCGCTGGTGCCTAAGGGTCCCTGTCATCGACATGGAGCCTGTCGCTATGCCAATTGGTCAGTTTGGCGACCACTATGCCTTGGGTTTCATGTGTGGCTTGTCTTTGCCTTTGGTTACCTTTTGGGGACGGATTCTGAGTTGGCTTTCGGGTTGGTTGGGATTCCAGTTTTCTTAAGTCTGAATGGTTAAGCTTGTTACGTTTCTGAGTTGGCTTTTACATGAGTGCATGATGGATGAATGTTAGACTTAAGCGCGTGTTGGGGAAACCGCTCAAGTCCCAGCACCCTTTGAGGCACCGGCGCAACAGGCTCCCTTTGGGATGTCTGGGCTACAACAGCACCTTGCACAACAGTTGTCCTGATGAACCCCAAACAATGGCCATCCCCCTGAGATTCACATAGCTGACCGGCAAGTCGGCTCTGATACCACCGGCCAGTCTGCCAATGTTACCAGAATCCAGCCGACGCCAAGTTCCTATGACTGAAAATCTTTCATCGGTTCTAGCGAAGTCCAGAGAGCTCAAATCGATGTGCAATCACCTCACACAATCTGGCATGATTATAGGAAGCCTGGGGATCAACAAATTCTAGAGAGCGAAAATGACCTTCTAGAGAGAGAAAATCCTATATAGAGAAAACGTGCTTTACCAGCCTGGGTAGAGTACTTGGTATGAGGGGAGGTGGCGAATCCCACCAATACTATAGGGGAGTGCGGGTTGCGACTCAGGACGAGCTTCAACCAAGTCTCAGCCTCCCTTGCCGGAAGGTTGTACTGGCACTCGCCTTGGCATGCCAGCGCCCCGGAGACTAGGGTTGGTCACACACTTGAAATGTAACCTTCCCAGATTTACCAATAAAGTGGGATTTTCCTCAAACTAAATCTGATTACCTTCTATGTTTCAGTGTTTGGTAAAAGCGCCAGTTGTAAGGCCGCTTCAAACTTTTTAATTTGGCACATAGTTGAGGGTCGTATCCCGGGACGCCAGCGGTATGCCGTCGGGACCATTCGGTCCGTGGCGCCAGCTGTATGCTGTCGAGACCATTTGGTCCAGGAAGTGGTTGTCTCCATATCTGTCGCGGCTTGTGATTCTCATTGTTCCTTGGGAAACGGGCTCCATGAACGTGAATGGGTTAAGCTCTTGGGGAACGTGAACGGTTAACCTTCTCAGATTTATCAATAAAGTGGGATTTTCCTCAAACTGACTCTGATTACCTTCTAGGTTTCAGTGTTCTGTAAAAGCGCCAGTTGTAAGGCCGCTTTCAAAATTTTTAACTTGGCACATAGCTGAGGGTCATATCCCGGGACGCCAGCGGTATGCCGTCGAGAGCATTCGGTCCGTGGCGCCAACGGTATGCTGTCGGGACCATTTGGTCCAGGAACTGATTGTTTTCATATCTGTCGCGGCTTGTGGTTCTGAGTGTTCCTTGCATGAACGTGAATGGGTTAAGCTCTTGGGGAACGGGCTCTAACCAGTCGGCTGAGTTGGATCGCTTGCTTGGGTGGATGTCACCTGTTTATGGCTGTCCAGTCTGGCGTGGTGCCAGGTTGGCTTCCAGCGCTCGTGACGAAGCTTTCAGTTGGTTAAGTTTGATGTGAGTCAGACCACTTGCTTGGAATGGATGTTACTCGTTTGTAACAAAGCTTTGAGTTGGTTAAGTTTGATGTATGTCGGGCGGCTTGCTTGGAGAGAAGTCACCCACATCGGGACACCCGATCTGGCATGGTGCCAGGTTGGATCTCAACGTTGGTTTTTGAACTTCCAGCTGGTTAAGTCGGATCGTTGTTGGCGAGTTGGCTGCTTGTATGTCAAGTGGGTTTGGACGGCAAGAGCTGAAGGCTGGGAACCACGACTTAGCTTCCCAGCCTTCAACTCTTGCCGTCCAAACCCACTTGACAAACAAGCAAGCAACTCGCCAACAACGATCAGACTTAACCAACTGGAAGTTCAAAAACCAACATTGAGATCCAACCTGGCGCCATGCCAGATCGGGGGTCCCGGTGTGGGTGACTTCCCTCCAAGTAAGCCGCCCCACATACATCAAACTTAACCAACTCGAAGCTTCGTTACAAACGAGTAACATCCATTCCAAGCAAGCGGTCTGACTTACATCAGACTTAACCAACTGAAAGCTTCGTCACGAGCGCTGGAAGCCAACCTGGCACCACGCCAGACTGGACAGCCATAAACAGGTGACATCCACCCAAGCAAGCCATCCAACTCAGCCGACTGGTTAGAGCCCGTTCCCCAAGAGCTTAACCCATTCACGTTCATGCAAGGAACACTCAGAACCACAAGCCGCGACAGATATGAAAACAATCAGTTCCTGGACCAAATGGTCCCGACAGCAGACCGCTGGCGCCACGGACCGAATGCTCTCGACGGCATACCGCTGGCGTCCCGGGATATGACCGTCAGCTATGTGCCAAGTTAAAAATTTTGAAAGCGGCCTTACAACTGGCGCTTTTACAGAACACTGAAACCTAGAAGGTAATCAGAGTCAGTTTGAGGAAAATCCCACTTTATTGATAAATCTGAGAAGGTTACATTTCAAGTGTGTGACCGAACCTAGTCTCCGGGGCGCTGGCATTCCAAGGCGAGTGCAAGGACAACATTCCAGCAAGGGAGGCTGAGACTTGAAATGTAACCTTCTCAGATTTATCAATAAAGTGGGATTTTTCTCAAACTGACTCTGATTACCTTCTACGTTTCAGTGTTCGGTAAAAGCGCCAGTTGTAAGGCCGCTTTCAAAATTTTTAACTTGGCACATAGGTGAGGGTCGTATCTCGGGACGCCAGTGGTATGCCGTCGAGACCATTTGGTCCGCGGCACCAACGGTATGCTGTCGGGACCATTTGGTCCAGGAACTGGTTGTTTCCATATCTGTCGCGACTTGTGGTTCTGAGTGTTCCTTGCATGAACGTGAATGGGTTAAGCTCATGGGAAACGGGCTCTAACCTGTCGGCTGAGTTGGATGGCTTGCTTGGGTGGATGTTACCTGTTTATGGCTGTCCAGCCTGGCGTGGCGCCAGGCTGGCTTCCAGCGCTCGTGACGAAGCTTTCAGTTGGTTAAGTCTGATGTAAGTCTGACCGCTTGCTTGGAATGGATGTTACTCGTTTGTAACGAAGCTTCGAGTTGGCTAAGTTTGTTGTATGTCAGGCGGCTTGCTTGGAAGGAAGTCACCCACATCGGGACCCCCGATCTGGCATGGCGCCAGGTTGGATCTCAATGTTGGTTTTCGGAACTTCAATGTTGGTTTTCGGAACTTCAAGTTGGTTAAGTCTAATCGTTGTTCGCGAGTTGGATGCTTGTATGTCAAGTGGGTTTGGATGGCAAGAGTTGAAGGCTGGGAAGCTAAGTGGTGGTTCCCGGCTCCCTTTGGGATGCCTGCGCTACATGTGGTATCAGAGCCGACTGGCCGGTCAGCTATGCGGATCTCACGGAAATGGCCACAGTTTGGAGTTCATTAAGACAACTGTTGTGCAAGGTGTTGCCCACAGTGTAAGCACGGGTGCGTCCACGGTCGGGGTGGTCGGCAGAACGGGGGACTTGATGAGTCAAGGTGCTGCCCTTGAGGTGTAAGCACGGTCAGTTCTCGCGGTTCGGGCCTGGCACTGTCTGCATGTAGGACGGATGAGGCAAAGTGCTGCCTAGGGAGGTGAAAGCACGGTCTGTACCTTGTGGGGTGCGGGGCGACATATTCGAACTGTACGGGTTAACCACTAATACAGAGATGCTGCTCGAATTCGGGTGTAAAGCACGGGTGGTTAGCTGCCGGTGCGGCATAGCTGCCGATCATTTAGCTATAAGGGCTATTGACCAAAAAGTGGTGGG
Source organism: Diphasiastrum complanatum (assembly GCA_029204225.1). Taxonomy (NCBI): domain Eukaryota; kingdom Viridiplantae; phylum Streptophyta; class Lycopodiopsida; order Lycopodiales; family Lycopodiaceae; genus Diphasiastrum; species Diphasiastrum complanatum. The sequence continues at coordinate 14,507,035 of CM055106.1, read as the reverse complement.
GCGTGACTGAGGCAATGTGCTGCTTAATGGTGAAAGCATGGATAGTTGGAGGGGTGTCCTATGTGGGCTGATTCCGTGATCGATTTGTATGGGCGCGGCCAGGCAAAGGTCCGTTGGCAGGACCATCTCAAAGGGGGACCTTGTCTTTGTTACTTGTTAGTAAACCTGCCTGAGTGTCCTACTTGTATGTATTCGTGGTGAGTCTTAGTACTCGTGCTTTGCCTGGTTTGCATGATTGCTTGTGACACAAGGAGCTGATGGCTCAAGAAGGAACCTTTTCTTTTGAAGGCTGAGGCCATCAAACAAAGAGGACTACAGAATCTGTGGGGGCGGATTTGCAGTTCAAGTACTCGCACGTGAACGGCAACGAAACGACTCAATGTTTGCAAAGGATGGATGGCTAGCCTGTTTCTTGGGTTAGCTTCATTTGCGACAACGCCCACCAGACGCAAGCAGGAAGTCAAAAGCTGTAAAGGGCAATTTCAGGAGAGATCTTCTATGGAGCAGTTGGTCTTCATTTTGGGATGGCCACCTTCGAAATTCAAACTCACTGAGCATGGGTGATATCCAGTATCAGTTGGGTTTTTCCTCAAAGGGGAAAAGACTAGGATCCTCTTCAGAGATTGGCAACAAGTTGGATCGAGCCATAATCCTAGTAGATGGGAAGCAAAGTGTTGGAAAGGATTTTTGTCCGAAGAACTCTACTCTAAGTCCGATCAGCTGATTTATTAAGTGGAGGGGAACTATCACACACACCTCTCTCTTGGGGCAAATTTTGAATGAAAGTTGATCAAAATGGGGGCAAATTCAAGGTGAACTAGCCATACTCACACGAGGAGACTGGCGTACTTTGGACCTAATAAGTTGACAAGTTTTTGTTGTGGAAAGGAAAGTTTGTTATAGGCTTTCTCTGGACCAGCAATGATGAGGAAACATATGAGTACGCTGGCTTGTGTTACGTGTAAGGCAGCTGATCAATGAAGGAACTGTGAAAGTTGAGTCTTGCATGAGAGACTTGGTATTTCGAACGGACGCTAAGGGACAGTTCGCGTTGAGATCGGACTAGTGCAAACTCTGGGTGCATGTGTCTGATTCAAAGAGAGCTACTTGAAGCCAAGCTCGATGTACACTTATTGTTTTGAGTGTGAGGCAACTGACCAGTGATGGAATTGTGAAAGTCAAGTTTTGCGCGACAAACATGGTGCTTCAAACAAACGCGAAGAGATAGTTCAGATGCGGATCAAACTGGTGCGACCCTTTGGCTTTCCACGAGGTCAATGGTTACATTTGGGCTGATTCAAAGAGCTACTTCAAGCTAAGTGAGAGGTGCATTGCGGAGTACTCAATCTTTGCCTACCTTAAAGAGCCAAGATGGAAAAGTATCAAGATCAGACTGGGATAAGGAGAGAAATCAAGGTGCAGAAGCAACAAGGCACGGAGTGGACCATAAAGTGGACAATCAAACGATAAATCCTTTGGCTCAGGGAGCCCTGATACCTGTGCGGAACTGAACAAATCTGGAGCTCAGGGAGCTCAACACAAAGTGCATCAAGGAGAAATCAGGAGCTCAAAGGAGTTCCAAAGTCGAAAGTCAGAAGCGACAGGGGCGAACATTTCAAAGAAAGGCCTCTGTCACCAGTTAATAAGGTTCTCGGGTTTTACGAAAGCGATATCAAATCTACGCTTTTCCCAGACAAAGATATATTTTCAAGTTATGTAATTTTTCAGTACAAAGAGCTGAGCCTCCGACTTGTGGTGTGCCAGCTTCAATGTTAATAAAAAGTGGCCAGTAAATTGAGTACTGTGCCAAGTAACTTAAATGTATAGTTATTTTAATTGGGAGACACCTTTACTTTAATCTGACATCTGATGAGGACATCAGATTTTATAAAGGTGGGGTGGATGTTGTAAAGCTACCTTGACAAGCTTTACTTCCGGCGCCAGGAGCGCCCCTGCTGCTTCCGGCGCCAATGGCGCCAGCATCGCTCCCAGTGCCACTGTGACAGAATCCAGCCGGCGCCAAGTTCCTATGGCTGAAAATCTTTGATCGGTTCTAGTGGAGTCCAGAGAGCTCAGATCGATGTGCAATCATCTCACATGATCTAGGAATGATTAAAGGAAGCTTGGAGATCAATAAAATCTAGAGAGAGAAAATGACTTTCTAGAAAGAGAAAATCTTAGAGAGAGAAAAACGTGCTTTACCAGCTTGGGTAGAGTGCTTGGTATGAGGGGGGTGCCAAATCACACCAATACTATAGGGGAGTGCGGGTTGCGACTCAGGGCGAGCTCCAACCAAGTCTCAGCCACCCTTGCTGGAATGTTGTCATGGCTCTCGCCTTGGCATGCTAGCGCCCCGGAGACTAGGTTCGGTCACACACTTGAAATGTAACCTTCTCAGATTTATCAATAAAGTGGGATTTTCCTCAAACTGACTTTGATTACCTTCTGGGTTTCAGTGTTCGGTAAAAGCGCCAGCTGTAAGGCCGCTTTCAAAATTTTTAACTTGGCACATAGCTGAGGGTCATATCCCGGGACGCCAGCAGTATGTCATCGGGACCATTCGGTCCGTGGCGCCAGCGGTATGCTGTCGGGACCATTTGGTCCAGGAACTAGTTGTTTCCATATCTGTCGCGGCTTGTGGTTCTGAGTGTTCCTTGCATGAACGTGAATGGGTTAAGCTCTTGGGGAACGGGCTCTAACATGTCGGCTGAGTTGGATGGCTTGCTTGGGTGGATGTTACCTGTTTATGGCTGTCCAGTCTGGCGTGGCGCCAGGTTGGCTTTCAACGCTCGTGACAAAGCTTTCAGTTGGTTAATTCTGACGTAAGTCAGACCGCTTGCTTGGAATGGATGTTACTCGTTTGTAACAAAGCTTCGAGTTGGTTAAGTTTGATGTATGTCGGGCGGCTTGCTTGGAGGGAAGTCACCCACATCGGGACCCCCAATCTGGCATGGCGCCAGGTTGGACCTCAATGTTGGTTTTTGAAACTTCAAGTTGGTTAAGTCTGATCGTTGTTGTCGAGTTGGCTGCTTATATGTCAAGTGGGTTTGGATGTCAAGAGTTGAAGGCTGGGAAGCTAAGTCGTGGTTCCCGGCTCCCTTTGGGATGCCTGCGCTACAGAAGTCACCCACATCGGGACCCCCGATCTGGCATGGCGCCAGGTTGAATCTTAATGTTGGTTTTCAGGAACTTCAAGTTGGTTAAGTCTGATCGTTGTTGGCGAGTTGGCTGCTTGTATGTCAAGTGGGTTTGGATGGCAAGAGTTGAAGGCTGGGAAGCTAAGTCGTGGATCTCGGCTCCCTTTGGGATGCCTGCGCTACATGTGGTATCAGAGCCAACTGGCCGGTCAGCTATGCGGATCTCACGAAAATGGCCACGGTTTGGGGTTCATCAAGACAACTGTTGTGCAAGGTGCTGCCCACAGTGTAAGCACGGGTGCGTCCACAGTCGGGGTGGTCGACAGAACGAGGGACTTGATGAGTCAAGGTGCTGCCCTTGAGGTGTAAGCACGGTCAGTTCTCGTGTTCGGGCCTGGCGTTGTCTGCACATAAGACATATGAGGCAGTGTGCTGCCATTAGGTTGGTGTAAGCACGGTCTATGCCTTGTGGGGTGCGGGGTGACATATTCGAATTGTACGGGTTAACCATTGATACAGAGATGCTACTCGAATTTCGGTGTAAAGCACAGGTGGTTAGCTGCCGGTGCGGGATAGCTGCCGATCGTTTAACTATAAGGGCTATTGACCAAAAAGTGGTGGGGCGTGACTGAGGCAATGTGTTGCTTAATGGTGAAAGCACGGATAGCTGGAGGGGTGTCCTATGTGGGCTGATTCCATGATCGATTTGTATGAGCGCAGCTAGGGAAAGGTCCGTTGGCAGGACCATCTCAAACGGGACCTTGTCTTTGTTACTTGTTAGTAAACCTGCCTGAGTGTCTTACTTGTATGTATTCGTGGTGAGTCTTAGTACTCGTGCTTTGCCTGGTTTGCATGATTGCTTGTGACACAAGGAGCTGATGGCTCAAGAAGGAACGTTTTCTTTTGAAGGCTGATACCATCAAACAAAGAGGACTACAGAATCTGTGGGGGCGGATTTGCAGTTCAAGTACTCGCACGTGAACGACAACGAAACGACTCAATGTTTGCAAAGGATGGATGGCTAGCCTGTTTCTTGGGTTAGCTTCATTTGCGACAACGCCCACCAGACGCAAGCAGGAAGTCAAAAGCTGGAAAGGGCAATTTCAGGGGAGATCTTCTATGGAGCAGTTGGTCTTCATTTTGGGATGGCCACCTTCGGAATTGAAACTCACTGAGCATGGGTGATATCCAGTATCAATTGGGTTTTTCCTCAAAGGGGAAAGACTACAATCCTCTTTAGAGATTGGCAACGAGTTGGATCGAGCCATAATCCTAGCAGATGGGAAGCAAAGTGTTGAAAAGGCTTTTTGTTCGAAGAACTCTACTCTAAGTCCGATCAACTGATTTTATAAGTGGAGGGAAACTATCACACACACTTCTCTCTTGGGGCAAATTCTAAATGAAAGTTGATCAAAATGGGAGGAAATTCAAGCTGACCTAGCCATACTCACACGAGGAGACTGGCGGACTTTGGACCTAATAAGTTGACAAGTTTTTGTTATGGAAAGGAAAGTTTGTTATAGGCTTTCTCTAGACCAGCAATGATGAGGAAACATATGAGTACGTTGGCTTGTGTTACGTGTAAGGCAGTTGATCAATGAAGGAACTGTGAAAGTTGAGTCTTGCATGAGAGACTTGGTATTTCGAACGGACGCTAAGGGACAGTTCGCGTTGAGATCGAACTAGTGCAAACTCTGGGTGCATGTGTCTGATTCAATGAGAGCTACTTGAAACCAAGCTCGATGTACACTTCTTGTTTTGACTGTGAGGCAACTGACCAGTGATGGAATTGTGAAAGTCAAGTTTTGCGCGACAAACATGGTGCTTCAAACAAACGCGAAGAGATAGTTCAGATGCGGATCAAACTGGTGCGACCCTTTGGCTTTCCACGAGGTCAATGGTTACATTTGGGCTGATTCAAAGAGCTACTTCAAGCTAAGTGAGAGGTGCATTGCGGAGTACTCAATCTTTGCCTACCTTAAAGAGCCAAGATGGAAAAGTATCAAGATCAGACTGGGATAAGGAGAGAAATCAAGGTGCAGAAGCAACAAGGCACGGAGTGGACCATAAAGTGGGCAATCAAACGATAAATCCTTTGGCTCAGGGAGCCCTGATACCTGTGCGGAACTGAACAAATCTGGAGCTCAGGGAGCTCAACACAAAGTGCATCAAGGAGAAATCAGGAGCTCAAAGGAGTTCCAAAGTCGAAAGTCAGAAGCGACAGGGGCGAACATTTCAAAGAAAGGCCTCTGTCACCAGTTAATAAGGTTCTCGGGTTTTACGAAAGCGATATCAAATCTATGCTTTTCCCAGACAAAGATATATTTTCAAGTTATGTAATCTTTCAGTACAAAGAGCTGAGCCTCCGACTTGTGGTGTACCAGCTTCAATGTTAATAAAAAGTGGGCAGTAAATTGAGTACTGTGCCAAGTAGCTTAAATGTATAGTTATTTTAATTGGGAGACACCTTTACTTTAATCTGACATCTGATGAGGACATCAGATTTTATAAAGGTGGGGTGGATGTTGTAAAGCTACCTTTACAAGCCTTACTTCCGGCGCCAGCAGCGCCCCTGCTGCTCCCGGCTCCAATGGCGCCACTGTGACCAGAATCCAGCCGGCGCCAAGTTCCTCTGGCTGAAAATCTTTGATCGGTTCTAGCGGAGTCCAGAGAGCCTAGATCGATGTGCAATCACCTCACACGATCTAGGCATGATTAAAGGATCAATAAAATCTAGAGAGAGAAAATGACTTTCTAGAAAGAGAAAATCCTAGAGAGAGAAAAAACGTGCTTTACCAGCTTGGGTAGAGTGCTTGGGGGGGTGTCGAATCACACCAATACTATAGGGGAGTGCGGGTTGCGACTCAGGGCGAGCTCCAACCAAGTCTCAGCCTCCCTTGCTGGAATGTTGTCATGGCTCTCGCCTTGGCATGCTAGCGCCCCGGAAACTAGGGTTGGTCACACACTTGAAATGTAACCTTCTCAGATTTATCAATAAAGTGGGATTTTTCTCAAACTGACTCTGATTACCTTCTGGGTTTCAGTGTTCGGTAAAAGCGCCAGTTGTAAGGCCGCTTCCAAATTTTTAAGTTGGCACATAGCTAAGGGTCGTATCCCGGGACGCCAGCGGTATGCCGTCGGGACCATTCGGTCCGTGGTGCCAGCGGTATGCTGTTGGGAACATTTGGTCCAGGAACTGGTTGTTTCCATATCTGTCATGGCTTGTGGTTCTGAGTGTTCCTTGCATGAACGTGAATGGGTTAAGCTCTTCGGGAACGGGCTCTAACCAGTCGGCTGAGTTGGATGGCTTGCTTCGGTGGATGTTACTTGTTTATGGCTGTCCAGTCTGGCGTGGCGCCACGTTGGCTTCCAGCGCTCGTGACGAAGCTTTCAGTTGGTTAAGTCTGATGTGAGACAGACCACTTGCTTGGAATGGATGTTACTCGTTTGTAACAAAGCTTCGAGTTGGTTAAGTTTGATGTATGTCGGGCGGCTTGCTTGGAGGGAAGTCACCCACATCGGGACCCCCAATCTGGCATGGCGGCAGGTTGGATCTCAATGTTGGCCTTTGGAACTTCAAGTTGGTTAAGTCTGATCGTTGTTGGCGAGTTGGCTGCTTTTATGTCAAGTGGGTTTGGATGGCAAGAGTTGAAGGCTGGGAAGCTGTTGTAAAGCTGACTCAGGTGCACCCAACGTGCCCTGTAAGACTCTAAGAGGTGACACTCCCTAAGGTCCCAGAGCAAGTTAGAACGTCAAGGACTGAGCCTCCGACCTGTGGTGAGCCAGTCAAGTAGTCACAAGTCATGAGCTAGCTCTGGAGCTCGAATCATGGCCTAGTCAGGAAGCAAGTTGATTCTGCCAGCGGAACGGCTCCCGGGGACCCATGTCCGGGAGCCAGACTGATTCTGCCAGGCTTGCCAGGCTTAATCAGCAAAATAAAAACTAAGTTCCAAAAAGCGTGCTTTACCAGAAAGCACTATGTTTCAGAACAGAGGGGGTGCGTCGAATCACAGCAGAACTATAGGGGGAGTCCGGTAGACAGAAACTTGGACAGCTCAACCAGCACCAAGAATCCAGTCGCCAGGTCTCAGCTCCCTCTACCAGCACGAGCCAGGCACAATGCCCAGCACGTGTTGGTGTCCCAGAGACCAGTCAGTCTATGTATGAATGTAACCTCTTCCAAATCTAATAAAGTTGATCCTTGGGGATGATTACCATTTTGGTTTCGCCTCCGAGACTGGTCCAAGTGGAAGGACCCTTACTACAACCTTTTTGCGTCGCTGGCGCCTAAGGGTCCCTGTCATCGACATGGGGCTTGCCGCTATGCCAATTGGTCAGTTTGGCGACCACTATGCCTTGGGTTTCATGTGTGGCTTGTCTTTGCCTTTGGTTACCTTTTGGGGACGGATTCTGAGTTGGCTTTCGGGTTGGTTGGGATTCCAGTTTTCTTAAGTCTGAATGGTTAAGCTTGTTATGTTTTTGAGTTGGCTTTTACGTAAGTGCATGATGGATGAATGTTAGACTTAAGCGCATGTTGGGAAAACCGCTCAAGTCCCAGCGCCCTTTGAGGCGTCGGCGCAACATGTGGTATCAGAGCCGACTAGCCGGTCAGCTACGCAAGTCTCACAGGGATGGCCACGGTTTGGGATTTGTCAGGACAACCGTTGCGCAAGGTGCTACCCACAGTGTAAGCACGGGTGCGTCCACGGTCGGGGTGGTCGGCAGAACGGGGGACTTGATGAGTCAAAGTGCTGCCCTCGAGGTGTAAGCACGGTCAGTTCTCACGGTTCGGGCCTGGCACTGTCTGCATGTAGGACGGATGAGGCAAAGTGCTGCCTAGGTAGGTGAAAGCACGGTCTGTTCCTTGTGGGGTGCGGGGCGACATATTCGAACTGTACGGGTTAACCATTGATACAAAGATGCTGCTCGAATTCGGGTGTAAAGCATGGGTGGTTAGCTGCCGGTGCGGGATAGTTGCCGATCGTTTAGCTATAAGGGCTATCGACCAAAAAGTGGTGGGGCGTGACTGAGGCAATGTGCTGCTTAATGGTGAAAGCACGGATGGTTGGATGGATGTTTCCCCGTGGGCTAATTCTGTGATAGATTTGTGTGGGCGCGGCTAGGCAAAGATCCTACGTCCGGTCTCAAGGGGAATGTGACTTGAGAGGGATCCTCTGTTTAGCTTTGGTTGGTATGTTCGTTTGTGGTGTGCTTGCCTGGACCTGAATTATCCCTGACTACTTGTTTTGATCCAGGTGATCTGATCTAGTTGGGAGTTGTGAGAGGAGCTTACATTTATGAGTGGACGACGCACAAGTATGGAAAGGAACTTCCATGGGGCCACCCCCAAGATTGGTTCAAGATTGTTATTCTTATCAGGAAAGATCGCGGGGAGGAAGTCAGATTTCATGATCGACTCCGGAGCTTCACATAACTATATCTCAAGGAGCGTAGTGGAACAATTCAGCTTGCCGACCAAGAATGTTACATCTACTCTCAAGGTAGAAACAGCGAAGGGAGCACTAGATGCAGACAAAGCGACATTGAACATCCCGGTGCAGATTGGAAGATGGAAGGCTAAACTTAGCTTTGTGATTTTAGAGATGGATTCCTTCGATGTGATTTTGGGCCTCCCTTGGTTAAATGAACACTGTATCGCAGTTCTGGGTAGGAGCTCAAACTTGGTCCTCTTGGATTATAAGGGACAAATCTGCGTGACAAAAGCCCTGCCCAGAGGAAATGCTAAGGATACCGATATTGAACAAAATCTGGTTGCAGCATTAGTGATGAAAAGAATGGCGAAAGGAAAAAGGTCAAAGTGCTTTCTTTGCATCTGTCGAGAAGTCCCAGAAGGGAAAAGCGTGCGACAAGAAAACTTGCCAAAAGAAGTGGCAGATCTGTTAGAAGAATTTAGCGATGTGTTCCCGAAGGAACTCCCAGCTAAGCTACCTCCTCGAAGACCAATGGACCATAAAACTGAGTTGGTACCAGGAACAGAGCCAACTTCATGAGCACCCTACAGAATGTCACAAGAAGAGTTGGCGGAACTGAAATGACAACTTCGTGAATTGATAGACAAAGGTTTTATTAGACCTAGCGCTTCACCTTTTGGATCCCCAGTGTTGTTTGTGGAAAAGGCGGACAAAACTCTTCAAATGTGTGTGGATTATCGCATGCTTAACAAGAGTACCATCAAGAACAAGTACCCCATGCCTAGAATTGATGACCTATTCGACCAACTCAAACATGCCAAATACTTTAGCCGAATAGATCTCATATCTGGATATCATCAAATTCGAATAGCTAAAGGTGATGAGCACAAAACGGTGTTTCGAACGCGGTACGGGAGTCACGAGTTCCTGGTGATGCCATTCGGTCTAACAAACGCACCAGCCACTTTTTGCACGTTGATGAACAATATATTTCAAGACTGCCTGGATGAATTTGTCATTGTGTACATTGATGACATATTAGTATTTAGCCGGAACCTTAAAGATCACATTCAACATTTAAGGACAGTTCTCCAACGACTGAGGAGGAACTGCTTGTTCGCGAAAAGAGAGAAATGTGAGTTTGTGGTGGAGGAAGTTGACTTCCTTGGACATGTTATAGGCCACGGACGGATTCGAATGGATCCTAAGAAGATCAAGGCTATCTTGGATTGGCTAGCACCTAAAACTGTTCATGGCATCAAATCCTTTGTGGGCTTATGTAACTTTTACAGGAGATTCATTGAGGCATTTAGCAAAATTGTGGCACCACAGTTGGAGCATACCAAGACTCATCTGAAGATGACATGGACACCGGAATGTGAAGCAGCGTTCCAAGAACTAAAACGACGGATCACTCAAGAACCCATCCTTGCCTTACCGGACTTTAGCAAACCTTTTGAAATACATATAGATGCGTCGAACTTTGCTATTGGGCCGTGCTGATGAAGACGGAAAACCTGTTGCATATTTTTCAAAGAAATTGAGTGACGTAGAGCGACGATGGCCAACTCATGAAAAAGAAATGGTCGCAGTAGTTCAAGCAGTGGAGCATTGGAGACATTATGTGGCAGGAAAACCCTTTAAGGCGTTCACTGATAATGTATCACTCAAGTACTTCTCATCCCAAGGTATGCTCACGCCGAAGCAAATGCGATGGCAAAACTTTCTCTCAAAATTCAATATAGACATTTTACACACGGCGGGAAAGAACAATGTGGTGGCGGACGCACTAAGTAGACAGGAACACTTGCTGGCAACAGTGAAAACTCAGGTGACTGGCCTACTCCAAGAAATCAGGGAGAATTATGGTGTAGATGCGTTGGCGAAGGACTTAATGATCGAATTCCAACTGGGAAAGCCTCATAAACATTTCACTTGGAAAGATCAAATGGTTGTTTATAAACAACGCGGAGTATATGTCCCAGACAACATCAACCTGAGGAAGAAAGTCTTGCGAGAACATCATGACGTACTAGCCGCCGGGCATCCAGGGGTGAATCGCATGTATGAACTTCTCAAAAGAGGCTTCTATTGGCCAAGTATGTGGGCAGACGTTGAATCCTATGTGCAAACATGCCCGACATGTCAACAAGTGAAGGTGGAACCGCTAGCTCCGGCTGGACTACTCCAACCATTACGGGTACCAGCATACCCATGGGATTCGGTGACCATGGATTTTATTGTTCAACTACCACGGTGCCAAGGATTCGACTCAATTTATGTGGTGGTTGACCAGTTTTCAAAGCAAGTTCATCTAGTACCAACTAAAAGTTCAGTGACAGTTGAAGAAGTGGCAAGGTTATTTTTCAAATGTGTTTTCAAATACCACGGCCTGCCTAGAACGATTATTTCTGACCGAGACACCAAGTTCGTCTGAAAGTTTTGGACTTGTCTATTTCGCCTCGTGGGAACCGGATTGAATTTCAGTACTGCATATCACCCTCAGACAGATGGGCAAACGGAGCGAGTCAATCGACAGATTGAACAATATTTACGAAATTATGTCGCTTGGGACCAATCCGATTGGGTCAACTACTTGGATATTCTCAAGTTTGCACATAACAACCAAGTGAACAGATCTACTGGAAGGGCACCCTTCGAGATAAGCAATGGTCGGCTACCGATTGTTCCAAGCTCTTTTCTTACAGGCGTGCAGGAAACACTAGTACCCACTGTAGAGGAATTCATCAATGAGTGGCACACAAAGCTGACAGAGGTGAAGGCATTTTTAGAGCAGTCACAAAGGAGTATGGCAGCTGACGTAAACCCACATCGACGAGAACTAGAATTTGAGGAAGGTGATCAAGTATGGCTGAACACAAAGAACATTGCGTTACCAAAAGGTTTGTATCATAAGTTCGCTCAACCTTATGCGGGACCATATTATGTCACCAAGAAGATCAACCCAGTGGCTTACCAATTAGCGCTACCATCCAGCTTGGATATACACAATGTGTTTCATATCTCATTACTCAAACGGTACAAACCAGATGAGCGATTTGATCGGCAACACGAACTCCGTCACCCACCAACGGCACTTGATGATACGAAGAGGCAGCTTGTACCAGAACAAATATTGACACATAGAAAGCGAACTGGCGTTCAACGTGAATATCTAGTGAAGTGGCTACGGGCTCCACTTATTGAGGCTTCTTGGGAGTACGAAGACAAACTTAAGGAGGGAGCCCCTGAAGTACTAGCAGATTATCTGCAGAAGAACCAACGCAATAACCGTTTTCCCAGATCGGCACACAAAGCACTACCTGGCGGCATGCCTCTTACATAAACATTCATGGCCATTCTGAAGTTCAAGGAACTTCCCGGTATCTTTCTTAAGTTTGCCAATAAATCACTTGCAGCTTTACACAGGTTTTACGTAAGTGAACTTTATCTACACTTTTCCTGTGCTACTGCCAATGTATTTTGTAATTCAAAGTTGTTAAGGCCGGTGAATTAAGCCCGTGCCATACGTCCTAGGTCTAGTTTGGCCCTGATGAGGACATCAGCTTTTTCAAACGAGGGGAGGATGTTGTAAAGCTGACTCAGGTGCACCCAACGTGCCCTGTAAGACTCTAAGGGGTGACACTCCCTAAGGTCCCAGAGCAAGTTAGAACGTCAAGGACTGAGCCTCTGACCTGTGGTGAGCCAGTCAAGTAGTCACAAGTCATGAGCTAGCTCTGGAGCTCGCGTCATGGCCTAGTCAGGAAAGCAGGTTGATTATGCCACCGGAACGGCTCCCGGGACCCATGTCCGGGAGCCAGACTGATTCTGCCAGGCTTGCCAGGCTTAATCAGCTAAATAAAAACTAAGTCCCAAAAAGCGTGCTTTACCAGAAAGCACTATGTTTCAGAACAGAGGGGGTGCACCGAATCACAGCAGAACTATAGGGGGAGTCTGGCAGACAGAAACTTGGGCAACTCAACCAGCGCCAGGAATCCAGTCGCCAGGTCTCAGCTCCCTCTACCAGCACGAGCCAGGCACAATGCCCAGCACGTGTTGGTGGCCCCGAGACCGGTCAGTCTATGTATGAATGTAACCTCTTCCAAATCTAATAAAGTTGATCCTTGGGGATGATTACCATTTCGGTTTTGCCTTCGGGACTGGTCCAAGTGGAAGGACCTTTACTACAACCTTTTTGCGTCGCTGGCGCCTAAGGGTCCCTGTCATCAACATGGGGCTTGCCGCTATGCCAATTGGTCAGTTTGGCGACCACTATGCCTTGGGTTTCATGTGTGGCTTGTCTTTGCCTTTGGTTACCTTTTGGGGACGGATTCTGAGTTGGCTTTCGGGTTGGTTGGGATTCCAGTTTTCTTAAGTCTGAATGGTTAAGCTTGTTACGTTTCTGAGTTGGCTTTTACGTAAGTGCATGATGGATGAATGTTAGACTTAAGCGCGTGTTGGGGAAACCGCTCAAGTCCCAGCGCCCTTTGAGGCGCCGGCGCAACAGAAGCTAAGTCGTGGTTCCCGGTTCCGTTTGGGATGCCTGCACTACAGTCACACACTTGAAATGTATCCTTCTCAGATTTATCAATAAAGTGGGATTTTCTTCAAACTGACTCTGATTACCTTCTGGGTTTCAGTGTTTGGTAAAATCGCCAGTTGTAAGGCCGCTTCCAAATGTTTAAGTTGGCACATAGCTGAGGGTCGTATCCTGGGACGCCAGCGATATGCCGTCAGGACCATTCGGTCCGTGGCACCAGCGGTATGCTGTCGGGACCATTTGGTCCAGGAACTGGTTGTTTCCATATCTGTCGCGGCTTGTGGTTCTGAGTGTTCCTTGCATGAACGTGAATGGGTTAAGCTCTTGGGGAACGGGCTCTAATGTAACGCAGGCATCCCAAAGGGAGCCGGGAACCACGACTTAGCTTCCCAGCCTTCAACTCTTGCCATCCAAACCCACTTGACATACAAGCAGCCAAGTCGCCAACCACGATCAGACTTAACCAACATGAAGTTCCGAAAACCAACATTGAGATCCAACCTAGTGCCATGCCAGATGGGGGGGTCCCGATGTGGGTGACTTCCCTCCAAGCAAGCCGCCCGACATACATCAAACTTAACCAACTCGAAGCTTCGTTACAAACGAGTAACATCCATTCCAAGCAAGCAGTCTGACTTACATCAGACTTAACCAACTGAAAGCTTCTTCACGAGCGCTGGAAGCCAACCTGGCGCCACGCCAGACTGACACGTCCACCCAAGAAAGCCATCCAGCTCAGCCGACAGGTTAGAGCCCGTTCTCCAAGAGCTTAACCCATTCACGTTCATTCAAGGAACACTCAGAACCACAAGCCGCGACAGATATGGAAACAACCAGTTCCTGGACCAAATGGTCCGGACAGCATACCGTTGGCGCCGCGGACCGAATGGTCCCGACGGCATATCGCTGGCGTCCCAGGATACGACCCTCAGCTATGTGCCAAGTTAAAAATTTGGAAGCGGCCTTACAACTGGCGCTTTTACCGAACACTGAAACCCAGAAGGTAATCAGAGTCAGTTTGAGGAAAATCCCACTTTATTGATAAATATGAGAAGGTTACATTTCAAGTGTGTGACCGACCCTAGTCTCCGGGGCGCTAGCATGCCAAGGCGAAAGCCATGACAACATTCCAGCAAGGGAGGCTGAGACTTGGTTGGAGCTCGCCCTGAGTTGCAACCCGCACTCCCCTATAGTATTGGTGTGATTCGGCACCCCCCCCTCATACCAAGCACTCTACCCAAGCTGGTATAGCACGTTTTTCTCTCTCTAGGATTTTCTCTTTCTAGAAAGTCATTTTCTCTCTCTAGATTTTATTGATCCCCAGGCTTCCTTTAATCATGCCTAGATCGTGTGAGGTGATTGCACATCGATCTGAGCTCTCTGGACTCCGCTAGAACCGATCAAAGATTTTCAGCCATAGGAACTTGGCGCCGGCTGGATTCTGGTCACAGTGGCACCGGGAGCAGCAGGGGCGCTGCTGGCGCCGAGGACATAGCTGGCGCCGATGGCGCCGGAAGTAAAGCTTGTAAAGGTAGCTTTACAACATCTAACCTCTCGGCTGAGTTGGATGGCTTGCTTGGGTAAAAGTTACCTGTTTATGGCTGTCCAGTCTGGCGTGGCGCCAGATTGGCTTCCAGTGCTCGTGACGAAGCTTTCAGTTGGTTAAGTCTGATGTAAGTCAGACCGCTTGCTTGGAATGGATGTTACTCATTTGTAATGAAGCTTCGAGTTGGTTAAGTTTGATGTATGTCGGGCGGCTTGCTTGGAGGGAAGTCACCCACATCGGGACCCCCTATCTGGCATGGAGCCAGGTTGGATCTTAATGTTGGTTTTCAGGAACTCAAGTTGGTTAAGTCTGATCATTGTTGGCGAGTTGGCTGCTTGTATGTCAAGTGGGTTTGGAAGGCAAGAGTTGAAGGCTGGGAAGCTAAGTCGTGGATCCCGGCTCACTTTGGGATGCCTACACTACACTAAAGAACCAATTATTTTTATAATCCGAAATGGTCTACAATATCTGGTAGACAATTTATAATGCTTCCTCATACACATAGTCTTAGAATCCTTAGGTATTCTAAGATATACCCAGTCATCAACTTTAAAATCTCTGGGAGACCTCTTAAGATCAGCATAGTGCTTAGCTCTATCCTAAGCACTCTGGATACAGTCACGGGCCACATGCAACATTTCACACATATTATGCAAGAAATCTGGAACTTTCTGGATCTTAACAGACTTCGTCTCCACATTTACTAGAGATCTAGGTTGAAAACCATGCGTCATCATAAACAGACTAAAACCAGTAGCAGAATGTCTCCTACTGCTATAAGCAAACTCAATCAAAGGATCGTAATCTTCACACTGAGATTGCCTGTGAGACCCATATATTCTCAACATATCCTCCATAGTTTGATTAGTTCTCTCAGTTTGGCCATTTGATTCTGTCAGAAATAGTGAACTCCTGCAACTTTGTCGCAGCACGAACAAGACACTAAGGTCGAACGAAAACGATTCGCAACAGTCAACGTGTCTTTGACTCAAAGCACGAACGATTCACGAATCATTCACGAATCGCAAACACACCTCCAGGACCACAAACCACAAAAGGAATGCAAAACGAAAACTACAAAAAGAAACGAAAAGAACAAAAGCAAACGGGAGATTATGAATTAAATGAAAAAAAATCTTTTGCGCTGCCAGCTGGCAGCTCAACGGGCTTCACGCCTAGCTGAAATGAGTAGCAACGACGACTAAAGTTGATTAGCGTTAACTAGTCTAGTAATTAGACGTTTAGCTATCTTGTAAACTCCACATAGTGGAGGTATAAACGATCCTTTCTATATCATAACGAAGTAATGAGAATACAGAGATCTGTAAGAGACAGAGAGAGACGTAGCGAATAGAGTAAGAAAGTAAAGACACCATAGCTATAACGCAGGCATCCCAAAGGGAGCCAAGAACCACGACTTAGCTTCCCAGCCTTCAACTCTTGCCATCCAAACCCACTTGACATACAAGCAGCCAACTCGCCAACAACGATCAGACTTAACCAACTTGAAGTTCCAAAAACCAACATTGAGATCCAACCTGGCGCCATGCCAGATCGGGGGTCCCGATGTGGGAGACTTCCCTCCAAGCAAGCCGCCCGACATACATCAAACCTAACCAACTCGAAGCTTCGTTACAAACGAGTAACATCCATTCCAAGCAAGCGGTCTGACTTACATCAGACTTAACCAACTGAAAGCTTCGTCACGAGCGCTAGAAGCCAACCTGGCGCCACGCCAGACTGGACAGCCATAAACAGGTAACATCCACCCAAGCAAGCCATCCAACTCAGTCGACAGGTTAGAGCCTGTTCCCCAAGAGCTTAACCCATTCACGTTCATGCAAGGAACACTCAGAACCACAAGCCGTGACAGATATGAAAACAACCAGTTCCTGGACAAAATGGTCCCGACAGCATACCGCTGGCGCCGCGGACCGAATGGTCCCGATGGCATACCGCTGGCGTCCCGGGATATGACCCTCAGCTATGTGCCAAGTTAAAAATTTTGAAAGCGGCCTTACAACTGGCGCTTTTACCGAACACTGAAACCCAGAAGGTAATCAGAGTCAGTTTGAGGAAAATCCCACTTTATTGATAAATCTGAGAAGGTTACATTTCAAGTGTGTGACCGACCCTAGTCTCCGGGGCGCTAGCATGCCAAGGCGAGAGCCATGACAACATTCCAGCAAGGGAGGCTGAGACTTGGTTGGAGCTCGCCCTGAGTCGCAACCCGCACTCCCCCTATAGTATTGGTGTGATTCGGCACCCCCCCCCCATACCAAGCACTCTACCCAAGCTGGTAAAGCACATTTTTCTCTCTCTAGGATTTTCTCTTTCTAGAAAGTCATTTTCTCTCTCTAGATTTTATTGATCCCCAGGCTTCCTTTAATCATGCCTAGATCGTGTGAGGTGATTGCACATCGATCTGAGCTCTCTGGACTCCGCTAGAACCGATCAAAGATTTTTAGCCATAGGAACTTGGCGCCGGCTGGATTCTGGTCACAGTGGCACCGGGAGCAGCGCCGGCGCCGGGAGCAGCAGGGGCACTGCTGGCGCCGGGGACATAGCTGGAGCCGATGGCGCCGGAAGTAAAGCTTGTAAAGGTAGCTTTACAACATCCACCCCACCTTTATAAAATCTGATGTCCTCATCAGATGTCAGATTAAAGTAAAGGTGTCTCCCAATTAAAATGACTATACATTTAAGCTACTTGGCACAGTACTCAATTTACTGGCCACTTTTTATTAACATTGAAGCTGGCACACCACAAGTCGGAGGCTCAGCTCTTTGTACTGAAAAATTACATAACTTGAAAAAAATATCTTTGTCTGGGAAAAGCGTAGATTTGATATCGCTTTCGTAAAACCCGAGAACCTTATTAACTGGTGACAGAGGCCTTTCTTTGAAATGTACGCCCCTGTCGTTTCTGACTTTCGACTTTGGAACTCCTTTGAGCTCCTGATTTGTCCTTGATGCACTTTGTGTTGAGCTCCCTGAGCTCTAGATTTGTTTAGTTCCGCACAGGTATCAAGGCTCCCTGAGCCGAAGGATTTATCGTTTCATTGCCCACTTTATGGTCCACTCTGTGCCTTGTTGCTTATGCACCTTGATTTCTCTCCTTGTCCCAGCCTGATCTTGATACTTTTCCATCTTGGCTCTTTAAGGTAGGCAAAGATTGAGTACTCCGCAATGCACCTCTCACTTAGCTTGAAGTAGCTCTTTGAATCAACCCAAATGTAACCATTGACCTCCTGGAAAGCCAAAGGGTCACACCAGTTTGATCCGCATCCGAACTATCTCTTTGCGTTTGTTTGAAGCACCATGTTCGTCGCGCAAAACTTGACTTTCACAATTCCATCACTGGTCAGTTGCCTCACACTCAAAACAAGAAGTGTACATCGAGCTTGGCTTCAAGTAGCTCTCTTTGAATCAGACACATGCACCCAGAGTTTGCACTAGTCCGATCTCAACGCGAATTGTCCCTTAGCGTCCGTTCGAAATACAAGTCTCTCATGCAAGACTCAACTTTCACAGTTCCTTCAATGATCAGCTGCCTTACACGTAACACAAGCCAACGTACTCATATGTTTCCTCATCATTGCTGGTCCAGAGAAAGCCTATAACAAACTTTCCTTTCCACAACAAAAACTTGTCAACTTATTAGGTCCAAAGTTCGCCAGTCTCCTCGTGTGAGTATGGCTAGGTCACCTTGAATTTGCCCCCATTTGGTCAACTTTCATTGAAAATTTGCCCCAAGAGAGAGGTGTGTGTGATAGTTCCCCTCCACTTATAAAATCAGCTGATCGGACTTAGAGTAGAGTTCTTCGGACAAAAAGCCTTTCCAACACTATTCTTCCCATCTGCTAGGATTATGGCTCGATCCAACTTGTTGCCAATCTCTGATGAGGATCCTAGTCTTTTCCCCTTTGAGGAAAAACCCAACTGATACTGGATATCACCCATGCTCAGTGAGTTTCAGTTCCGAAGGTGGCCGTCCCAAAATGAAGACCAACTGCTCCATAGAAGATCTCTCCTGAAATTGCCCTTTCCAACTTTTGACTTCCTGCTTGCGTCTGGTGGGCGTTGTCGCAAATGAAACTAACCCAAGAAACAGGCTAGCCATCCATCCTTTGTAAACATTGAGTCGTTTCGTTGTCGTTCACGTGGGAGTACTTGAACTACAAATCCGCCCCACAGATTCTGTAGTCCTCTTTGTTTGATGGCATTAGCCTTCAAAAGAAAAGGTTCCTTCTTGAGCCATCAGCTCCTTGTATCACAAGCAATCATGCAAACCAGGCAAAGCACGAGTACTAAGACTCACCACGAATACATACAAGTAAGTCACTCAGGCAAGTTTACTAACAAGTAACAAAGACAAGGTCCCCCTTTGAGATGGTCCTGCCAACAGACCTTTGCCTGGCCGCGCCCATACAAATCGATCACAGAATCAGCCCACATAGGACACCCCTCCAACCATCCGTGCTTTCACCATTAAGCAGCACATTGCCTCAGTCACGCCCCACCACTTTTTGGTCGATAGCCCTTATAGCTAAATGATTGGCAGCTATCCTTGAATATACCACCCCCGTGGACGCACCCGTGCTTTCACCGTTAGGCAGCACATTGCCTCAGTAACGCCCCCACCAAATCTAGTCGATAGCCCTTATAGCTAAACGATCGGCAGCATTACCCCCAATCGTGGACGCACCCGTGCTTTCACCGTTAGGCAGCACATTGCCTCAGTAACGCCCCCACCAAATTTGGTCGATAGCCCTTATAGCTAAACGAATGGCAGCTATCCTTGAATATACCACCCCCGTGGACGCACCCGTGCTTTCACCGTTAGGCAGCACATTGCCTCAGTAACGCCCCCACCAAATTTAGTCGATAGCCCTTATAGCTAAACGATCAGCAACATACCACCCAAATCGTGGACGCACCCGTGCTTTCACCGTTAGGCAGCACATTGCCTCAGTAACGCCCCCACCAAATTTGGTCGATAGCCCTTATAGCTAAGCGAATGGTGGCCATCGCGAATATGTCACCCCGCACCCCACAAGGCACAGACCGTGCTTACACCATCCTAATGGCAGCACATTGTCTCATCTGTCCTACGTGCAGACGGCGCCAGGTCCGAACCGCGGAAACTGACCGTGCTTACACCTCAAGGGCAGCACTTTGACTCATCAAGCCCCCGTCCTGCCAACCACCCCGACCGTGGATGCACCCGTGCTTACACTGTGGGCAGCACCTTGCACAACAGTTGTCTTGATGAACCCCAAACCGTGGCCATTTCTGTGAGATCCGCATAGCTGACCGGCCAGTCGGCTCTGATACCACATGTAACGCAGGCATCCCAAAGGGAGCCGGGAACCACGACTTAGCTTCCCAACCTTCAACTCTTGCAATCCAAACCCACTTGACATACAAGCAGCCAACTCGCCAACAACGATCAGACTTAACCAACTTGAAGTTTCGAAAACCAACATTGAGATCCAACCTGGCGCCATGCCAGATCAGGGGTCCCGATGTGGGAGACTTCCCTCCAAGCAAGCCGCCCGACATACATCAAACTTAACCAACTCGAAGCTTCGTTACAAACGAGTAACATCCATTCCAAGCAAGCGGTCTGACTTACATCAGACTTAACCAACTGAAAGCTTCGTCACGAGCACTGGAAGCCAACCTGGCGCCACGCCAGACTGGACAGCCATAAACAGGTAACATCCACCCAAGCAAGCCATCCAACTCAGCCGACAGGTTAGAGCCCGTTCCCCAAGAGCTTAACCCATTCACGTTCATGCAAGGAACACTCAGAACCACAAGCCGCGACAGATATAGAAACAACCAGTTCCTGGACCAAATGGTCCCGACAGCATACCGCTGGCGCCACGGACCGAATGGTCCCGACGGCATACCGCTGGCGTCCCCGGATATGACCCTCAGCTATGTGCCAAGTTAAAAATTTTGAAAGCGGCCTTACAACTGGCGCTTTTACCGAACACTAAAACCCAGAAGGTAATCAAAGTCAATTTGAGGAAAATCCCACTTTATTGATAAATCTAAGAAGGTTACATTTCAAGTGTGTGACCGACCCTAGTCTCCGGGGCGCTAGCATGCCAAGGCGAGAGCCATGACAACATTCCAGCAAAGGAGGCTGAGACTTGGTTGGAGCTCGTCCTGAGTCGCAACCCGCACTCCCCCTATAGTATTGGTGTGATTCGGCACCCCCCCTCATACCAAGCACTCTACCCAAGCTGGTAAAGCACGTTTTTCTCTCTCTAGGATTTTCTCTTTCTAGAAAGTCATTTTCTCTCTCTAGATTTTATTGATCCCCAGGCTTCCTTTAATCATGCCTAGATCGTGTGAGGTGATTGCACATCGATCTGAGCTCTCTGGACTCCGCTAGAACCGATCAAAGATTTTCAGCCATAGGAACTTGGCGCCGGCTGGATTCTGGTCACAGTGGCGCCGGGAGCAGCGCCGGCTCCGTTGGCGCTGGGAGCAGCAGATGCGCTGCTGGCGCCGGGGACATAGTTGGCGCCGATAGCGCCAGAAGTAAAGCTTGTAAAGGTAGCTTTACAACAATAGTTGTGCATGAAAGTCTGCCAACGAGAAGAACACATCGTAAGAGTAGAGTGTCAATCCGCCGACGAGTGAGACACTGATGATCTCACTCCAAAACCAAACTAACAATATGGTCGTTCTATTTTCGTGTATATCTTTGTCTTGTGCTGTGTGTCTTGATTGCTAGAATAAAATATGTTCTGTGATAAGAGTCGAGTGTCCGGGATCCTGTAAGGACTTCCGCACGAAAAGATAATTCAAAGAAAGAAAATTGTTCACGATAAGAGAAGGAAAAGATGAACACGAAACAGTGTCACCTCTGCGACATGGTATCAGAGCCAACAGGTTATCACTACTGATATCCCAACAGTGATTCTTCCAGACAACACAATATGGCTACGACAATCCAGACCAGAGTAGCAATTAGTCTCGATGGTGCAAATTACAGAATCTGGAAATTCAAAATCAAAATACTCCTGAAGGGCGAAGGCATCTGGTCATTGACCAAGCTCTCAGAGGTGCAGCCTCCAGAGGGAGACCCAAGGAGAGCTAAATGGATCAGAAAGGATGAGCTTGCAATGGCGATCATCATTTCATCCATAAATGAAGGTCTACTCATGCAGATTGAAGACTACGAAAGCAGCCATGCAGCGTGGGAAAGATTAAAGCAGAAGTATGAAGTGAGCACTACAGCTTCAATCATGCACCTTCACAATCAGCTGCAATCAATACGGTGGGATGGCAACCAGTTGGATCAGCACGTTGAGAAGATCAGAACAATCTTCGCTCAACTCGCTGCCTCAGGACAGGAGCACCAGGTCCCAGCACCACAGCAACTGATGTACTTTATGAAATCTCTACCGACGTCCTATCAGCCGCTGAGAATGCTCATTCTGAGTCTACCAGATATGACATTCGACAAAGCGGTCAGTCTTGTCGCTGATGAGAGACTGATGAGAGACGAAGGAGAGGGAAGCAGTGATCAAGAGAAAGCTCTCTTTACGAAAGGAAAGAAGAAGAACAAAAACAAGCCAAGATTCAAAAAGACGAAGTCCTCGAATCAACAATCTTCTTCGTGCGATCATTGCCACAAACCAGGCCATACGGCCAACAAATGCTAGTTTAATCCAGCAATATCTTGTATGCACTACAAGAAGAAAGAGCATTTTGCAAGGCCAAGCAGAGCTGCCAGGAGCACTCTATGTGCCCTCACTCAGAAAGGATCTGTTATCTATTTCCAAGATGGCAGATCTAGGCATTCGAGTTTTTTTCGATGGCAACACTTGCTGTATGATCGAGAAGACGACAAACAAGTTGTTGACGGTCGGATGCAGAGAAGGAAATCTCTACTAGGCCAAAATAATCAGCAACTCTGATAGCATATTAAATGCTTCAGAAAATGAAGATCAGCTCTAGCATAGGAGAATGTATCATCTGAACATGCGGAGCCTGTATGACATGAGCACCAAGGACATTGTCACTGGTCTCAAAATATCAAGGCCCGAGACTGAGTTCTGCGAAGCTTGTCAGAAAGACAAGCAACATCGAAATCCGTTCACACGTGAGGGAAGGAGAGCCAAGGAAGTGCTTGAGCTCGTCCACTCTGATGTCTGTGGACCGATGAAAATAGATTCACTCTCAGGTTTGAGATACTTTCTAACGTTCATAGATGATTACAGCCGAATGACCACGATCTACTACTTGAAGAAGAAATCTGAAGTATTTGATTCTTTCAAGAAGTTCGTGGCATTCGTAGAGCGACACACCTCAAAAAGGATACAGATCCTTAGATCTGACAATGGGAGGTGAATACAAAAACACAGAATTCTCAAGATTCTGCGAAGAACAGGGGATTGAACACTAGTTCACTCCTGCATACACACCTGAATACAACGGTGTGGCAGAAAGAAAAAACAGAACGCTAGCCGAGGAGCCATATGCATGATAGCACAGGCTCAATTGCTAGGCCAATTCTGGGTCGAGGCAATAGCTGCAGCTGTACACCTGTAGAACAGATCTACAATGACAGCGCTGGAGAGCAAAACACCATACAAAATGTGGATAGGCAGAAAGCCCGATCTGTCATACGCACGAGTGTTTGGATGTGCAGCATACAAGCACATTCCAAAGGAAAAGAGAAGCAAGCTCAACGACAAATCCGAACAAACAATCATAGTCGGCTACTCGAATGGAACGCATGTGTACAGACTCTATGATCCAACCACGTAGAAGGTTGTTTCGAGCAGAGATGTAAAGTTCGACGAGTCCACATTCTCTGGACTGAAAGACGAAAGAGGCCATGAGATCTTCACATTGCTGCCTATTCAAGAGGGAGATTGAGGACAGACATCAAATCAAAATGCAGGCCCCCAGACTCCAGAGTAACAGGAAACAGAGGATCCTCCACGAACAAGAAATGTTCGAGCAGCGACGAAACAAACCTCGAAGGTCAACAAGACAAAAAAGACCTCCATACCGCTATTCTGACAATCTTCAATGGAGCGAAGACACGCAGTTTGAGTACTGTAGCTTCACAGAAGAGCCAGCAACATACCAAGAAGCTATCCAGAGTCCAGAGGGAGAATTCTGGAAATAGGCAATGTCAAAAGAGATCGAGTCGATGAGGCGAAACGAGACATGGACATTAGAGCCATTGCCAAAAAACAGAAAAGTAGTCGACTGCAAGTGGTGTACAAGAAAAAGCTGAAATCAGATGGCACCATTGGCCGCTACAAAGCAAGGCTTGTCACAAACGGCTACACACATAGATATGGTGTCGACTATTTCAACACATATTTGCCCATGGTTAAAATGACAAGCATAAGACTGCTCCTTGCATATGCCACATAGTACAATCTGGAAATTCACCAGATTGACGTGAAAACAACCTTTTTCCACGAAGATCTAGAGGAGAAAATTTTCATGAAGCAACCTGAAGGCTATGAAGACTCCGACAATAGACAATATGTCTGTCGATTGCAGAGATGCATCTACAGTCTAAAACAGGCATCACAAGCCTGGTACAAAAATTGATGGTCTTCCGAAGTCTCTAGACTTCAATCCTTCTCAACCAGACTGTAATGTCTACATCAAAAGAGTAGGAAAGGATTTTGTGATACTGACCATTTTTGTGGATGATTCGTTGATGATAAGAAATTCCTTAATGTTGATCAAAGACACAAAGAGTCAGATTTTTGAAAACTACGAAATCACAGATCTTGGAGAAGCAATAAAATGCCTAGGGTTGGAGATCAGAAGATAATCGAACAAATGGCGAAATACACTTGAGTCAGTCAGAATATGCTAGAAAAGTGCTGAAGCAGTACCACATGATGGACTGTAAAGCAAAAGCCACACCAATGATAGCTGGAGCCAAGCTCACGAAACATGATTGCCCAAAAACAGAAGAGGAAGAATAGAAGATGACAGGTATACCCTACCAGAACTTAATCGGTAGTCTGATGTACTTAACAGTTTGTACCAGACCCGATATGGCCTTCTCTGTTTACGCATTGAGCCAATTCTGTTCCAATCTTGGTCTAGCACATTGGAAAATGGCCAAACAAATCCTACAGTATCTGAAGGGTACCCAGAATATTGGATTCACCTACAGAGCTAGAGATGAAGAGAAAGGATTCGAGCTGCATCATTACAGTGATGCAAGCTGGGCGAGCTGCAAAGATGACAACAAGTCCATTACTGAGGATGTACAATAGTGTGCGGAGTTGCAATCAGCTGGATAAGCAAAAATCAAACCTTGGTAGCTCAATCCTCTTGCGAGGCTGAGTATGTCATAGCCTTGAAAGTGGCGAATGAGGTAGTGTGGCTACAAATGATGTTGGAGGCAATCGAGATACCACAAGAGGGGCCAAGCATGATGATGATGGACTCCTAGAGTGCCATCTATCTGTCCCAGGATCTTGTCTTCCATTCAAAGACAAAGCACATTCCTTTGAAGTACCATCACATTCGAGATTTGATCTCGAAAGGAGAGCTCCAGGTCCAGTTCATAAAGTCAGAAAGTATGATTGCAGATCTCCTCACGAAACTGCTCGACAAGCCACTCTTTATCAAGCAAAGAGAGGCAATTGGATTGAACGAACAAAGCTGCAAGATTCAAGAGGGAGTGTCAGAAATGGTGAACTCCTGCAACTTTGTCGCAACACAAATAAGACACGAAGGTCGAACGAGAACGATTCACGATAGTCAACGTGTCTTTGACTCAAAGCATGAACGATTCGCGAATCATTCGAGAATTGCAAACACACCTCCAGGACCACAAACCGCAAAAGGGATGCAAAACAAAAACTACGATAAGAAACAAAAAGAATGAAAGCAAACAAGAGATTATAAATCAAACAAATTTTTTTTTTTCGTGTTCCAGTTGCCAGCTCAATGGGCTTCACGCCCAACTGAAACAAGTAGCAATGACGAAGACTAACTAACTAGTTGATTAGCATTAACTAGTCTGGTAATTCGACGTTTAGCTATCTTGTAAACCACATAGTGGAGGTATAAACGATCCTCTCTGTATCATAACAAAGTGATGAGAATACAGAGATTTGTAAGAGACAAAGAGAGACGTAGCAAATAGAGTAAGAAAGTAAAGACACCATAGCTGTGCATGAAAGTCTGCCGAACATAGCGTAAGAGTAGAGTGTCAATCCGCAACGAGCGAGACATTGACGATCTCGCTCCAAAACCAAACTAACAATATGGTCGCTCTATTTTCGTGTATCTCTTTGTCTTGTGTTGTGTGTCTTGATTGCTAGAATAAAATATGTTCTGTGATAAGAGTCGAGTGTCTGGGATCCTGTAAGGTTTTCTGCACGAAAAGATAATTCAAAAAAAGAAAATTGTTTGCGATAAGAGAAGGAGAAGACGAACACGAAACAGTGTCGCCTCTGTGACAGATAAAGAACTCACATTTAGATTCTTTAGCATATAGTTTCTCTCATCTAAGAATATCTAAGATAGTCTCAAGATGACTCCAATGCTCCTTAAGTGTTCTACTATAGATGAGAATGTCATCTAGGAATACAACCACACACTTCCCTAGATATGGACAAAAAGGTCATTCATCATCTGTTAGAACGTAGCTAGTGGATTCGTCAACCCAAAAGGAAGCACGAGAAATTCATAATGACTGAATCTCATCCAAAAACCTATCTTTTGCACATCATTAGCGTGATATTCTAACCTGATGATTGTGAGAGATTTCAACTAGTTTAGTCTAGTTTAGTCACATTTTGTAAATTGTCAATAAGAGGCCAAAACTCATTTTAGACTTAGAGATAAACTTTTTGAAGTTATATTAGTTCATTCAATAAACATTTTTTGAAAGTGTGGAAAAGTTGGTAGTCGAGTTTGAGAGAGATTCAAATTTGAACTTTGGGTACATTGAATCTAGACCCAAAAATAGTAGGGTTTACATTCTGGAGGGAAAGCCAAGTGTCCAAATAGGGTTTGGAAACTCTATAAAAGGATGTAACTCATGGAGAGACACATCTTCTCTCTTATATCTCTCATTTCATCATTATACATGGTTCTCTTTGGGTTCTACTACTCATTGGTGCACTATCTTGGTGTTATCTTGCAATTCTATGTGTAGAATGATCATTTATTGCTATTTTTGGTTCCTCACGTATGAAATACAGTAGGGAACTGTAATTGTACGGACAGAAAACATATTTTATGTTTTGGTTCATGTTTGATCAGTATCTCTTAGAGTTTGCATCTCATTTTATATGTAAATGCTGATTTTTTTACATTGGTAGGATTGTTGGTTTGCTCCTTATTGTAATCAAAGATTTGGGACATGGATTGGATCTTGAATGATCTGAAATCCTTCACATGGTATTAGAGCTCTTGTGTTTCAGGTTATGAAAGGATCAGCCATCTTTAGCAAGGATTTGGAGGAGTTACCAATGCTAGAGCATGCTAGATTGATTATTACTCAAAAATCAGCATTCTTGCATGTGTAGAATTGATCTTTTGTAGGTCAAAACTCAATATAGGGTTATATACTTGATCAATTCCAATTTTACACTTGGATTACTGGATTTAGATGATTTTTGGTGAATTAGGAAGGTCTCATTGGAGTCTACAAGAAGATATATCAAGTTTCTAGAAACTGCATGTAGAATTTGAGATATTCAATTTTTTGTGATTTTGTCAAAACCCTAAATTTGATTGGATCTCTAGTTTGTGAGGTTACTGAACTTCATTTGAGTGTGTTTCAATCTTAGGAAGTGGCAAAAATCATTGGATTGAGGATAGATCATAGGTTGATCAAGATTTCACTATTCTATGTGTTGATTTTCTAGTTAGAAGTGCTAGAAGAGATTTGAGAGGTTCCATATCTTTGTGATTTCTTCTTGAGTTCATTTGTTGACATTCAACAGAGTGCTTTGTGCATTGGAACAGGTTGAAAGAGAAGATCGGGTCACTTCAACATGGCTACAAGTGGAGGCTTTATGTTGGAGAGCAATGATAGGCTTACCTCAATCAACTATTCTACTTGGAAGGTGAGGATGGAGTCCTTATTGGAGATGAATGAGTTGATGGAGATTGTCGCAGGTGTGGATGAGAGACCTCAAGCACCTCAAGATCAAGTGAGGTATGACAAGAGAGCAAATAAAGCTCTACACATGATTAAGATGAATGTTACCAATGAACTTCTCACGGAAGTTGGTAAGTGCACATCATTTTTGGAGGCTTGGGAAGCTTTGAAGAAGCTTTATGAATCCAAGTCTACATCAAGAGTGCTTACTCTTAGGAGGCAAATCTTTTCAAAGTTTGCAAAAGAAGGAGGAGAGTACTCATGCTTTTGTTTTGAGAGTTAAAGCATTCAATGATGAGTTAGCATGTATTGATGAAAGCATTAAGGAGGTAGAACTTGTTGAAGTTATACTTAATGGCTTGTTGGATGATCATGCTAATCTTGTTCAAAGTTTTGGTATTCAAAACTTTGCCAAGTATTGTGGATTTGCAAGAGATCTTGGTGAATGAGGAGTATAGGCTTCAATCAAGAGGAGGTGGATCTACATCAACATCTCATTATGAAGAGGATGCTATGTACATCAAAGGCAAGTTCAAGGACAAAGGCAAAGGCAAGTGGTCTAAAGGGCAAGATCAAGGTGAGACTTCTTCTTTTGGCAAAAAGAAAGATAAGTCTAAGTTGAAATGCTTTTATTGTGGAATCAAAGGGCATTTTTCAAATGAATGTTTAAAGAAGCAAAGAGATGAAGGTAGCAAGCAAATCAACTTTACTACTAATGATGAGGATCTAGGTGGTGGTGATTCTCTTTTGATGTGTTCTTTAACTCTAATATCAAGTGAAGGTGACAAAGATTCATGGTGGATTGATAGTGGAGCTAGTTCACACATGACTAGTCACAAGGAGTTCTTTACTTCTTTGGTCACTTATGATGGAGCCAAGAAAGCAATTCACATAGCCAATGGTGGTGAGTGTGTGATTGAAGGTACTGGTTCAATTCCTAGTTGTCTCTCTACTAATAGGAAAGCAAGACTTGATGGTGTTCTTTACATTCCTTCACTTTCAAAGAATTTGCTAAGTGTTGGTCAAATGATAGAGAAAGGATACATGGTAAAGTTTGGTGGTGATGCTTGTTTCATTACAAAGGAAGAAATCTTGGTTGCTAGGGGCAATAGACAAGGTAGCCTTTTCAAGCTTGATGCTTTTGTTATGGCTAACAAAAAGGATGGAATGGAAAAGGAGATTGGTCTCAACTTTCCAAAGTTACCTCTAGGCATCAATAAGATTGGTGGATCTTATGCAAAGTCTAAAAAGCTTCCTTATGCTAGATCTACGTCAAGATCTAATATGCTTCTTGGAGATGTTCATCTTTGTGCTAACTTGGCTAGTCTTGAGGATAATGATGGTGTTTCAATGGTTTTTCATGGCAAGTGCAAGCATGCAAAAGGTAAGGAAAGAGCTAACTTCATCAATGTAGGTGAAGGTTCTTCCTTGGAAAAGGTTGTTGCTAATGATTTATTTGATCATATGGAAAGAGATGTTGCTAGGTGCATGCATGAAGGAGGTGGTTCTTCTACATTCTTTTGTTATGATTCCAAGAAAGTCATTTTTCCAGCAAGAGGAGTCACATGTCTTCATAAAGAGAGTAGATAAAATGGTTCTATCAAGAGACTTGGTGAGGGAGATAGTCACAAGTCAAGAAGAAGAGAAGTATGTGAAGAGCTCAAAGTAGAATGTGCTTTGAATGATGTCATTGTTAATGATAGTGAGGAAGAATCATTATCATATGATTCATTACCTAAAACATTGAGTAGAAGTTCTTGTCTGAAAAAAGAGAGTACTTCAATCATCCTTATGTTGAAGATACTAATCATTTTTTTCATGGCTTCTAATGTCTTTGAGGTTTCTACTTCTTATGATGCAATCATTAAGAGGGAGTATTATGAAGGAAATAGCAATGGAAGATTGGTTCTCGGGAAGATCCAAGGCATGGATCTCACATCTCTTCATCAACTCAAAGGATTCTATGATTATGAATTGATCACTGTAGCAAGGAAGTGTTGTTCAAGTTTACTTTACTTGATCTATCTCATGTTTGAGCTATTTCATGTGGATGTGTGCAAACTGTCAAGATATGGACAAACTAGCTACATTGTCTTGCAATATCTTATTGTTGGAGTTGTACTAGCATTCTTGGCTGGTTTTGCTGATGGAAATGAAGCTATTGGAGACTCATTATATCACTCATCCATGATCAAGCTCTCAAGTTTTGAGCTACTTGATGTTAATGTTTGGAGATTGTCATTTTTTGGTGAATTCATGGTCATTTTCTTGTGTCAAGTAGATCTTGAAGATGGACTAGTGCAACCTACTTGGTTTATGGAGTCATGTGGTACTGGATTTGTATCATTAATGTACTCACCTACTCATGGATTTCCAAGGTTTGATGGTTTCTTGTGGCAAGATGGAGATGGAGGCTCATTCATGGAGTTTTATGGTAAAGACATATCAAGAAAGGAGAAAGTTGGAGACAAGCAAGCAAATGGTCATCACTCACATTTATTGTTTGGTTGGTATAATTTTCCAGAGAGTTCAAATTTTGAAACATGGAGGAATCATTTCATTCACATTCTATTTGGTTCTTCATGTTCTAGTTATATCTTGATGTGTAAAATTGATATAAGAAATAGTGAAGCATCCAATTTGGACACTATTCTCTATATCAATTATGAAAGATACTTTAGAACCTTATAAAGGAGATCTATACTTAGGATGGAGATCATTCTAAAGTTGGATCAAAGTTCTAATGTCAAAACTATGCCAAAACTAGTTGAAGAGGGAGTGTGAGAGATTTCAACTAGTTTAGTCTAGTTTAGTCACATTTTGTAAATTGTCAATAAGAGGCCAAAACTCATTTTAGACTTAGAGATAAACTTTTTGAAGTTATGTTAGTTTAAAATACATTCAATAAACACTTTTTGAAAGTGTGGAAAAGTTGGTAGTCGAGTTTGAGAGAGATTCAAATTACTTTGGGTACATTGAATCTAGATCCAAAAATAGTAGGGTTTACATTTTGGAGGGAAAGCCAAGTGTCCAAATAGGGTTTGGAAACTCTATAAAAGGATGTAAGTCATGGAGAGACATATCTTCTCTCTTCTATCTCTCATTTCATCATTATACATGGTCCTCTTTGGGTTCTACTACTCATTGGTGCACTATCTTGGTGTTATCTTGCAATTCTATGTGTAGAATGATCATTTATTACTATTTTTGGTTTCACACATGTGAGATACAGTAGGGTACTGTAATTGTACGGACAAAAAACATATTTTATGTGTTGGTTCATGTTTGATCAGTATCTCTTAGAGTTTGCATCTCATTTTGTATGTAGATGTTGATTTTTCTACATTGGCAGGATTGTTGGTTTGCTCCTTATTGTAACCAAAGATTTGGGACATGGATTGGATCTTGAATGATCTGAAATCCTTCACAATATCTGGTTCTAAGATCTATCTTTGTGAAGTATTTAGCTAAACCAATTCGATCTACCAGATCATCCATACGAGGTAGAAGATATTTTTTTTTAATAGTTACCTTATTCAACCTATGTAACGAGGGTCTCTCTCTCTCTCTCTCTCTCTCTCTCTCTCTCTCTCTCTCTCTCTCTCTCTCTCTCTCTCTCTCTCTCTCTCTCTCTCTCTCTCTCTCTCTCTCTATCTTTAAGCATGAAACATAGCACGTAAATTATAATCCTGCAAATTTAAGTAACAGGAATCAATTAGGATCCTACAAATAAGAGTAGCATGAATAAGGTAGCATGCAACGTACATAAATCAAGATACTACAAATTAGGGTATCATGAACTAGTAATCATGAAACATAAACAAATGGCATCGCACACGCACACACACACGCACATCCTAAATCCTAAAACTTAAACACACACGAAGAAAAAAGAAAGAAAGAACATAGTAGAGTGCTAATCAGAACTCCCGAATCGTATGATTATATCCAATTCCAGAATGTCACCATATGCCCCTCCCTTCGGCGTTTGGGCTTTCTTGTGGAACTTATTGTCCAACAAGAAACATTTGAACCATGCCTTTAATGGAAGAAAACAAGGGCTACACACATTCCTAGAATTGTGAGTGTTGATTACCTTTAACTCTTTCATGATCTCTCTCTCTCTCTCTCTCTCTCTCTCTCTCT
This sequence comes from Diphasiastrum complanatum, assembly GCA_029204225.1. Lineage (NCBI taxonomy): Eukaryota > Viridiplantae > Streptophyta > Lycopodiopsida > Lycopodiales > Lycopodiaceae > Diphasiastrum > Diphasiastrum complanatum. Next base: position 14,475,105 of record CM055106.1, on the reverse strand, counting down.
CTCTCTCTCTCTCTCTCTCTCTCTCTCTCTCTCTCTCTCTCTCTCTCTCTCTCTCTCTCTCTCTCTCTCAACTCTTTGCATTTGATTGTTTTTTGGATCCATTTGATGGTGGTTTTAGTAGCTCCTTTCATCCTTACTTCTTCGAATTCTTGACTCCGAATTCTGGCTCCAACCTCAGGATGTTCTGGACCCTCATATGATGCCACATCATTTACAAAAATATATTGAGAATCAAGAGTGGATCTGTAAAAGAAGCTATCATTGGTAATTTCAGATGAACATGATGCACTTGTTGCAACATATTGAGTTACAACTACTGGAATGGAAGAGGAAGAACTTGATGACATCGTAACCTTAAAAAAAACTCTAACTAAGACTTATGCTAAGCATAGATTAAAAAAAAACAGTTGACACAAAAAAACAAAATGTGCTTCACAAACTTATCATTATCCTATGCTGGTCCACAATAACATATCGCGCAGATTCCGACATGGGCGTCCGACATATGTTCAAAAATTTCATAATCCGTCGCAATCCGACACGTCGAAATACGACGTCCTAGTAAAAAATCCGAAAATCAGAGTCCGACAATTGGGAAATATGGGTGACAACCAATTTTTGAAAGGCACGTCGGAATCGACATGTCAGATTCTGACATTCAAACGTGGATATGACCTGGCATGTTTTTTTCAAAAAGAAAATTACATGTAATCCGATGGACTTCGGAATCCAACGTCCATGTCGGCAATCCGAAAGCCTGTCCACAACATCTGAGACCTATCGTCCGGGCCTGAATGGGCACAGACGTAACCTAAAATATTTAGAAAGCTCGTATTGTAATAAGACAAGCTCTGTTCGGATATAGCGAAGGCTCCAGTCTTCTTCAACTTCAATAATAGTCATGAGTTCATCATTGTATGTAATGTCAATTTGCTTTCTATTATTGTGTCCATCTTGTTCCATGTCTTGATCTAATGGTATCCATGTTATACCACTCTTTTTCCATCTTTGATAGTGAAAATTAAGGCTCAACGTTTGTCTTTCAATTTGATATCAAAAGCAAATGGAGTCTTTTTTTATTCGGCAATCTATTTCTCCGTTTGATTTATGGTCCCAATCTTTGTCCATAAGTTTTGACAATGTCTCATCTGACAAATCCTTACAAACAAATAATGTCGGTGTTCTATGCACATTTACAATTGAAAAAAAATCAACAAATACATTCAAAGAAATAAACCAACTTAATCGGACATTTTTGGACCCAATACTTATTTTCATAGAATTCTTTACATCAGTAAAGAGCTTGCATTGAAATGATTCTGAACAATATTGTCAAAGAGTAATCCATTCTTCACTATCCAAGCTTGGAAGTGGAAGGGCCTCAAGATTCCCAAATCTTTCATGTGTATCTAGAATGTAAAGTGACTCATAAAAAAAGATTCCACTATCCGCAAGTTCTTTTGAAAATCGGCCTTGGTATACAATTTTTTTATATCTGAATGTATGACATCCAATATACCTGCAACTGATTGTGCGAGCTCCCATTCCTTGATATTTGATGGATATAAATCTGATGATAGAATAGATATGAGTTACCAAATTGATATCCAAATTCAGTCTGCTAAATAAAAGTAAATCTGCATAAAGGAATAGAGTTGAATTTAGTTGCATAAAAATAAAACCGCAATGATACTTACAATTGCATTTTTTATGATCATTTGGATTGACAGATTGAATACTCAACTCGGAATGCATATAAACATGTTGAACTAACACCTCTAAAAAATGGATTGTCCACCTGGGGATGCTCTAAAGTCAAGAATCCTAGCTTTCCAATAGGACCTGAAAGATAACTTGGATCATTTTCTCTATCTAAACACTACTTTTGATGATGGATGCATTAATACCCATGTGTTTTTGACGCATTTTTTTGGTGTCCAATTTTCTGTTACGTCTTTCTCATTGTAAAGAATGATAGAATCTATTGATGCCATGGTCTCTCTCTCTCTCTCTCTCTCTCTCTCTCTCTCTCTCTCTCTCTCTCTCTCTCTCTCTCTCTCTCTCTCTCTCTCTCTCTCTCTCTCTCTCTCTCTCTCTCTCTCTCTCTCTCTCTCTCTCTCTCTGAATTCAAACTTTGCCACTAACTGTAACTATGCAAGATTACTGTGATCACAATATCCAACCAATGTGGTTACTATTATAAACTAGTTTGTAACCATTCCGGGTTAGTAATTTAACTAGAAGAAGCTGATTCGAGGTAGCATTGTACTCTCCGGGTAGCACATGTCAACCAATCATATGCATAAGAGCTGCCCGACGGCAATTTATAAAATTCAAAAATCGTAGACGAATTTGCTAGTCTCGATGAGCTACGCAACATAGATTTGATTTTTGGTTCTTTTGATTGATCCAAGTGGAAGAAAAAATTAGAGAGAAAAAATAAAAGTATCTTTTGAGAAGGCCCTTTTGTACTCGGGAGCTCCTGTAATGCAGATGCCATGCAGTTGATTCAAACAAGACAACTTCTGTTTCATCTTCATAGAAGCAGAAGAGTCCCAGTCCCATAGAAGATGATGATACGGTTTTTGAAAAGCCAGACAAAGGGAAGGAAATTGCCGAGGAAGAGGCTATAGATAAAGAGGAGGAAGAAAAAGTGCCCCATCCATAGTGGTATCATGAATTATCAGGGGGCGGAAAGCATCTTGTAAGTGAAATTCATGCCTACGATATGCGGATGGAAAGAAGCATGATGACATTAATCAACTCCTCTGATGAGATGTCAGAATTAATCAAGACATCCAGCAAAAATATTGTATCTTTGGAAGCAGAAAACAAGAAGTTGCTCAAAATAAATCAATCACTTGGTCAACTGCTTCAACAATCAATGTAGGAAGCTCACTCTTTTGAATCGAAGAAGAGTTAGCAGAGCTAAAGGAGTTATCATCTACAGAAACAATCCAGACCTGTACCAGGCCAGATGCACATGACAAATATTTGCAAGCTCTGGGGAATATTGAGAAACTTTCCAATCAGCTTTATACAATTCAAGTGCGTTTGGGAGCTACTGATCACTTGGAATATGCTCAAGCAGTGATGACTTTGATCTTAAAAAAGAAGTCATATTTGACCTAAAGCAGCAGCTCAAAGATAAAAGCTCGCTGCTGAGTTACAATCCCAAAATGCTGTCGAGGCGCTGCCCAAGACGAGACGTCCACGAAGAAATCAGTCGAAGGTATGTGTTGTAGAAGGAAATATTGCGAATGTCATGATAGATGATGGAGACCCTTTTTACAAAATTAAACAATGATTTGGTGTTTGTCAAAGTTATCTTTGCACTCTAAAAAGAGAAAACATGTATCATTTACTGAACCATTAAGTGAGTGCTTTTCGTATTATTCTAAATGTTCAAATAGAAACAAAATGAAGAAATGCTGGGCCATTCTTGTGGTTCAAAAAGGGGTAGCATCCAAAAAACATCAACAAGATCAGCAGATGTCAAAAATAGATCCACTGATTGCAATACAACAATATCAAGTAACTATAACTCGGATATCTTGACAGAAATTGAAGGTATTTCTCAAGGTCGTAATATGTCAAGATCAAGTAACTATAACTTGGATATCTTCATAGGAATTGAAGATATTTTTCATGATCATAGTATGTCAAGAACAAGTAGCTATAATTTGAATATCATGACAGATGTCGAGGATGTGGTCACTCGCACTAATATATCTGCATCAGCATATAACTCGGATATTCTTATAGGTGTGGAGGATGTTGGAGAGGCTCTTGATAACAACAAAAATAAAAGACGTCATTCTGAAATCAGCATTCAAACAAAGCGTACACCGAAATTGTCAATTTTTGCAAGTGCAAATGCATCCACCCGACGTAATTCAGATTTTTCAAAATTCAATTTCGATGAACATGATTACAAGCAACATATTACATGATGCTAATATGACAAACGATCCTGCAAGATCAAGATGGTCACAAGCAGATGAACTTTTGGAAGATCTACAAAGAGAGCCTCAAGTAGATTCAACATCCTTTGGAACTACTCGGAGTCTCAAAAGAAAATGTGTGCTTACTTATGTTGCACCAAAAAAGACGGAATACGTTTATCCTCAAAAAATATAAGGGAAACATTGATGCAACCATGTTGTAGTAAGTTGTGCATTCGACAAATTACCTACAAAGAATGTGAAGACTTGTGACTAGGTGTGTGGAGAAAACGAGGAGCTCACAAGCATAATCAATTATTGCAAATGTTCAAATGTTTTCTCCATAGACGAGAAAAGTCAGATGCAATGTTTGATATTTTGGAGGAACCCAAATTGTGTTTCAAACCTTCGTTGTATGGTAAAGCTATATGCATAAAAGCATATCAAAATCTATTGGGAATCTCCCATGGAATGTTTTGGCAAGTAATTGTTGAGGCACATTATTCCATTGTGTACAAGTTTCATGGAAACACCAGCACATTCAAGCAACGTGGATATTCTTCGAAAGGGTTGGCCATAATGTGTGGGATTTTGGAAAAGCATGCATTGCCTCAACCACATTTGCAACATAAATTAAAAGATGGCACTGTTATTTGCGAACATCATCTCCCACTCGGCATGCATACATGACGTCTTCAAAACTATAAACACACAACTTAAAGACGCTTTCAAGATCCACGCTCTACAAGATGTGGAAACAAGAGTTTGGACATGCCAAGACTCCAACAAGACAAAGAATGTCCAAATGCAAAACATGGGACGACCTTAAAAATGCAATAGAGACAAATCCTAACATTAGGATGCGTGATCACTATATTGCATTGAGAGGTCGTCATCTACATCATGTTTTCGGTTCTAGAAAATTTTATGCATATTCGATAGAAGAGTCAAGATCCCATCTTGAACAATCCTTGTGTCTTATCATTGATGAAATGGATCAAAATACAACAACATTACCCCCCTCCCAGATTAGAGGGCAATCAATTTTTGAAAACACATGTTTGTGGGGTATTGGTTCATGGATTCAAGTTGCTCTGTGATGTTTGGATTGATACCTTGCATGCTCACGATAGCAATCAAGTTGCCACATCAATTATGTGAGCAATAAGAAAGGTACAAGCATTACGTGGTAACTTACCTTCGATCTTACGTATTCAAGCTGACAATTGTTGGAGAGAAAATAAGAACAAATTTATTTTTGGTCTTTGTTGTATGTTAGGGGCACATAGCATCTTTCAAAAGGTAGAAATGGGATTTCTTTTGGTTGGCCACACACATGAAGACATAGATCAGGTATTCAGTGTCATATCCAGGGCTTTGAAGTCTTGCATGGCATGTGTATTGTAAGACCATGAGGAATCATGATGTAGAAAGCTTTACGCCTTTTAGAAATTCTAAAGGTTGAAAATAGATTCTAATTCTTAACCTTTAGAATATTGAAATAGTGAATCACAGTTAGTCTAAAAGGTTAAACTTGTACATTGTCTAGAATTGCACCAAATTTGTGCATCTTTTGTAATAGTCTCTTGACTGATGTAGGGCTTGCTTGGCCCAAGACCATTGATTATAAAAATGAACCACTTTTAGTGGCAAATGACACATTGTGATTAAATTTCTATGAGAGTTCTTACAATAGAGCTTGAAAGTAGTATATGATAAAGTGATGTTTAAAAGTTGTCTATGTTATTCAGATAAACACTAATTTTAGACATGATTATATTTGATTTCCCAAAAACATCCACCATAACCCCCTTGTTCTAATAATTGGAATGCTAACTTCATCAGAATTATAAGTTCAATGTATAATATGATACTCAAAAACCAAATTTATTTTGGATTTACAATTATATTAGGTGCTCATAGCTATTGGAAAAAAGCATCAATAAATTTTAGAAACTAAATTGGGACTCATTGACCAGATTTGTCTTGTTTGGCTTATAGTTGTATTGAAATGAGATTTGAACTCTAGAAAGTCCCACTTCAACAATTAGTGATTTTTTATTGCTTTTCTTATCTGGCTCTTTTGGTACCACATGTAGAAAATAGTCCTAAATAAATCAAAGAGTCCAAAATTAATTGAGATAGTGTTAGGAGCGGAATGGGATCCGCGATGAGCCACCGCAAATCGGAGATCTGAGACGCAATGAGAGTCTTGAGAAAGCCGCACTGGAAGTATGTGAAGAGAAGGAGTAGCGAGAGGTAGCCGAAGTTCGACTAGAGACCATGCGGGCTTATCACTTGGGCAGTGGCGGCGAGGGATATTTTTTAGCCCACTTTGAAAGTCTATCCTAAACCCTTAAGTAAAATTTGACCATTGATTATTATTTTTTGCTCTTGCGGTTTTCTGTTTGACACTTGGAATAAAATGCTCTCGTTACATGATCAAAATTTGGAATGTTTGCGCAACGATCTGCCGTGGAGCAGTCTCCCACACATGGCGAGTATATGTATGCATATGCCCTCCACTCCCAAGGTGAGAAGGTCTCTAAAGTCTCCCGTCGCTTTCTAGTTGCCCCTCGTTGTTGTTTGAAGCGATATGGATTTTCGCGGAATGCTTTCTTTGCAAACTTCCAATCTTCCTTGTGCCTTGATTCGGATGGATATTTTGACTTCACTACATTCATGTGGCTTGATTTTCACTCTCATCACATTTCTCAAATAACTGACTCATCTTCATTGGATGCAAGTATCGCAGTCCCAATCTCATGCATCGCAGTCACATGAGTCTGATCGCGATGTCAATGGCCAGGACGAGGACGACTTAGCTTGATCTAATTAGGTAACATATCCAGTTTCAATAATCCAATTTGTAACATATCTCTATACTTGGAACATTTATGTATGAATATATATTCGTTTAACTTAAGTCTCTTTCATCAGTTTTTAAGTGTGTAAAATGTAACTCAAATATTTGACAATTTGTTTATCTTTATAAGAAGTGGTGCAAAAGACTCCTAGGGTTGGATGGAGTCCATTTTTAGGGCAGAATGGAGCCAGTAAACTGGCTCCATTTTGTCCTGATTTTTTTTTCTAATGTTCAAGTTTATGTTTATAAATTTGATAGTACATTGCATTAATAGTAATAGTTTGCTCTTGATTGATGCAACCTACTTGAAGTATTAAAGTTTTAACAATAATTGTCCAAGAGCTTTGTTTCTAGTGTCCAGAAGTAAATGATAGAAGATGAAGACGTGCAAGCTCTTGTAGTGACCACTACTCTTACATTGATAGTTGAAGCAAAATTTTAGGTACCACAAGAAGCAATTATGTTAATACACTCTAGAAAGGAAGTAGAATCCTTCCAAGCATCTCGAATGGACAATTAACAAGACAAAAGTTGGCATTGGCAACTTCTAATATAGAAAAAAGATAGGAGCTAGCAATTGTACAATAGAAAACTTCAAATATAGAAGTTTCTTTTATTGAAGAATAGAATTTTCTATTTCATATGATTTGAAATATAAAAGTACATGTACTGCATGTTATGACTATATGATAGATAATATTGATCATGTACACTATTGATCACGTATACTATTGGTCATGTATACAACCCAATCTGGGAAGTTTGACTAATGTAGAGCATGAGCTATTGCATTCACACACTTGTACTACAATAATGTCTAATGTCATGGTTTGTCCACTATTTGAATAGTTATACCAATTTTTTGCATTTCATGTTACATTTGCGTATTCATAGAAAAATAAATTTTCAAAATTTAGTGCAATAAAAGCATATTTAAAGCAAAAAATAATGAATACTTGTGCCACAAAAGGTACGAAAAAAGAAATGTACAAATACTTATCAATTAGGCATTGAAAATGAATCTGAAATATTTTGATAGATCATAGTCCATGTGTGGTAACTCCTTATGTAGTTTAATCTTCAATCATCCTCCAAATCAAAACAATCATAAGTCCATCATTGTAGATGACGTCAATCTGATTGAGCTCATAACGTGTCCATCAGTGTCTCAAAGTCTCAAGCTCTGCTATTCTTTCATAAGCATATTGAGATGATACTTTTAACAACCAAAAAACTAGGTTATTGTACTAATTACAAATGTCTAATATTAAACTAGGTGCAAAGTTGGCCTAAAATTAATATCTTATGGATAATTTGTTGGGTGTTTATTGGGATCTCGAAGAATATAAATTGTCCTTAAAGCCTCATTCCCAATGGTTGATTGAGATAATTAGTTCTTTATTCAATTAGTTGTGATTGTTCGAATTAGCATAGTTCATTTTGTTTACAAATTATATTGTATTGTAATCTTGCAACAATCTTTCTTACACAATAATGAACCTTTTCGTACTTTTCTGAAGCGATTTGTGAACATTCATGTATACTTTGTGACAATTTGATAATAGTAGCTTACAGAATGTCATAAAAGATTACACGAGTCAACAATCAATTGGATGTGGTACAATCTCTTATAATGACCTTCTGAAATTGCAAACTTCAAACACTAACTTTTTATTACAAAATGCCACACAAGATCTTAAAGTTGTATGATTCTCATTCGACACAGAACTCGCTTAGAATTTATCTCTTGATCTTTTTTTATCACCACTTTCATGAAGCACTCACAGAAATCAAGCACGACTTGAGAACTTCGCAGATGCTCTTTGAATCATTTAAGATATTTGATTGCTTTATTTGATTATTAATCGAACACTCCCCTCAAGCTTGTAATCACCTCTTTCGAAAAGGCTCTTCTTTCATACCTCTAATCACCTCTTTCAAAAAGGGAGCTACCAAATTCACTAAAACGCTAGCAGTTATGGATCTGCACCCGTGACGAGACAGTAATTATGATCATCATTTGGTAGGCACTTCCTGTGTAAAGCATTTCATCTAACAACAAGCTGTTAACGTCAACAAAGCGGATCTGAATGACAACTGACATCTCAGAGAATATATTGCGCCTCATAACACAAAAATAGTTTAATCTCACTCACAAGAATAGCAGAATAGCACTCACAATAAGGTGTTGAACTCTCAATCCTCCAAAAATAGCAGATAATGTATTTGTAAGCTAATAGCAAGTTTATTACTGAGTAGAAGCTTAATCAAAATAAACTTAACAAATCTGGTTGTGCTGCATGAAGCCCCGTCATGCTATAAGGCCTAATCGTCAGCTTTACGCTAATAATAAGTTATGAATATATAGTCACTAATTCGCCATGTCTTCATGATGGCGGCAGGTCTCAGAGCTTAGATGGAGTCTTGGGAGATGGGCTCTAAATCATGCCAACTAACAAATAATCATTTAGCTCATTCCAGCAGTAAAATTAATCATTCTCCCAATTAACTTTCGACTACGACGACGGTTGGATCGCAACAGCACTCGTCCAACAAACAGCAGCAGCAAAGAGCTGCTAAGCTGCAATATGAACATAGCCCAAAAATCAAACACTGTCAAACTCTCTAGCCTATAATCTATTAGAGCAACACTAGTCATGAATAAATAGTTCATAGTCGAATCATTTAACATGAGCAGCGCCGCATGATAAGGGGAAAAAAAGAGAGAGAAGCCGTTCCAAAGTACGTCGAAACAGTAACAAAAACCAAGTGATTACCATCCTTTCCAGAAACCGCGATTGCTCTTAACGCTCCTTGGATTGTACTGAGAACGGGGAGCGGCGCGACGACAAGCCATGATCTCGAAATAGTTACTGTTTCCTAGTAGAAGCGCTGTTTGAAGCTGCTGATACACAATGGAAATTAAAGGAAAGATAATTCAGAACTTTAACGAAAAGATTATGCGAGAGTTGAAAGGTAAGTAGCTGCACAGGCTGTGAATATGCTGCACTCACTTGGCCGATTTATAGTGATGCTGGAAGCATGTTCCTCGCACTAACACGCTTGAAAGAAAGGACGTCGATGCCACCAGGAAAACGCGCAGAAGTAAGAATACACCTAGTTTTTAGGTCACCATGAACTTTCTTTTTTATTGCTTCACCTTTTATTATGTACTATCAAATGAGCCCCCAGCTTGGGACCCCTTATGTGGCAAAATGTCATCATTTTGTATTGGGCATTCTATTTTTTTTTTTCATACAAACATTATGAAACGGAATCGGCATTTGAAAAAGAATGTGGTGTTTATTTGATAGGCAAAAAAGCCTCAAGTGCCCATTATGTACCTAGAATGGATTCTCCATTCACCTTTCCATTGGGCCGTCTTGTCATAAAAGATGATGAAGCCTTAAGGCTCAGCCTTACAACCTCAACAATCTTTATGGCAAGAAGACCCAATGGACAGCTTAGTGAAAAATCTTATTCCCCTATTCAAAGGGTGATCGATGCTACCCAAAAGGGCTTGTTTACCCTCAATCAAATTTTATGAAAGTTTTCATGAAAGTCCGTAACTCTTTATGGAAATATTTATAGCGTGGATTAGCTCTTTTTACAGAATCGATTTAAAAATTTAAGCTTTTAAAAAAATACACTTTATCAACTATGGGGAATCATTAATTCATTTTTAAATGTTGTCTTATTTCACAAGGAAGAAAGGTAATAAGGGTTAGTAATTAATACTAAATTGGGTAGTCCGCTTAAAGTGAACTTCCTTTTCTGAACGGATTGTGAATTAATGAGCGGCATTGAAGGATGCCACTATGGCTTCAATGCCATTATGGGACAAACCAATTATACCCCACAAATAGCTCATGTATTTTCAATGGTCCTAAGGCCACTTGGTGTTCCTTTTCTCTCACATACAATAAAGCTTTAAGTATCTAATCCAATTCAATTTTAAGCATTTATTGTCTTTTCCTCCCATATGTGGGGAATGTCACATGGAAAATCTTTTTGATGTGGATGTAAATGTGCATTAGAGGAGTTTTGAGCTCCAAAAAGACCCTTTAAAAATTCGTGCAAGATGATGTTTATAATATTAAAATATTATAACAGCAATACATTTGACTTGCCATAACTTTTTAATCGTAGCTCAAAAGTATGTGATATAACATATTATGGAAAGCCCTTGTCGAGCGCTTTCCAATGCACCAAACTTCGCTAAATTCGGACTTACCACTAAAAAGTTATGCCATTTTTAGTGTGGAATCAAAATGTAGACTCCAAAAGTTACGTTACGTAGATTTCAAATTTGAGTGTTTTGATTGATCCATGTGTAAGAAAAAATTGAGAAAAAATATAAAAAGAATCTTTACAAAGGGTCTTTTTTGGATTTAGAATTCCTCTAATGGGGGGTGAATGTACTTACACCCTCCATTGTGAGCCACCCTTGAGGACCTTAACCCTTAGTTGTTTTATCTCTCACTTTAGCTGTAAATACTAACTCTAGCTTATTTTATAATTTTTGTTCCATAGTTGAACTCTAATACTCTTCTTTAGCTTTTTCGTGATAGTTGAAAACTATAGTCACAATTGTCTCTTTTGAAGGATGTGCGGATATCGAAGAAACCCTAATTAGATTATTCATTTATTAGAAGTTAATATGTGTTCCCACTATTTTGAAAAAAGTTTAGTCGACCAATTTGCACTCAACATGGAGACGGTATGCACACCACCGGTCAGTATGTGCACGACATGTGTCATGCCACATCAGCATGTTTGACCACATGTTGTGCGACACGTGTCCAATAGAAAGCATGGCCCACATGTGGCCATGCATTGGTTTTCTCAACCCGAAAATGACACGTGTACCAGAGGGTATGGCCCATGCACGCTCTCTCTCTCTCTCTCTCTCTCTCTCTCTCTCTCTCTCTCTCTCTCTCTCTCTCTCTCTCTCTCTCTCTCCGCCTCCCTCATTGCTGCTGTTGTGCTCCTGCCTCTGCTCGCTACTGCTGTTGCTCGCTGCCTCTCCTCCCTTCTCTCCTGTCTGCTCTGGTATCCCCGGCCTCCCTCCCTGTTGCTGCTGCACTACTGCTGCTCGCTACCTCTCCTCCCTTCTCTCTTGCCTACTCTGAGTCTGCATGGATTTTTCTTGCAAAATTAGCTTTCCAACGATATGCTATATGCCTCGATTCAGCATGTTTGTGCGAGCGTATGATTTTTTGAAATATTTTAAGCCTATATATAAGTGAGACTACGTCATAGTTATTTGATTAGTTAAAAGTTAATAAAAAAACTTTAGGCCATTTTGTGGAAATTAAATGTCACAAGGCCTAATAGTCAAGTTAGTGAATAACAGAGGGTTCCCCCCAAATTTCAAATTTCAAATAATAAGAGAGGTGAAAATGGGCCAATAGGATTTGAGGCCAAAGCCCTAAGGGCCTTATCTCTACTCAACATGGACCTAGTAGGGGTTCTAAAACTTGGGCATTGCTAGCTGATCAATCAAATAGCTCTCCCATTCTTTCCCCAACAACATTCTTTTTTTCCCTATGCTTTCTATTCTAAACCTATCACAACTTTCAATTTAGCTTGAAACATATTTTTGAAAAAGCAGTCTGAGTCTAGAAACTTAGAGGTACCAGCTAAAATCAACTTTCAAATCATGCACTTGGAGTGTAATGACCTAGTTGTAGAGAAACATTGGCCTTATGGTATGGGCCCAACTCTCCAAATAAATTACCATAAAAAAACCCTAAGTTTTCATAAAGATAGTTGGGAGGTTTGGTTGCATGCATGGAGAACATGCACTTTAGAGCTGCTTCAGCGTATGGGAGACTATCAGCATAATGAGGTACTTCTTTGTGACTTATAGTTTTTTTTGAATGACTCTATTTCCAATAATGTGCATCATAAAGTTAAAGATTTAGATGTTTTGTTTACTGAATTTAGTGATATTTTTTCTGATGATCTACCTATCGGTTTGCCACTCAATAGAGAAATAGATCATGCAATTAATCTAGTACCTAGTACAACACTCATAGCCAAGCCACCTTATTGGGAGAAAATTTTCCCATTTAGTCTCAATGCCCATCAAATATTCTAAGTCTCGGGCATAAGTGATGACTGCGCGGACTGTTGCTTCAAGACAATTGAGATCATTTCTGGAAAACTGGATTAGAGCACTTTTGGCATCTACATCTGTGTTCCATCCGTGCTCTGAAGGAATTCTTGCCCAATTAAAGTTATGGAGCGTGATCTGGTCCAAGGGAGTGATGCATTCTACCCATTTGGATCATCACGTGCAGGAGAGAAAATGCGCATTAACCCTTAATTGGTGTTTATTGTCTTTTGCAAACATTTGGGTAGAGTACGGTTGAAACTATACTTGATCTCCATTGGTGACGACACAAAGCATGCCAATCACCCCAATTGTATTGAGGTCCTGCATATGGCATCAATGTCACAACACTATTTAGAGGGACCTTAATACTACTCAATGCAAAAAGGCCACTTGTCACATAGGCCTTGATGGCCACAGGGTCTCTCTCGAAGACCTGCTGACGCCACTCTGGTTGTGGTTGGAGTGCTGGAAGAGCTTTCAGCTCGTTGCCCTTAATTGTTTGGGTGGAAAAGGATATCTGCCAGCCACCTCGTGAGGGCTCGTGGAGATGTTTGGCTAAGAATTCATTAATTTTCACCAAGTCCATATCAAAGCGGAAGATGTTCCAAAAACAACATTCAAAACTTGAGTTTACGGTGATGTTATCTGGCCTCACCAATGCTCTAGGGACTTTTTTAATTTTTTGGTCACTTATGATGGAGCCCAGAAAGTGATACACAAGGGCAATGGTGGTAAGTGTGTGATCGAAGGTATTGGTTCAATTCTTATTTGTCTTTCTACTGATAGGAAAGCAAGTCTTGATGGTGTTCTTTACATTTCTTCACTTTCAAAGAATTTGTTAAGTGTTGGTCCAGTGATTGAGAAAGGATACCTGGTAAAGTTTGGTGGTGATGCTTGTTTCATTACAAAGGAAGAAATCTTGGTTGCTAGGGGCAACAGACAAGGTAGACTTTTCAAGCTTGATGCTTTTGTTATGGCTAACAAAAAGGATGGAATGGAAAACGAGATTGGTCTCAACTTTCCCTTTTAGCATCAATAAGATTGGTGGATCTTATGCAAAGTCTAACAAGCTTCCTTATGCTAGATCTAGGTCAAGATCTAATATGTTTCCTGGAGATGTTCATCTTTGTGTTAACTTGGCTAGTTATGAGGATAATAATGGTTCTTCAATGGTTCTTCATGGCAAGTGCAAGCATGCAAAAGGTAAGGAAAGATCTAACTTCATCAATGGAGGTGAAGGTTCTTCCTTGGAAAAGGTTGTTGCTAATGATTTCTTTGATCATATAGAAAAAGATGTTGCTAGGTGCATGCATGAAGAAGGTGGTTCTTCTACATTCTTTTGTGATGAGTCCAAGAAAGTCATTTATGCAGCAAGTGGAGTCACATGTCTTCATAAAGAGAGTAGATCAAATGGCTTTATCAACAGACTTGGTGAGGGAGATAGTCACAAGTCAAAAAGAAGAGGAGTATGTCAAGAGTTCAAAGTAGGATGAACTTTGAATGATGCCATTCTGAATGATAGTGAGGATGAATCATTATCATATGAATCATTACCTAAAACATTGAATAGAAGTTCTTGCTTGATGATTCTTATATTGAAGGTACTAATCATTTTTTTCATGGCTTCTAATGTTTTTGAGGTTTCTACTTCTTATGATGCAATCATTAAGAAAGAGTCTTATGAAGGAAAGAGCAATGGAAGACTGGTTCTTGCAAAGATCCAAGTCATGGATCTCACATCTCTTCTTCAACTCAAAGGATTTTATGATTGTGAATTGATCACTCATGATCAAGATGGCAAAAATGTTGGCTGGAGCATGGAGCATATCGAGAGGCAATTTCTTCAAGGCAAGGGAGATCTCATTGGTGAGATTATTGAGGTTTTTTATGGACTCAAGTGGGCTGGATTTACTAAGTTTGATACTCATCTTCACCTACTCTACTTCATGTTCAATGGAAAGTTTGGAATCTATGTTTTGATTTATGATGGTCGCATTGTTTTCACTGACCTCTGTGGAAATTCGAGATCAAGCATTGATGAGATCTTGTTGGATCTAGATCATATGTTTGAAAGGGAGTATTTCCAGAGGTTCAGGTCTGAAGATATTCATATCTTTGATGTTCAAGTGAAAGTTAAACAAGTGGAAGTGACTCACTTTACTTTACTCACATGTTTTGGAGAATCTTCTTGTGTAGATGATGCTATGCAAGTGGATATTAGTTCTCATGGTTTTCATGCTGGAAAATCAAGTAATGGATTTGAAAAAAAAAAAGTTTGTTCAATGACATTGATGGTCAAGTGGAAGATCAAGAGGTTGGTCTCAAAGGGCTTCCGAACAACACAAAAGAAAAAGTGGCAATTTGGAGCTAGTCAAGAGCATCAAAGGAAGGTTATTTGGCAAAGATGTTATGAATCTATTTTTGCAGGTGTATGAAGACTCAAGTAAGGTCAAAGGAGAAGCAAGGAAGTGTTGTTCAATTTTACTTTACTTGTTCTATCTCATGTTTGAGCTATTTCATGTGGATGTGTGCAATATCTTATTGTTGGAGTTGTACTAGCATTATTGGCCTGCTGATGAAAATGAAGCTATTGGAGGTCCATTGTGTCACTCATTCATGGCCAAGTCATCAAGTGTTGATGATATCTTGTGGCAAGATGGAGATGAAAGCTCATTCATGGAGTTTTATGGTGGAGACATATCAAGAAAGCACAAAGTTGGAGGGACAAGCAAGGAAATGGTCACCACTCACATTTATTGTTTGGTTGATCTAATTTTTCAAAGAGTTCAAAGTTTAAAACATGGAGGAATCATTTCATTCACATTCTATTTGGTTCTTCATGTTCGAGTTATATCTTGATGTGTAAAATTGATGTAAGAAATAGTGAAGCATCCAATTTGGACACTATTCTCTATATCAATTATGAAAGATACTTTAGAACCTTAGAAAGGAGATCTATACTTAGGATGGAGACCATTCTAAAGTTGGATCAAAGTAGTGTGGTTAAAACTATGCCAAAACTAGATGAAAAGAGAGTGTGATAGATTTCAACAAGTCTAGTCATATTTTGGTAATTGTCAATTGAGGCCAAAACTCATTTTAGACTTAGATATAAACTTCTTGAAGTTATATTAGTTTCAAATACATTCAATAAACACTTTTTGAAAGTGTGAGAAAGTTGATAGTCGAGTTTGAGAGAGATTCAAACTTGAACTTTGGGTACATTGAATCTAGTCCCAAAATAGTAGGGTTTTTATATTGGAGGAAAAGCCAATTGACAAAGTAGGGTTTGGACTTGCTATATATTGTTGTAACTCGTGGAGAAAGGGATCTTCTCTTTTCTCTCATGTTATCTTGCAATTCTATATGTAGAATGATCATTTATTGCTATTTTCGGTTCCACACGTGTGAAATATAGTAGGGCAATGTAATTGTATGGATAGAAACTATATTTAGCTGAGAGTTAGAGTTAGCTGAAAAAATTAGTACCATACAAATAGTGTTGCCAAATCTTAAGGGTTCAAATTATGACAAAAAAAAATATTGTTCCTAAGCAGTGTATCTAGTCTAGACTACCTCAAGCTTTTTAACTTTCAAATGCAATCGGTCGTTCTCAACACCACACCTACACCTACCACAAAGTCACTAGCATATATTTCGACTACAAAAAGATGATTTGGGTCTAGGAATTTTAATACTAGTGTTATAACCAAAGTTGTTTTGAGACCATCAAAACTCTTTGTTGCTCTTGGCCCTAAGCAAATTCCTTTCCCTTCCCCTTAAGAAGATTTATCATGAAAATTGCTATCTGAGCATAATCCTTGACAAATTATTGGTAACATCTCGAAAGATCAATATAAACTTGCATATTTGATATACTAGTTAGTTTTAGCCAATTGAATATGGCCTTGACCTTATTAGGGTCTATCTTTATTCATCTTTTGAGATAATATGGTCCAAATATAAAATTCATATTTACTTCTTTGCATATAAGTTATGCTTTCTGAGCAAACGGAACATCTTTCTGAGGTGAGCCAAATATTCTTTCTTAGTTTTACTATAAACTAAAATATTGTCTAAGAAGATTATGACAAACTTTCCTAAACATGCTCAAAAAACATTGTTCATCATGGTCTTAGTCTATCAATTGTATCGATGACACTAAAATGTAGTAATGCCAACAACAGGAAATGAATTCTTTGATACTGAAACGATGAAAGGAACTGAAGAATATGATATCAATTTGATATCACGAAAGATATCAAGTATTAGAGCTTTCGCTCTGATATCGAAATATTATTAGGCCCTAAAAAAGAATCAACGCTCTGATACCATGTTGGAAAGAGGTATGTGAAAGATAGGTCGAATAAGATTCGAATAAAAAGAACTCAAGCAACAAGAAAGAAAATTTATTATGCGCAATGGAATAGACTATCTTCTTCTTTCTTCATGCATGACTACGCCTATCAATTTCAAACAAAACAAAAGTGATAGAAATTACGTTCGATCTTATAGTAACTAACTTTGAAATCATCAGTACTGCAATGATTACGTAGCCAAACAATAATGCATTGAATTATCAGACATATAATTAGTCACGAAGAACTACAAAAACGTATACATTCTGAGACAAACCTAAACGCAATAAAATATAGTATTGTATGAAAACAAAACAAAAGTAAATGAGTACAATAAGTTGTGGATCAAAGCCGTGTACTCTAAGCTATCTCTGAGCGACTAAAATGAAAGTCTGAATTAAGCACAATGCTGATAAACAGTAAGCGCAATAGCAATCTCTAAATAACTCTAAGAAGAGAGCTAGAATGCTCAAGAGTATTCAAGCTCGCAAGCTTGGGAGAGAGAGAGCTAACTATTCGATACTTGTTGATCTATTGATCAAAAACTTTAGAACTTGAAAAGAGATGTATGAACAGCTGATTTATACTAAGTAATTAGGTTGTCAAATGCGATTGCCAGTTGGCTGGTCCGCCGGCATTCATCTAGTTCCTTCTCAGAAATTGATTGCTGATAAGCGGTGAAAATTGGTCATAAACAGTTTGTCTGCATAAATGAAATGAACTAAAATTGCCACGTGCCGCAAAAAGGCGACAGCGTCGGCTTTTTTGAAAAATGTGACAGTGTCCTAAAATCTCATTTTCTTAATATCGGGTTAGCCCCACACTTTGCCAGAGTCATTTCCTTAACATTTGAGGCACTTTGAAAAATGCGAAAAATGCGACTCTACATTTTTACTCGCAATTCTTGACAGGCGAAAAATGCGAAAAAGACGACACTGCATTTTTACTCGTAATTCCTGACAGGCGACACTATTTGGATTGTAGAGAGAGAAAATACAACATTGTAGTCAAACTCCGTGTATTTCTGCAGACTATGCAAAAACACTTTTAAATCTGTAGATTGTGTAAAGGCACGAGAAAATCTCCAACACTGGATAAACAATGGATGAGGATTAAAACTGATTAGTCGATTAGTAAGAAGGAGAATGATCCAACACTCCCCAAGTCTCCAAAGATGATGTGCACTTACCAATCTCCTTGAGAAGTTCATTGGTAACATTCATCTTAATCATGTGTAGAGTTCTTTTGGCCCTCTTATCATACCTCTTTTGATCTTGTTGAGTTGTTGGTCTCTCCTCCAAACCTACAACAATATCCAAAACATCATTCATCTCAAAAAGTGATTTCATCTTCACTTTTCACAATGAATAGCTACTTGAGGTAAGCCTATCATTGTCTTCCAACATGAATCCACCACTTGTACCCATGTTGCAATGACCTGATCTTCTTCTTTCAACTTGTTCCAATGCACAAAGCACTCTAAATGAACTCAAGAAGAAATAACAAAGATATGGAACCTCTCAAATCTCTTCTAGCACTTCTAGCTAGAAAATCAACACATAGAATAGTGAAATCTGGATCAACCTATGATCTATCCTCAATCTAATGATGCTTGCCACTTCCTAAGATTGAAACACACTCAAATGAAGTTCAGTAACCATTAGGGCCCTTTTTGGACTCAAAAAGGGCCTCTTCACAAATTATAATTAGTGTTAATGATGACATGTGTACTAATAAGAGAGTGACAACTGAGATGGAATGGTCCATATGACATGGCATATCCAATGGTTTAAATTAGATCTGCAAATTCTAACCCACCTTCTAACCCTCCTCTAACTCTACTTCCTCAACCCCTAATAATGATGATATGACAGGCCTCAAATTTGAATTTTAAATGAAAATATAGCTTCATTTTTCAAAGCCTTCAAACACCAGCTTTTTTTAACTCAGAATGAAAAAACAGGGGGCCCAATAACCCCTTTGGGCCCCCATTTTGAAAATCAAATTTGAAAAAAAAATTGAGGGAGGGGGGATCAACCCCCCTCCCCCCCTTGGTCCTTTTCATGCTTGTACCCTGCCCCCTGCCCCCCCCCCCCCCCCCCCCCCCCCCCCCCCCCCCTCCCCCCCCGCGCGACATGCTGGGCGTGAAACTTCGGACCGCTGGGTCCGTTGGACGCCCAGAGCCCGAGTGCACACAGGTAAGCCCCCCTCCCTCGGGCCACCCGCCTTCCGTACTGTCTTGGGGGAGGGGGATTTAGGTGGCAGATCACGCTCATAGCGCGCCTACCCTGGCCAGCGTCGAACGTGGAACTCCTTTCACGTTTTGACACTGGCCATGTTAGGCGCGCGATCTGCCACCTAAACCCCCCTACCCCGGGACAGTACGGAAGGCGGGTGGCCCGAGGGAGGGGGGGCATACCTGTGTGCACCCGGGCTCTGGGCGTCCAACGGACCCAGCGGTCCGGAGTGTGGGAGGGGGGCGGTTCACATCGCAAGGAAGAAAAAAAGGACAAGGGGGGGGGGGGGGGTTGTACTCCATCCCCCCTCCCTCAATTTTCTTTTCGAATTTGGTTTTCAAAATGGGGGCTCAAAGGGTTATTGGGCCCCCTCTCTCTCATTCTGAGTTAAAAAAAGCCGGTGTTTGAAGGCTTTGAAAAATGAAGCCTTCATATTGGATTTGAAATTTTAGGCTACATTAAAATCTGTTGTCCTTGCTATATTACACTAGGTTCAAGTAGAGCCTATTGAAATGTGAGTTAACCCATCATAAACCCAGGGTGAACTGCCACATAGGATAGTTAATGAGTTAATTAATCCTAATTAGCAAACATGTTTAGGCAAGGAAGAGGCCCTTTCTGAGTCCAAAAAGGGCCCTAAATGAAATTCTACATGCAAATCTCAAATTCTACATGCAATTTCTAAATTCGATATATTGTCTTGTAGCCTCCAATGAGACCTTCCTAATGCACCAAAAATTGGCTAATTCTAGTAAACCAAGTGTGAAATCCAGATTGATCAAGTATATAAACCTATATTGAGTTTTCACCTACAAAAGATCAATTCTACATATGCAAAAATGGATATTTTTTAGTAGAAATCAATCTAGCATGCTCTAACATTGGTAACTCCTCCAAATCTTTGGTAAATGTGGTTGATCCTTTCATAACCTGAAACACAATAGATCCGATGCCATGTGAATATTTCAAATCATTCAAGATCTAAATCATGTCTCTGATCTTTGGTTTAAAAAGATGCAAACCAACAGTCCTACCAATGTAGAAAAATCAGCATCTACATACAAAATGAGATGAAAACTCTAAGAGATACTGATCAAACATGAACCAAAACATAAAACACAATTTCTGTCTGTACAATTAGAGTATCCTACTGTATTTCACACTTGTGGAACCAATAATAGCAATAAATGATCATTCTAGATAACATCATGAGAGTGCACCAATGAGTAGTAGAACCCAAAGAGAACCATGTATAATGATGAAATGAGAGAGAGAAGAGAGAAGATCCCTTACAAAAATATATAGCAGGTCCAAACCCTACTTTGCCACTTGGCTTTCCCTCCAATATGAAAAATTCTACTATTTTGGGACTAGATTCAATGTACAAAAGTTCAAGTTTGAATCTCTCTCAAATTCGACTACCAACTTTCCCACACTTTCAAGAAGTTTATCTCTAAGTCTAAAATGAGTTTTGGCCTCAATTGACAATTTACCAAAATATGACTAAACTTGTTGAAATCTCTCACATGCAAGATCAATAAGACCATGTATGGGCTCAATCAAGCAAACCAAAGGACATAAAATGATTGATCAATTTTCCAAGAAATTTGGCTTTACACCAAGTGGAGCATATATATTCTCATGTTGACATCTTTAGAGACCTTCAATATTTTTTTATGACGATTCCATGTGTGCTAGACTGTAACGGTAGCGGCTAACTTCAATTGTGGGCAGCCACTTCTGAGATAAACCAATCACACTAAAATTCAAAATGAAGTGGGTGGGAAACCAGAGGCCATGTCCTCACGCATATGTCGTCGCGTCGCGTCGTGCCTCACCATCGGAAGGCAGGTGGAGTGAGCACATGTGGAGGAGAAAAATAGATTGCCTTTAACTAAAAAAAGTATAGCATCTCTTTACACCATTATGTAGATCATGAAAAACTGCACACTTTTCCTTTTTGGATCACTTTAATTTGACGCACAGTTAAAAAGTTATGGCAATTTGAAGATTCATACCCTACCTGATATCGGAGCCGAGCGACCAATGACCTGTTCACACTGAACATAATGCTTTGCTCGCGTGGCTGAGATATTGTAGCATCTGTTTACACCATTTCGTAGATCATGAAAAATTGCACACTTTTTTGTTTTGGATCACTTCAATCCGACACATGGTTAAAAAGTTATGGCCATCTGAAGATTCATACTCAGGCTTGATATCGAAGCTGAGCGACCCATAGCCTCTTCTCACTGAACATAATGCTCTGGTCGCGCAGCTCCGATATCGTAGCCACGCGACCAGAGCATTATGTTCAGTGAGAAAAGGCCATGGGTCGCTTGGCTCCGATATCTCAGCCATGCGACCAAAGTATTATGCTCAATGAGAACAGGTCATGGTCGCTCGGCTCCGATATCAGGTAGGGTATGAATCTTCAGACTACCATAACTTTTTAATCGTGCGTCGGATTGAAGTGATCCAAAAAGCAAAAGTGTGCAGTTTTTCATGATCTACATAATAAAGTAAACAGATGCTACATTATCTCAGCCACACGACCAGACCATTATGTTCAGTGTGAACAAGTCATTGGTCGCTCGGCTCCGATATCAGGTAGGGTATGAATATTCAAACTGCCATAACTTTTTAACCATGTGTCGGATTGAAGTGATCCAAAAAGAAAGTGTGCAGTTTTTCATGATCTACGTAATGGTGTAAGGAGATGGTACACTTCTTTTACTAGAGGCAACCTATTTTCGTCCTCCACATGTGCTCACTCCACCTGCCTTCCGCATGTGGCGAGGCACGACGCGACGCGATGACATATGCGCGAGGACGGCCTCGGGTTTCCCACCCACTTCATTTTGAATTTTAGTGTAATTGGTTTATCTCAAAAGTGGCTGCCCAAAATTGAAGTTGGGCAGTCTAATGATGCTCTCTCTTTACATTTTTAAAGGGCCCATATTGAGTCCGAAGTTGCCCTAATGGAATATAAAGAAATTGACAAAAGAAGGAAAAGAGAAAATTTTATTTTATGACAAAGATATAATTGAACACAACTACTAAACTTGAGCGACAATCTTGTCTTTAAGACCAATTTAAAAAATGGTTGACAATATGTAGTTTATGTTAGTGCCTTCAAATTAAGACATACACCTTAAAATAGTGCCCTAGAATTAAGGCAGAAGCAGATCAGCCTAGGATGGATATCGTGCATATATACTTAGACACTGAAAGCGGGTATGACTGTGAACTGCAAGTCTCCTCAAGGAGCCGTGAGCTGCAGTTATTCAGCTCTCGTGTTATTTTTGTTGATACAAGCAGATCGTTTGCACCAAGATCTTCAGCGTTCATTGTGTTGTATTGAATTTACAGAACCATGACTAGTTACCCGCTGCCCATTTTTAACAAAAACCATAATAAAAATCATAGCGTTGGCAATGGGCATATCAGTTAAAAAAATTTGCAGAAAGCACTCAGAAGTAGTGTTGAACTCTTGATACCTCCACGCTAACAGAAATGTATTTGTAAGTTAATAGTCAAGTTCCAAGTTTTGCAGTGTTAATAAACTACTTAAGCTGGTAGTGAAATAATCAAAATAAAGAAAATCATTCCGATTGTGCTGCATGCTCCACAATCCAATATCGCTAAAGCGTAAACCAAAATAGATTCTAAGCAATATCATTTTCGTCATGTGTTCATGATGACGGCAAGCACCAGAGCTTAGATGGAGCCCTGTAAGAGGGCTTACGAACGGTTCTCCCATCTTGCCCATACCAGCTTTACACATAAGCAATTTCCAAATCAACCGCAGCCACAGCACTCGTCCAACAAACAACAGCAGCAAAGACCCGCTAAGCTGCAATACAAAGCATCCCATAAAAGAAAACGTTTTCAAACTTTCTGGCCTGGTGTTTAGATGATATTCATAATGTGGCTAGAATAAGAAATACATGTTATTAAAAGAATGTATCATTCAACGTGTACAGCTTATAGAGAAAGCCAAGGAAAAAAGGGACACGTAGTATTATGGATTGCACGATCCTGATCCAAAGAAAAACACAAACGCTGTAAATACCATCCTTTCCAAAAGCCGCGATTTTTGTTAGGACTCCTTGAATTGTATTTAGGACGTGGAGCGACACGACGAGCCATAATTTCGAATTAACGATTCAGAGCTTCAACCTCACCACTGCCAGAGAAAGAAGAAGATGAAGCAAATTGCACAGGCTGCGGAGCTGCTGCACTCAGTTGACCGATTTGTAGTGGTGTTGGAAGCGTGTTTTGCGCACTAATAGGCTTGAAAAAAAGGTTGATGCGACCAGGAAAGCGCGTAGAACTGAGAAGCAAGAATAGATCGCATTTGGAAGCCGCAAAAGGTCGTCCTGCATCCCATCTGCATCCCATCACCCTCGTGACCATGAGCTGTCTTCAATCCGTTTTTTGATTCACCTTTTTCACTTTTCTTTTCCAAATTCGATCACATCACTTCGTTTTTTTATTGCCACCTTGTTAACTTTTGCTTTTTCAACTTTTGACCCAAAATTTCGCGTCACTCCGTTAGTAAGTAGCTTACCTCTTCCAGCAATTGACATAAACATGTCCGGTCAAGCTTCCTACGATAACTCGCATCCTATACCACCAGCCATCGCACTCGGCTCTCCCTAGCACACATCTCTTGGCCTAGAGATACATCCTGGCTCATGCATGTGCTCTCCATCCACAACTCCCGAGTAGCAATTGACATAAACATGTTCGGTCAAGCCTCCTACGATAACTCGCATCCTATACCACCAGCCATCGCACTCGGCTCTCCCTAGCACACATCTCTTGGCCTAGAGATACATCCTGGCTCATGCACGTGCTCTCCATCCACCAACTCCCGGGTAGACTGAGTGAATGGAAAGAGAGAAACCCCACCACTATATAGCCATAGCACAGTGGGTCCCTTCAAGCACGGTCCTACCGGTGACACGTGACCACCTAGGATGGTGACGCGTGGCACCCAGTCCTGCGTCATGCCCCTTGCGAGGCCGTCACTGAAGGGCGCACCGTTATGGTACATAACACATGCCAATTTGATGGTCTGGGTTGATCAACTACCTCTATGATTTGAGGAATTCGGTCCTAGAATTTAGGAAACTTGACCGACTAACCTAAGTAATCCCTATGATTGATATCTAAGTACCCTAGACCAAAAATCACACATGTGAACACATGTGCGGATTGCAATATGTACCAAAAACTATGTGCAAATCAAGCTAGAATTTACCAATTTTCACACTCGTCAAATCTAGCTTGATGAATGATACATCTATCTACAACTCTAAGAGCTAATTTTTGCTCAAAGAAAGAATACTTTTAGAAGTTTCTTTGAAAAAATCCAGCTACAAACAAAGAACTTTTGAGACTCCAATAGAGAATGATCTTTCACCACCTCTTAAAGGATCCCTTACAAGATGTTCCATAGATGTGTCTATATATATGTAGCACACTTCACAACTATAAATTATGCCAAGCTATGAATATTGAAAGTATAGTACTAAGGACCATAAATGAATCTACAGAAGGCTCCAAGAGTGATTGATTGCTTGATACACCTATCTACTACAAAAGTAGTCACAAAGTCTTGATCTAGAAAAGCAATAATGGATCCCACAACCAAGAGCAATCAAAAGCATTGATCAAACATGGAATTTTGGACCTCAAACATGTGTTGTACGACCTCCAGTATAGTCTATTTTCAAAGATTAAGTGTAATCAAGTTTAGATACCAAAACATTCACAAAAACTCAAGATTGCCAATTTGCTCCAAAAATTCTATCTCATCATTATGGAATGATGGATTGTATGTACAATAGGGCTCTTATCCTCTCAAGTTAGGTGAAAATCTAGCATGTAATAAGGAAGACAATTGAATAATTTTTCCCTAATTTTTAAATCTTACGTAACCCTAAGTTGAGGACTCCAAGAAAATCTTTAAGTAACAAGATGGAGCCATCAAGGCTCACTCATTTGAATCAACCAAGGCAAGTTGGATTTTGAAACATTCTTTATGCACTTAATAGTTTAATAGATATATCATCAAGTGCACAAAATGCTTTGGAATTCATTGTGAGAAATTGTCCTTGATTAAACCACAAAAATTTGTACATAGTGGGTCCCACACGTGTGAATCCATGTTGCCACATGTGTAGGCTACCCTAGATATTTTATATATCATTCATAGGGTTAGTTATGTTTGTTTGGTCATAATTCCTAAATTATAGGACCAAATTCCTTGAATCGTGGAGGTGGTTGATCTATCTAGCCACCTTGCTCCTCCTCTTGACTTGACTCCAATCCATCAATGATTTGCTCCTTCAAGTTTGCAAGTCTTCCACTCACAAAAGATCATATTTCCACCAGTGACAACTTCTTTGGTGGAATAAATGCCCTACAATCTCTACCTGAAGAGCAAAAAACTACCATTATTTCTTTCATTGAAGTAGAAGAATATTTTGTCCTTATATTGAAATGATTATTGACAAATCCAATGAAATTGCCTTATTAACAACAAATATAGATTGAAAGCATTCAACTTCTTGTCATATCTACATAAAGTACTAAACATCATCAATTTTAAAGATAAGAAACAAGCCACTTCATGTCTACTAATACTACCCAAGAAGGATTCAAAGATATTAGACTCTCCAATGCTATTCACACTTGCAAGATACACACTTGAATGGTCAAATTGCTTGCCATTTGATGACTTGGCCTTTGTCTTTGAGGTCCTCCTTGGAGCTCTCAGGTGTTGAGGTTGATCCTCAAAATCTTCTTCTCTTTGATGCTCCTCCTCAATCCTTGCAAGTTTCTTGTCACCAGGATTATTAGGTGCACTCACAATAAAAACATTAGCATTCAATTTAAATAATCTCCTTTTCTAAATCCTCTTGAAATGCATTTCTCATTCATCATGATAGAAAAAATCCCATGTTCAAATTTGACATCTAAGCCACTATCCATTAGTTGACCAACACTTAGCAAGTTCTTTGTCATTGATGGAACATAAAGGACATTGTCTAGATCCATATTTTTAGAAGTTTCTAGAAATAAAGAGATGGTACCAACACCATAGATCTATCCTACACTCTTCATCATTTGCATTAAGGACAAAATTTTTAATATCATTGAAAGAGTGCAAAGTTGAGAAGAAGTGCTCGCGTCTAATCCATCTTGGAAGGCCGATTAAAAACCAGATGATGAGCTCCGTGAGTGGCAGAAGCACCATTAAGGTTGGTTCTGACTTGGGAGCGTTCAGCACCGTAAAAATGGGCTTGTGCTCATGAAGACTCGGCCCTATCAGGTTCTTGTTCCTCGAATGGGTTTGCGGATGATCCATGGATTTGGGCCCGCATTCGGTAGAACCTATGACGTCTGATTTGTTCAGCTACAGGGGACCTGATCTCATATGGACAATCTTCTGGGAGGTCAAGATCTTTTTGTTGGTCCATTGGGTACTGGTGTGTCTTTTTTGTGTCGGGTATGTGTTTCTAGTGTTTTTGGATTTTTTTAGGGTTTTTTGGTGGTTTTGGTGGCTTTTAGATTTTTTAGGGGTTTGTAAGGAAGTCAAGGGGAGACTCAGTATGAAAAGGGCTTCCTAATAGTATGGGTTTTATTTTTTGGAAATTGTTTTGCTGTTAGGGCCTTTTTTTTTTTTCAGCCTCTAAGGCTTTGGGGAGATGGTGGTTCGGTCGAAATGCCAATCAGAGGTTTTGTTTGAAAGTTCTGTGGTCTGGCATGGATTTGGTCCAGTTGATATTGGACCCAAAACCTCCGGTCGAGATGTGATCGAATATCTTCGGTTGAGATTTGATAGATCTCTTTGGTCAAGATTTAATAGAATCCCTTCGGTCGACATTTGATACAAACCCTTCGGTTGAGATTTGATAGAAAACCCGTCGGTCAAGATTTGATAGAAAACTCGTCGGTCGAGATTTCAGAGAAGCGCTCCGGTCGAGATTCCAGAGAAACGTTCCGGTCAAGATTTCAGCGAGCGCTCCGATCGAGATTTCAGCGAGCGCTCTAGTTGAGATTTGACAAATTGGCTTTGTTTGCGATTTGAAAAATTGGCTCCGGTTGATATTTGACAAATTGACTCCAGTTGAGATTTGACATAGGGCTCCGATTGAGATTTCAGTGAGGCCTCGGTTGAGATTTCAGTGAGGCCTCCGGTTGAGATTTGACACAGGGCTCCGGTTGAGATTTCAGTGAGGCCTCCGGTTGATATTTCAGTGAGGCCTCCGATTGAGATTTGACACAGGGCTCCGATTGATATTTGACACAGGGCTCCGGTTGACGTTTTAGTGAGGCCTCCGGTTCAGATTTCAGTGAGACCTCCGGTTGAGATTTGAAGGGAATGGAGCATGAAGGGGAGGTTGAAGCAATGTGATTCAAGCATTCAATGATGAGTTAGCATGTATTGATGAAAGCATTAAGGAGGTAGAACTTGTTGAAGTTATACTTAATGGCTTGTTGGATGTTCATGCTAATCTTGTTCATAGTTTTGCTATTCAAAAGAATTTGCCAAGTATTGTGGATTTGCAAGAGATCTTGGTGAATGAGGAGTATAGGCTTCAATCAAGAGGAGCTGGATCTATATCGACATCTCAATTTGAAGAGGAGGCTATGTTCATCAAAGGCAAGTTCAAGGGCAAAGGCAAAGGCAAGTGGTCTGAAGGGGAAGATCAAGGTGAGACTTCTTCTTTTGGCAAAAAGAAAGATAAGTCTAAGTTGAAATGCTTTTATTGTGGAATCAAACGGCATTTTGCAAATGAATGTTTGAATAGGCAAAGAGATGAAGGTAGCAAGCAAATCAACTTTACTACTAATGATGAGGATCTAGGTGGTGGTGATTTTCTATTGATGTGTTCTTCAAGTCCAATATCAAGTGAAGGTGACAAAGATTCATGGTGGATTGATAGTGGAGCTAGTTCACACATGACTAGTCACAAGGAGTTCTTTACTTCTTTGGTCACTTATGATGGAGCCAAGAAAGCAATTCACATGGCCAATGGTGGTGAGTGTGTGATTGAAGATAT
This sequence comes from Diphasiastrum complanatum, assembly GCA_029204225.1. Taxonomy (NCBI): domain Eukaryota; kingdom Viridiplantae; phylum Streptophyta; class Lycopodiopsida; order Lycopodiales; family Lycopodiaceae; genus Diphasiastrum; species Diphasiastrum complanatum. The sequence continues at coordinate 14,446,499 of CM055106.1, read as the reverse complement.
TGGTTCAATTCCTATTTGTCTCTCTACTAATAGGAAATCAAGACTTGATGGTGTTCTTTACATTCCTTCACTTTCAAAGAATTTGCTAAGTGTTGGTCAAATGATAGAGAAAGATACATGGTAAAGTTTTGTGGTGATGCTTGTTTCATTACAAAGGAAGAAATCTTGGTTGCTAGGGGCAATAGACAAGGTAGACTTTTCAAGCTTGATGCTTTTGTTATGGCTAACAAAAAGGATGGAATGGAAAAGGAGATTGGTCTCAACTTTCCAAAGTTCTCTTTTACCATCCATAAGATTGGTGGATCTTATGCAAAGTCTAACAAGCTTCCTTATGCTAGATCTAGGTCAAGATCTAATATGCTTCTTGGAGATGTTCACCTTTGTGCTAACTTGGCTAGTATTAAGGATAATGATGGTGTTTCAATGGTTTTTCATGGCAAGTGCAAGCATGCAAAAGGTAAGGAAAGATCTAACTTCATCAATGGAGGTGAAGGTTCTTCCTTGGAAAAGATTGTTGTTAATGATTTCTTTGATCACATGGAAAAAGATGTTGCTAGGTGCATGCATGAAGGAGATGGTTCTTCTACATTCTTTTGTTATGATTCCAAGAAAGTAATTTTTCCAGCAAGTGGAGTCACATGTCTTCATAAAGAGAGTAGATCAAATGGGTCTATCAAGAGACTTGGTGAGGGAGATAGTCACAAGTCAAGAAGAAGAGAAGTATGTGAAGAGTTCAAAGTAGGATGTACTTTGAATGATGTTATTGTGAATGATAGTGAGGAAGAATCATTATCATATGAGTCATTACCTAAAACATTGAGTAGAAGTTCTTTTTTGAAAAAAGAGAGTACTTCAATCGTTCTTATGTTGAAGGTACTAATCATTTTTTTCATGGCTTCTAATGTCTTTGAGGTTTCTACTTCTTATGATGCAATCATTAAGAGGGAGTCTTATGAAGGAAAGAGCAATGGAAGATTGGTTCTTGGGAAGATCCAAGGCATGGATCTCACATCTCTTCATCAACTCAAAGGATTCTATGATTATGAATTGATCACTCATGATCGAGATGGCAAAAGGTTGGTTGGAGAAGACTACATGGAGCAAATCGAAAAGCAATGTTTTCAAGGCAAGGAGATCTCATTGGTGAGCTTATTGAGGTTTGTTATGGACTCAAGAAGGCAGAATTTATTAGGTTTGATACTCATCTTCACCTACTCTACTTCGTGTTGGATGGAAAGTTTGGAATCTATCTTTTGATTTATGATGGTGACACTGGTGACATTGTTTTCACTAACCTTTATGGAAGATTGAGATCAAGCATTGATGAGATCTTGTTGGATCTAGATCATATGTTTGAGAAGAAATATTTCCAGAGGTTCAGGTCTGAAGATATTCATATCTTTGATATCTTTGATGATCAAGAGAAACTAAGCAAGTGGAAGTGACTCACTTTGCTTTACTCACATGTTTTGGAATATTTTCTTGTGTAGATGATGCTATGCAAGTGGATATTGGTTCTCATGGTTTTCATGATTTTATAGAAAGTAATGGATTTGGAAAACAAAGTTTTCTCAATGACTTTGATGGTCAAGTTGATGTTCAAGAGGTTGATCTCAAAGGGCTTCAACAACACAATAGGAAAGGTGGCAATTTGGAGCTAGTCAAGAGCATCAAAGAAAGGCTATTTGGCAAAGATGTTTTGGATCTGTTTTTGTAGCTTATTGAAGACTCAAGTAAGGTCAAAATAACAGCAAAGAAGTGTTGTTCAAGTTTACTTTACTTGTTCTATCTCATGTTTGAGCTATTTCATGTGAATGTGTGCAAATTGTCAAGATATGGACAAACTAGCTACATTGTCTTGCAATATCTTATTGTTGGAGTTGTACTAGCATTCTTGGCTGGTTTTGCTAATGGAAATGAAGCTATTGGAAGTTCATTATATCACTCATCCATGATCAAGTTCTCAAGTGTTGAGTTATTTGATGCCAATACTTGGAGATTGTCAATTTTTGGTGGATTCATGGTCATTTTCTTGGTGTCAAGTAGACCTTGAAGATGGACTAGTGCAACCTACTTGGTTTATGGAGTCATGTGGTGCTGGATTTGCATCATTGATGTACTCACCTACTCATGAATTTCCAAGGTTTGATGCTTTCTTGTGGCAAGATGGAGATGGAGGCTCATTCATGGAGTTTTATGGTGGAGACATATCAAGAAAGGACAAAGTTGGAGGAGACAAGCAAGCAAATGGTCATCACTCACATTTATTGTTTGGCTATGTAATTTTTCAGAGAGTTCAAAGTTTGAAACATGGAGGAATCATTTCATTCACATTCTATTTGGTTCTTCATGTTCTAGTTATATCTTGATGTGTAAAATTGATGTAAGAAATAGTGAAGCATTCAATTTGGACACTATTCTCTATATCAATTATGAAAGATACTTTAGAACCTTAAAAAGGAGATCTATACTTAGGATGGAGATCATTCTAAAGTTGGATCAAAGTTCTATTGTCAAAACTATGCCAAAACTAGTTGAAGAGGGAGTGTGAGAGATTTCAACTAGTTTAGTCCAGTTTAGTCATATTTTGGTAAATTGTCAATGAGAGGCCAAAACTCATTTTAGACTTAGAGATAAACTTTTTGAAGTTATATTAGTTTGAAATACATTCAATAAACACTATTTGAAAGTGTGGGAAAGTTGGTAGTCGAGTTTGAGAGAGATTCAAATTTGAACTTTGGGTACATTGAATCTAGACCCAAAAATAGTAGGGTTTACATTTTGGAGGGAACGCCAAGTGGCCAAATAGGGTTTGGACACTCTATAAAAGGATGTAACTCGTGGAGAGACACATATTCTCTCTTCTCTCTCTCAATTCATCATTATACATGGTTCTCATTGGGTTCTACTACTCATTGGTGCACTATCTTGATGATCTTGCGATCTTGTGTGTAGAATGCTCATGTTTTGCTATTTTCGGTTCCACAAGTGTGAAATACAGTAGGGTACTGTAATTGTACAGATAAAAAACCTATTTTATGTTTTGGCTCATGTTTGATCAGTATCTCTTAGAGTTTGCATCTCATTTTGTATGTAGATGCTGATTTTTCTACATTGGTAGGATTGTTGGTTTGTTCCTTATTGTAACCAAAGATTAGGGACATGGATTGGATCTTGAATGATCTGAAATACTTCACACTCAACACTATTATGAAGATACCTCATGCTCGTGCAAACGAGATGAGTGTTACACAAATCCAAAAAATCCAGGACAACTAGCCATCCAAGATGGCTATGCAATTGCCACGGGACCCATGAGCAACATATGTTTCATATGTGGCAAAACAGGATATTTTATGGTTGATTGTAAGCTGAAAAACCAATACCATGCCGAGTATTTGGACTGTGTTCACAAACACAATTTCAAAGATTGCCCAAAGCAACCTAACAAGATCCTACCAGCACGACATATTTCTTTCGAACTTGTTAGAGTCCTCACTAGAGCTAAACGCCAAAACCAACAACAACAGCTAAACATAGAAAAACTAGCTGACCATATGGGAAACTCTTTGACAGCTTCCACATTACCAAGAGATTACTCAGACCCACGAGTGAAACAAAGGCAATACAAAGAATTTAGAGATGAGTTTCTACAGGAGGAACAGAACATAGACCTTCCGTTATCTGCTCTGATCCTCACAAAAGAGCAACCCCTATAGGGACTCGAAGTGTTCTCCAAACTTCTGCAGGCTCAAATTACAATGTCGTTCCATAGTGTCACGAAATATTTCACTGGCGGCCTCCAACGCTATATCCATAAAAGTTTTCAGCTGTCCAATATCCCAGATGAGATTCCAGAAATTCCTTAGATTCCCATGAACTAATGAATATAGGTGTTGCTAAGGGGACTAGCATCACCTTACCAATGCACTATAAAGATTACCCAGTAGTATCCGCTATCCTTGATAGTGAATCAGACATCAACATAATGGCTTTGTCACTAGCAAAGTCGTGGGGGTTCAAAACCTTAAATCTGCTAAGATACAAACTTTGTATGACCGATCAACGAGTAACCGACCCTGCAGGTCACTTATCGAATATCCCAGTATGTATTGCAAGAGTCAAATTTACCATAGATTGCGTCATTCTCGATCTACCAGATGATGCAAATACATATAAAATCCTTCTTGGCACACCCTGGCTACAGATGGCAGACGTTTTTCAATATTGGAAGCATAGCAAAATAACCTTTGGCAACATCAAAAAACGAGTCACTGTTGACTCGATTGGCCACGTAAAACCAGCCAAAGTTTATGATGATTGGTCATCTACAACATATGACGAATCCAATGGTGTTCCAATCCAATCGAAAGGACACTATACAAGATCAACTGATATTATAAATTTGGGTCAAGCACTGGCCACTGTGGACTGTGCTGACTCCAACAGATGTTGAATAGAAACCACGAGATCTGTAAGAAACAGAGAGAGACGTAGCAACTAGAGTAAGAAAGCAAAAATACCATAGCTGTGCATGAAAGTCTGCCAACGAGTAGAACACAGCGAAAGAGCAGAGAGTCAATTTGCCAATGAGCGAGACACTAACGATCTTGCTCCAAAACCAAACTGACAATATAGTCACTCTATTTCGTGTATCTCTTGGCCTTGTGTTGTGTCTCTTGATTGTTAAAATAAAATATGTTCTGTGATGTGTAGTCGAGTGTTTGGGATCCCGTAAGAGCTTCCGCACGAAAAGAAGATTCAAAGACAGAAAATTGTTCGCGAATCAGAATAGAGGACGAACACAAAAAATAAGAAAAAAAAAGTGCTTCCGCGACAGTTTGCTCTGATTTTTCATCGAGCTTGCTTCTTTTCTCTTTTGGAATGTGCTGCACATCCGAATATACACATGTAAGACAGACCAGACTTTGTACCTGTCCACATTTCGTATGGTGTCTTGTTTTTCAGGACTGTCGTTGTTGATCTGTTCTACAGGTGTATTACTGCAGTTATTGCCTTAGCCCAAAATTGACTTGGCAATCGAGCTTGTGCCATCATGCATTTGGCTCCTTCGACTAGCATCATGTTTCTCCTTTCTGCGACACCATAATATTCTGATGTGCACGCAGGAGTGAATTGATGCTCTATCCCCTATTCTTGGCAACATCTAAAAAAATTTGTGCTCTTGTACTCACCTCCATTATCAAATCTGATGATCAGAATTTTCTTTGAGGTGTGTCTCTCTGCAAATGCCATGAACTTCTTGAAAGAGTCAAAAAGTTCAGATTTTTTCTTTAGGTAGTAGATCGTTGTCATCCGGCTGTAGTCATCAATGAACGTCAGAAAATACCTCGATCCTAAGAGCGAATCAACTTTCATCGGTCCACAGACATCTGAGTGGACGAGCTCAAGAACTTCTTTAGCTCTTCTTCCCTCATGAGTGAATGGATTCTGATGTTGTTTGCCTTTCTGACAGTCTTCGCAGAACTCAGTATTGGGTCCAAATATTTTCAGACCTGTGACTATGTCTTTCTTGCATATGTCATATAGGCTCCTCATGTTCAGATGATACATTTTTTGTGCCAGATTTGATCTTCATTTTCTGATGCATTTAGTATCAGAATTACTAATTATCTTGACTTGGTAGAGATTTCCTTCTCTACATCCAACTGTCAGTAATGTGTTTGTTGTTTTCTCGATCATTCGCCATGTATTGCCATCGAATAGAACTCGAATTCCAAGATCTGCCATCTTGGAGACTGATAGCAGGTCTTTTCTCAATGAAGGTACATAGAATGCTCCTGGCAGCTCTGCTTGACCTAACAGTATTCACAGCTATAGAGTCTCGATGCCCTTGACATCATGTCGGCTTCCATCACCTAGAATCACTGCTCTGTTGTTTTCGAGTTCTCTAAAGTTGATCAAGATTCTTTTGTTGCAGGTGATGTGTGAGGTTTCTCCTGTAACAATGACTACATCGTAGTCTTGTTCAATGTAGCTTGTTGAAGCTTCATCGAGTATTGTGACAGATTCATCACCTTTGTCTACATCCTTGGATGACTCTGCAACATTTGTTTTGTCTTTTTGGGTTGAATCTGCAATCATTAGAGGAGTTCTCAATATCAAAAAGACACTTTAAAGAATGCCATGTAGGATATAGAAAAATATCAAAGAAAAAAAAAACAATATTGTTTATTTGCTTGCCTCACCACTCCCGAGGTCTCTTCAACTCCCAATGATCTATAATCATAGTACTTAAGCTGGATGAGTCAGAAATTGTGAAAGGGCAGAAGATGGAGAGGGTTAGTATAACTCTCATGAATGGTGCTCTATCACAAACAGAGAACCAAGAAGATTTCAGATTCAGTGTCCAGTTAGAAAATGATATATGGTGGTTGGCAGCGTTTCAGATAACTAGCCTCATAATTACATTACATTCATTGAATAGTATTAATTCATTGTAAACTAAGTCTGATTAATTCTTTGGATAGGTGCTGAAGGAGGATCATGATATATTATCGTGGATATTCTCAAGGACATCTTATCCTAGGATCATCAAGGACCATATGGATGGAGGACTTCTCAATGTTCCAGGAGTTGGAGACTTCAATGTTGAATGGCACTTAGCAGGTGATTTGAAAACATTGAAATGTATGTATAATGTCTCTCACAGTGCTACATCAAAACATCCTTGTTTGTACGACATGAAAATGGCAAAAGATGTAACTAGTAGTACAGGAATTACTAGAGAATATACAGATCCAAACTAGAAGCCTGTGTTGCCTATGCCCTTGAAAAATATGCATGTTTGCACTCTTCATGCAGAAGTTAGATTATTAGAAAAGATCATTTATCTTCATATAGTTTTTGCTTGGAACATCCTATGAAGCCTAGAAAAGATTTTACTTCCCTAATGGTTTTGAGGATAGGCCAATCACGAACTTTCTGGACCTTATCGTAGTCGATCTCAAGATCTCGATTGGAAATGATATGTCCTAAATACTCGAGTCTTGTTTGAAAGAACTCACACTTAGACTCCTTAGCATAAAGCTTTGCTTGTCTTAGATTATCTAAGACTGTACGCAAATGCGCTTCGTGCTCCTCAAGAGTCTTACTGTAAATCGATATGTCATCTAAAAATACCACGAGAAACTTCCCAAGATATGGACGAAGAATATCGTTCATCATCTGTTGAAAGGTTGTCGGGGCATTAGTTAGACCAAAGGGTAAAAATAAAAATTTGTAATGGCCATACCTAGTACTAAAACCAATTGTGGAAACATCTCCCTCGTGTATTTTAATTTGATGGTACCCCGACCTAAGGTCCAATTTGGTGAAATACTTAGCACCATTCAATCGGTCCATTAAGCCATCCATCCGAGGTAAGGAATAACGGTTCTTAATTGACATTTTATTAAGCCTTTTGTAATCGACACAAAGATGAATAGAACCATTTTTTTTGTCGGTTAACAAAATAGGAGCTCCCCAAGGGGATTTACTGGGCCGAATATGGCCTTTACATAATAACTCCTTAGGTTGACTAGCAACTTCATCTTCTTCGGGCTCATCCTGTAGGGAAAAGACGATATAGGAGAGCTGTCGGGAAGGAGATATATGTGACGGTCTACACCCCGTGAGGGGGGAAAGACCCTCAGGCAACTGCTCAGGGAGTATATCGCTATACTCGTCCCTAAGTCTCTTAAAGATTTTGCCTTCAGGCGAAGATTCTAAATTATCATCAGTAAAAGACAATGCTTTAGGGAAAGACGATACATCAACATTGACATTATGAGTACTAAAAGCATCTATGCACTATTCATCTTTCAGATTACATAAATACAAGAAATACTCAAAATTCAAAATACATTGATTCGCTTCATGAGCAGTTACAAAAGGTAGATCTGTCTCATCGCCTTTAAGACAAATCCATGAGTCATTATGCAAGAAAGAAATACAATGAGATACATAGTCTTTCTTCAAGGACTCATTCCTAGCATAAAACCACTCTTTTCTTAGGATTACATCCACCTTATTCAGATTCATGACATGAAAAGATGAAGTATCTACATAGTCTTGAATCTTCAACGACATGTGGGGGACAAAGTGGTCCCAGACCTGTTGCTCTCCACCCACTGCCATCCTACCCACGTACTTGTGGTCACTTGGTGCGGTTGTCAGCTGCAGCTTCTGCACCAACTTAGCATTAATAAAATTATGGGTAGAACCATCGTCAAAAAGAACACACACAGGTTGGCTGCCTACGAATCCACTCATGTAAATGAGATCGTGAGATCTATACACTCCAGTGTTAAAACAACAATTTCTACAAACTGTTTCATCTTTAAAAGATACATCAATACAAGAAATAGAAGAAATATATGGTGCCTTAAAGGAGCGGCCATCCTTCTTCCGTCTCTTCGGGCAGTCCTTGGAAATGTGCCCCTTCTCCATGCAGGAGAAACACAACCCATCGCTTTTGGCCTTGTCAAAGTCCGCTCTCTCTAACCGAGAGCGCTTATTTTTCTTTCCCGAAGAAAAAACTTCGTCGGCCATACGCTCCTTGTCCTTTTTGAAAGAAGCACCCGTAGAGGATTTGTCTTTGGCTTCGGGCTTTGGCTGTTCTTTGTGGGTTACATTGTGCGTATCGTTGAAAATCCGAACGAAACGCATGGCATCCTCTAAGGACTGTGGCTGATTATGGCATACCTTCATGGATTGAATCACAAGACATTGATGAACTAATTATATCATGCAAGGGATCATCATCAACAAGAGCATCATCTAGGGCCAATGATAATCCAAAATCAATATTTATGTGATTTATTCTATCAATAATATTCTCGATCTCTCTTGCAACTCTTTTTCTTGAAACCAACTTATGGTCCTTCTCTCTCTCTCTCTCTCTCTCTCTCTCTCTCTCTCTCTCTCTCTCTCTCTCTCTCTCTCTCTCTCTCAAGCATGAAACATAAATTAATATATAACACAAACTATAAACCAGTAGCATGAAACACACACACACGCATACACACACCCACCCACACCGACCCTAAATACACATGAAGAGAAATACAGAGAGAACATTATAGAGTGCTAATCAAAACTCCAAAACCACACGATTATATCCTACTCCAGAATGTCACCACATGCTCCCTCCCTGCGGCGTTTGGGCTTTTTTGTGGAACTCATCTTCCAACAAAAAAACATTTGAACCACGCCTTTAACGGAAGAAAACAAGGGCTACACACCTTCCTAGAATTGGGAGTGCTGGTTACCTTTAACTCTTTCATGATCTCTCTCTCTCTCTCTCTCTCTCTCTCTCTCTCTCTCTCTCTCTCTCTCTCTCTCTCTCTCTCTCTCTCTCTCTCTGACGTGAATGAGTCTATTATGGGTGATTGAATATGGAAATCAAAATTAAATACATCTAATCATTCTATTTGGATTTTTTTTCTTTTAGAAGCAAGTGAGAGATTAACTTCATCTAATCATTTATTTGGATTTTTCTTTTTAGAAGCAAGTGAGAGATTAACCTCATCTAAATATTCTATTTGGATTTTTCCTTTAAGAAGCAAGTGAGAGATTAACTTCAAAGTATCGTGGCACTCATCCCATCGTTCAATATTTATTGGCCAAACTATACTTGAAATGTCATAAGGGTCAAAAATTAAAGCATTTCTGAAAAACACTTTAAAGAGTTTACCTCTCGTACTCTTGGATTCTATGTGTCCACTCCATTGGCCCAAATATGATCGTTGACAATCCTCCTTGTCTGAATCCTAAGGCCTTTGCATTGTGTGCATGTACATGGTATCCTCTCATTATATTATGGTTGAAACTGGTCCAATAATCCAATTGCAAATTGCACAAATTCTTTCAATGTCATTCAAGTGAAAATTGACAAATTCTAACATGTGACGAATTGTAACATGTGACAAAAATTGACAAAATAGTCTTTGTACATTTAGTGCATTTTCAACCTTCATTTGTGATGGAGTGGTGTCTTGGCTTTCCAAAGAGCAATATACTATATCCAAAGAGCAAATCGGATCACATCACTATTACAAATAAAAAAATTATGACATAAATCAATATACATACATGTGATGGATCAATAGGCAGTCTACGTCGACTGATGGAAGAGCTTGAAGATGAACCAGTCAATGGTTGTTCATTGTACTTTAGTCTTGATTGCTCCTTTTTTTTGTGATAGAGCTCAATTCTTTTTTCTTTCTCTAAATGACGTGGAGGTACGATAATTTTCCTAGAATTCATAATTCCAATCAACTGTCAATGTAAGAATAAATTTGCAAGAAAAATTATACACTCATACTCAAATAACAAATAAAGTGCAATTGATGTCAATATCAATAACAATATATACTTGTTGTTGCGATCATGAGATGAATCGCTATTTGATGATGATGACATCGTCGATGACATATACACACTGTAGCCAGCTACTCTATACCACATGATAAGTAATCATTATGAGACTGTATGTTCCGAACAAATATAATAAAATTTGTTAAAGACGTGCCAACATCTAATCCATGTATATTCTACTTATGCTTAATGTAAATCTAATATTCTTGTAACATTGCTATCAAGAAAATTGCTTGGGTGGGGCAACACATGACGAGCAATCAAAATGAGATTCATACTGACAAATGTTAGACATCAGTAGATAGTGCATGCAGGCCTATCTCAACTAATTTAAAAACCACATAACAGTCAATGTTCGAAGCTCTCAATTTAAACTCTTGTCTAAGATGAGTGATGATCTCACTCGATCTTTCTTTCAAGATGGAATGATCAAAATCAAACAATCAGTCATATACTCAATTGATTCATTGCCCACTCAATCACTTATTTGATTAATTAATACTTGGCTCGAGTTAGTTAAAGGTAAATCTCTTTGGATTGGCCTAGTGTGCCATGGTATCTCATGACGAACAATATGCATTCGCCATTTCTATCTATGGTTGCTTTGTATGTAAGAAATCATATACTAGATAACACACCATTGATCAACATCTTTATTACAATGCTAAATGATATTTCAACTAATTACTATGATTTCATATAAGGTTATATAGGTCACACACCAACAATTAAAAAGATTTATCATATAGGTCACATATCAATAAGGTCCTCAATATAACATAAATGCTTTTGATCATGAATCTAAATGATCCCATGCAACCATTTAAGAGGCCACATGACAAAAGCAAAAAAAAATTATTTGACCATGTAATTATGTCATCAAATTATATCAAATCTATGACACCTAGATTATTAATAAACTAAATGTTTTATGACATCACCGATTTGACATAATATTATGTCATAAAATCTTAAAAAACCTGTCAAATTACTTGTTTAATAATAATATGTACTATTTCTTATCTCATGATTTTGTCTTGTATGTCAAATCTCAAGAAAAATAAAATTTATAACAATATAAAACTAGTTTTGACAATTAAATACTACCATAATAATCTTTGAATTGATTTTTTTACATTCCATCATATTAAAATATATATTTTATGTAAAATCCTACAATAAAATATTCTCATAAAATCTAGAAAAGATTATGAGAATATTGAATGACATTTGAAGCATGCAAGCCCATGTGGGGGACCCTCTCACGTGCCAAGAGTGGAAAAAAAAATGCGTGGATATTGCATGGATTATCCACGCGTGGATAACTTCTACGTGGATAATCCACGCGAAACTTGAATGCCAATAAAATAGCATTTTCGCGAGCATTCTTGCTCCTCTTCTTTTGCTTTCAAGTTTTATAGGTTTTCTAGTCTAGTGTTTAGTGCTCTTGCTTGCTATTGCTCTTCTAAGTTCTATAGATCTTGCTTGCTTGCTTGCTTTTGTTGCTCTTCATTGCTAGTGATCTTGCTCTTGTTTTTGCTTGCTCTATTGATCTTGTTTGTTCTTGCTTACTATTAATCTATTGCTTTTTATTCATTGCTTACTCTTCTAATCTAAAAGTCTTCAATACTCTTTCACTCCCATTCTCCACTACTTTTTAATTGAAGTTTTTTTTTGATACAATGTCTTCAAGTGGTAGGTCAAGTGGGAGACCATCTAGGAGAAGAGCTCGTGAGGAGCCCGAAGAATATAATCAAGAGTGGTTTGAGAATCTATCTCCTCAACAAAGAGATAGAATCAAAAATCTTGTGTTATCTTCTTCGAGTGAATCATCCAAGAGAAGAGCTTTCAAAGGTGCCCCTTCCCGAGAATCGTGTAGTGTGTATTATGATCTTAATCCATGTGGTGGAGTTATAAAAAATACACATGGCAATGTAGGTCATGCCCGTTTGCGTGATTTAGTTGCTTTATATTTTGGTAAAGATTACATGATCGATTGGTCCTCCCAATCGCTTGAAGACAAAAATAAAATAATAGAGACTTTGTATTCTGAATTCCCTCAATCCAATGATTTTACTAGGACTTGGGCCTTGAATACAATGTGCCTTTGGATTCGAAACAAAAGGCGATTGATGCAAAGAGCCGTGAGGAATCCCAAGAATCCCACAAAGCTTGGATGGTGTTCCAAAAGGGATTGGAAGAAGGTGATTGTTAATGTTTTTTATTGCTAAACTATATTGTATTGCTAAACTATGTTTTGTTGTTGAATGTAGCTTAGTGATTTTGGAAGACACATGACCGCCGCGGAGTACAAGCAAGGTTACGATCATGGATATGCCGACCTTAAGGCTTTTATGGAATCTCGTGGATTGTTTCCAATCGTAAACTCTTAACCTTTATTGTTTTGTGATTGTTTACTTTATGGTTTACAAGTAAGTTTAATCTCAATTTAATTAAATCTTTGATTCTATTTTGTAGAGAGGCTCTACAACTTCAAGTGTTCGTGATGTGGAAGAAAATGTGGAAGAGAATGTGGAAGAGTACGTGAATGAGAGCGAAGGGGAGTTTGAAGATGTGGACACCAACGTACACCTACAAGATGAAGGAGACGAGGAGGGAGGAAGTGATGACGAGTAGAGGTTTTTAAATTAAATGTAAGGCCTTGTAGAAGGCAATGTAGGAAGAGAGAATTTATTCTCTCATCAATGTACTTGTTTTTAAATCAATCAATATAATGTTTTGGCATCACATCATTCTTGCAAAAATTTTGAATGCATATATTTGTAATCCATGAATACAAATGTATAGTCCATTGAATGCACATCTATTGAATGCACATCTGTTGATTGCAAATGTATCTATTGATGTATCCAATGCAATGTATAGTCTATTTAATGCACATCTATGCAATGCAAATGTATCCATTGATGAATTCAATGCAATGTATCTATTTTAGCACATGATTTGCATGCTAGAATGCACAATAAAAAGTAATGGAATGCACAATGAAAAGTAATGGAATGCACAATGAAAAGTAATGGAAACCACAATATAATGCATCAATAGATAACACATTAAATTATCAAATGAATCAAAATAAATTTGAATTTACCTTTACTATTGTATCTCCATTGTTTTGCAATCTTTGCTTTTCCTTTTGCATGCACTTGATCTTTGAATCCTTTGCAATGAAAGCTCATTTTTCATTTTTCATATCCAAACCTACATCACAAACAAAAAAGATCTTAAAACTTATGATCACAAACCACATACTATTAACATCCATCAATGAACTAAAAATCCTAAACACTATCAATTTTCTCACTCACATTCATCCTCATCTCATCCTCACTCCCATCTATACTCTCTTTTTCTCTCTCTCACACAACACAAAAATAGAAAGTCACCTCTAGTTTCGGAGCGAACCACATTTTGGTTCGCGCCAAATGTTTTATTTTTGGACAAAAGATTTTGCGTGGATAATCCACGCAAATTTCAGAAACCTATCAGCGTGGATACCGCGTGGATATAAAAAAAAATTATTTACGCGGTATCCACGACCTCAACTCTCTAGATTTTGCGTGGATACAGTGAATTTCACGTGGATAATTATCCACGCGATATCCACGTAATATCCATGCAAAAGCCGAGTCTTTTTAATTTAATTTTTACTATGGCGTGGATAATCCACGCGTGGATTATCCACGCAAAAATAGAATTCTTATTTCCGGCTCCGGATGTCGGAGGTTTGCCCGGCTGCCGGTAGTCGGACTTGGCGTGGATAATCCACGCATTTTGAACTTCACGACATCCGCCGATCTATTGCCGAAAATGACATTTGCGTGGAACATTGTTTGAGGGTTACAATGACATTTCCCCCCCCCCTTCCCCTTCCCCACCCACCCTTAGAGGCTGTTCTTTGCGGGTTACATTGTGTGTATCGTCGAAAATCTGAGCGAAACGCACAGCATCCTCTAAGGATTGTGGCTAATTATGGCATACCTCCCTGATATTCCTTGGGCAAGCCCAAAATGAAATGCAACTTAAGGAGTGCCCCGTCTATACGGTTAAAAAATCATGAAGTAGTCTCTTGGAAGTGTTGCAAGTAGACGTCCAAGGGCTTCGTCCCCATTTTCAACATGGCAAATCGACGATAGTATTTAAAATCATCCAGGACATACATAAAGGCAACCTTAAAGGCTACCTGGAAGTCCTCCCAAGTGGTGGGCACTGTAGCTCAGTCTTTAAGATCCTACCACCAAGAATATGCCTTACCGCATAAAAACATGATAGTCGTCAAAATTTGCGAGCTATCTGGTAGATCGTGCATGGAAAAATACGACGTCCATCGATCTAACCAAGCTAACACCACATCTTGGTGTCTGTCTTCTTCTCTCCGGTAAAAATTCTGGAGTAAACATCGGGTTTAGGAGAGCTTGACGAGACTGGGACATAGCCCGAATCTCGGCCTCCACCCGTTCATGCTTTGAGCGCATGTCCACAATTTGTTGTTGTAACAAATTTATGGCACGCATCATGTTCTCCATATCAGTCCCGATGGGACTTGGAGCTCTAATCTCATTCATATGGGTGTCCATGGATAAAGGAGTAACAAGCAAAAAAAACTAGAGGAAAAACAGAGAGCTACGGTGTAAAAAAAAACTAGTGCACAAGGCCTCAAGAAATAACCAACTTGAGAGCAAACTAACTTGAGAGCAATAAAACTCTACAACAACTTGGGAGAATGAGGGAAAGGAAGTGAACGTACCTCCTTTACCCCCTCCCCAAAGCTCCTCTCCACCCTCATGCAAAAAGGACAGGTGGGACCCAAGAAAGGCCCCATTTGTCCCTTCAAGGCCTTTCTAGCCATGTGGGACCGCCCCTAGGTGCCACATGGCCATGGATCCCAAAGACTTATGAAATTAAATTAAAGCCCCCTTCTCTCACCTCCACTCCAACGTACCTCAACTCCTCTCCTTGGTTTGGAGATCTGCAGGTACAGAGGAGGAAGAGAGAGGTACGAACTGAGAAAGGACAAACAGTCCAAGCTCAAATTTGGTTTTGTTTCAATATATTAATAACATTTAGTTCAACTTTGAATTTAAAAAATTTATAAGCTTCTTCAACTTTTTTTTACTCACAAAGATTTCCAATCACAAAAGAAAAAAGTAAAAAAGGGGTGAGTGGGGACGTGGGGAAGCACGCTGCCTCCCCATCCCCTGCCTGTCACATCAGTTCCAAGGCGTGTTCCAAGGCGCCAGGAGGGCACACTACTCGCTCCCCCCCGTTCCAAACGCTCATGGAGAGAAGACGCGACCTGCGCAAAGGGGATAGGCCGCGTTAGGCCACCCCCCCATCCCCCCCCACCCTTAGAGGCTGTTCTATACGGGTTACATTGTGTGTATCGTCGAAAATCTGAGTGAAACGCACGGCATCCTCTAAGGACTGTGGCTGATTATGGCATACCTCCAACTGATATTCCTTGGGCAAGCCCAAAATGAAATGCAGCTTAAGGAGTACCCCGTCTATGTGGTTAAAGACCGTGAAGCAGCCTCTTGGAAGTCTTGCAAGTAGACATCCAAGGGCTTCATCCCCATTTGCAACGTGGCAAATCGACAAATAGTATTCAAAATTGTCCAGGACAGACATAAAGGCAACCTTAAAGGCTACCTGGAAGTCATCCCAAGTGGTTGGGACCGTAGCTCGGTCTTTAAGATCCTATCACCAAGAATATGCCTCTGCATAAAAACATGATAGTCGTCGAAATTCGCAAGCTATCTGGTAGATCGTGCATGGAAAAATGCAACGTCCATCGATCTAACCAGGCTAACACCACATCTTGGTGTCTGTCTTCTTCTCTCCGGTAAGAATTCTGGAGTAAACATCGGGTTTAGAAGAGCTTGGCGAGACTGGGACATAGCCCAAATCTCGGCCTCCGCCCGTTCATGCTTTGAGCGCATGTCCACAATTTGTTGTTGTAACAAATTTATGGCACGCATTATGTTCTCCATATCAGTCCCGATGGCACTTGGAGCTCTAGTCTCATTCATATGGGTGTCCATGGATAAAGGAGTAACAAGCAAAAAAAACTAGAGGAAAAACAGAGAGCTACGGTGTAAAAAAAACTAGTGTACAAGGCCTCAAGAAATAACCAACTTGAGAGCAACTAACTTGAGAGCAATAAAACTCTATAACAACTTGGGAGAATGAGGGAAAGGAAGTGAACGTACCTCCTTTACCCCCTCCCCAAAGCTCCTCTCCACCCTCATGCAAAAAGGACAGGTGGGACCCAAGAAAGGCCCCATTTGTCCCTTCAAGGCCTTTCTAGCCATGTGGGACCGCCCCTAGGTGCCACATGGCCATGGATCCCAAAGACTTATGAAATTAAATTAAAGCCCCCTTCTCTCACCTCCACTCCAACGTACCTCAACTCCTCTCCTTGGTTTGGAGATCTGCAGGTACAGAGGAGGAAGAGAGAGGTACGAACTGAGAAAGGACAGACAGTCCAAGCTCAAATTTGGTTTTGTTTCAATATATTAATAACATTTAGTTCAACTTTGAAGTTTAAAAAATTATAAGCTTCTTCAACTTTTTTTTACTCACAAAGATTTCCAATCACAAAAGAAAAAAGTAAAAAAGGGGTGAGTGGGGACGTGGGGAAGCACGCTGCCTCCCCATCCCCTGCCTGTCACATCAGTTCCAAGGCGTGTTCCAAGGCGCCAGGAGGGCACACTACTCGCTCCCCCCCCCCCCCCCCCCCCCCCCTTCCAAACGCTCATGGAGAGAAGACGCGACCTGCGCAAAGGAGATAGGCCGAGTTAGGCCACCCCCCCCCCCCCCCCCCCCCCAACTGATATTCCTTGGGCAAGCCCAAAATGAAATGCAGCTTAAGGAGTACCCCGTCTATGCGGTTAAAAAACCGTGAAACAGCCTCTTGGAAGTCTTGCAAGTAGACGACCAAGGGCTTCGTCCCCATTTGCAACGTGGCAAATAGACGATAGTATTCAAAATCGTCCAGGACAGGCATAAAGGATATACTTCCCCCTTCTCCACAATATGACGCAAGGGTGAATTTCTAGTCTACCCCTCCACATGGTGTACATTCCTTCATTTTGTTCTAGTTTATTTGTTTTATGTCAACAATGTTTATATGATTGAGATAAATTTTTGAAACACTAAAGAATTTTCTCGTCTTTGTTCTTGTAATACAATATGCAAATTCAGATAAATTTCACAATGTCATCATTAAAACTGACACAAATGCTTTGGCAATGAGAGTACTACTTCTACAAGAGGGTAGGTTAGTCACTTTTCAAAGCAAGAAGTTATCCAATCCTCATACAATGTAGAAAAAAGAACCTTTTTTTGTGGTGATTTATGTCATCAAATGATGGAGGCATTACCTATATCGTAATAAATTCATGGTTGGCACGGATAACCAATCCCTTAAGTATTTATATGATAAGAATTATTTGCGAGGCAAAAAAGCTCATTGCACTAAACTTGTATGGGAATTTGACTTTGAAGTACTAAAATAATATAGGCACCTCTTATGTAGTTGTCGATGCACTTAGTCAATTAGGTAAAGTGAAAAACTTTCATTCACAAAGATCTCTACTCTATTTCCTTTCATTGAGACTCTTGTTTTGGACATATTTGGCAAAACATACAATCAAGCATGATGAGCAAGAGTAGTAAATTGAATTACAAAGTAGTCAATCTAGTTTTCTTTTTTGCAAAACATTGATTACTATTAGATATTGAAAAGATTTATTAAGCAAGAAAAACAGCAACCCAAGGCTAATCAAGTCGTTTCCCTAGAAGGAAAGACTATAGATTGAATATGAAATCAGGACTATTAGCACATTGTGTAGGGAGGTAGTCCAATAAGCAATAAATGACATAGTAATATAACTAGCTAGAGAGCATGTAGAAAATGCCTAGCAAATTGGAAACATATAGAAGTCGAAAGTGGAATAGGAGAATCCTCAAAAACAAGCTAGTTCCGTAGCATCCAGATTTTCCATAGCACAAAGCAAAGCAGCATAAAGTGCCAATGCTGAAAGTCATCGAGGATGGAGGACAAACGGTCGACGACAAGAGAGCGGTTCTTAAGCAGGGCGTAAGGGATGCCTAGGCTTTCATTGACCACAAGGGTAGTACAGATGGACCACGACAAAAGGGGGTATTTCTCCACCAGAGGAAGTGGTGGAGCAGCTTGCCTACGGAGTCAAGAATGGCATGAGTGCTAACAAAAGCGGAAGAGAAAAAGACAGGGTACACAACAAGAACGTGGCAGACAACTAGTACTCTTGCGGCAAAAGACATGTAAGAAGGTTTCCCATGGGGCTATCTTGAGGGTGACTAAGTCTAGGAACTAGCCAGAACATTGAGTTGCGAAAAGGTGAAAACCGAAAAGAATGCCTAGAAGATAAAAGACCATTTTGTGTGGGACAACATAAAATCCCAAGGAGGCCACCCAGGTAGGGATACGTTTGGCAACAAGTTGTAGCTTAGACTTTTCACACCTGAGAAGGAAAGAAGAACAATAACAGAATTTAGTGAAGATGAAGAGGAGGCAACGCACTTGAAGCTCATAGAGGAGGGAGAAGAACATGACATCATCAACGAACAACTGGTGTTGGAGAGGCCCCATGGGTGAGTGCATAGGGGTGAAAGCATGAGACAAGGTGGCCTTGTGAAGAGTGCAAGAGAGTATCTTAGTAGCAATTGTGAAGAGGAGAGCAAAGAGCGGACCTAGCGAATACCGCAATGTAGGGAGAAGGGATCCATTGAAATGAAGCCTAGTAAAGGAGGAGACATAGAAGGCTCGAATAAGAGTGCAAAAGGTGGGGGAGATGTTGAGGGCTTTGTAGTAGTGAAAGATGTAGTACCAGCTGCAATGTGGTCAAAGGCCTTGTCCGAATCAAGGTGAAAGATCAGTGGAGGAGTGTGTCATTGTCTAGATATTCAAGATGGTATACATGACATTGCAACCTTTGGCAAAATGAAATTACTCATGCAAAAGGACATAGTTAAGGTGCGGGGAAAGGTGTAGGACAAGCATATTGGCAAGCAAGGAGACGGCTTCCAAAGAAATGGTGGATTATGTGATGCAGAAGGAAGCCAACCTAGTAGATGACCAATTTTCCATACAAAATGGACTTTTGTTCTGAAGTGGGAAAGTATGTGTGCCAAATGATGATGCTATTAAGCGTAAGATTCTTTACAAATGTCATGATGCACCTTGTATGGGCATCTGATTATCCATCATACTTTAGAGTTGGTAAAAAAGTAACTTCTTCTTGCCAAAGATGAAACCTTTTAAAGTCTTATTTTGTGAAATGTGAGCAATGCCAATTGATTAAGACTAAAGGTTTAAAAGTTGGACTCTTGAATCCATTGAATATCTCTAATGAAACATGGGATAATATCTTAATGGATTTTGTGGTTTATCTTCGAAGGATGCCGAAAGGTAATGATGCAATTTGGGTGATAGTTGATTGCCTCACCAAATTGGCTTCTTGTCAAAATAAATGCAAAAGCATCTAATTTAGCCGACATTTGTGGATCATCTAGTTATGCTATATAGGATCATCTACAACATTATAAGTGACAAGGATAAAAAGTTCATGGAGCACTTTTGGTCAACCATATTTCATAAACCAAAGATGTCCCTTAGTTTTAGTACTTCTTTTGACCATCCAAAATTAGAGGCCAAACATACAAGACTAGTCAAGACTATGGAATAGATGCTTGGGGCATGTGTTCTTGAAACAATCTCAATGGCAAAAATACATTCTCATAATTGAGTTTGCATATAATAATGTTTGGCTACTAAATATAGCCCAATTATGATTATATATAGATTCCAACCCAGGTCAATTATTAAAGTCAAATTGAAACATATCAAATTCTAGAAAGTAGCCACTTTCTTGCACAAAATGCAAGAAATGATACTATTAGCATGAGAAAATGTCCGAGTGCCCAAGATAGGGACTTCATTATGCTCATTTGAAGAGATTATTTGATGAATTCAAGATTTTCTTGCACTTTGAAGCATTAAAATCATAATCATCACTTTTTTTAAATAGATCTAATTAAATAAACCTTACACAGTCGTAAGGCTCATTTACTATAAATGAAAAGTGCACAAAAACCTTGCAAATTGTACGATTTTCTCAAAATGGAAAAGGTCCCCATACTTAAGATGTTCTTTATTCTGAGCACTAATAAGTATAAAGTGTTGTGGTGTGTGTGTGTGTGTGTACATATATAAATTATGTAAAGGTGAGCAACAAGATACACTCTTATGGTTCGAACGTGTGTGTCTGTAAATATGCCCATCGTTGTTACTAATCATCGTGTTAGGTGTCTCGTGTTTTTGCAATTGGGCCTCGAGGCCGTACATCAGCAGTTGTCTTGATAACAAAAGAAAATTCTTAAAACTTATAAAATAATAGGCAAGTGATCACAAGCGAGGTGTCAAACTAATTTTCAACTTCAAACCATTATAGAAATTGTAGTTTATTAATTAATACTCCATAACATGAAGTACCAATAAACAATTCAACCTGGTAGTGAAAATAAAGAGCATACTGCATCATCGTATGGGCCGTGCTGCATTCAACATGCAGCATATCGATACAATAACATTACAGCGTCATTTTTATGGACGAAATAGATGACAGCTAATATTAGATAGTTATGTACTTAAAATTCTCCATGGGTTCATGATGTCGGCACGTCTTAGACCTTAGATGGATCCTTGTAATATGACTTCTGAATCATGCCATCTAGCCCAAACCAGCTTTACAACGAAACATGCTCCAAATCAGTTGCCGATTATGATAGTTGGATCGCAACAACACTCGTCCAATAAACAGCAGCAACAAAGAGCCGCTAAGCTGCAATATGAAAATAACCCAAAAATCAAACCTTCTCAAACCCTCTAGCCAAGCGTCTCAAATACCGTCATTAGCCATCTATAGACAGACCATAAACATCCATCAAGTACAGCTCCAAAAGAAAACTTAAAGGCGATCCAAACAAAAACAGAAACGTAGAACTTACCATCCTTTCCAAAAACCGTCATTTTTCCTCCTTGGATAATATTGAGGAGGTGGAGCGGCGTAACGACGACCCATAATTTTAATGTTGGATTTCTACAAGAAGCACTTCACAACCTCGAATTTGAAACTGCAAAAGAACTATTCTGCTGAAGATCAAGATAATGCGCAGGCGTCACAACCACTAGTTGTAGTAAGAGTACTGCTCTCACTTGACGGATTTATAGTGGCGTTGGAAGCGTGTTCGTGTGACAAGTAGGCAGGGAGGAACGGTCGTCGGTGTAGCAACGAAAATGCGTAGAAGCAAGCATTTTATCGTTTTTTTTTATTCACAAATAGATACTCATCTCGTCACCGCCATGGCATTGAGCTTTCTTACCTCTTTCCTTTTCTACCTTTTCTTCAATACAAGAGAATGCTTTTTTTTTTTTCTGTTTCTTTTAGTCGGTTCTAAATCTTTCACTCCACTTCATTTACTACTTACTCTCTTCATCACTTCATTTTCATACCTTGCATCCAAAGTTTCTTTGGTCCCAGGTTCGAGCCTCCCCTTGGAAACCAAGAAGCATTTTCATACCTCCCCTAGCCTTGGGAGCCTAGCTACATAATGTCTTGTCTTCAAATGTAAACCTGGACCACATGACGTCATCCCATGTTGACATGATCACCATGGGATCCCATCCCAATGAAACCAAAGCCCTTGGCATTCACATGTGCAAGGGTTGCCCAAGCTATACCACTAGTTCTTTTAGCCCACTTATGCTTAATCCATTGCATTAGTGGGCCAGCCAATATGAAGACCACACAATCAAATTCAAGGTTAACTTCCATGGTGAAAACATGCCACTATTGCTCCCCAAGAACAAACCATGAACAAGTAGGTTCCCTAACCCTGTGGGAAGCTAGGAAGATAGACTAGTTACATGAAACAAGGTGGGTGGGCTGGATTACATTAGAAGATGTCTACACACCCGTCCATCAAGTCTCGAAGCCCTATGACATCAAGTTTAACTCATTGACATGTGGAGCTTTCATTGCCTCCAAATATGTGCAACAAAAGAAACCGTAAATAGTATATGAAGGCCATAGAGAGAAAAGACAACAAACCTATTGCAAGTATGCTAGCTCGACAAGCCCAAAGCCCAAAGCTTTTTTTATCTTACACTTCTTGTTGCTTAGTGCGGTATGTATGCCCAGGTCTTTCCACCAATTACCATATCTTTTGACTAAGCATGCAACAACATCCTTGTTAATATTGTTGAATTAAAATCTTGATTGTACATGAGTATAGAGGCAATGGAGAGGGTAGACCTTCCACAATGAGTCATTTCAACATACCTTAACTCAGTTAAATGGCAAAAGATAAGGTGCACACATGCACCCTCAAATTAGATTTCTACCTAGGAAATGATTTGAGAATAATTTGTAGCTAGTTCATGCTTGAGAGAGCTCTCCATCAACATGTCAATGGGGGTCCCACTTGTGTGGGTAGTTTTTGTTTGTCAAGTTGTGTGCAAAAGGTTCATAATAAAGCTTAGTTTGTGCCCATGGAAGCTCTTATCATTTTCACCCACTTACCATGACTGTACACTTAGGCTTGTAATACTCCATACAACCATTTATATTAAATCAAATGTAAAAGTTACTTTTTTCAACACCAATAGATAAATCAACTAGCTTCATTTTGTGCCATGTGTAATCTTTGCATCACATAGTAAAGTCTAACCAAGAAACAAAGCAAGACGTCTACTTGTGTGTGCCAACAAATATTTGTGCCTTTAAATGAGGTACAGATTTAGCTTTTATCTAGCTTGATCATTGTGGAGAACATTGAACTATGTTTTGCTATTGTGATTGTTAAAATAACCTAAAGGGAGCATGTTTATATTCTATCTCATTGAAATTCTAGTACACAAGGATTAGAATGCTTTGCTCGTTCATCTTCCAGGAGGAGACTAATTTAGACTCAATAGTAAAAAGAAAACCAATAATTTTCAAGAATTCTTGAACTCTTCACCTAAGTCCACTAAATTATATTTTTTAACCAACTTCAAGCAGTTGTAGCCCTAGTCAAACGGCAAACATTATTAAAGGAATCTCAATTTGAACTTGATAGGAAACCCAACTTCCTCTTTATTTCAAAAAATCTTCTTGAATTATTAGACGTTTAACCCTGACACTCACAATCAAAAACATGAGCAAGGTCAATCCACACACATAACAATGTTAGCAACCAAATCACAACATGAAAATATTTACCACCAACTCAAAATTCTCTTTTCTTATTCCCTTCTCATCCCTACTTGCCATGGTCTTTTGGCCTTCTTTCAATTATAGCTACTAGAGTTAGTATGGTGGATAGTCAATTTGGAAATCTGTCCTCCTTTTTTCAACTCCTATACCTAAAATATTCTTCAAAATTCTCATAGCTTTTGATTTATTATAGATTCAAAATTCATCATCTATGATTCTATTTTCACTATATCATCTATAGAGATGCTAGCTAAGTTGTTCATAGATGCTTGCAACCTAGCCACCATGCCCTTGATCGTCCAAATGTAGTATAGCGGATGAGGAGAGACATAAATGAGTATGTACTTAAACGTACAAAAAGATCACATAAGCCTCAATTATTGAATTGGTGAGTTGTTTTGGCAAATACAAGAAAAAACAATTACACAACACATAGTCTTATATCCCTCTTTTGTGGAAAGGATTCAAGTAATCTTGAGTAAACATAAATCCACGATAATGCAATTGAAAAATGGTTGAAAGAAGCCTTACAAACAAAAATGTTATCCTTGTACTCTTTTTCATTTATTCTTTATTTGCAAGAACATCTATCCACATTGTCATGAACATAGGATAGCATGAATTGATTTTGGGGATGGGTTAGCTTATGATATATAATGCCCATATTTGTTTGAAAATGTACAATACTTTGATTAGAATAAATCATGATATACTACAAGGAATCAAGGAGACAATATCACGTAAGTTCTTATTTCAACCTCTAGTCTCATAAATCATTGAGGAAAGGGGGTAGGGTCTTCTGTATCACCTTAGATATTTGAATGTTATATGTTGTAAAGTTGAGTACTCCTTACTTAAGAATATGTTTAGTTATTCCTTAATGAATAATTGGATTCACTTACTCCAAGGGACAGATCATGAAATTCGCTCAAGCCAAAGCCAAAGTCTTATGCATGTGCATCATCTCTCCTTATCTTCGTCAGAATATGAACTCAGAATATACAACGGCACCCGTCGTTGGCATTTTTTAAGTAAAAGCATAGAAATGAGGTTTATTTTGAGGTCCATACATAAGGTTATTCCAAGGTCCATATATATGGTTATTCCAAGGTCCATATCTATGGTTACTCCAAACACTGTCTCAATTAGTTTTGGACTTTCCCAAACTCCATTTTCAGAATTGGACTCAAGAATTTACAGCACACCAAATTAAACATATTTTTGATATAATTAATACTTTGATTCATCCATCTAAATTGGTATCATCTAACAATAAAAACATCGTTCAAATTGACAGTACTTTCAATATAACTGCAACAACATGATGACTAGTGTCTGAATATATTCAAACATCTTATGTGATATTTTGAAACTAATTTTGAATCTCACATTCAAATGAAAATATTCAAACACAACTAATTTTGAATCTCACATTCAAATGAAAATATTCAAACATCTTATAAGACATTGAACAAACATCCATAACAACTTGTTTTGAAAATGAGTTTGTCTATTATATTGTGGAAAATGGCGGTAACAACCCCTACCGCCTGGGGCATTTACAATCTATTACAAAACATATGCATCTATGCATTGCCCTAAGTATTATCTGAACCTGAATCTAATTCCGCATCGTCAAGACCCACATCCCTCGACCGCAATTCTCCGGAAGACTGGTTTTTAGAACCCAACTGCAAAGATCTTACAACATCGAGATAAGACTTAGTCACCCCGATATTTTCTGGAGTGTCGATGCATATAAGTTTGCGACCCATGACATTTAATAACAGCACCACACAGTAAGATAACTTGAACAAGCAGACCGACCATTCAAGAGCAGAGAAAGACTCAACAATGGAGTTGATGCCTTCCCAATGTTTTGCTCTGTTTTTAGCAGTCGGGCTACAAGTCACAAATTTTTTAGGCACCTTCCCTTGGTCGCCAAAACACAGAGTCAAAAATTTGAGTTTACTTTGCACACAAGTGCTCAGATCACTTGGTGCATCAGCATTATACAAGATATATAGAACATGCTGCAAATTTTGCATTTGCACTCCACCTTGTTTTAGAGGGGTAGCAAGCTCGTAATAACCCTCAAATATTGAGGGTTTTATGTCGTGCATTGATTTTAAGCTTCCCTTGACTCCCTCTTCATTACTTTGTTCCAAAAATAGTACAATAACACACATTTTGTGTTCTGCCATGAGGATGGCCAAGCAGTGTCGCACCAATGTAGTGATGTAACTTGAACTAATCGACTCAATATTATCAAAAATGTACAATGTGGGACTCTCCCAAGCAGATGAAGGAACAGCCACGAAGTTCAATTTATCGACGCCACAGCAAATCGCTTCATTTCCTTTGGAGGTCTTCACTTTGCAAAAAAAATCTCCAAGAAGTGCCAATGCTGCTCCCCACACGACTTTGTCTCTGACTTATTTTTTCTTTTATTTTTTCAACAAATTGTGTTAAAGAGGGTGGTATGGCAGTCTACAGCTTAGATGATATGCTTCTGGTGCTGCTTGTAGCCGCTCTAATCCAATCATAGGCAAACTTTTTGTTGATAGACGAGGATAGGCACTTTATTGCCTCCTCATACTACACATCTGTTGGCAGATCATTCTCTAAAGAAATCAAGAACTTTACAACGTGCAGAGCTGTTGTTTCCTTGACAATTGTTGCCACACCATCTTCATTGTATTTTTCTCTTTTTTTTTGCCAAAATACAATTGGCCCTCCAAGAGTTTTTTGCATACCTTCATACAAATTGGGTCACGCGCAGCGATCTGGAAAATCTTACAGTGAGTGGAACGCTCTCTTGACATTGTGGTGCAAATGATGGCTCATCGTATGGAAGAGACCCAGCCACATAACGCTTCAAAACTTCCAAGTAGTTATTAAACACGTCATCCGAACGCAGCAAGATAATGGTATACTCCTCAAAGGTTTGATACAAAGTCTTCAAGGGCAACCTTCCCTTCAATGTGCCAACGAGCTGACTACCGAGAATGCCTGACAATCCCTGATAAAATTGGGCCATTCTTTTGCTCGTCTTTCTCGACGAATATTCTTTGACTCAATTCGATACATATGCTTGTTCCAAACGTAACCAACATCATCAGAGGAATATGCATCGAGATTGACATTTGTTTCTTCCTCAAACTCACCCATCATTATCCGAGGATGATACAATGTCATAGAAGCCTCCAGATATTGTTCCAATCAGATCAACCCTTGGCTCCAGTGGATGTTTTCCAGCCTATCCAACCGGCCTGGCTGTCCTTCGACCAACAAAAATTTCGTCTTCTGGGTGGCGTCATTTTGATGTAACTTTTCGTCGTGCTTGTTCTCTACCTCCAGATAGAGTTGGAGCTGAGGATGGTACCGGTTCTGTCTCAGAGAATAATATCACTTTTGTTCCTCTCAGCTCGCTGACTACGACCGTGGCAATTTCAACTGTCTCCATCATTGTTTCTTCACATTCTCGCATCATTTCATGCAAGTTTTGAAGAGCAATCATCCCATTGAGTAAATTTCCATGATATCTACGCAATGCACCAGTTGAGTCACGAATTTCGGGTGCCTCCGTATAATGCACTGTATCCGGTCAAGACAGAACAAAATGGCGTTCTTCTCCATTAGAATCCCGAGTCATGAATTCAACCCTTTCAATCAGCATGGTTTCAAGCATTATAATTGCCCGCACCACACCTATAGTTTCAACATCCTCCATCGAAAATCCAGGCTCACCAACTGATACTTTGGAAACAACGACAAAGACTTTCATGTACTGCCCACTGGAACTAGGCTTCTGAACAATTTTCCATGCCTTTGTAAAGAAAATTGGATTCACATCACCAACGAGCATGAGGACAGTCTTTTCTGTTGCGTAGAAAGCCTGCAAACGCTCATCATATAAACAACATTCGTATGAGAAGACAAAAACATAAAGTTTTCAATATATATATTATATATATGAAAGTATATATATATATATGAGTTTATGACAGTGTGTGTGTGTGTGTGTATATATATATATATATATATATATATATATATATATATATATATATATATATATATCTATATATATATATATATATATATATATATATATATCTATATATATATATATTTATATTTAAACGAATATATAACCATATATTATCTCATATGTGATTAAGTTTTTTTAAATTAGAAAAAAAGTTTTTAAAAACCCCCGCCCTATTCAATTAAAGTTTCTAAATTTAAGAAAAGGTTAAATCCCCCCGCCCACCAGCCATGGCGGGTGGGCTGGGGGAGGGGAATATAAGAAAAAGTTTTTTTTATTAGAACCCCCCCCTGCCCACCTGCCATGGCAGGTGGGCGAGGGGAAATTCAAAAAAACAGTTCTTATTTTAAATTTCTAGCCACCTCCCACCCGCCGTCTTTTTAATTTCCCCCTCCAACTGCAGAAATTTTTTTCGCGATGCCTTCGCAAAAATTTTGCGAAGGCATCTCGCACGAAAATTTTGCGCGAAGGCATCACAAAATTTTCGCGATCGCGCCTTGCCATGCTCGGCTCAAATATGCTCTATACAAGAACCGTCTGATGTTATAGTGGGTGCCCAGTGGAAGGCCCGTGATAGAAATGCCCAGTGTGTCAAGTAACCTAGAGTCTTGAGAAAACCATGATATAGATGAAAGCCCTAACTATGAAGATGCTGAGATGAAGTAAGTGTTGCATGTATATATCACTACTCATACAATGGAAATAATTGAACTCTCTGAATGTATTTGATAAGCTGAAACATGGCAGCAAGCTGAATGGGTAGTGGAACTGCAAACTCAGCCAAAATGATCTGATGTGGAACGGAGGGCTTAGCCCATATAATATGTGATAACATAAGTATCTGCAGGCACGAGATACTGGACCGATCTGATGAAGAGAAACCTATACAACATTTCGTTAATGTCGGGGGGGGGGGGGGGGGGGGAGGAAGAATTTAAAACAAAAGGTTTTTTTTAACTTCTCCCCCGCCCACACTACTGAACTTAGAAGATTAGATTTAATTAAAACGGCATGGAGAAAACAAAAAAAATTACCATATTGTAGGAGCAAAAAAATTTGAAACAGGTAACAATTCACTCTGATATAAAAAAGCCTAAAAATTTCAAAAGACAATGTAATTAAGCATTGTAAAGGGGGGGGGGGGGGGGGGTATTTATGTTTTTTGCTATTGTCAAGTTCCATAAATATTTATGGGACAAATCTCTCTCTCTCTCTCTCTCTCTCTCTCTCTCTCTCTCTCTCTCTCTCTCTCTCTCTCTCTCTCTCTCTCTCTCTCTCTCTCTCTCTCTCTCTCTCTCTCTCTCTCTCTCTCTCTCTCTCTTCGTCTCTCACCTCTCTCCGTCCCTCTCATCGGCCATTCTCATCCTCCTCCTAGAATCACGCAACACCCCCGCCCTCTCTCTGTCTCTCCTCCCGATCAGTTATTCCCGTCCTAGCAGCGTGCAACATCTCCACCCCCCTCTCCCTCTCTCTATCAACGATCAATCACTCCCCGCGCGCTCTCTCTCTCTCTCTCATCAGCCATCTTCCTCTCTTTCTCGATTACCTATCATCATCTTCTAGTAGCAAGCAGCATCTACGACTCTCACTATCAATCTCACTCCTCGCGCTCTCCCTCTTATCAATCTCTTTCCTTCTCTCAATCTCTTTTCTTCTCTGTTTTGCTCTTTCTAGAGACTTCGTTATCTTTCTAGCTGTTTCGTAAATTTTCTCTTTCTAAAAATTTCTAGAGCCACGTGACTTTCAAATGCGCTTCAAATACGTTTTAGGGCACGCATGGCCCAATAAGAATTCAAAAATCAGTTTTTCTCCATCACAACCGTCATTTCTCTCTCTCTCTCTCTCTCTCTCTCTCTCTCTCTCTCTCTCTCTCTCTTGCTCTCTCACAAGTTTTGAAGGCTCGAATTTCTCTCTCACGGGAGTTTAAAAAAAATTTACAGCTACTACAATCTAAAACCCTATATACATAGAGACTTGCCATGTCATCAATCCAAGATAGATTCATAAACTAAATCAAAGTTAGAAAACGGATTGATGACATGGAAGACAGAAAATACGAAATATCACTAGGATTGATGAGTTGTATCACTGGCTATAGATGCGGATTGTTGGGATGTAAAACCAAAAGAGTCAAAACAAAATGTTCTCACATGGATTGATGACTTGGACAAAGGCCATCTAAACTCTATAAAAGGAGGTTCAACAAGAGTTTAGTTCTTATAGAATAAAATTTCAAAACCACCCTCTGGAAGCTCATGAAGCTCAGTAATAAGCTCACGCAAGTCATTTTTTAAATTTATACAAGTGAGCTCAGAGAGATAAACTACTGAGTAAACTTGTTAGTATGTTTTGAAACTTTTTAATATATTTTTAAGCTTTTTAAGTATAATATATATATATATCTAAGGAAGCGGACAGTGGACACGGACACAGACACGTCCGTGTCCGCGTCCGGTTTTTTTTTTTAAAACTTTTTTAAAAAAAATTAGAATAAAACCAAATTAAAAAAATAAAAAATGAAGCCACGGGTGCGTACGGCGGTACGGACACGTCAAGGTTTTGATCTTTTTTTAATTTTTTGAGGGTTTTTTAGTTAAAAAAAAAAAAAATTGGACGCATCCGACCCCTCGTCCGGGGGTCGCACGCGTCCGGTTTCGAACGCCGGATGCGGACGCAAACGTGGCCATTCCGGCCCGGACCCTCATCCCTGAGATATATATATAGCTTTTTTAAACTAAAAACCCAATCTACGCGGCGGGTTGGGGGGGTTTTGAATTTGTTTTTTTTAATAAAAAATTAATTAAAGCCCAACTACCACAGCGGGTGGGCTAGGGGGCGTTTAACTTAGTTTTTAAATTTAAAAACACTTATTTTTTACCCCACCCTCCATGCCCACCTTTTTTTTTTAACTTCTCAACCCCCCCGCCCACATGCCGTGGCGGGTGGGCGGGGGCAGAATTTAAAAAAATAAAAAAATTAATGTTTCCAAACTCCCCCCCCCCACACCTGCCGTCGCGGCGGGTAGGCCGGGGGGGGACAAGGGATAAAGTAAAATTTTAGTTTATTAAAACATTTTCAAATGACTCAAATTTTTTGGAAAGACTCGAATTTTCGAATTCTTTTGTAACGACGCAAATTTTTTTTGTAACGACTCAATTTTTTCCAATTTATCGAATTTGTTCAAAAAGATCGTACTTTTCTAATGACTCGAATTCCACCACTGACTCGATTTCCCCCTCCAACTGCAGAAATTTTTTTCACAAAAATTTCGCGAAGGTAGGCCGCGGCGGGAGCTTGGGGAGGGGTACCATTAAAAAAAAGTTTTTTTTTAAATTCGCCCTCCCCCCTCCTCGCCCTCCCACGGTGACGAGTGGATTTAATTTATTAAAAATTTAACTAAAAATTAGATTTAACTTAAAAAACCATGAGAAAAACAAAAAATTATTTACCATATTGTATTAGCAAAAAAAATTGAAGCAAGAAAATCTGAAGTAAGTAGCTCTGTCATAAACTAAATTTTCGAGAAAAAATCAAAAAAAATAAAATAAAATAAATCATAGAACGAAAAAAAAAAAAAACAAAATAGAGTAAAATAAAATAAAATTTCAAAAAAACCAAAAAATAACATGAAAAATTTAAAAACACCTTAGAAAAACAAAATAGTGTCAAAAAAATAACACAAAAGAAATCATAAAATAAATTAAAAAAACAAAATCGTGTCATTAAAAAATCATAAAATTAAAAAAAAAATAGTGTCTAAAAAAATAAAATTTAAAAAACCAAAAAAATAGCTTAAAATAATCATAAAATAATATATCCAGAAAACCAAAAATAAACATATAAAATAAAATAAAATAAAATAAAATAGTGTCAAAAAAACTTAATTTTCAAAATAAAATTTTAAAAAAATAACATAAGAAATTGGTGGTAGAACTAGCTGTAACTTGTAAAAAAAAAAACTAGATATTCAAAAAAGTGTTAAATCTTAAAAGAACCGTAATACAAACCTAAACTCTCTAAAAAATTTAAAACTCTACAAAAAAAATCTAGAAATCGTTGAAAGGATTTAACCTTAATTAAAAAAATAAAAAAAAAATTGTAAACTAGTAAAAGACCTTAAATAAATACAAACGTATTAATAACGACAAGATAAAAAGTTCACAAAACATATAAAAAAGTCAAGGACTAGGGGCAACGGACTAAGGGACAAGGGCTAGGGTTAAGGGCTAAGGGCCTAGGGGCAAGGGCCAAGGGCCTACGACCAACGACTATGGGATAAGGTCTACGAGTTAAGGGCCACTGGCTAAGGGTTGGCCAAGCATTGCAAATTCTAACATAAAGTATACCTATGATTTTTTTTAGGGTCATTACATGGACTGCTCGAGAGAAGATGTTCCAGTTGTTTTATTTTTTCCGAAAGAAGTGGTTGCATTTGAAAATGTCTTAACTGCTGAATCAAGTGGAACATGTTTTTTCAGAGAAGTTTTCAAAGGTGTTTAAAATAGATTGTCCTTTGCCATACCCTCACGACGATTTTAATCGCCTAGGAGACGTGTACAACTATATTTCCATCGATGTCATTTCAAAAAAAATCTTGTGGGATAATGTAGATATTCTCAAAATAAATGAACTCGTTCTTGCCAAGTGTCCATTATATAACATTGATGACATTGTTGATTGTATGGATTTTGAAGGGGTAGTAGTTTTCACTGCTAAATTTAAAGGCTTCTATCCCAGTGAAAAAAACTTGCTTATTATCGTGAAGGTGACTTCAATTACAACAAAAGGAAATATTGCGAATGTCATGACAGATGACGGAGAGCCTTTCTACATGCAAAATCAAGCAATGATTTGGTGTTTGTCAAAGCTATCTTTGCACTTTAAAAAGAGAAAACATGTATTATTTACTAAACCATTAAGTGAGTGCTTTACGTATTATTCTAAATATTCAAATAGAAACAACATGAAGAAAATACTGGGCCATCCTTGTGGTTCAAAAAGGGGGAGCATCCAAAAAACGTCGACAAGATCAGTAGATGTAGAAAACAGATCCGCTGATTGCAATACAATAATATCAAGTAACTATAATTCGGATATCTTGACAGGAATCAAAGATATTTCTCAAAGTCGTAATATGTCAAGATCAAGTAACTATAACTCGGATATCTTGACAGGAATCGAAGATATTTTTCATGATCGTAATATATCGAGAACAAGTAGCTATAATTCGGATATCTTGACAGATGTTGAGGATGTGGTCACTCGCACTAATATATCTACATCAGCATATAACTCGGATATTCTTACAAGTGTGGAGGATGTTGGAGAGGCTCTTGATAACAACAAAAATAAAAGACGTCATTCTGAAATCAGTATTCAAACAAAGCGTACACCGAAATTGTCAATTTTCACAAGTGCAAATGCATCGACCTGACGTAATTCAGATCTTTCGGACCCCAACATAATACATCGCAGATCGCTACTGATGTGCCATTAACAGCTAGGGGAACATCGGTGCAACCCAAGAAGAAACTTACTGGGAAGTCACCTGGTCCCGAGTGGCAATTTGCCAAAAATCTTGGCAAATATATGGATTTAAAGCGTAACTTTTTTCACTTGCAAAAGTCCACTCGCGCTCCTAGAATTAGAGAATCATCTTTTGGGTGGGAGTAGCAAATCATCGACCATGAGATGTACTAGTCGTTTGGCCCAAGAAGCTTCCAAAAGATTGAGAACTATAATAAATGAACAAACAGCAAAAAAAAAAGGTCGGTCATCAATTAGTACAGGTCATAGTCACAACATGGTTGACTTGACATATCCTGATGAAGATCCAACCCTAAACACCTTCTCATTAGATGAGGGAAGTAATCGAAGTGATGTGGGTGCATCATCTTAGCATCCATCTCCAAGTTTGATTCCAAAGCAAACAACGAATTTTATAAGAGAGTTTTCATGCACCTACAACTCGCTTTAGCTGAAGTTGTCTTTTTCATTGGTTCGTCATTGTACATGGTTAGTCATGACGAATGGAAAAATACGTGGCACAAAATCGCAGAATATGGACCTGGATTTTTCCCTCTCTCATATCCTCAAATGAGAAATCTTGTTTTCGACAAATGTTATGCAAATGTCAAACAAGGAGTTGAGACATTGATTTTAAACCACATTGGATCATCAAGATGTACCATCATAAGTGATGGATGGTCAGATGCAACAATGTCCATTGATAAACATCATGATGGTTTGTCCTCGTGGTGAATGCTTCATAAAACCTGTGAATAGTTCCGGTGAAATCAAAACTGGCACTTACATAGCAAACGTGTTGAGTGACATGATAGATGAGGTTGGGTCACCTAATGTTGTCCAGCTGGTGATGGACAATGCTAAGAATTGTTGAGCTACTGGTAGAATATTGGCGGCTTGTTATCCACACCTATATAGCTCGAGGTGCAACACTCATATCTTGAATCTTGTGTTGCATGAGTGGTAAAAAAACAAGAATACCCGATGGTTCAAAACTATTATAGACGATTGTCGAAAAATTGTCAAGTTTGTAATGAAACGTCAAAGAATTCTTGACATTTTTCAACAACGCATGGTATGCGTGCTGAAACTACCCGCCGAAACAAGATTTTGCACACACTTGAATCAATACTTTGAAATAAAAATGAGATCATGGAGGCTTTTGTTTGTACATTATTCTCTGATTGGGGGGAGGGTCAAGTGATGAGAGTGAAATTGAAAGTCGAAATCTTGCACACAAAGCTTGCAGACTCTCATTTTTGGGATGGAGTATGTGATGCTTACCATGTCATGATGCCAGTAATGTATGGTGTGTCAATTGGACTCAAATCTACCAAACATCGAAAAAGTGTGGATCACTTGGTGGAATATACAAAAGAGCCTAAATGATCCACGTGAGTTACCACAATTTGTGGTCAAGTACAAGGCAAAGTGGGAAACATTGAGCAAGTACCTTCATGCGATGGGATCAACATAGAAATTAGCAAAGAAACTTTTAAAACAAAAACCAATATTGAAATTCTTAAGTATACTCCACAAAAAATATGCATAAATCTCAAAACAACAAAGAACAAAGATCAACAAAGATGCATAGATAAAACTAATACAACCATTGGAATAGGTGACGTTGTACTAAACGTTATTCCGATAACCATTCTGACCAAGCCTAGAGGAGCAAGGATATGTTTGAGGTTTAAATCAATATGAAATTATGTGATATTAAATTGATGCAAAATTATGTGATTTTTTTGAACTAGAAGTTATATAAAAAAAAAATTGCATTACTTGCAAGTTGCAAAATATTAGGGTTTTAAAATTTGTAGCCTTGCTGTTGATATGGCCTTCGAAGTAAGTAGCGGCTCCGCGGATAAAGAGAGACTAAAAAGAGCATACGAGCAGTTGAAAGCCATAGCTGAAGGAACTGATATCAATGAGATGGCTAGAATTGGTGCTTGTACATCTGAGTGGGCCAATCCTAGTGGTGTGCAATGGAAAGAGATAAATGACACTGTGTCTAGTGAGATGGTCCTCGAAATTTGGCCAGCTCCCAAGTCAGACGTCAAAAAAGGACGTTTCAAACTTGGAAACTGATATTGGCTAAAAGCATGGTTTGGTGGTACAACATGGACTATCAAGGACACTACCTTTTTTGGGTAGAAATACACTTTTATATTAATATACACTATTTTCAACTAATACTTTTGATTTGCAATAACTTTTTAACTGTACGTCGGAAGTAGTCATGTAACATATTATTGAAACGTGCTCGTCAAGCGCTTCCTAACGCACCAAACTCCTTTGAAATTGAACTTACCACTAAAAAGTTATGTCATTTTTAATGTGGACTCAAAAGCTTATGATTAATAAAATCCCTATACATTTGACTTGCCATAACTTTTTAACTGTAGCTCAGATGTATGTCACGTAACATATCATTGGAAAGTGCTCGTCAAGAACTTTTCAACGCACCAAACTCCGCTAAAATTGGACTTTCCACTAAAAAGTTATGTCATTTTTAATGTGGACTTAAAACAATTATGAGTAATAAAATCCCCAAAAAGTGAAATGTACTACCAAAAGGTACAATGAAAAATGGGTTCTTTTTTTGTACCACCAAAACATGCTTTTAGCCTATTAGAAACAACACTGAAAAAATATATTTGGCATGCATGGCACAACATTTACACCATCAAGATTGCAGCCTGGGCTTTGCTAAAATGCTTTACATGCATTACGTTCTTGAGAGGCCTGTTAATTTTAGTTCAAAACTCACTAAGCAGGTGGTGTCTGACCTTCGGAGCGAGAGTGTTTCTATTACTCGAATAGAGTTACGAGATGCTCTTGTTGGTGCATCATGTTAGGTGCATGACCAAATAGAGGAGCTGCAGTCTCAGCTCCATAGTCAAGAGAGCGCGTTCAATCGCGGAAAAGAGCAGGTATATAAATCATAAATGTTGGTAGAATATAAATCATGTGCTTAAACATGCTTCAAGCTGACAGAATTTTTTTTTTATCAAGCACACGACGACGATATGCGTCATCGGTTGGAAAATATTGAAGGGCCAGGTGGTGGCAGCCAGATATTTTGTAGGATGGTGCACCCTAATGTTCTGGAGCGTATAATAGATGACCCACTCCAAAATTGTTGTCCACATTGCCACCACAATGTTCATCCATGGAGTGGGCATCACCAATTACCATGCACACATTTTTATCACATTGCTTGTCTCGTCCAACATATGATGTTGGATGATAAGTGCAAGTTATGTGATTATAAAATTGTAGAAAATTTATATATCACATTAAACATGCACGATGATTATTGTATAATCCAAGAGATGTGTGCCTTCAAAACTCTGTAGCTTGTGATAGAGCGTCAAAATGGCCACTTCAATGTTCAATTTTTGTACTCAACTTTTTTATTTCACAAATCAAGTATTGTAGAGATTTATTGTCCTTACTAATTGGATCCTTGGATTTATCTTGATTATTTGTGCAAATGGGTTTTTTTTTGTATAATTGTAACTTGCATCAACCCTAAACCCTAAACCAATGATCATAGATTCATAAACCTAAACACTTAAAAACAAAACTAGACATCTAACTTGTCATGGTAAATCACACACAATTTGATGTCCAAATTGATAAATCTCTAATATATTTCAAATTGGTAAATCAATGTAACTCTGTATTTCAACTATACTTCAAAAACTTTGTATACATGTATTTCAATTTCAAAAAAAGTTTTCCATTCTTTTTCTCTTGTCGGCTCGCGTAATGCCTTCTTCAGTTTCTACGTTTTCATCAACCTCATAGTCTATAGCCACAATCTCGACGATAACCAAGATCTTCCATCTCTTCTTCTCCTGAAACATCGATCCCCCATGAAGGCATCTCCTCTATATAATCAGCACTTCCTATTCTCTTTTATTTTGTGATTAAAATACATGTACACAAGATTTTCAGCCCTATCACTCAGCAATCGATTTCGCAACGTGTTGTGTACATACCTGTAGGTACTCCAGTTCCTTTCTGAACTAGAGTTTGCTGCACATTGCACTAGTACCTTCATAGAGATCAATCTGAGCGTAGGAGTAGATTTTCTATTCAACATCCACCATTTCCAAGATGGCGTAGTCCTTGACAGATTCTGCACAAAAGAACTAAAAATACCTTTCTTCTCTTTGTATTGTGTAAGATCCCTAACTTCTTCCGTTGCAGTGTCCTCGTTGCTATAAAAAGAAGAGGTCCCCTAAAGATTGATTCCAATATTCAGGGTCCAACGAAAAAGCCGTACTGTGGAGAGGTATATGTGCCATCTCACCATCAAAGCAGCTAAGGCGCACTTCACCATCAGAGCTGCTGAGCTACACATTCCGTAGCAGATCCCAAGTACTGACAGGATTGAATGTATACCAGTGTCTTTCCGACGCTTGCTCTGACCTTTGTTTAGATTTTTTTGAGCTTTCAAATGACAGATTTATGTATTTTTTGATGGATTTGTTTAGCTTAAGTGTTTCTTTCAGCAAATGTTTCAATTTTAATGAATAGATCTATTTTTTTTCCATGAATGAACACTTAGCTAGTTCTATTCATACTTGTTAATTAGCTAGTTTCATTCATACTTGTTAACTAGTTTGCTTATGCTTATTATTAATTTATGTTACTTCAATGATGTTAGTTTTGTGTTCTTAGATATAAGTTTCATGTTTGGTTTAATAAAGAGAGATGAGGAGGTAAAGGAGGGATTGAGTGAGAGGATAAGTGATAGATGGATAGAGATAGAGAATGATCCTGAGAGAAGAAAGAAATGAGAGAGAGAGAGAGAGACCATGAAAGAGTAAATCATAAATCAGAATGAAAGAGTATGATGCCATTAATTTATGTTTCATGCTTTAATAGTTCATGTTACTTTTATTTGTAGCATATTAGTTTGTGTTATATGTTCATTTATATTCATGTTGTTAGGTTTCAGGCTTACAATATTTGATGTTGCTTATAAGAGAGAGAGAGAGAGAGAGAGAGAGAGAGAGAGAGAGAAATGTAATCAACACTCCCAATTCTAGGAAGGTGTGTAGCCCTTGTTTTTTTCTGTTAAAAGCGTGGTTCAAATGTTTCTTGTTAAAAATCCCACAAGAAAAACCAAACGCCACATGGAAAGAGCCTATGGTGACATTCTAAAATAGGATGTAATCGTATGATACAAGAGTTTTAATTAGTACTCTATAATGTTCTCTCTTTTTTTACTTTTCGTGTGTGTGTGTGTGTGTGTGTGTGTGTGAACCTAACCAAACTAAACAAGACTAAACTAAACAAAACAGTTTTGCTAATGAACCACAAGTCACAAAATTATAAGTGAGTCATAACCATTGTCTTCCGTACTTTCCATAACATATTTATGTCGAAGAGAAAACACTCACCTGCATCCATCCACAACAACAACCAAGTAAGCACATGGGAATTCTTGTGGGAACCACAGACGTCAATGCATTTTCTCAATTGTTATCCATGTCACAACTTAAAAATAATATAGTAAGTAAGAGACAATGTTTTCAATTCGCACTTTTTGTAAGCCACATATTTATGTAGAACGCAAAATAAAATTGTTAAGGCAATGCTTTATTACCCCTATGTAAATAAAGAGAGTAATAAATCCCGCAACCACGAATAAATACGTTTTAATATCCATAAGCAACCAGGTGGAAGTATATATACATATCTCAGTAGTAAAACATTAAGATTGAGGAAATATATTGTATACCCAAAACATAATTTTACAGTCACTCTATTATTGTAGTCAGAAAATTAGGCGTGACTATGAAATTCAATATGAGTCACCGTGAAAGTAATGTAGATTTAGAGTATAAATAGCAGCTTAATTAAGGTGTGTATCAATCGCTATAAGAAACTTTTTTCCTTGGCCGATACAAGTAGCATCAATATATATGTTGTCCAATCAGTATAGTATGTCAGTGTAAATAGAAGACATAATTTAAAAGCAGTTTTAAGTAGTTAAGTACACAGAAGTTTTTCCATAGAGTAGTGTATCCATAACTTCTATCAGTAACCATAAAATTTTGTGATTTTTTTATGGTTGCATTTAAGATGAAAAAGCCTTCATCAAATAGCAGTCGTGACGTTTTTCGTAGTAATGTGCAAGGCCTTTATGTAAAATAGTACCTTAGCAGCACTAGAACTTGTCATTTAAGTAACAAAATGTTCTTACTAGAGACAACCAGTTGCATTATTTATAAAGTAACAACAATATGATCATAATACTAACCTATACCTGAAATATGTGGTTAGAACTTGAAACTATCTCAAAAAGTATTACTTTTGTGAGTAAACCAGATATATAAATTAATGAGCACTGTAGTAAATGCATCACTTTCCTGTTAGTAGAAAGACAGGATAACAAACGACTTTGAAAAAAGCCCAATAAAAGTAAATGAGCTCAGGAGGAGTATTGTGGTCGTGCTGTAATGGTGTCTACCTCCATAGATACTCATCTGCCATTTAATCAAGTTATTCCAAGTACTTGAAAGGTGTTGCATAGACGTACAGGGAGTCCTGAGGTTACATATAATTCCATCATTATTACTTTGTAAGTAGTTGGTAAAGATAACACTTTACAGTACTATTACTGCAGTCATAAAATCGACAGTAACCTGCAGTTTCTGTAAAGCATTGCAAATTGTACTTAAAGACATATGCAAGGTTACCATCCGGTTTCTTGTTTACTGTATATTACTTGTTTGCACATGCTAAGAGTGGAATGTCATGATCGTGCAATGTGTAATATATGAACTAACTTTTTCTAATGGACTTAGTCAAGTGCGCCATTAGCTAAGTTCGTTCCTTTTTCTTGCATTTGCCAGTACGGTAGAAACAAATATCTATAGCAGTTTCCATACATCAAAACGATTAAGTTGTCAACACATTCTAAAAAAAATTTAGTAGAGTATTAAGCACATGACACCTTAGCCACAGTAGCAACAAGAATGCCAATAGCCTGGCTAGAAGTAACCAAAAGGAGCCCAATGACAACTTGGTAAACATGAGTACAAAGGTGGTCATCAGAGGAACACCTTAAGGACACACCAGAAAAGTTTTTCAAAGTAGAAAGTTATGTTTTCTTAGTAACCATCACTGAAAAACAGAATAAAACCTCACAGTAAATAAAGAGTTTTAGAAGGTTAACTTAGTACGTAGTTGATAAAGAGAACACTTCGCAGTATTATTACCGCATTCATAAAATCGATAGGAAACTGAGGTTTTTGTGCAGTAATGCTAATGTACTCATAGAAATAAGTTAGGTACCCGTTCAGTTTTTTGATTAATGAATATTAACTAATTGTACATGCTAAGAGTGGAAATCCATTAACATGCACAATGCAATAAACGAACTGAAATTTGCTAATGGACTTAGTCAAGTGAGCTACTAGCAAAGTTAGTTCCAATTTGAAAACATTGTCAGTACGGTAAAACAAAATTGACGTAATTATTCAACAAAAACAAAAAGGTTGCCCATACAGTCTAAAATTACAAAAGAGTAAAACAATCAGGACAACAAACTCACAGTAGAAACAAGAAAGCCAAAAAAAACCCGCTAGAAGTAATCACAAAAAGCCCAATGAAAACTGAAGTGAAAACCAAGTAGACAGAAGGTCAGCAAAAGAACAAAATAAGGCAAAAACAAATGGGAAAATCAGCGAAGAAAGACAAGGTATCAAACAACCCATCACAGAAAACCCAGCTTAAAAACTCAAAGTAAATAGAGAGCAATAGACAGTAAACAGAACAAGCAAAAAATAAACCAGAAGGGAAAATCCAGCACCAGTTAATTAAAGCAAGCAACTGAACTACAGACAAGGACAACAACAAACCACAAAGACAAAGACCACGAAGCACAGAGCCAAACCTTGTCAGACGCCATGACGGGAAAGAAGTAAACGCCAGGAGCCAACCGAAACGAAGAGGGTTCACCAAAACCAGGTGAACAAACGCCAGGCTGAAGCCAGAAAACCAGAGAGGAGTCCACCACACCAACGCGGATCAAGCACAAGAGTAAAACGAAACCAGAAGAGCCACAACCACCAGCAGAATCGCACCTCGAAGAAACAGAACGCAGCACCACAAATAGAAGGCAGCAAACCAGAAGAAAACGCAGAACCAGCTGAGCAAACAAGGAAGCAACAACGCGCAAAAGAGAAAGCACAAGCAAGCAAAGAAAGCAGGGAGGCGCACAACCGCCAGCTCTCATCAAAGCGCCAGTAGAGCACCATCAACGCACCGCCAAGCAGAAGTACACAGGGCGTCAGAGAACCGAAAAAAGAGGGAGACAACAAAAACGAAGGGAGAGACATCCAACGCCTGAGGGAAGAAGAGAAACACAACTAAAAGAACCTCTAATAAAAAATTATTTAATAAAAACCACCAAAAATGAACCCACCCAACCACAACCCAGACCAAGAGTCATGAAAACTCAAATCAACAACCATTAGACCCCAAAGAAAGAAAAACCAACAAACGAAGAATCCCGAGGATACTCAGGTTACAAACAAATATAGACAAAACCACTAGAGCGACCCACGACATCCAACAAAAAAAGCATAAACCGTATTAACCGCCGAAAGAAGGAATTATATATAAAAAATGCATCGTGCTCAAAAGTTTAGTCCGAGCACAAACATCATAAAGTCAGGTCATCAATAATAAAGACAGCCCTAAAGATGTATTGTCATTGTCATATGCAAAAAGCATTAGCAGTACATGCTGCTCAAATCGACATTGTTTTTTTTAAACAAAACATCCGTTTTCGAACTGTCTTGGCTAATTGTAAATAAGATGCCAAAACTCTAGTCATTATGACTGACATAGCAACACGGCAATAGTTGGAGACCAAGTATTAGTTGATCCGTTGCTTGTACCTTCCTTTTTAAATATCTGTAAACAACAGACCAATAGAACCAAAGAATAATATCAATTTTGTAAAAGTAAATAAGCATGTGTGTGTGGGTGTGTGTGTGTGCGCGCGCGCTCCTCTTAGTCTTGCTTTATGCTTATGCTTTATGTTTCATGCTTTTGTTCTCAAACCTTAACGTTTCATGGTTTAGGGTTTAAGTATGATGCCATTAGTTTATGTTGATGCTTACTAGTTCATGTTACTTTAATTTGTAGGATATTAGTTTATGTGTTATATTCATGCATTAAAAGCAATCAATCACCATGCAATAGCTCCATAGGAGCATATGGGCCCTCACAAGGTTAATAATTACATTTCTAGCCTATTTTGGAACGATGTCACATACCTAATAAGCTTGTACAATGAAGTACTATATATCCATGTCAAGGACTATTCCAAATCCCTTATATTGGACATGGACATAACAACACTAGAACAAATTTTAACTTTACTACATTCATGATGTCGTAACTCACTGAACTCGATTTGCTACATATTGTGCAGTATAAAAGATATCGTTCCCCACAAGGATCGAATTTATGGTTATTACTTAGTGAAAAGCTCTTATGTAGTAAAATAGATAGTTAACTGATCATCAACAGATGTTTTATCAAGTGGCCAGTACTGCCCATCGTTCAGAGTTTAAATGTTTATTCAATTTGCACATAGTTCCAATGTATCTACTTATCTCATGCATAAAATTTTACATGATCAGTGCTGTATCGAATTACATTCATTACTAATTACACAAGCCATGCCAATAAATCCGTATAGTTCCAATTTTAGTAATGATTCCAATTAGTAGTTAAGCCAGTCTTGCAAATGAATCGGAGGATCTACACCACCGAACATTCTACTCATCAAATCAGAAAACACATAGTTGTACTATATAAGAGACCTTGAAATGCTTGTTGTAGTCTGATTTAGATTAGCAAATCTACGTACTAAAATGCGCATTCATCACGTGTTGTAATCCATAACACTTAATTGAGCCATAGAAATTGTACTTAACACTCAACAACATAAGCATAATCCCGAAAATAATAGGCAGAAAGCGCTAGATACAATCATACATCGTATAAGGTCCTCAAAACTTCATCCGGTCAATATATTTCATTCTAGTAATTGAGTACAAGGGCTCTTTATTCTAATTACAACAAGTATAAAAAAGATAGACAATGGATCATGTGGGCTCTCACATGTCCTCACCCACAACTTCATCGGGACCCTTTGATGATGAAGACATCAAACTGTAACTTCGACCTACAAGGTAACTCGAATAGCTTTTCTCGGTGTATCGTGTGTTCCTCCAATGGATGTAGCATCGTTTATGTAGCTTGTACAAAATTCACACTCTAAGTTACAAAAAGATGTCCATTCTCTAGCATCACCTCGATCATTTATAGCTAGTTCGGAATGTAACTCTGCTCTTCAACGATCCAATGACTTCAATCTGAATTTAAGAAAAGATGAATCCTTAGCAAATTTTACATAATCGTCTATCTGAGCTGCACTACCTTTTCTCAAAATGTGCGACAAGCAAATTTTTTTAGTAAGAGAAAGGTAATCAAGTCTTGAATACATTATTTGTACAACAAGGATGGTTCTACAAATAAAATCTACCAGATTGGATGTTCAATAAGTCATTCACAATCGATGTGGAGGAGGGACTTCTCATTTTTTCATGGGTGTAGATAGTTGTTCAAAATATGAAAAATAATTATCCTCTCATTTAATATACAGTTTTCACACGTTCACATAATAATAATCAATTAACTTGTCTATCTCCTTGCCTAGATCCCTAAACCCCAAACCCTAGATTCTAGACCCTAAACCCTAAATCCTACATCCTGAACACAAAACCTATAATCCTAAACTCTAGATCTTAAACCCTAAACAATAAACCCCAAACCCTAAACCCTGTCAATATGAGGCCAAAACTCATTTTAGACTTACAGATAAACTTTTTGAAGTTCTATTAGTTTAAAATACATTCAATAAACACTTTTTCAAAGTATGGAAAAGTTGGTAGTCGAGTTTGAGAGAGATTCAAATTTGAATGTCGGGTACTTTGAATCCATTAGGGGAAATATGGGCTCAAAATGGGCCCTTTAAGAAGTTTGACTACAGACAAGAGAGAGAAAACTTTCGGCAACATCTATGCTCGTTTTTTATTATTCTGGAACTGCCCGCTGCCCAACTTATATGGTTAACATATAGCCTTAATTTCCATAAGCAAATGTGATAATATTGCAGATTTTCCCCTTTGAAAAGCGCTCCGAGCGGTCCCACGCCCTTGGAGAAATGTGCAACTGGCATTTGGAACCGGGGGGCGTAATTGCGCTAGTGTGTGCTCATTCACTTCTTCTTTGTATTTCCAGGTGATGGTGCAAGAGCTTTCCAAACCCTAATATCGGTTCAACGCGCAGATGTGCTATCT
Source organism: Diphasiastrum complanatum (assembly GCA_029204225.1). NCBI lineage: Eukaryota > Viridiplantae > Streptophyta > Lycopodiopsida > Lycopodiales > Lycopodiaceae > Diphasiastrum > Diphasiastrum complanatum. The sequence goes on along the minus strand of CM055106.1, from coordinate 14,401,815 downwards.
GACTGGTTAAACAGGCCATCCACGCATTGAATCGATATCAGGTTTCTTTTTAAAACAGTCTAACTTCTTAACTGTAGCTCCAATTGAGACGAACATGGTGCCACTAGAAAGAGCTTGACGAGAGCTTTGCAACGGCAGCCTACATGACCTAGTTTTGAGTTACGATTAAAAAGTTATAGGCAGTCAAAGTTTGCAGAGAGTCTCTCATCTAAAATTTATATATATTTCAAAAAACTAACCCTAATATCGGTTCAGCGCGCGCCCTTAAGGTTTGAGCAGCTCAAACCTTAAGGGCGCGCGCTGAACCGATATTAGGGTTTTGAAAAAAAGAATTTGTAGATTAATTTGAACATATTGTTGTTTTCTAACGCTTTAGAGATAGTTATTAGCAAGAACCAATTGAAAATTCATCCGCATTGCTTGCAGATCTATAGATGATTGGTTTTCAGTTTCATGTGTAATTGTGTGCATGTATTCGAGTGAACGATCCCGAGCATCCCACTGACAGGCTGGGAAACATACTATAATGAAATATAAACTTTAATCTACCTAATCTGGCTTTGAACCAAGAAGATAATGCCTAACGAGCCAACCCCCTGGAACGGGCAGAAACACCCGATTTTAGAAATAAGAAATCAAAAAAGGGAATAACAAATTGTGTTCACAGGTTCGTAGTGAGGGAATTTGTGAACAACTAAACCAAATCGTAAATGACGAGGTTCATTTTTTAAATCGGACCATTGCTCATCAATATGTTTCCACGCAGGTGAGTCACTTGGTACCCGCATAACATCATTCGTAGATCGATTCTTAGCATGTGCTCGGTCAAGATGCCAACCAACCGACTCGGTCAAGATAGTCAATGAAAACAACTCTTTGTAGTAGCGTCATAGACGACCGCCATTGACGACCATGTCTAGGAGTACTCCGTCAAGTATTTCCAATTGGACTGCACCATTAGGGAAGATTATATTAAGGCCCTTCACTTCTGAATTTTAATTTTTTTGGGTGCTTCTTAGATGTGTAAAGAAGCACCTGATCACCTAAGTGTAAGTCTTTATTGCATAGGTGACGATCATGCCAGGCTTTTTGTCGATGTTTGTAAACTAATTATGTGTGATACGAGATGAGTCGAGTCTCACACGATCGTAAATAGCCTAGTTTGGACTTGTTGTTCAATTGTAGCCTTCTCACATAGATCTGTAGAGAAAGCTTGCATGACTCGCAAGGTATGTTTGGTTGTTGGCCCAACAAAGACTATACCCCACTTATGGAAGGCTTCGTCTTCTATAATAGGGGTCAGCAGAGTAAAGTCTGCTTTTGTATTCTTTTTGGCTCGTTGGCAAACATCACATCTTTTAATGATAGCAAAGGCATCCTTAAACAGTGATGGCCACCATAAGCCCGCTCTGAGGATGATCTTAGCAGTCGCTTCAGCAGTTGAGAAGTGACTAGCCAATGCCCTCATGTGCCTGAGATATGACAAGGCATATCTCAGATTCATAAGCACGTCTGCGTATAATATCGTCAGTGCTCCTTTTATATAATTGTCCTACTATGAGTTGAAAGGGTGTTGTTTTAGGCAAAAAAAAAAAAATCTACTGTATTTAGGCCCTCTTTGAGTCTGCATGTGGTTGAAAACTGAGTCCTCAGCCCACAAGGAAGTGGCATCAATCTGAAAAGGACATGCATCAGCTAGTTCATCGTTGGCTGGTGCATCAGCTTTTTCAGCATTGGGAAGTCTGGAAAGGTGATCGGCCATGAAGTGTTGTGTTCTTTCCGGATGACTACTTGAAAATTAATTCCTCAAGTATTAAGAGCCATCGAGCTATGTGTCCCATTTTACAGGACTTATGAACAATATATAATAGGGCTTTATGGTCTGTGTAGAAAGCAAAGGTTTGGCCTAGTAAATAGTGGCAGAGTTGTTGTATGGTGTAGACCATGGCCAATGCTTCTCTCTCGGTTGTTGCATAGTTTACTTCAGCAGGCACCATGTATTGGAAAATCTTTTCCATATTTGTCCGGTTGTGCAAGGATTCCTCCTATGGCATACTTACTTGCGTCGGTATCCACATGGAATTCCTTTGTGTAATCTGGGGAACGAAGTATGGGTGAGGTAGTAAGTGTTGTTTTCAAATCCTCAAAAGCTTTTATACGTTTCTCGGTCCATCTAGGGTCGACCACAACTAAATAAACGAGTCTCGCCTTACTGGCGTAGTCAATTATGAAGATGCAGTAAAAATCAGTGTGGCCAAGGAAGACGTAAACTTTCTTCACTATGGCGGATAGAGGCATCTCAACTATAACCTTGACTTTTGAAGGATCTGTAGAAATACCATCCTTCAAAATAATATGTCCTAGGACAACCCCATTGGTGCCCCAGATTTGGCATTTTTCAGAGTTTAGTGATATATAGAATCTACAACAGCGAATGAATATCTTTTCAAGGGCTTCGAAGTGCTTGTCTACAAAAGAATGTACACCCAAATCATCGAGATAAATTTCGACAATTCGATGTAACATATCTTGAAATGCCATTGGCATGACGCGTTGGAACGTGGAAGGGGCATTGCATAAGCCAAAGGCATGACATTATAAGCATAAACATTGTTTTCCATGGCAAAAGTTGTCTTGTGTTTATCCTCAGGGGCTATTTAGAAAATAGCCACTAAAACTATCTAAGAAGCTGAAAGCTTCAACTCCTGCCATTTCCTCTAGGATTTGTGTCATTAAGGGTAAAGGGAAATGGTCTTTCTTAGTAACCGCGTTAAGGTTTTTGAGATCAATGCAGATACAAAGCTTGCCGTTTTTCTTGGGTACTACCACAATGGGCGATACCCAATCAGTATGTTGGACTTCATAGATGAAGCCAACATCTAGCAATTTCTTAATATCTTCATCGATCCTCTCACGATATACAGGGTTACATCTGTATAGCTTAGCCCAAATAGACTTAGTGTTCTCCTCTAAAGGAATAGTGTGGACGGCTATTTCAGGTGGGACCCCCTTCATTTCAATATAATTCCAGACAAATACATCTCTGTATTTGCGTAGTAAGGTTTCCATATCAAAAAATTGACCTGAGGTGGGCTCTGACATGAACAATGCAATCCACATCCTCATTAGGATCTTTAAGATTGAGCTCTATGGCCTTGGCTGGTCCTTCAAAGGACTGGGAAGCTTGTGTAGGTTCCCATTGGGGTTGCGGCAATTGGATGACGACGTCATCAAGTGTGAAATCTTTAAATTGTTTGGGTAGGCCAAAAGGAGGTTCCACAAAGTTCTCCGAAACTTTGGGAATCATTGATGTGGATGCGTTACCAGATGTCAAAGCCCTATTGAAGGGATAGTCCTTTTGTCGGCCGGATAACGGCTTGATGGGTTGTTTAAGCTTTTCACGCATTTGTTTTTGTCTCTCGGTTGCTTTTGTGTCGATGATTTTGGTTTTTTGTAACCAAGGTTTTCTGGTTTGTTGAGGAGGCAGTGTGGTTGCCTCTAGAATCAATTCTTCGTTTATTGTATCCCCCCAGACTTTGTATGGATACATGTCCCATTGGTAAATTTTAGGTTTGGTCGATAGGTCACTGTGTTGGCTACTGTGGACGTGAGTTGGCTACTATGGACATGAGTTGGACATGGGCCAAAGGCCATGGTGACTTAATCTCTTTGGGAATTGATTTTGGTGTATAACGTTTTTCATCAAGATATAGGAGAACATGTTCGCCAGTCATGACTTCATCATTCATCAAAAGAATATTGTCTTCCAAAATGTGGGTGGCAGAGATACTAGGTTCCCCTGGGCACCAAGCTATAGGAATTGGTTTATCATCATTAATGGAATGATGGGCGTCTCTATGTCCGGTTAACGCTAATCAACTAGTTACTTAGTCTCCGTCGTTGCTATTCGTTTCAGCTAGGCATGAAGCCCGTTGAGCTGCCAGCTGGTAGCGCAAAAGATTTCTCTTCGTTTGTTTTGCTCTTTTCGTTTCGCGGCCCTGGAGGTGTGTTTACGATTTGCGATTGATTCGCAAATTGTTCGTGCTTCGAGTCAAAGACATGTTGACTATCACGAATTGTTCTCGTTCGACCTTCGTGTCTTATTCGTGCTGCGACAAAGTTGCAGGAGTTCACCATTTCTGACACTCCTTCTTGAACCTTGCAGCTTTGTTCGTGTAATCCAATTGCCTCTCTTTGCTTGGTAAAGAGTGGCTTGTCGAGCGGTTTCGTGAGGAGATCTGCAATCATACTTTTTGATGTTATGAACTGGACCTGGAGCTCTCCTTTTGAGATCAAATCTCAAATGTGATGGTACTTCAGAGGAATGTGCTTCATCTTTGAATGAAAGACAGGATCCTAGGACAGATAGATGGCACTTTGGAAATCCATCATCATCGTGTTTGGCCCCTCTTGTAGTATCCCGATTGCCTCCAACATCATCCGCAGCCACATTACCTCATTTGCCACTTTCGAGGCTGCGACATACTCAGCTTTGCAAGAGGATTGAGCTACCAGGGTTTGCTTTTTGCATATCCAGCTGACTGTAGCTCCGCACACTATTGTACATCCTCTACTAATGGACTTGTTGTCATCCTTGCAGCTCGCCCAGCTTGCATCACTATAGTGATGCAGCTCGAATTCTTTTTTCTCATTTCTGTAGGTTAATCCAATATTCTGGGTACCCTTCAGATACTGTAGGACTCGTTTGGCCATTTGCCAATGTGGTAGACTAGGATTGGAACAGAATTGGCTCAATGCGTAAACAGAGAAGGCCAGATCCGGTCTGGTACAAATTGTCAAGTACATCAGACTCCTGATCAAGTTCTGGTAGGGTATACCTGCATCTTCTGTTCTTTCTCTTCTGTTTTTGGGCAATCCTGTTTTGTGAGCTTGGCTCCAACTATCATTGGTGCGGCTTTCTCTTTGTAGTCCATCATGTGGTACTGCTTCAGCACTTCCAGGCGTATTCTGACTGACTCAAGTGCATTTTGCCATTTGTTCGATCTCTTTTGATCTCTAGCCCTAGGTATTTTGTTGCTTCTCCAAGATCTGTGATTTCATAGCTCTCAAAAATCTGACTCTTCGTGTCCTTGATCAGCATCAAGGAATTTCCTATCATCAACGAATCATCCACGAAAATGGTCAGTATCACAAAATCCTTTCCTACTCTTTTGATGTAGACATTACAGTGTGGTTGAGTAGGGCTGAAGTCTAGAGACTTCAGAAGACCAGCAAGCTTTTTGTACCAGGCCCGTGATGCGTGTTTTAGACCGTAGATGCATCTCTACAATCAACAGACATATTGTCTATTGTCGGGGTCTTCATAGCCTTCAAGTTGTTTCATGAAGATTTCCTCCTCTAGATCTCCATGGAGAAAGGCTGTTTTCACGTCAATCTGGTGAATTTTCAGATTGTAATGTGTGGCATATGCAAGGAGTAGTCTTAAGCTTGTCATCTTCACCATGGGCAAATATGTGTCGAAATCGTCGACACCATATCTCTGCGTGTAGCCCTTTACGACAAGCCTTGCCTTGTAGCAGCCAATAGTGCCATCTAATTTTAGCTTTTTCTTGTACACCCACTTGCAGTCGACTATTTTTCTGTTTTCTGGCAGTGGCTCTAATGTCCATGCCTCGTTTTGCCTCATCGATTCGATCTCCTTTGACATTGCCTGCTTCCAGAATTCTCCCTCTGGACTCTAGATAGCTTCTTGGTAGGTTGCTGGCTCTTCTGTGAAGCTGCAGTACTCAAACTGCGTGTCTTCGCTCCATTGAAGATTGTCTGAATAGCGGTCTGGAGCTCGTCTTTGTCTTGTTGACTTTTGAGGTTCGTTTCATCGCTGCTCAAACATTTCTTGTTCGTGGGGTCGATCCTCTGCTTCCCGCTGCTCTGGAGTCTGGGGATCTGCATTCTGATTTGATGTATGTCCTCGATTTCCCTCTTGAATAGGCAGCAGTGTGAAGATCTCATGGCCTCTTTCGTCTTTCAGCCCAGGGAATGTGGACTTGTCGAACTTCACATCTCTGTTCGAAACAACCTTCTTCGTGGTTGGATCATAGAGTCTATATACATGTGTTCCGTTTGAGTAGCCGACCATGATTGTTTGCTCAGATTTGTCATCGAGCTTGTTTCTCTTTTCCTTTGGAATGTGCTTGTATGTTGCACATACAAACACTCGTACGCATGACAGATCAGGATTTCTGCCTGTCCACATTTTGTATGGTGTTTTGTTCTCCAGCGCTGTCATTGTAGATCTGTTCTGCAGGTGTACAACTGCAGCTATTGCCTCGACCCAGAATTGACCCGACAATTGAGCCTGTGCCATCATGCATCTGGCTCCTTCGACTAGCGTTATATTTTTTCTTTCTGCCACACCATTGTATTATGGTGTGTATGTAGGAGTGAACTGGTGTTCGATCCCCTGTTCTTCGCAGAATCTTGAGAATTTTGTGCTTTTGTATTCACCTCCATTGTCAGATCTAAGGATCTGTTTTTGAGGTGTGTCACTCTACGAATGCCATGAACTTCTTAAAAGAATCAAATACTTCATATTTCTTTTTCAAGTAGTAGATCGTGGTCATTCGGCTGTAATCATCTATGAACGTTAGAAAATATCTCGAACCTAAGAGCAAATTTGTTTTCATTGGTCCACACACATCAGAGTGGACAAGCTCAAGAACTTCTTTGGCTCTTCTTCCCTCGTGTGTGAATGGATTCCAATGTTGCTTGCCTTCATGACAAGCTTCACAGAACTCAGTCTCTGGCCTTGAAATCTTGAGACCTGTGACAAAGTCCTTTCTGCTCATGTCATACAGGCTCCGCATGTTCAGATACATTCTTCTATGCTAGAGCTGATCTTCATTTTCTGAAGCACTTAATATGCTTTTGCTGATTATTTTGGCCTAGTAGAGATTTCCTTCTCTGCATCCAACCGTCAGCAACTTGTTTGTCGTCTTCTCGATCATACGACAAGTGTTGTCGTCGAACAAAACTCGAATGCCTAGATCTGCCATCTTGGATACAGATAGCAGATCCTTTCTGAGTGAGGGCACATAGAGTGCTCCTGGTAGCTCTACTTGGCCTGACAGTGTTCGTAGTTGTAGAGAGCCGATGCCTTTGACATCGTGTCTGCTTCCATCGCCTAGAATCATTGCTCTGTCGTTTTCGAGTTCGCAAAAGTTGATCAAGATCTTCTTGTTGCAGGTTATGTGAGGTGTTGCTCCTGAATCGATGACTACATCGTAGTCGTGTTCAGAGTAGCTTGTCGAAGCTTCGTCACCTCTTTCAGTATCCTTTGATGACTCTACAACATTTGCCTTTTCAGCTTTATTTTTCTTTTTTGGGTTGAATCTGCAGTCGTATGCAAAATGCCCTTTCTTCTTGTAGTGCATGCAAGGTATTTCTGGATTGAACCAACATTTGTTGGTCGTATGGCCTGGTTTGTGACAGTGATCGCAGGAAGAAGATTGTTGATTCAAGGACTTCGTCTTCTCGAATCTTGGCTTGTTTTTGTTCTTCTTCTTTCCTTTCGTGAAGAGAGCCTTCTCTTGATCACTGCTTCCCTCTCCTTCGTCTCTCATCAGTCTCTCATCAGCGACAAGACTAACTGCTTTGTCGAATGTCATATCTGGTAGACTCAGTATGAGCATTCTCAGTGGCTGATAGGACGTCGGTACAGATTTCATGAAGTACATCAACTGTTGTGGTGCTCCTGTCCTGATGCAGCGAGTTGAGCGAAGATCATTCTGATCTTCTCAACATGCTGATCTAACTGGTTGCCATCTCACCGTATGGATTGCAGCTGATTGTGAAGGTGCATGACTGAAGCTGTAGTCCTCACTTCATACTTCTATTTTAATCTTTCCCACGCTGCATGGCTACTTTCGCAGTCTTCAATATGCATGAGTAGATCTTCATTTATTGACGAAACGATGATCGCCATTGCGTGCTCATCCTTTCTTATCCATTCAGCTCTCCTCGGGTCTCCCTCTGGAGGCTGCACCTCTGAGAGCTCGGTCATTGACCAGATGCCTTTGCCCTTCAAGAGTGTTTTGATTTTGAATTTCCAGATTCTGTAATTTGCACCTTCAAGACTGATTGCTACTCTGGTCTGGATTGTCGTAGCCATATTGTGTTGTCTGGAAGAATAACTGCTGGGATGTTAGTAGTGATAACATGTCAGCTCTGATACCATGTCACGGAAGCACTTTTTCTTTCTTGTTTTTTGTGTTCGTCCTCTATTCTGATTCGCGAACAATTTTCTGTCTTTGAATCTTCTTTTCATGCGGAAGCTCTTACGGGATCCCAGACACTCGACTACGCATCACAGAAGATATTTTATCCTAGCAATCAAGAGACACAGCACAAGGCCAAGAGATACACGAAATAGAGCAACTATATTGTCAGTTTGGTTTTGGAGCGAGATCATCAGTGTCTCGCTCGTTGGCGGATTGACTCTCTGCTCTTTTGTTGTGTTCTGCTCATTGGTAGACTTTCATGCATAGCTATGGTATTTTTGCTTTCTTACTCTATTCGCTACGTCTCTCTCTGTTTCTTACAGATCTCTGTATTCACTATCACTCTTCCCTACTTTTTATTATGATCCAGAGAGGATCGTTTATACCTCCACTGTGTGGAGTTTACAAGATAGCTAAACGTAGAATCACAAGACTAGTTAACGCTAATCAACTAATTAGTTAGTCTCTGTTGTTGCTATTCGTTTCTGCTAGGCATGAAGCCCGTTGAGCTGCCAGCTGGCAACGCGAAGGATTTCTCTTCGTTTGTTTCGCTCTTTTCGTTTCGTGGTCCTGGAGGTGTGTTTACGATTTGCGATTGATTCGCGAATCGTTTGTGCTTCGAGTCAAAGACACGTTGACTGTCGCAAATTGTTCTTGTTCGACCTTTGTGTCTTGTTTGTGCTGCGACAAAGTTGTAGGAGTTCACCATTTCTGACACAAACAATCATGGTTGGATACTCAAACGGATCACAAGTGTATAGACTCTACAATTTAACCACAAAGAAGGTCATTTTGAATAGAGATGTGAAGTTCAATGAGTCCACAAATGATAGCTGGAGCCAAATTGACGAAGCAAGATTGCCCGAAAATAGAGGAAGAAAAATAGAAGATGGAAGGTATACCCTACCAAAACCTAATCGGTAGTCTGATGTACCTTACAATTTGTACCAGACTCAATTTGGCTTTCTCTGTCTATGCTTTAAGCCAATTCGAACTCATGATTTTTGTCATCATGCTTTCCATTGTTTGCTTCTTTCATTATCTTTGGGGATGTGATTAGCAAGTTGAATGGCATTTTCTTCTTTTATCTTGATAGCTTCAAAAATGCTTAACTAGTTTGCCAATCACTTGCATTTGACAAGCCCAAAATAAAAAACATCAACTAGTTTAACATGCATTATTTCAATCAAATTATACAAATAACAAGCTTAGATTATGGACATTATTTTAGCAAGAGCAAATGAACAAGAAGCAATTAAAATCAACAAAATTTTGGTGAAAGAGAGAGTTTTTCAGATTCAATAAGACACTTTCCTTCGCAACAACATCAAAAAGATGTTGCCCAAATCATTCCATCTAGGTTTTATTGGTAGTTTTTTCTAGACTAGAGATTGGTGATCTTGGACATATCTAGACTAAATGGAATTGGTTGGAGGGTTCCATGGGGTGAGTATAGCATAACGTGATACGAGATCAATGAAAAAAACATTGTTACAACAAGAAAATTCAGTTTTCTAAGAGTGTAGAAAGTGTGTCACTCACACTTCCACATCAAAAAAATGAAATTTGTCGCATCCTAGTGTGGATTATTGGCACAAATATGGAGATTAATAAGTATCTAAACATCTAACTCGATCATTTTCTTATCTCTTTTGTGTGTCAGTGAACTTTTTGCTTTCTTATTTTCTCTTTTGGAATCACCTTGGCTCCTTGTTTAGCTTGGCTAGCTTGAACTAAAAGAATCATCTAACACCACGAACACCACAAGAAATGAAGAGTAGATGGAGAGAAGCAAATACAATCAAAACCGCAAGCTCTATTCCATTTCTTTGCCCTTATTATGTATGACTAAATAGTGACAACAAAAGGCTCCATAAGTACTAGAGCACAACAAAGTATCATATTGCAAGCATTAAAACACAAAGATAAGCTACCAAAAGATGAAACACCTTAGCCTTACTACACACCATTCTACCATTTGTGTAATTGTCAATACAAAAAAGAAAAGTGCCATTCTATTTGCTATTCACATCACCAAACATTATGAAACAAGCAAACAATGGAAAGCATGATAGAAGTATAAACATTTATTATAGGATATATGCACATGCGCATGTGAGAGAAATGGAAAGAATTCTTGAGCTCTATCACAAATGAGCTCAACATAGATTAAAACAATTTACAAATTATTGGGCTTATAAGGTCTTACTAGCCATTTTACTAGCTTTTGAATTTATGTTGAAGTGATTTTTTTCTTTTGCAAGTATCTTTAGTTTTTGGCATTTAATATGATGTGCATCTACTATACAATTTATGAATTTGCTCAAAGACACATTGTATCAAATTGTAAAAATTATATAACAATTTTTTTGTCTCTCAAATGTTGTCTTGTAAAATTTGAGTCTCTATTTTAGTTTGACCATTAGCCCTTCTTTTATCACAAAGTACACAATGCATGACCAAAGCACCATTCTAGCGATGATTGACTTTTATTGGTTCTTAAGGATTCAAGATTATTGAAAAAATTTAGGATTTTCTTTTTTTGAGTTAATTGATCACATCAATAGCCAATTTTTTGGGCAACACCAAAATGATATAGTAGCACCAAGTAGACAAAATAATCCAATTTTGTTTTATAATTATCAAATTGCCATGATGAAGCACCCACAGAAATCAACCATGAATTGAGAGTGCTTAGGAAACTTTTTTTGAGTTATCCTCATGAAACTTGCAATTTTTTAAGCTTCTCGATTTTTTTGAGGACTTACTCACAAAAAGGGTATGTATCATGCCTATGAAAACCATCAAAAATTTCATGATGCCGATTTTTGAGAAATAATGTTGATTCCATTCCATTGCCTGTTTTCAGAGCACTTCCTTCACATACTGTCTAGTTTCCAATCATCAAGTTATTTGATTGATTATTGCAATAGATTTAATCCAACACTTGCGAACCAATTCTTACATAGCTAACTGCCATACATCTTATTCCGTGCAGAAACATTAGTATTACCAAGAATTGTGACCGAGTTGATCATCAGATAGTACTTCATATGTTTAATGATTCCCTTAACAACCAGCTATTAACGTCAATACGGAAGATCCGCGTGACAACTTACAGCCTAGAAGAATGATTTTGTTTCACACAACACGAGAAACATCTAAGTAAATAGCAGATAACCACTCAAAAGTAAGGTGTTGAAGTATTAACCTCAACCAATAGCAGAAAATGCATTTGTAAATCAATAAGCAAGTTTCAACATAGAATCATGATAAGCGCTATCATAAAGTCATTACTCCGCCATTTGTTCATGATGGCCGAACATCTTAGAGCTTAGATGGAATCTTGTTAAGGTAGCATCTGAAGATGACTTCTAAACGGTTCCCCTAACCGATGATCATGCCATCTTGTCCAGGCCAGCTTGGCACATAAGCATTTAGATCAATTATCGGTTATGACAACGGTAGGATCACAACAGCACTCGTCCAACACACAGCAGCAGCAAATAGCCGCTAAGCTGCAAAACGAAAGCATCCCAATAAAACATAACGCTTTCAAACTTGCTAGCTTAGTGTTTGAAAGATAGTAATTATAGCTACGTTTTGAATAAGAAGTATATGTTATTAGTTGATGTAATTAGACGGTCCCATATCCAAATTATTAAACATGTGCAGCTCATACAGACAACAATAACAAAGAAAAAGCAGCATTATTTATAGCACAACGTCCCCGATCCACACAAGAACAAAAGCTTAGAAATTACCATCCTTTCCAGAACCCTCGATGAATATTGTCAGCGCTCCTTGGGTTGTACTTCGAAGATGAACGGACACGACGAGCCATGACCTCCAAGTTACTGGTTTGTAGAAGAAGCGCTACTTAAATCTGCTGATAATTCACAACCAGAAAATTCTGGTAATTTACATGAACACGATCTCACAATCATGGGTTGTAGAGCTGCTGCTCTCACTTGGCCGATATATTCGTGTTCAACGAAGCACTATAAGCCTTGGCTAAGAAAGCGTGCAAAAGAAAAGATACAGCGCATGAAAGTGAGGTTTCTTTTCTTCCTTTCCTTTTCTTACCGACTTTTTCAATTTTTTAAGATTCAATCCTAAATTCTTATCATTTTAGTACCTCTCATGATCACTCACTCTTTTTATATCTTACCTACCAAAATATTATTTCTTTTTGGCAGGGTAGATTCACATTAGTGACTAGGCACATTTTAGGAGCCATTTTTATTTGTTGGCATGAGCCTGAGTGAGATGATGATTGGCATAGGGTCACCTTAATTTTGAACTTTTATCGGTAAGTAGGAATGCATCTTAATTTCCAAGGGAAGGAAGAACTTGGGACCAAAGCAACATGTTGATGAATGCAAGTTTTGTTCGACAAGTGCTATACAGTTCTCACTCTCTGTAACGTTTCTTTATTTCCTTGTTTCTCTTCACCTATTTTGTGTGATTGATTTTTGCCTGAGGAATAGCTATTGCACGAGAGTCTTCTGTAGAGCATCTCCTGAACACATTTTCATTCATCTATCCATCTTCAGATTCCCTTGTACAGTAGTTTAGAATTTTTGAAAAATATGAGAAGTGCATGTCAAATTAGAGTTGATTCTTGCATCTCATTGCCATATTATTTTTTGAGTCAACTACAGCAAGATCGAAACAAATTTAGTTTAATCTTTAGTCCAGTCACATGTTCAACGAGTTTCAACTACGTGTTCCACACGTCGCTCCAATCATGAGCATGAACAGTTACCAGCAACAACATCCCCACCAACAGATTTTTTTTGGGGGGGGAGAGTGGATCTGCTTGAATCCACTGGAGCAGTTACGCTGCCAACAACAACATCAGCAAGATCGACAGCCAAGGTCACAAGTCAAATATGAAAAGACAAGACTAAAGAAAGCAAATGGGTAATCTGAAGAGACTCAATCAAAAGAAGTATTCCAGTCATGACGAAGATCCTTCAGAAAAGGAAAACACAAACATTGAGAAATCAGTCTCTTTCTTCAACCGGCCTCTTGCCATACTTCAAATTCTATGCCCATTATCATGCCTATCATCCACACCATCTACCGTTGTCACCACCACCCTTCCTTCCATCTGTTTGTTTATCATCAGTCTACTGTTCTTTTGAGAAATCTCTAGTTTTTTATAGTCTTACCAAAGCAGTTGTTAAAACATTGCAAGTGTCTTGCGGAGACCAACTGCCACCTACAATGCATGATCAGCCAAACGAAGATCTAAGAAGCAGGCGAAGCAGCTAGAAGACATCAAAAATAAAGAGAAAGATCCAGGAAGCTGAGGAGGAAAGGACAAAACTTAAGCAACCGATGAGTCAAATCAATCTTGATCAAAAGAAACTCTCTGGAGCAATGATAGTTGAATCCCCTCATATCATAGCCCAAAGAGATCCAAAAGTAATGGATCAAAAGAATGAGCTGCAAAAAAGAAAGATGAAGACAACTGTGAACCTGCAAAATAAAGCAAGCTCCTCACCCAACAAGTGGTGGTCAAAGCTCGACATTGCAAGGGTCCAAGGCTGCAACTGTAGAACTATCAGTTCTTTCACCCTACCAACAAGCCTTCATCATGTTTCCTTACCGTTACCAAACTATCCATCTAAAACTGCTCCTACCACCAATTTTTTATGAATCCATCCCCTCGAGACTGATAATCAAAGTTTGTGCAACCTGTAGATCAAAGGTTTTCCTTGAGACTGGAACTTCAACTCAGAGAAGAACCACGGAAACACCTAGAGTCAAATGGAGGATACAGACCTCCCAGAAGAAACCAAGAAACCAAAGATGAAACCGTCAATGGCAGATACAAGTGACTAAACAAAGAGACACATGGAAAGCACTCGAGCATGCAAGTTGTGAAGCTGTTGAGAGCTCTCCAATTTTGAGAATGTCAACCAATTGCAGCAATAAGACATTCTAGTTAAACTTCGGCAATTTGTGAAAAACAATTTTTGTGATAAAGACTGGCGACAATAAGCACTTGGTTTTACGTAAGTGAACGAGGATCTATGCTTTTCCAGGTGACAATTGAAGATGCCAATGCAAAGCGGAGCGATATCGTCCAATATGAGTTGCAGTGGGTCCTGCAACACATTAGGGGTGGGATGATGTTGGCCGATTCTGACGAATCCCCAAGATACTTGGACAGAGCAACTCAAAAGCACCTCTCACCTTAGACCCAGGAGGTCTCTGAGAAGACGAGGCTAATAAAGATTGAGAGCCGAGTATGAGAGCTGAGAAATGTTAGTTAGGAATGACAAGCAAGAACTGTGTAAGCCTCATGGTGAATCTCGGAAGATGGAATGACCATGTAGGAACTAGTATTTCTAAGCAAATGTAATAAATGCAAGTAGACCCCTCTTAAAGAAAGTAGAGTGAGCCACCTTTTGATGGTGACCTCTAGTGGAGAGCATTATTCCACTTGTAATTTGTGAAATGTGGAAATTCCACTAGGATGCCACCTAAGGAGCTCTCTTGCTTATTTAAGGGAATCCATCTTTGTGAAGAGGAGCTTTTTGTGAATTGTATCAACTCCATGCTGAAATGAGAAGAGCCTTCATGAGTTTGGTGCATCCATTGAGCTCCTTGATCATGCTTGTTTCTTGAGTGATGCATTTATGATCTTGTCCTTCCCTCCTTTTGTGTGTGGTTGTGGACTGTAGAGTGGATTAGATTTGCTGCTTTCATAGAGTGGATTAGTTTCTTTTCTTGTTTGTGGAATAATGTAGAAGCCAACATTTAGGTAAACTAAATAGGCTGGAACTGTGGTGCAGTTCTTGCATATCTTTTACAGTCCAGTTCTTGATGTTCTTGGGATGTCCAAGAATCAAAAGACTGGTTGGTTTCTTGATTCTTGGACTTCTAACATGCTGTAGATTAGTTCTTGGTTCTTGTTTTGTCAATTTATGCAAGTGTAGTTCAGTTTAGTAATGCTTAGGATCTGATTTAGTTCGTTTTTAGGAGTAGATAGTTGTAGAATCTTCTGAATGTTCATATGGGCTGCACTCTGATCTGTGAATGAGCGTTCTTGGCTTGCATCTATGTTAGAATGTAAGTGCGTTCAAGAGAGATGACCCTGAGTAGTCCTCTGACAGGTAGGACAAAAAATATATTACAATGACAATTTGTTCCCTTCTGCCTAGGTTTAAAACAAGAATGACAATCTCAAAAAGAACCCACCGTCTCTGCTGATAGGCAGAAGTAAGAAAGAATTAATTTTGAAAACCAACAGATCCTCTGGATCAAAGGATCTGTAAACATTTAACATCGTTGCCCATTGAGCTCCAACACCTTCTACATCAGAAACCCTGTTGGCTGATTCTGACGAATCTCCAAGATACTCGGACTGAGCAACTCAAGAGCACCTCTCACCTTAGACCGAAGAGCTCTCTGCGAAGACGAGACTAATGAAGACTGGGAGCCGAGTATGAGAGCCGAGAAATACTAGCTAGGAAAGACATGAAAGAACTGTGTAAGCCTCATGGTGAATCCCAAAGATGGAATGACCATGTAGGAACTAGTATTTCTAGGCAAATGTAATAAATGCAAGTATACCCCTCTTGAAGAAAGTAGAGTGAGCCACCCTTTGATGGTGACTTCTAGGGGAGAGCATTATTCCACTTGTAATTCGTGAAATGTGGAAATTCCACTAGGATGCCACCTAAGGAGCTCTCTTGCTTATTTAAGAGACTCCCTCTTTGTGAAGAGGAGCTTTTTGCATTGTATATACTCCATGCTTAATAAGAAGACTGATTTTTGGTTGTGGTGTCTCCTTATCTTGCTGTTTTTGTTTTCAGGTTTGCATTTGTGTAGGAGGGCGCCCAAAATTCAGCAAACCCTATTCAGGGTTAGGTCAACTTGTGGCTGGAAATTTGCAAATTCTCAGCAAGTAGTAGGGTGCTTTCAACAGCCCTGTTGACTCCTCCCAGGCCAGAACCAACCTTAATGGTGCTTCTGCTACCCACGTTGCTCATTTTGAAAGACGTACACCCAAGCTAGATCTACCAAAGTTTGACGGTAGTTCGGACCCTCAAATTTTTTTGCAAATCTTTGAGAATGCATGTGATGTGTATGGTGAAACATCTCTCGGTGCTATGGTCCAACTATTTTCGATGACCATGATCACTAAAGCACGTGATTGGTTTTTCAACCTTGATCGTGAAGATAAGACAGACTGGTCAATCTTGAAAGAGTCCTTTATCAAGCGTTTTAAGCCTTTTCGCTTGATCGAGAGTCCTTTTGTCAAATTGAGTAACATCAAGATGGCAAAGGATGAACGTGTACGACACTATATCGAGCGTTTCAAATGCCTCAAAAGTCAAGTACAGGAACAACCCTCTAAACAGATGCTCATCATCTGGTTTTTAGTCGGCCTTCCAAGATGGATTAGACACGAGCTTAAATCAAATGACGAATATATGAGCCTCAAATTAGCTATGTCTGATGCCATCAAGGAAGAAGACGAAGGATCAAATGTTGATGAATCCAAGGAAAGACGAGCACCACATGCTCCTCTCCATGAGTCGAAGCCGATCGAGGATACCTGAGATCAACTCTGGAAATCCCAGTTGGAGTTGTTTAATAAGCAACACCAACTACAGATGGAGAAACTCACCAAAGAGTTTCAAGCTACCCTGAAGTCTATCCAAAGTAGTATGCATAGTCAGTTAAACCCTGCACAGGTACCTTATAGACAAAAAACAATATGATGCCCACACTGCCGGGCTATGCATCCTGTTGATGCTTGTCCTTCATATCGACCTATCCAAATACATACAGTTCAACAATATAAAGAACACCCATCACAATTTGGAAATGCCTTACCTTATCATGAATATCCACCAGCAAGTCTAGAACCACTAGCCATACAAGATGGCTACGCCGTTATACAAGGGCCATTGCACACTAGATGTTTCATCTGTGGTGAAACCGGCCCCTTCATGGTTGATTGTCCAGTTAAGACCCAGTACCATGCTGAGTGTCCATACTGTATCCAAAAACACAATTTCAAAGACTGTCCAAAACAACCAACTAAGATCCTACCTGCTTGTCACGTCAGTTATGAATCACAATAGGATCTTCACGACAACAACACGAGCACCATAGCAACCAACAGTTAAACATGTTGCTCAATCGAGAAGTTTCTTATAAGCTTCTACTACATCACCGTCCAATACACCAGCTCCATAATGAAAAAAGACAATATGAAATGAGTCCTTGTCAAAAGAAAGTGAAACCGATATTCCGTCATCTGCTACAATGTCCAACCACGAGCAACTTCCACAGGGAATTGACAATTTTTCTCCCTTTCCACAAACTCCAATCTATTTGTCTCTCCACATGCAAATAAGATTTCCAATGTGCCAATACACAATACATCTAGGATTCGGAAATCCATTTAGAGATTCGGTTCTGAATCTCTTGTTCAAAGAGGTCCTCAAGACATAGTACCTCACCCATACCTGCATCTCACGCTATATCTTACAACATCTGTTATCCATGATGATAGATTTTAGTGTCACCAACCCTGTCTTGTTTTGACAAGGGCATGTCAGAGTAAGTCACATTACTCTACAAAATAACTGAAATATTGCAACTATCAAGGTACATTATCAATGTTGATGAATGCAAATTTTGTTCGACAAGTGCTATACAGTTCTCACTATCTGTAACATTTGTTTATTTCCTTGTTTCTCTTCACCTATTTTGTGTGACTTATTTTTGCATGAGGAATAGCTACTGCACGAGAGTCTTCTGTAGAGCATCTCCAGAACACATTTTCATTCATCTATCCATCTTCAGATTACCATGTATAGCAGTTTCAAATTTCTGAAAACTATGAGAAATCCATGACAAGTTAGAGCTGATTCCTACACCTCATTGCCATGTTATTCTTTGAGTCAACTACAGCAAGATCGAAACAAATCTAGTTAAAATTTGTTCAATCTTTAGTCCAGTCACATGTTCAACGAGTTTCAACTATGTGTTCCACACGCCGATCCAATCCTGAGCATGAACAATCACCAGCAACAACATCCCCACCAACAAATTTTTTTTGGGGGGGAGAGAGTGGATTTGCTTGGATCCACTGGAGTAGTTACGCTGCCAGCAACAACACCAGCAAGATCGACAGCCAAGGTCACAAACCCAAATTCGACAATGACAAGGCTAAGAAGACAGATGGGCAATCCAAAGCGACTCGATCAGAAGAAGTACCCCAGTCACGACGAAGATCCTTCGGAAAGGGAAACACAAGCATTGAAAAATCAGTCTCCTTCTTCAACCAACCTCTTACCATACTTCTGCACCTATTCGCATGTCTATCGTCCACACCATCTACCGTTGTCACCATCACCTTCCCTTCCATCTGTTTGTTTATCATCAGTTTACTGTTCTTCTGAGAAATTTCCAGTTTTTGATAGTTTTACCGAAGCAGCTGATAGATCATTGCAAGTGTCTTGTGGAGACCAACTACCACCTATATTGGTTGTTCAGCCGAAAAAGACCTACAAAAGTAGACGAAGCAGCTAGAAGAAATAAAAATAAAGATCCAGGAAGCTGAGGAGGAAAGGACAAAACTTAAACAATAGATGAGTCAGATTGATCTTGATCAAAAGAAACTCTCTGAAGTAATGATAGTTGAATCCCCTCTTATGAAGCCCAAAGAGATCCAAAAGTAACGGATCAAAAGAAAGAGCTGCAGAAAATGAAAGATGAAGACATCCGTGAACCTACAAATAAAGCAAGCTCCGCACCCAGCAAGTGGTGGTTGAAGCTCGACATTGCAAGGGTCCAAGGCTGCAATTCTAGAACTATCAGTTCCTTCACTTTGTCACCAAGCCTTCATCATGTTTCCTGTGAAAAATTGTCAACTAGTAGTATTTTCCTAACTTGAGATTTTGTAGGCCTATGGCCAAATAAAAGTTAGAGATAGGTTCATACATGTATGTAGAGGCCCAAAGTATGTGTACACTACTTTTGAGGTCACATTAATTAGAGGAGGTCGAGTGTGGAGCTCTTCTATTGGCTCATAATTTGGTGCATTCCTATTTGACCAAATTTCTAGGTAGATGGGTGAATCCTATTGGACCCCAATTTTAGCCTATCATAAGACAAGTGGCCAAGAGGCACTATGGCTGCTATAAATAGCCATCTCCACGAGTATGTACACATCTCATTTTCATTCTATTGAATGAATGTTATGCTCTTTGAAGATCCATCTTCTTCTCTCTCACTTTTTTGTTCATATCTTGCATTCTAGCCACTAGAATTGTGATTTCTTTGTTGCTATGGCTTCACACGTGTGAAATGCAGGTTGTAGGCTCTGAAGTACGGACAGGGACAGCAAGTTTCTGTTTGTGGAAGCTTATGATCAGATCTTGATGTTTAGTTGATGTTTAGTATGCTTAACATCACAATTTCTATCATTTTTTCAATCTAGATGTGCATAACTTCCATGGCCAAGATCTTTATGAAACTTTAGCATCTTTTGGATCTGAGTTTTTCACATGGTATCAGAGCATTAGGCGGCCAAATGTGCAGGTTTTGCCAGATTTAGAAGAGATTTGTGGGCGAGTTTGCTTTTGTAGCATTCCAATCAAGTTTCTAGCTAAAAATCTTGTTGATTTATGTGTAGAAATTGGATCTTTGTGATCAAAACATCATTTGTATGCATTTCAATTGAAGTAGGGCGAATTCCCTCTGTACTTATCAGAATAAGGAGACAAAATTTGTTTTGGAAAGAGGGAGATGCAAGATCCAACAAGATCCTATTAGTTTTCCATTCTAGCATATAGTTTTTTGATTCAATTTCTTGCTTCTTCATGTCAAAAACTTCAAAATTGATGTAACCCTCTGATTTTCAGTTTGCTGAATGATTCAAGAGTGTATTTCAATCTTAGGAGTGAGGGAAAAGCAAGTATATTGAGGTTTGGTCTTGGTTTGATCAAGAAATCATAAAACTAGTGGCTAAAATTGAGGAAAAAGTGAGGAAAAGAGAGAAAAAGTAAGGTTTTAGGTTCCAAATCTTTGTGATTTCTTCTTGTGTTTCATTTGTTGATTCAAGAGAGTGCTTAGTGCATTGGAACAGGTCAAAGATCAGAGATCAATCATTGCAACATGGCTACAAATGGAGGCTACATGTTGGAAAGCAATGATAGGCTTACCTCCCTCAACTATTCTACTTGGAAAGTAAGGATGGAGTCTTTGCTTGAGATGAATGAGTTGATGGATATTGTTGTAGGTGTGGAGGAGAGACCTTTGGCACCTCAAGAACAATTGAGGTATGACAAGAGGGCAAAGAAAGCCCTTCACATGATCAAGATGAATGTGACAAATGAGCTTATCAAAGAGGTTGGTAAGTGCACATCATCTAGTGAAGCTTGGGAAGCCTTGAAGAAGGTTTATGAATCCAAGTCTACTTCTAGAGTGTTGACTTTAAGAAGGCAAATCTTTTCTTGTATGCAAAAGAAGAGTGAGAGTGGACATGCTTTTGTTTTGAGAGTTAAAGCATTGAATGATGAGTTAGCATGCATTAATGATGGCATAAATAATGAGGAGCTTGTTCAAGTGATTCTCAATGGCTTGTTGGATGATCATGCTAATCTTGTTCAAAGTTATGCTATCCAAAAATGTTTACCAAGTGTTGGAGACTTGCAAGAGGTCTTGTTGGCTGAAGAATTCAGGTTGCAAGCAAGAGTGGGAGCATCTTCTACATCTCAAGGAGGAGAAGAGGAGGCAATGTTCTCTAAAGGCAAGTTCAAGGGCAAAGGTAAAAGCAATTGGTCTAAAGGGCAAGACCAAGGTGAGCACTCTACTTTTGGCAAAAAGAAGGATAGATCTAAGCTAAAATGTTTCTATTGTGGAGTCAAAGGGCATTTTGCTAGTGATTGTTTCAAGAAAAAGAGGGATCAAGGGGAAAAGCAAACCAATCTAACTATTGATGAGGGTGGGGATGAGCTTCTTTCAAATGATGCTTTTGTTATGTCATCTTGCTTGTTGGCTAATCATGGAGACATTGATCCTTGGTGGATTGATAGTGGAGCCACTTCTCATATGACATATCATAAAGAGTATTTTTCATCTTTAATGGCATTTGATGGTGATAGGAAGGTAATCTATACCGCAAATGATGGTGAGTGTACAATCAAGGGGATTGGCACAATTCCTATTTCACTTTCTACAAATAGGAATATAGAATTGAAAGATGTTTTGCTCATTCCATCCATTACCAAGAACTTACTTAGTGTAAGCCAAATGCTTGACAAAGGATTCAAAGTTGAGTTTGATGGTGATGCTTGCTTGATCAAAAAGGGGTGTAGTATCATTGCAAAAGGGAAAAGGCAAGGGAAATTGTTCAAGCTTGATGCATGTGTTGTTGCTAACCAAGTTGGATGCATGGCAAATGAACAAATGTCAATTCAAGAGGTATGGCATAAAAGGATGGGACATCTCAACTACAAGGCCTTGGAGGTAATAGCCAAAAAGGAGGTAGTAAGGGGACTTCCCAAGTCTCTTACTTGCTTGAATCATGTTTGTGAAGAATGTGCTTTGTCTAAATCACATAGATTGCCATATACTAGATCTATATCTAGATCTAAGATGCCTTTTTCTCTCTTGCATTCGGATATTCATGGTGTTACTACAATTAGCAATGGAGGTGCTAAGATGTATGTAACTTTCATTGATGATTTTAGTAGATTTTGTTGGGTTTATCTACTAAAGAGCAAGGATGAGGTGTTTGATGTGTTTGTCAAGTTCAAAGTTGCTATTGAGACTCAATTTACAACCAAAATCAAATGCTTGAGGAGCGACAATGGTGGTGAATACATTTCTAACAAATTCAAAGCCTTTTGCGATGAGCATGGGATCAAGAGGGAGTACACATGTCCAAGAACACCACAACAAAATGGAGTGGCCGAGAGGAAGAATAGAACCTTGTGTGAGAGTGCAAAGGCAATGAGATTGAATGCTAATCTTCCTAAACCTTTTTGGAGTGATGCTTTGTTGTGTGCAAATTTCCTATGCAATAGATGGCCAAGTGTTGTATTGGAAGGAAAAACCCCTTTTGAAGCTTTGTTTGGTATGAAGCCTAATGTCAAGTTTCTAAGAACTTTTGGATGCATTTGCTACTTCAACATTACTCTTGATGATAGAACTAAGGAGGATCCATCTTCAAGAAAGGGCATTTTTGTTGGTTATAGTGAAGTAAGCAAAGCATATAGGATTTATGTTCCTTCAATCAAGAAAGTGTTCACAAGTAGGGATGTCATTTTTGATGAAAATAACATTCCAAAAGTTGTTTCAAGTGATGATGGTGTTGTTGCAACTAATGTGCTTGATGACAATGGAGTTGATGACACATTGGATGTGGATGTTGAAGAAGCCTCTTCAAGTCAAATTCCAAGGAGAACTCCAAGGCATAAAGTGAAACCCTCAAGGCTCACTTATGATGGCAAAGGTAAGCAAGTGGTGGATGGATCCAACTATGCTTTCCTAACTTCTTTTGATGTACCTTCATGTGTAGATGAAGCAAGGCAAAAAGAGGAATGGATCCAAGCAATGGATCTTGAGTTTGAAGCACTTATGAAGAACAACACATGGAGATTGGTGGAGCTTCCAAAGGGCAAAAGTGCAATTGGATGCAAATGGATCTTCAAGGTAAAGACAAATCAAGATGGATCTATCAACAAGTTGAAGGCAAGGTTGGTGGCTAAAGGTTATGCTCAAGAGCATGGCATTGACTATGAGGAAACCTTTGCACCCGTGGCAAAGATGGTGAGCATAAGAGTAATCATTTCCCTTGCAACTCTTTATGGATGGGATCTTTGGCAATTAGACATTTCTAATGCTTTCTTGAATGGTGATCTTGAAGAGGAAGTCTACATGGAGCAACCCGAGAGCTATGTTTCTCATAGCAAGCCTAATCATGTGTGTTTTCTACAAAAAAGTTTGTATGGTCTTAAGCAAGCACCAAGGAGTTGGTATGCTAGGCTTAACTCTTTTCTACTTTCTCAAAACTTCACTATGAGTGAGTATGATCATTCACTTTACTTTAGAATTAGTGCTAATGATGTTACAATCCTTCTAATTTATGTGGATGACATTATTTTAAGTGGAGGGAACAAGGAAGATATAGAAGATATCAAGAAAGCACTAAAAAAGGAATTTGAAGTGCATGATCTTGGTCTTTTGAGCTATATCTTAGGAATAGAAGTAATTAGAACTTCTCAAATCACTTTTATTTCACAAGAGAAGTATGCTATTTCTATTCTCAATAGATTTCATATGGTAGATGCAAATCCTATTGATACACCTATGGAATCACATGTAAAGCTAACTATAAGAGGTAATGAAAGATCCTTCGAGGACATTACTCTCTATAGGAAGCTAATAGGTTCTCTTATATATCTAACCATCACAAGACCTGATTTATCTTATTGTGTTGGTAGATTAAGCCAATTCATGCAAGATCCTAGCATAGAACATTGGAAACTAGGAAAGAGGATCTTGAGATACATCTCGGGAACAAAAGATTTTGGCATTGTTTATAGAGGCTCATCACCTAACTTATTTGGTTTTTCAGATTCAGATTTTGCAGGAGACCTTATGGATAGAAAATCCATAAATGCACATGCTATTTTCATAGGTGATGGAGCTATCTCATGGATGTCGAAGAAACAAGCAACTATATCACTTTCTTCTAGTGAGGCCGAGTACAAAGCTTTGACATCATGCACAAAGGAGATGGTGTGGATCAAGAGGATGATTATGGAGCTTCATTTGCTGGATTTTTCAGAGAGTCCAATCATCTTTTGTGACAACCTTTCAGCCCAAAGTCTAGCAAGCAATCCGGTTTTCCATGCAAGGAGCAAACATATCGAGGTGGCTTACCATTTTGTGAGAGAACAAGTGTTGGCAAAAGAGATCAAGCTTGAACATGTCCCATCAAAGGAATGTGTGGCTGATATCTTTACCAAAGCATTGGGAAAGGACTTATTTTTCAAGCATAGAACAAGTCTTGGTGTACTTTCTAAATCTATGCTAAAACTAGTTGAAGAGGGAGTGTGAAAAATTGTCAACTAGTAGTATTTTCCTAACTTGAGATTTTGTAGGCCTATGGCCAAATAAAAGTTAGAGATAGGTTCATACATGTATGTAGAGGCCCAAAGTATGTGTACACTACTTTTGAGGTCACATTAATTAGAGGAGGTCGAGTGTGGAGCTCTTCTATTGGCTCATAATTTGGTGCATTCCTATTTGACCAAATTTCTAGGTAGATGGGTGAATCCTATTGGACCCCAATTTTAGCCTATCATAAGACAAGTGGCCAAGAGGCACTATGGCTGCTATAAATAGCCATCTCCACGAGTATGTACACATCTCATTTTCATTCTATTGAATGAATGTTATGCTCTTTGAAGATCCATCTTCTTCTCTCTCACTTTTTTGTTCATATCTTGCATTCTAGCCACTAGAATTGTGATTTCTTTGTTGCTATGGCTTCACACGTGTGAAATGCAGGTTGTAGGCTCTGAAGTACGGACAGGGACAACAAGTTTCTGTTTGTGGAAGCTTATGATCAGATCTTGATGTTTAGTTGATGTTTAGTATGCTTAACATCACAATTTCTATCATTTTTTCAATCTAGATGTGCATAACTTCCATGGCCAAGATCTTTATGAAACTTTAGCATCTTTTGGATCTGAGTTTTTCACATTTCCTCACCGTTACCAAACCGTCCATCCAAAACTGTTTCTACCACCAAATTTTTTATGATGAGTCCATCCCCTTGAGACTGATTACCAAGATTTGTGCTACCTATCAGAAAAGAGCATCGACAAGACTGGAACTTCAACTGAGAGAAGAACCACGGAAACACCCATAGGCAAATGGAGGATACGGACCTCCCAGAAGAGACCAAAGATGGAATCTGCCAAGAAACCAAAGATGAAACCGTCAATGGCAGATACAAGTGACTAAACAAAGAGACACATGGAAAGCACTCAAGCATGCAAGTTGTGAAGCTGTTGAGAACTCTCCAAATTTTGAGAATGTCAACCCATTACAACAATAAGACATTCTAAATTCAATTGCGGCAATTTGTGAAAAACAGTTTTGATAAAGACTGGCGACAATAAGCACTTGGTTTTATGTAAGCGAACGAGGATCCACGCTTTTCCAAGTGACATTCGAAGATGCCAATGCAAAGCGAAGTGACATCATGCAATATGAGTTGCAGTGGGTCCTGCAACACATTAGGGGTGGGATGATGTTGGCTGATTTTGACAAATTCCCAAGATACTCGGACTGAGCAAATCAAGAGCACCTCTCACCTTAGACTGAGGAGCTCTCTGAGAAGACGAGACTAATGAAGACTGGGAGCCGAGTATGAGAGCCGAGAAATACTAGCTAGGAAAGACATGAAAGAACTGTGTAAGCCTCATGGTGAATCCCGAAAGATGGAATGACCATGTAGGAACTAGTATTTCTAGGCAAATGTAATAAATGCAAGTAGACCCCTCTTAAAGAAAGTAGAGTGAGCCACCTTTTGATGGTGACTTCTAGTGGAGAGCATTATTCCACTTGTAATTTGTGAAATGTGAAAATTCCACTAGGATGCCACCTAAGGAGCTCTCTTGCTTATTTAAGAAACTCCCTCTTTGTGAAGCGGAGCTTTTTGCATTGTATCTACTCCATGCTTAATAAGAAGACTTTCCATGAGTTTGATGCTACACTAAGCTCCTTGATTATGATGGTTTTCTTGAGTGATGCCCCTATGATCATGCCCTTCCATTCATATTGTGTGTGGTTGTGGATTTAGAGTGGATTAGATTTGTTGTTTTTGTAGAGTGGATTAGATTTCACGTTTTCTTGTGGATTAATGTAGGAGCCAGCATTGAAGTAAACTAAATAGGCTGGATCTGTGGTGTGATTCTTGCATATCTCTGTACAATCCAGTTCTTGATGTTCTTGGAAGGTTGACCTTCAGTCTTCGTTGGAACCGCAATCTTTGACATTGCAGTTTAATGCGGTTTGGTTCCTTTGGTTTTTGTTGGAACCGCAATGTCAAAACATTGCGATATTTTGTGATTTTTGCCTTCATTGAAACCGTATGGAGGACTTTGCGGTTGACTGCGGTTTTTGCCTTCGTTGAAATCGTATTCAGGACTTTGCAACCGATGGCAGTTTTTGCCTATGGCTCTTTACATATATTTATGCAGAAGCTGGATCATAAGCTATAAATGCTTTGTAGGTAGAAAGATCATGTTTCTTCAGCCTCCCTTTGGCCCTCCTTGATTTTCAATTCATTACATGCCTGACTAGAGTATATGTCATTGAACATAATCTAGTTTCTTATTATGTAATGTTCTCCCCTCCTTTGCGGTCCTAATGTGGTTGCAATGCCCTGTTTTGGCTGCAAACAAACCGCATCTGCTCCTAATGTGGCTGTAATGCCTCTTTTTTGGCCTCAAATGGCCTGAAATGGCCACAAACTGATCGCAACTGCTCCTAATGTCCTGTTCTCTCTCTCTCTCTCTCTCTCTCTCTCTCTCTCTCTCTCTCTCTCTCTCTCTCTCTCTCTCTCTCTCTCTCTCTCTCTCTCTCTCTCTCTCTCTCTCTCTCTCTCTCTCTCTCTCTCTCTCTCTCTCTCTATGCAGCTGCTCACTGAGCAAAAGTTTGATATACACTACCTGAGCGGAAATTAGGCATCAATATTATCAATCAACATCATCAAGGCATCAAATGTCAATCAGCATCATCCTAGTCCCAACCATCTTCTATAGACTATAACGTCATGGTATCATCAGCATCATCAAGTATCAATCGTCAATCAGCATCATCCTAGTCCAACCATCTTCTACATGTTATAACGTCGTGAGAGAGTGTAAGGGTGTACTACCTTCATCCTTGTGCTTCATGTCCATGTTTAAACTATCCGTGTCTAACTTGTAGGATAAATAAACTAAGGTTGTGAAAGCACATCTGCCAGAAGGAGGAGATCGGCCTATAGGAGACAAGCCAACAACTAAAGAAACAAAATGTTTCTATTACCAAAGCTTTGCTAGCTTTCAACTCCCAACCTAACGAAAAGACACGAAGCGAAAATATTCGCGAAGATCCTGACGAAAAGACATGAACGCGAAATATTCGCAAAAGAAAAATGTTTGTGATGCAACAGGAGAAAGTCAGACAACGCGAAGGTCAAATGACTCGAAGCGACATGAAAATCTTTGCGACACTTTTCAACCTTCATGCTCCAAAGGATCAAGAAGATCATACAAGTACCATGAAGTACATACCCCTGATATGATATGATGACGTCAGCTGAAGAGCGTTAGGACGTGCCTAACCCACCACTCTTGTAATCCATGATTAGTCATAGATTGTTTAATCTATCTAATCAGAGATGCTACTCTGAATGTATGCAATTACTAGATGTATAAAATACATATAGTAGCAGATAGAAAATATACAAAAAAAAAAAAAAACAGTCCGCCTGTGAGCGCAAGAAAATTTTGTAGCATGATCCACATAGATCCAAGAAGTCCGCTAGTAAGCGAGACATTACTCATGGGAGAACATCGCTTCTCTCAAGCCAATGTGCTATGTGGATCTGTCATATAATGCTTGAAACAAAGAGGATCAATAGATGATGTTGTAGCTGTTATGCACATATCACTCTAAATTTTGTCTGATCTTCAATGAATTATTGTCTTTTATTGCTCATGTATCTCATTCACTTCTTTTATCAATTTTGCACACTGGTTCAATTTTGTTGAATGTTGCATTAATTCGCAATGTAGGTCAGCAGTGTCTGTCTACTTTCTGGAGGACTATAGGAATAATATAGCATGCAGTGACTAGCAATCATATCCGAAATCCATCCAAATTTATTTCGTTCGTAATTAGTTTGTTTTTGCATCAGTGGTATCAGAGCGTTCTTGATGTTTCTGAATTTTCCAATTTCCATCCATGGTATCAGAGCCTGTCATAGCCTGACATAGCCACAAAGCTATCAGATCCAGGAGGCTAAGCATCCAAGACAAAGAACTATTAACAAGTGAGAACACAATTCACAACAATAGCTTCAATAAGCAGTATACAATCGAAGATCTGTACAATCCTCGACTCATCGGCATCTAACTTCCTAGCATGGAAAGTTAAGACCTCGCTTATACTAAAGGGAGAAGGATTATTTCTCTGGGTAGATGGCACCGAGGAGATGCCTACAACAACAGGCAAGGAGCTACGTTAATGGAGAGAGAAGAATGACAAGGCAATAGTCATGTTATCTTCATCCATCGAGGATAGCCTGACTCTTGAACTGGCTACACTCTCTAAAGCAAAAGAGATGTGGGATACTTTACTCACAAGATTTCAGATGAAATCACGTAGTCAGATTATACTACTCGAAGATCAGTTGACAAATCTGCAATGGGATGGCAAAGACCTCACTTCCTTTATCAAAAAGATGAAGGATCTATTCCTATCACTACACAATTTTGGAGCAAAAAATGCAGTATCAATAGAGAAGCAGCTCACCTATCTGTTAAGAGCTTTAGCAAGATCCTTCCAGACAATCAAAACTTTGCTAGCAAAGGATCCTACTATGACACTCGAAAAGGCAGTTGTCGAGATTTGAGAAAAAGTCGAAGCTCGAGAGCACCTTGATCACAAAGATGTTTCTAACCAAGCCCTATACAGCAACAGGGAGAAAGCTAAGAAGTAATTCAAGCCTAAGAGGGAGTCAGATTGAAAGTAGAATTGAGATCAGCAAGCAGAAGGAGCCAGCAAAGGCAAATGGAGGAACAAAGAGAAGCCAAAGCGGCAGAGTGGAGACAAGACGACATGCATGAGATGCAAACGTGCAGGACATACTGTCGATTCATGTTGGCTTAGTTCAAAAATTGAGTGTATCCACTGTCATAAGAAGGTCACCAAAACCCAAGAAACAAACAAGCTCAAAGTAGACAGGAGAACAATAGTAGTTTGTCCTATGTCGAGGAGCCAGAGAGCTCGAAGATGGGCAAAGAAAGATCGAATTATGGAAATTCGACCGCCTACATCTGTGTAGACATGTGTGCAGTATCAACACCTAACACATAGGAGGTAATCCTTGATTCATGAGCTACCTCGCACTTTGTTACACCAAGACGGATCATGTCTGATTTTCGAAGTGTAGATCCATCAAGATTTATCATTCTTGGAGATGGATCAAAGCATCAAGTAAATGGCATTGGTTCACTATGGCTCAACACTAACGGAAGAGATAGACGACTCAAAGATGTTCTGTTCATGCCTACACTACAATAGGACTTGCTATCAGTGGCAAGAATAGTTGATGCAGGGATGCATGTAGCGTTCTCAGATGAAGCATGCAATGTTGTTGATGCAACCACCAGTACACTTATCACTCAAGGTAGAAGAAAAGGCAACCTGTATCACTTGAAGGTACACCTACCTGCAGATCAAATCTGACTTTGATTGCTTTTTCAGATTCAGATTTTGCAAGAGATAGGTTGGATAGAAAATCCACAAGTGCTTACACTATATTTCTTGGAGGGAACTTGGTTTCTTGGCTATCAAAGAAGCAGACAACTATTTCCTTATCATCCTGTGAAGCTGATTATAAATCTCTTACAACCACAACAAAGGAGGTTCTATGGATCAAAGGCCTACTTTTGGAGCTAAAGTGTTATGCAATGTAGATGAAGATCTTCCAATTATCAAGAATGACAACATTTTTGCTCAAGCTCTTGCGAATAACCCAGTTTTTCATGCAAGGAGCAAACACATTGAAGTAGCTCATCATTTTGTAAGAGAAAAAGTCATTGGTAGAGAGATCTCATTGGAGCATGTTGATTCTACAAATTGTGTTGCAGATCTTCTCACCAAGCCACTACTCAAGAATGTCTTTATCAAGATGAGGTCTAACCTTGGCCTAATTTCAAAGTCTATGTTGATAGGAACGTAAATTTTAAGGAGGAGTGTGAAGATTATTAAAATATTATCTTCCTATCTCGAGTTTGGGGCCATGTCCATGGTTATTTCCACTAAATTTCATGTTGTACATAAAAGGTATGTGAATTGAGCACATAACCTTCTAGTATAGGTCGGATTTGAGTTAGATAGATTCAATTTTGATGACATGCAAAAGTTTAGATAGCATGCAATGTCATACTGTATGCATGCAAGCCACATGCAATTCTACCGAAAAAATTCTCTCTTAGTAATGGAAGGTATGAACAAAATGTCCTTCAAATGAACATTCCTATTTGTGAGACAGAAATAGGAATTGTGCCAATAAAATTATTCAAAAGACTTTTCCAAGTTTGTTGGCATATGGACATGACAAGAACAACATTAGCATGATCATCCAACAAGCCATTAAGTACAACTTGAACAAGTTCTAACTCCTTAATGCTTTCATCAATACATGCTAATTCATCATTGAATGCTTTAACACTCAAAACAAAAGCATGAGCACTTTGGTCCTTCTTTTGCAAACATTGAAAGATTTGTCTCCTAAGGGTTCATACCCTTGATGTAGACTTGGATTCATAAAGCTTCTTCAAAGCTTCCCAAGCCTTGACATTTGATGAAGTACACTTACCAACTTCTTTGATAAGTTCATTGGCAACATTCATCTTTATCAAACGTAGAGCTTTCTTTGCCCTCTTGTCATACCCCCCTTGATCTTGTTGTGCCATGGGTCTTTCCTCCACACCTACAACAATGTTTATGAAATTATTTATCTCAAGGAGAGACTCCATTCTCATCTTCCAAGTAGAATAATCTGTAGAGGTAAGCCTATCATTGTCTTCCAACATGAATTCACTTGATGTAACCATGTTGAAATGACTTGATCCTTTCTTTCAACCTGTTCCAATGCACAACGCACTCTCTTGAATGTCAACAAATGAACTCAAAAAGAAATCAAAAAGGTATGGAACCTCTCAAATCTCTTTCTTGCACCAAACCTAGCAAATCCAACACATAGAATGGAAGATACTTGATCAACAAACGATCAACCTACAATCTCATGAACTTTTTCACTTTCTAAACTTGAACACACCCGTAAAAGGTCCAGCAACCTTAAACATAAGAGATCCAAACAAATTTAGGGTTTTGACAAAAGTACAAAAAATTGAATCTTGCAAATTTTATATGCCAATGCTACAAAGTTGATATATTATCTTGAAGAATGCAATAAAACCTATTCATCGAAATTCGCCACATTCCACCAAGTATGGAGTGAAATCGGCCTCTTCAATTATTTTTCCCTCTACTAAGTTTTGATTCACAAAAAATGAATTCTACATATGAAAAATTCTTGATTTTTTTAATAGAAATCAATCTAGCACGCTCTAGAATTGGTAACTCCTCCAAATCCTTGCTAAATCTGGCTGATCCTTCAAGTAACTTGCACCAAAGCTCTGATACCATGTGAAGAAAAATTAGATCATTAAGATCCAATCAAACTCTAAGCTCTTTGGTTACTAAAGATAACACATTTAGCACCATTGACAATGTAGAAATTTAGTTCTAACAAGGCATAGGAGCCATAAACTCAAATAGATCTTGACAAAATGACATATGATTGATAAGGTACTGTTGTTGTCAGTACAAAACCAATAACCTACTGTATTTCACACGTGTGAATCCAACAAACATATAACAATTGCATTCTACACTCAAAAAGACAAGATATCAACACTATAATGCACCAATGAGTATGGAACCCCCCCAAAGAGATCTCATGTATAAGCATGAATGAGAGTACAGAGAGAGAATGTTTATCTTCCCATGCTTGTACACTATTTATAATAGGTCCTTGACCTATTTGTATGTCCTTCTCCAAGCTTATCAACAATAGGAAACTTCTAGATCTCAAGCCCTACTCACAATGTAGACTAGATTCAATGAACCAACAATTCAAACTTGAATCTTCCAAAATCGACCTTCTACATTTCCCACACTTCTTAAAAGTGGCAATTCAAATGAACTTAGACTAAAAATAACTTCATAAAGTTTATCTCTAAGTATGAAATGCATATTGGCCTAAATTGACAGTTAACCAAATCAAACTAGTTGACAATTTCTCACAAATCCTAATATCATCATAATCACAACCCAAAATGGGCCTAGTGAGTCGCTACAAGCAAGCCATCATTAAAATTGGCCCAAAAGAGAGCTGTAATGAAAGTTTTAAAGTTTGTAGAACCACCCACAAGTAGCATATAAATCAAGCCCTTTTTAAATACAAAAGTAACCAAATTACATGGGATGGATGATCTGCAACGAATGTATACGTTTGAATCAGTACCACCTACTGATATCAGACAACTAAGAAGATTCTTCTCCATATCCACTGATCAAAAACCATCTTTCATAAGGGCCCTACTAGGACATAAAAAGTAAGAAAAAAGTAAAAAAAAAAAAAAAAAAAAAAACGTGAAAAGAGAGAGAAAGAAAGAGTGAGAAAAAAGTAAAAGAAAAAAGAGAAAAAAGAAAAAGACTTCAACTATATCTATTAGATCTCAAACCAATTTGTGAGGATGAGTGACGTCTCACACATCCATAGGAGGTGAGGACAATTTTTTCCTAATTGATTCTATAGATTGATGAAAACCAGTGCTTCCTACTATCTGGTACATTGGATCTTAGGACAGTAAGTTGTCCTACATGGACTATTGTCACAATCTAGGGCTTGAGAGAAGATTTGGTACAAAGAGGCTAGATGGTTATTTCCTGTTGAATCACTTCTTAGAGAGTATAAGTTGAATGTCTAAAAAAAAAAAAAAGTTGGTAATCACCAGTCTGGACCGGTTTCAAAGTTGGGGCACTAAAGCCTCATTGCGTATGCATTCACACACACATCAATGACACGATGTTAGACACAATGTTGTTGACTTGAATGCATATCATCCCATCTCCAATCTTGAGATTTGCATTTGCATATCCCTCCATGCATGGGTCCGAAAATGGGCATTGTCTTACACTGATGGGAATGGGAGCATTTGTCATTTAGGTCACAGGTGGGTTTTTGCAGGTATGAAGACACCAAATTGTTCAAAGATGTTGTGGTTAAATCCAATCCGATTGCAGATGGATCCTAAGGGCTAAATCGATGGCCTTTGGGTAGGAAGCTGTTGAAGACATCCTACCAACTCACTGTGGTTAGCATCACCTAGCAAGGGTGCTGAGCCCACTATACTCGATTCACCACCAGGAGCAGGTCTGCGAAACCAGAGACTCTGGGTCCGCCGTATGGGGACCATACTACCCAGTGGTAGTCACCAATGTTAGCCGATACTTCCGCATGAAAAATCGGACTAATATTGAAGTTTAAGTTCGCAATAATTGAAAAAACCGGCATGTAAAACCCGGTTATTAGAGAAAAATTGGCACAAATTTGCCTTAGGATTGGGTCCCAGCCCGCCCTAAAGTGGATAGACATAGTTTAAAAGTAAGAAACTGACTTTCGAAAAAATCGTCAAAAATATTTTGTGGTCAATTTTTGTAAAGACCGAGCAAGACTGCCGCTCCACCTAGAATTAGGTCCCAGCCCGCCCTAAATGAGGCTAGGGCAAATTTTGCGGCCTTAGAAATGGCCGGTAAATATTTTACGGCTTTTCAAAAAAATGGCTAGTTGTAAAAAAATAGCCAGTATGACCGTGCTAAAATCACACCATGTACTGAGTCCATTTTTACTAATATATGATCATTGAGTGTCTTTTTCAGGGAAACCGTGTTGTCGTGGGAGCCCTAGTCATGAATGCCGGAAAAGTCAACCACAGAACAAAAAATCGAGAAAGAAAAGTTTCGGGTCAAAACGGGACCGAGAAATATGGATTCAGTGTGAAGGAGTCACAAAAACCCTAACGGCAAAGTTTGGGCAATTTACGGACAATTAGCGAAATGTGTGGGCCAAGTGGTTACCCAACAGGCCAAAAACCCAGACAAATGAGCAGTAGGCGCACGACCCTTGAAAAAATGAAGAAAGACCAAAAACGAAGGTACCCAAAGAAAAAATGAAGGCCGCCTACTAAAAATAGGGGTTGAAAAAGGGCCTCACCCAAAATTTGGATATTAAATGCCAAAACACCTTGGAGGCTATAAAAATTGAGAGGTACACCCACTAGCCATTGACATTTTGGGCTTCTAGGGTGTACAAAAGGGGAAACTTGAATGGCCTCCCTAGCCTTTGACAAAAATGGCATCTTGGCTAGTTTTGGAAGAGAGCCTTGAATGCACCACTCCCCCACTCTCTTATGGAGGCCACTAGGTGTACTATCAAATGGGTTGAGGACAAATGGCAAAGAGGGCTTGAAGGGCATGAAGAATGGCAAGATGGCATTGTGAAGGGGATGCATTGGATTTTCCTATAAGAAGGAGCCAACTCTTTGTATTTGTTGTTAGTGCTTTTGGATGTTAGTACTTTTAGGAGTTGGTATTTTGGGAGGTGCTTGTTTGCTTGAGGGTTTTGAAAGTTAGTTATATTTTGATGTTAGTTATTCCAATGCTAGTAGTTTGGAAGTGAGTTTACTTGTTTTGAGAGTGATGTTAGTTCTATGTTAGTTACATGCTTGAGAGGGCTTTGTTGTTAGTGAAAGGATGTTAGTGCTTGCTTGGATGTTGCATTGCTCCTCTTGTGTGTGGTGGATGCTTGAAGGTGGTGGAATGATACATTCCAATACGTTGAGGAAGGAACGGAATGCAATTGTTTTCAATGGGTGTGTAATCATGGAGGATAGCTATTATTGTATGATTGTCGATTGCTTGATGGGTAGTGGTTATTGGGTTGAATGCTATCCTCATAATCCATATTAAATGAAGGGCACTTGTTGTTTGAATGTTGAAGTACGTTGGAAGATTGTGCTTCTTGCAATTGAATGTTAGTTAATACAACGTGACTATTGATTGTTTGGTTCTTGGTTGTTGCAAGAGTTACTTTGTGGTGAGGATGTTAGTTCATTGTTGAGGAGTGTGTTGGGATAAGTGTTGTTTGGTGGTCTTTTGTGTTGTCGTACCGAGCCTGTAAGGAATGTTGAAGATTGTGTGATGAATGTGTTGAGTGTTAAGAGTTAGGAATTCGTGTGATGTTTTGGTTAAGTATTAGGGAGAGTTGATTGCCATGTGAGGTTACCTTATGTGAAACATGTCCTGTTTGTTCAGAATAAGTGCAACTCTAGTGTTGAGAACTTTGTGAAGAGAGGGGGTTGTTGTGAGGGTAGTATCGGTATATATCAGATTATTAGGTCTGTTTGCGACAATCTACACATGGTTTTTGAAGCTAGCAGGCCTGTTGCAGTCTTCTTTCACAATTTTGGTGAGCTATGACAGATCAAATAGCACTATAGTAGACCTCTCAGTGATCTATCAGTCCTTCAGACAGTTCCAACCACTACCTACTGCCAAATACCAACCATTGTGCATGCCCCATTCTATTTACAAAGAAAATACCAGGCCCACAGCCTGTCTGTGGCCATCTGCAGCCATTTTCCTATAGTTTCAGACTTGCCAGTACTGTGACAGGCTGTCAACGGCCTCCCTACACATTTTCTTGAGTTGTGTCAGATCAAACAAATCTGTATCAGACCTATCTGCGGCCTACAAGCTACCTACGGCCCTGTACCAACCTACCTGCGGCTCTGTACCAGCCTACTTGCGGCCTGAGCGACCTGCCACATGGATTTGCAAGCTGTTTCAACCTGTCTGCGGCCAAAAACAGCCTGAGTGTGACCTCTGTCAGACCTGTCTGCGGCCAATAGGCTTTTGCCACGTGGCCTACAGCTACCATAACGGACCCCTGCCCTAACTGCGACTTGCCTACCTATGTGATGCCCTGATGTGGCCTGTTGTCCTCTGCCTGTGGCCCACATGTTTAACCATGTCAACAAAATGCTTCACATGTGGCAACTAAATTGTGTAAAACCACAATTCAATTCCTTGCCAATACAATCTTCCATTACAGAAAAAGCTGCCTCCTAGTACAACAGCTAAATTGACATATCTAACAAGCATGCGAATTTGACAAAAAGGATAAGCGAATAGAATGGCCTCTTCCATAATACTTGATAACCTTTCTATGGTATGAATTGAGATACTCTTAAAGAGCACATGGGCATTTGCAACAACATTATATAGATATTATGTCTAGGGTTGCAACTGCAACAACAGTATATAGACATTGTGTCTAGGGTTGCAACTGCAACAACAATATATAGACATTATGTCTAGGGTACTACCCAACATAACAAAGGAGACATTCAATCTTCATTCCTATGGAGTCCAACCACAAAGTCTTAGACCATCAGCATAGCACGGACCAAATGCTACGACATCCCCTCATGTCATCAGCACCCTAGAGTAGGTGCAGGTCACATGAACAAAGTTCAACAAACATGTGTACCAATTAGCTTTCATACATTTTACAAACAACCAGCATACTGAGTATTTATTAGTTCCCCAGAGGTGAAGGGCAGACTCAGTCATGTGAAGAAGGGTAGCACTAAAGAGCAAAGCCATTCAGATGAAGTCTCTTCTTCCTCATGGAGAAAATAAGGAATACTTTGCCTTGAACACATGCTACCTAAAACTGACGCATCATAACATCCCACATCTAATGTGCTTGATTTCTCCTCTGATGCTCACAATACAGTCTTCTAAATGCTGAAGTGAAAACAAATTGCATTCATATGAAAAACACACATACACATGACAGCCAACACGATTGCATCACAGGATTGTATTGGGCAGGAAAAAGAAAAAACAAACCCCCTTCAAGGAAACACAGAGAAATCTCAAAGAATTCGAGTATCCAGACAGCAAATGTAATGCCTTAAAAAATCACATGACAGCCAGATTGTCATACTGATTATTTTCAAGCATGGTTTGGGATCTGTGACCAAGGCCCGAAAAGAAGTGAGGCATATAATCTGAAAATTAGTAAATCTAAAATTCGTCATAAAATTTGTAAAAAAGTGCACAGCCAATTCCGTCATCTTTTTCCAGCAAAAAGTTCCAATGTTGCTTCGATTCTAGTTTGCATCACTAGGTTGGCCAATTAGAATTTTAACTAATCTATCAAAAATAGGTTTGAATAAAAATGACTTTCAATGCCACTCGCTATTTACAGCAAATGCTTCTGACTGCAATTGTTGCAAGGGCATATATTATTTGCCTTGGCATAGAGTGTCAATATGACTAGGGCATAGCCAATAAGCATAAAAAAAAAGTCATTTCTTTTGAGCAAAGAGTCGCCACCATTCCATGGACTTGAACAAACCAAATCACTACACAAATAGCACCAACAATGATAATGACCATGAGAGGCATAGAAGAAAACCTTTGATATTGAAGCTTGAAGGCATATGGACAAGCTTTTTTTGAGAGTTGGTTAAGCTTGCAAGAGGTGACACTGCATGTCAAAATAGTTAAATTAATCTTCTACTCATCATAAAGCACTAATGCCTTATATACATCTAAAAACAGAGGGATTAAAAAGCTACATTGCAAATAAATAAGCCTTTATATTGACAACATAAGTGATGGAACTTGAAAACTATTCTCACAACTTATTGACTGCCCAATACCAATCGAGTGATTCTTCCCAAAGACCAAGCAAAACAACTATTCCACACACAAGAACATTTTATGGAAGTTTTAACTATGAAAAAAAAATGCCAAGTAGAATTCATATGTTTCAAACTTCAAACTTAATAGGTCGTGTATCACGTTAGAATCAAGTATATATAGGATTCCCACTACGAACCTAGCTAAACAACTAGAGATATGGAAATCAACCTCACCACCCAGCCATAGAGCACAATCCATACTTACCCTCAGGCCTAGGAGTGTACATTGCCATCCAAATTTGCTCCCCTAGATTGTAGCCATGGATTTGCCACGAGACTTTAAGGATAAGGTTCAGCTTACTATGTATTCTGGGTCATCCGATGGGAATGAACTCGAGAATTGGTATTCTAAGCTTGAGACCTACTTCAGCGGATACATTTGGCTGCTTCACATTTGGAGGGCCGTGCTGCTACTTGGTGGCGCATGTTTCGCCAGACGGCTTCACACCCTGGCCTTGCTAGTTGGACAGAATTTATGACAGCACTCCGCCTAGCGATGACTGATCCTCAGTGGCTTATTCGACAGCGCGACACCTTTCGCAGTTTATCTCACACTGGTGACTTGGCTGCTTATACGACACGGTTTACAGAGCTTTCCTATCTATTCCCAGATATTTCTACATTGGAGAGCATCTCTCGCTACGTTGCTGGTCTACGAGGCGCACTCAGGTATGATGTTTCTTCTTTTTTTCCACTCACTCTTTCTCACGCCATCTCCCTTGCTACCGCACTGTAGCACAAGTGCTCTCCCATCTCTTCCTCCGTTTCTCGTCCTTCGCGTCCTTTCACACGTCCTATTTTTTCCTCTCCATCCTCTACTAGTCCCACATCTGTCAGTTCACCTTCGTCCACTCTTCCGTCTGCACCACGTCCTGTTTTTGTTCGTCGCTACTCACAGTCTGAGATGTCTGAGATCCGTGAGAAGCGCTTATGTTTCAACTGTAAGAGTCCTGATCATATCGCCCGTGATTGCCGATAGCCTGCCACTGCTAATGCCGTCTATTTCCATGATGCTGACACACCTGATGATAGTCATGATTCTGCCATATGCCTTCATATTCTTGATGATGACCCACCTGTTGATCAGTTTGCCACACCCACTGAGCCTCTTCCTGATCCCCTTGATATAGCTGTATGCCATGCTCAGCTTGCTTATGCTACTGGGCCAGTAAGCCGGGTCCACGCCATATCCGTCTTCGCGTACGTATCACTGGTCGTGAGTTTATTGCCCTTGTTGACACGGGTAGCACTCACTCGTTTCTCAGCAGTCATATTACTACACGCATTCGTGCTATGCCAGCACTACGCCTCATCCCCTGCATGTTGAGGTTGCCAGCGCCCAGCAGCAGACATTGACATTCTCTCATGATGGTACTCAGCATATATTTTCCGGTATTGATTCTCGACAAGACTATCAACTTACTTCCGGGAAGCAGTTCATACGGAGCCTCCCGAAGGCCCACTGTGCGGCTATTCTTTCTATTCAGCCAGTTCAGCCTATTGCGGATGCACCACCTTTGCCACAGGTATTTTCTGAACTGTTGCGTGAATTTGAGCATGTTCTTAGAGAGCCGACTCAATTACCACCTTTACGAGATGTCAACCACCATATAGACCTTGTTTCCTCTACATCACCTCCTTCTCGTCCTCCTTTTCGTATGTCTATTGTTGAGCGCGAAAAAGTCTAGCGTCAGGTGTCTGATTTATTACGTCAAGGCCTTACTGTTCCTAGCCACAGTCCTTTTGGTGCTCCTGTTTTACTTGTTGATAAGAAGGATGGTACTAAACGTCTATGTACTGATTATCGTGCTTTAAATAAACTTACTATCCGTAATCAGTACCCTATCCCTCATATGGATGACCTGTTTGACCAGTTAGGCCAAGCCAAGATCTTTTCTAAACTTGACCTCTGTTCCGGTTA
Source organism: Diphasiastrum complanatum (assembly GCA_029204225.1). Taxonomy (NCBI): domain Eukaryota; kingdom Viridiplantae; phylum Streptophyta; class Lycopodiopsida; order Lycopodiales; family Lycopodiaceae; genus Diphasiastrum; species Diphasiastrum complanatum. Next base: position 14,361,979 of record CM055106.1, on the reverse strand, counting down.
TGACCAGATTTGTATGCATCCTCCTGATGAGCACAAGACAGCTTTCCGTACCCACTTTGGTCTGTATGAGTTTCGTGTCCTTCCTTTTGGTGTTACCAATGGCCCGCCCACTTTTCAGAATGTCATGACTAATATCTTTCGTCCTCTGCTTGGAAAGTGTGTCATTGTTTATTTTGACGATATCCTCATTTATAGCACCACTCTCTCTCTCTTCATGTTCAGCACGTTCGTTCTGTTTTTGTTTTGTTAGTTACTCATCATCTGTATGCTAAACGTTCTAAATGTTCTTTTGCTGTTGTACAAATCGAGTTTTTGGGCTTCTTTGTTACTAATGGTACTGTTCGTCTCGACCTTTGTAAGGTCCGTTCTATTCTTTCATGGCCTGTGCCTACTGATGTTCATGATGTTCGTATGTTTCTTGGTCTTGCTATCCATCTTCGTAAACCAGTTGCTCATTTTGCCACTCTTGCATCTCCTTTGCATGCTCTGTTGAAAAAGGAAACTTTGTTTGCTTGGACTCCCGCATGTCAGTCAGCTTTTGATACTTTGAAGGTTAAGCTTACCACTGCCCCTGTTTTATGTCTTCCAAATTTTTCCCAGCGTTTTGCTGTTGAAACTGATGCTAGTTCCACAGGATTAGGTGCTTTGTTACATCAGCGTCAGTGTGTTATTGCATATGAATCCCGTCGTCTTCGTTCGTATGAGCAGCGCTATTCCACTCATGAAAAAGAGTTGCTTGCTATCATTTTTGCTTTAAAGAAGTGGCGTCATTATCTGTATCGTGTTCCGTTTGATGTTTTTACTGATCACCAGTCACTTCGTTATTTGTATAAACAAAAGGATCTTAGTGATCGTCAATACCGTTGGCTTCAGCTTTTACAGTCCTTTCATTTTGATAGTCATTATAAGCCTGGTAAAAGTAACGCTGTTGCTGATGCTTTGTCTCGTTTACCTGCTCTTACTTACAGTCTTGTTACGTCTCCCCACTCTTGGTATGATGATCTTCCTCAGGCTTATGCCACATGTCCAGACTTTCGTGATGTTATGTCGTCTGCCTCTCGTCCTTCCTCTCACCCTCACCAAGTTTATTCCATTGTTAATCATCGTTTGTTTCACTATGGTTTGTTATGTATTCCCAGCACTCTCGACATACGTCCACAGCTCCTTCTTGATGCCCATTCCTCTCCTGTTGGTGGCCATTTTGGTTTTCAGAAGTCCTTGTTCCGTTTGAAAGAACATTTTTATTGGCCTTCCATGAAGCGTGAGCTTTCCCACCTTCTTCATACTTGTGATTTTTGCCTTTGTAACAAGTATTCCCGTGAAAAACCTAGCAGTCTCCTTCAAAGTTGGCCTATTCCTTCCCGCCAGTGGACTGATATATCTATGGACTTCATTTTAGGTCTTCCCCGTACTCAGCGTGGTCATGACTCTTGTTTGGTGGTAGTTGATGGGTTTTCTAAACAAGCTCATTTCATACCAGTCAGACGTACTATTATAACAGAGCAGTGTGGTCGTATATTTATTTCTGAGATTTTCCGCTTACATGGTCTCCCACGATCTATACTTACTGATCGGGATACCAAGTTTACATCAGGTTTTTAGACAGAGCTTATGCGTATCTTGGATGTTAAGATACTTATGGGCACTGCTTATCATTCTTCTGCGGATGGTCAGTCTGAGGTTATTAACCGGGTATTGGAGGATTATTTACGACATTATGTTTCTCCTTTTGGTCGTGACTATGTTTGGCTGAGTATAGTTATAACAATTCTGTTAGTTCCAGCACAGATGTTTCTCCTTTCCTGCTTGCTCATGGATACTCACAAGTTCTATCCGGTATACCTGCTCCTCCAGATGATGCACCTGTTACTATTTCAACTTATCTTTCGAGTGCTCGGGAGATTATTACTAGAGCTGCTACTCATTTACAACATATTCAGCAGTGGTACAGGACCATTGTTGATCGTCATCGGCGCCATGTTGAGTTTGCAGAGGGAGATACTGTAGGGGCATTTGTACACTCATTTTTCAGATTATTGATCGGAATTGCTTGGGCTCTTCGTGGGAGAACCTATTGTCTTGTCTATTGCTTGTAAGGCTTTAGTCTATTGCTGTCTTTTATGCTTCATTGATTCAACACTTGAGATTTTGATCATAACTATAGCCATATTCTTGTTGTGGGTAATTGTCTCAAGCTTATCATTCCTTTTGCACATGCCACTGGGAATTAGAAAACATTTGTTGAAAACATAGGCTGAAATATCATGTTATCACTTTATAACAAGACTTTTGGAAGTAAAATTGAATAAGAAAAAGATAAGCAGATGTGGTTTGATGAATTTTGTAAAAGAGGGTGAGGCGGGCTCTATTAAGAAATAAATAACATCTTTAGTTTTGAAAAATGGGGGTGACGTATTACAGATTAAAAAAGAAAAACCTTTTGATTCAAATTTAGGGCATGCAATTTTTGGACAAGCAACTTCTTCAAAGACCACTTGAAATTGCAACTTTCCAATCTTGAATTGTCTGAAGTGCTTGATTTTGTGACTATAAGATTTCAGGTTTCTTTTTAAACAAGCAAATATTTAACTACAAAAGAGCTTTCAACCTACTTTTCTTTATTAGCATTAGTTCACTATAATAAACTTTTAACTTAGTTCTTTTTGGACCGATTTCTGCTCTTGAAATTGCAACTTTCCAATCTTAAACTATCCAATTGTCCGAGAATGTAAAATTGCAACTATCCAAATCTTAAACTATCAAAGAGAGCAATTTTGGCACAAGTGGATTTAACGTTTTTGTTGTTTGACACAATGTATATTGAAACAAAAACAGCTTTAGGTTGCTCTAGTGCTACTCATTACTTTATTCTTTTTGAATGGTGCTTTCAAACTGAGTATCTTTATTAGTGTTAATTCACTAACAAAACAACTGCTGAAGTGCATGTATTAAATGAAAAGAGCTTTCAAGTTACTTGTGATTTAGCGTTGGTACTTTGTCTTTCAACGTAAATCGTGTTTACATATAATGGTCCCTTCTGTTTTTTTCTTCCCACTTGTTAATTGTCATTTGCTTCTTAGCTAGTTGTATCCAAGAGAATCTAGTTTCCTTCAAAACTTAGACAATAACATGCATGGGTACTATTGAAGTCCCGTACTGAATATAATCTCATTTCCAAACAAATAATGCTTCCATTGTGTTGCAAGTGTGACCACTCAAAATTGTGTTGAATAGAAGACAGCATTTTGAACCCGTCTTTGAGTTCTGTTGCAGATCAGCATATCCTCCTCTATTTCTCAGCTCGGTCTTCTTCAGTATGTTCTCAAAGAACAGCCGACCCCTCCAGAAAATGTCTACATAGCTGGATGTCAAAATCCCGTTACCAAAAAAATTAGGTGGCCTGATTCTTGGGCAGTATCATCTGTAAACAGTTCTTGAATGTACTTGTAGCTTTTTCGTAAGTACATTCAATATCAAAATTTTCAACTGCTGCTTTTCAAATCCTCCATTCTGCCAAATTTCTCTGAATGCAGTTACCTTCTACTACTATTCCGGTCTGAATACACGGTGTCATTTATGTATTTTCTAATTAGAGGAGCATAAAAGTCTACTGAGCATTCGACTCAGAGAAAAACGTAGAAGATGTTGATATCCCGTTAAAGCATGCTTGGAACAAAAGCTACAACCACATGGCTATTCCAATGCTTAACAAAAGGGAACAAGTCGGTAGATATGGCAGCGACATGCATTGTTTACAAAAGATTAGAATCGACTGTGTTCTATTATTATATTCTTACAAACTGACTATTGCAAAAAGATCCACCCTTGGTCATATACGTGCAAACGAGATTAACACGCAAAGTTCTTTTTCAGTTTCGCTAAACCTGCCTCCAAGTATGTCAGATTGGCACTACTCGGTTTTCCGAAGCACGCGTTGACTGTTAGCAAAATACTTCAGGATCCACTGAAAATTCATTCAACATTACGAGAAGAAACACATATTTCTTCGTCCGAAGAGCCAATAGCAGTCAATACCTCAATGAAAATAAAGCAATCGAATCTAAAGGCCACACGCGCTGTCCCTTATACTTTGCACAAATTCCTCACAAAAGCAATAATTACACGTCAGAATCTTGTACAAGGACAAAATGATAACAAAACTAAGTACACCACGGGTTGCAAGCAGCAAAATAGATACAAACGCTCACCAGCTATAAAACTAACCGCAATTTCCTGCTGCTGTTGTCATACAAAGAGGATCCGGATTGCAAAACTCAGGGATAGAGCAAAGTTAAAGAAAAAACTTACGGAATCTGAAACATGAGGTGAGACGCCTTCCCGCTAAGCATACCACCTGAGACGCCATATCTCATAGCTTCATCTCCCTCTCCCGATCCACTCCCTGCAAACAAGGAGCAGCAGCCAAGAAGAAGAAAGATCCTTCAGATTTGCTTGCATTATGTAATCCCCGCCATCTCTAGAACTCTCCCTTCCTCCTCTCGCAAAAAGCCGAAGTGGCCGTTTCATGCCAGGTGTACAATGCCACTTGTGGATGATTGTTTGTGTGTATATTGTATTATTATGGTATTATGGAATGGGCTGGCCCCATTCATCTTAAGAGGCTATTCACATGCACAACCCGTCCCTTGACTAACCTCTTGATTAACGTAGTTAGTGGGATGGGCTTCTTCTCCGGTGAATGTGTTGCACTCAGGTGACGATTGTTACTACCATGTGAGGATCGTGCTATAAATGGCAACACATTGAATGCATGCTGAATCGAGGACGTTGAGTGAGCTCAAAGGATGTGATGCTAGGAAAACGATCCGGCGAACGGGATCAGAAGAGCAGTAAAGGAGGGTGATTCTTAACCCATGAACCTGTTTTTGATGTACAGAATGAGTCGGGGTGAGGGAGCATGTGAAGAGGCCTAAAGCCCTTGGGCCGTGCCAAAGGGGAAGACCTGCCAAGGGTGGTCCAATGCCTCCCATGGAAAACGTAACCCAAAGGAATGGACCAAATCGGCCCATATCATGACCTTAATTGCATGGGAATTTTTTATTTTACCTTTGTAATATGTTTGTTTTGTTCATTGAGATGGTTGATGCATGCCAAGATGCAAAATGAAAATGGCGTTTTATTTGACAAGTAAGCCATGTGGTGTTTTGGCAAAATCTACCCAATCTGCCCTGAATGTTTTGTGGGCCCCTTAGTAGATAACATAAAGAACCCAAGAAGTTATATTCAAGAACCACAAGTTATGGAAGATGTCTTTTGACATTCCACTAACTTGTGAGCCTCTTGGCCCTTCATTTGCCACCCCATTTCTTATTGGCTTGTGTAGGCATTCCATAGTGCTTTGGAGTGTGTCATTGGCCATCAATAAGAGAGGGAGAGGGTGCCCAATTGAGTGAAGAATTCTTGTATTGTGACTTGCTTCTATCCTCTAGTGGATTGCTAGTGTGTAGAGAGCTTTGATTTTGCTTGCTTGATCTTGTGAGGAGCGGCCATCTTTGGTATGGGACTTAGATGGGGGTAGGATCTTGAGCATGCTTGTGTTTGTGATGGTAGTGATTGTGGGTTAGCAAGGGGGTGCTAGATAGGTCTTGCTTGAAGCTTGGATGTAGCTGTGGTTGGGTGGTAAATTCTTGAGGCCATCTTGTTTGTCTACTTTTAGAAGGATCTTAGGAGCATTGGAGGAGAGGCTTTTGGAGGCATATGGTGGACATCTACTCAAAGGCTTGGTGGGTTGCTCTTCCTATTCGTTAAAGTGGTATATCCTTTGGGTAGATGTCCACCAATGCCTCCAAAAGCCTCCATTGTGCCTCTCCTTCAATGCTCCTAAGATCCTTCCAAAAGTAGACAAACAAGATGACCTTAAGAATTTACCACCCAACAATAGCTAGATCCAAGCTTCAAGCAAGACCTATCTAGCACCCCCTTGCTAAACCACAATCACTACCATCACATACTTGCATGCTCAAGATCCTACCCCCATCTAAGTCCTATACCAAAGATGGTGATTCTCACAAGAGCAAGCAAACAAAATCAAAGCTCTCTACACACTAGCAATCCACTAGAGGATAGAAGCAAGTCACAACACAAGAAATCTCCCCCCAATTGGGCGGCCTCTCCCTCTCATATAGATGGCCAATGACACACTCCAAAACACTATGAAATGCCAACACAAGCCAATAAGAAATGGGGAAGCAAATGAAGGGCCAAGAGGCTCACAAGTTAGTGGAATGTCCAAAGACACCTTCCATAACTTGTGATTCTTGAATATAACTTAATAACTAAGAAGAGTAGCCCACTAAGCCTTTGAGTAGATGTCCACCAATGCCTTCAAAAGCCTCCAATTTTCCTCTCCTCCAATGCTCCTAAGATCCTTCCAAAAGTAGACAAACAAGATGGCCTCAAGAATTTACCACCCACCAACCATAGCTAGATCCAAGCTTCAAGCAAGACCTATCTACCACAACCACGATCACTACCATCACATACACAAGCATGCTCAAGATCCTACCCCCATCTAAGTCTCATACCAAAGATGGTGATCCTCGCAAACAAAATCAAAGCTCTCTACACACTAGCAATCCACTAGAGGATAGAAGCAAGTCACAACACAAGAATTCTCCCCTCAATTGGGCACCCTCTCCCTCTCATATAGATGGCCAGTGACACACTCCAAAGCACTATAGAATGCCTACACAAGCCAAAAAATGGGGAGGCAAATATAAGGCCAAGATGCTCACAAGTTAGTGGAATGTCAAAAGACACCTTCCATAAATTGTGGTTCTTGAATATAACTTCTTGGGTTCTTTAGGGGCATCATGGGAATCTAGTAGGTGCGTCCTCTTATATACTTTCTGACTTTTTAGTAGGAATATCCAATGGATGCAATAGGCCACTAGCTTTTAGCCTTTCAGCTTTATTTAACTGACACTTAGTACATCTAAGTACATAAGACTTTTCATCTTAGGCCACCAAAAGTGCCGCCTAACTAAGTCAAGTGTTCTTTTTATACCTGGATGTACTGCGCATGGACTATCATGACACTCATGCAGGATTTGGGCCCTAATTGTGTCATTCTCCGGTACACATACTTTGCCCTTACGAAACAATACCCCATTCTGTATAGCAAAATCCGTTTCAATCTTTTCCTGATTTGAGGAATCCTGCTTACCCGAATCGACCTCAAAAAGTACTTGTTGTGAAAGATTTCAGATCATCATGATCCAATCTACTTCAATAATCTTTGGTTATAAAGAGAAATACACTACCAATCTCACCAATGTAGAAAAATCAGCATCTACACACAAAATGAGAAGCAAACACTAATAGAACTTGATCAAACTTGAATGAAATGAAAAAGTACTGTTGCCGTCTGTACAAAACCAGCAAGCTACTGTATTTCAACGTGTGGATCCAAAAATAACAAATATAGATCCAAAAATAACAAATATAGATCATTCTACACATAAAATTGCAAGCAATCACCAAGATAGTGCACCAATGGATAGTAGAACCCAAGAGAACCATATATAAGCATGAAATGAAATAGAGAAGAGAGAAGATAGCTCTCTCCACGAGTTACATTCTTTATAACAGGTCCAAACACTATTTGGCCACTTGGCTTTCCCACCAAAATGCTAACCCTACTAATTTTGGGTCTAGATTCAATGTACCCAATTATTCAAATTTGAATCTACTCAAACTCGCATTCTAACTTTCCCACACTTTCAAAAAGTATTTATTCAGATAAAATTTAGACTAATGAACTTTGAAAAGTCAATCTCTAAGTCTAAAACAAGTTTTGGCCTCAATATGCCAAATATGGAAATATAGCAAAATGTGATGAAACTAGTTGAATCTTTCACACTCTCTCTTCAACTAGTTTTAGCATAGACTTTGATAGCATTCCAAGTGAAGTCCTATGCTTCATGAACAAGTATTTTTCCAATGCTTTAGTGAAGATATCAGCTACACATTCCCTTGAAGACATATGTTGAAGCTCCACCTCCTTTGCAATGACTTGCTCCCTCACAAAATGATATTGTATCTCAATATGCTTGCTCCTAGCATGAAAGATAGGATTGGATGCCATTCTTTGGGCTGATTGATTGTCACAAAAGATGATTGGGCTCTCTGAAAAATCCAGCAAGTGAAGATCCTTGATCATCCTCTTGATCCATACCATCTCCTTTGTGCAATGTGTAAGAGCTTTGTACTCAGCCTCACTAGATGACAATGAGATAGTGGCTTGTTTCTTTGACATCCATGATATAGCTTCATCACCTATGAAAATACAATAAGCACTAATGGATTTCCTATCTATTACATCTCCAGCATAGTCTGAATCTAAAAATCCAAAAAGATTAGGTGATGATCCCTCATACAATATGCCAAAATCTTGAGTTCCAATGATGTATCTCAAAACTCGCTTTCCTAGCTTCCAATGCTCCTCACTAGGATCTTGCATGAGTTGACTCAATCTTTCAACACAATAGCTTAGATAAGATCTAGTAATGGTTAGATAGATGAGTAAAGCAACTAGCTTCCTATAGAGAGTAATGTCCTCGAAGGATCTTTCATTACCTCTTATAGTTAGCTTTACATGAGACTCCATAGGTGTATCAATAGCTTTTGCATCTACCATATGAAATCTTTCTAGAATAGAATTAGCATACTTCTCTTGACAAATGAAAGTATATTGAGAGGATCTAATGACTTCTATTCCCAAAATGTAATGCAAATTACCAAGATCATGCACCTCAAACTCCTAAGTTGAGAGCATTCTTGATATCCTCCACATCTTGATTGTCTCCACCACTCAAGATGACATCATCCACATAGATTAACAAGATGGTAACATCATTTCCAGCAACCCTATAATAAAGTGAATGATCATACTCACTCATAACAAAGCCTTGAGAGAGTAAAAAAGTGTTAAGCTTAGCATACCAACTCCTTGGTGCTTGCTTAAGGCCATACAAACTCTTTTGTAGAAGACACACATGATTTGACTTTGCTGATGAAATGTAGATCTTGGATTGCTCCATGTACACTTCCTCTTCAAGATCACCATTCAAGAATGCATTTGAGATGTCCATTTGCCATAGATCCCATCCATAAAGTGTAGCAAGTGAAACGATGACTCGAATGCTTACCATCTTTGCCACGGGTGCATAGGTCTCATCATAGTCAATCCCTTGTTGTTGAGCATATCCTTTTGCCAATAACCTTGCCTTGTACTTGTTGATAGATTCATCTTGGTTTTGAAGTTGAGGTGTCCCATCCTTTTGTATCCCCCTTGCCTTTTACCTTTTCCAATCAAGACATCCTTCCTTTTGATCAAACAAGCATCTCCATCTATGCCCATACATCCAGTTATGGTACAGCTACAATTTCATGGAGCAGCAAAAAGCAACCTACAGTAGCCTTATCATCGATAGAAGCTGAATATCGAACACTCAGCAATGCTACACAAGAAGCGGTATGGTTACAAAGATTGCTTGTGGATTTAGGTCAACCACAGGCGGATGCGACTACTATATCTTGCGATAATCAAAGTTGCATTCACCTTGCCAAAAATCCAGTTTTACATGCTTGAACCAAGCACATCGAAATACACTACCATTTTGTTCGAGAGAAAATTCTTGATGGAGCCATTGATCTTGTTTTTTGAAGATCAAAAGGCAGATATTTTTACCAAGTCATTAGATAGATGTAAATTTGAGAGATTTTGTACTCTATTAAGGATAGAAAAATGTAATTTTATCATTGATAAAATGATAAACTTCATTGTTAGTGTTTATGATGCACATTAATGTTGACAGCTGTGACCAGCTGTCAATAGTCGTAGGCTAGTCTATTAGTCTACTCGTAGGTTTTCTCTCTCTATCAGAATTCAGGGTTTATTTGTACATTTTACATTCTGTATGAGTTAGTGTGATAGTGTGACAGTACGTGTTCTTCTTTTGCCTTCTTGTGGTGATTGCTTATGGTGAATGCTTGATGTTGCATATCTAATTCTTGACACCTACAAGAAGGGAGAGCGATAGGGGGCAAAGAAAATAACGACTGAAGAGTATCCAACGCTCAGTAACCTTGTGAACACCCTACGGCCACAGCCCTCCTGGAAGATTGTAATGCTGCTAAACAATGACGAGCAGCTACAAGAATACCTAAGAGCACCAAGCTAGAAAAGAACTGATCCCTACTATGTGGCGATCAAACGAAGGGATCCTTGGGAGAAAACAAAACCAGCTGAGCGACAAGTCAATTGGCCTATCATTCTAGGGATTGACCCAAGCTCAACCTTTGTAAAGTATCAAGACGTGCTCCTAAAGTTTGGATATACTTATAGGAGAAGTGCGGATACCGTAGTCCAAGAAAGCGCCAACTGTTGTTTTTCTATAGCCTTTCTTGCGAAATCAGATTGCTACTGGGATAAAGGCTTGCCACCCATTAGGTTGGATGTCAACCAACATTTACAAACATAAGATGCACATTTAATGATGGCAAATTCTATTTTCGAGTTGTCTTTACTTCCAATCAATACGTGTAGATGATCGAAAAGTGGTATGGAAACAAATTCGTACCCGGAATGAAGCCGTACCTGGGACGTATCCCGTTGGTGCAAAGACGAGATTCATCATATTTGAAGCCATTGGATGAAAGGTCAACTACGAAAAAAATCTTAATAAAAAAAAAGCTGACAAGGAAAAGCAAGAGACTCTCAACTATGCAGGGCTGTCCTAAAAAGCTATTGAGGCTTGAAGATTTGTCGAGACACGCAATAACGAAGCCAATAAGTCCTTGGTTTTACGTAGCAAGCACAGATCCATGCCTTTCCAAGGAAAATGCTTCAAAGCTGAAGCAATATGCAGTGTGACCTACTACACTATAGGGGAGGATAATGTTAGTTGATGCCATGCCCCAAGGTGTTGATACTGTCAAAAATAGGATAGATAATGTAATGCGAAAACTTCCTACTTCCAATGCAAGACTACGTCTATCAAAAATTAAACAAAGCAGTAGTGATGAAAATCACGTTCAATCTTTAGCAACTAACTTTGAAATCGTAGATACTAAGTGATTACGTAGCCAAACATAACGTATTGAATTCTCAGACAATTTTTATTTGTTACAAAAGCAATACAGAGATGCATGCATTTTGACATATACTGAACGCAATAAGAAGATAGTATTGATTCTGAAAAACAAAGTCAGATGCAAATGAGCACAAACAATAGCGGATAGAAACCGCGCACTCTAAGTTGTCTCTGAGTAACTAAGAATAAGTTTGATAATAAGTGCAATAGCAACTCTAAAATAAATCTTTAAAAGACTGAGCTAGAATGCTCAAGAGAGTTCAAGCTTGAAAGCTTGATAGAGAGCTAATACTTTTTTATTGTGAAGGATCTGCTTGATAAGAGTGCAAGAAGCATCATGTAATAACACTCAACTCCTTCACAATTCACAATGTTGATTCATTGCCTCCGAACTTGAAAAAGAGATGTATGAACAACTGATTTATACTAATAGGTAATTAGGTCATCAAATGTGATTGCCAATTGGCTGGTGTCCGCTGGCATTCATCCAGTTTCTTCTCAGAAATTGATTGTTAATAAGCTGTGAAAATTGGCCGTAAACAATCTGTCTGCATAAATGAACTAAAACTGTCACTCTGTAGAAATGAACTAAAACTGCCACAGGCGACAATGTCGCAAAAAGGTGACAGTGTCAGCTTTTTGCAAAAAAAATGACAGTGTCATAAAATTTCATTTCCTTAATATTGGGATAGCCCCACACTTTGCCAGAGTCATTTCCCTAACATTTGAGGCACTTTGAAAAATGCGAAAAATGCGATTTTGCATTTTTACTCATAGTTCCTGACAGACGAAAAATACAACACTGTTGTCAAACTCTATGTATTTCTGCAGACTATGTAAAAACACTTGTAAATCTGCAAACTGTGTAAAGACACAGGAAAATCCGCAGAACTGGATAAACAATGGATGAGGATTAAAACCGATTAGTCGATTAGTAAGAAGGAGAATAATCCAACACTCTCCCTTAATCTAAATTCTTAAATGCCTTGACCTTCAAACTTAGTTCTACACAGAATCTTTTGTGTGCTTCCAAACTTAATGCTTTGGTGAAAATATTTGCTGTCATATCTTGCATTCTACAGTACTGCAATTTGACCTCTTCGTTGAGAACTTTGCTTCTGACAAAATGATACTTCAGTTCAATGTGCTTACTCCTAGAATGAAATCTAGGGTTGGCTGATAAAGCAATGGCACTTTGATTTTCTCAAAATAATGTCATCGGGGCATATTAATTCAGACCGATATTTGAGAGTAAGTTCCTCAACCAAATTGCTTCCTTTGTAGCTTGAGAGGCTGCGATATACTCTGATTTAGTGGAAAATAGAGCTATGCTTGCGATTGTTCTAAAAAATTGGACCATTGTTGAGGAAGAATGTAAATCCGAAAGTGGATTTATGAGTGTCTACATCTCCTGCCCAACTTGCATTTGTGTAACCACTGAGTAAATTGAGTTTGTCATTATTGACTGCTCCATAACAAATGCAAAAGTCCATAATATCTCATGACTCTGATAAGAGCCTTCCAATGTGTTACACCAGAATTAGTCATAAACTGAATGAGAGAGCTGACTGCAAAACCTATGTCTGGCCTGATACAAATCATGGCATACATAAGAGATCCTATAATAGAATGGTAAGGATACTCATGCATCTGCTGCTTCTCATGAATTGTTTGGAGACATTGGTCCTTTGACAATTTGAGATCTAGTTCCATTGGTGAGAGAGCTAACTTGCAATTAATCAAAATATATCTGACTAACATGTTGTTGATGTACCTCTGTTGTGTAATGTAGACCAACTTTTGTTTTCTGTCTCTGTGGATTTGTATACCAAGGCAGAAAAGAGCTTGGCCCAGATCGGTCATGTCGAATTCGGAAGATAGCATTGTCTTGGCCTCTTTTATCAGATCGGTACTGTTGCTGAAAAGCAATGTATCATCCACGTATAAAGTGATAATGATAAAAGACTGTTGCACTGCTTTGTAGTAAACATTTGAATCTGAAGAGCTAGGTGTGTAGCTGTGATCAATAAGAAAATTATTGATCCTTTGAAACCATGCTCGAGCAGATTGCTTCAAGCCATAAAGTGCCTTATGGAGTTTACACACATGATTGTGTTTACCCTCAATAATATAACCTTCAGGTTGCATGTAAATGTCTTCTTCGATAACTCCATTGAGATATGTTGTCTATACATCCATTTGATGTATTTCCAAATATGTTGCAGCGGCAAATGATAGCAAAAGTCAAATAGAAGAATGCTTGACTACTGGACTGAAGGTCTCAATGTAATCGACGTTATATAGCTGAGAAAATCTTTCGACGACAAGTCGTGCCTTTCTCCTGTTGATGCTTCCATCTGCATTGTACTTGACTTTGAAAATCCATTTGCAATCAACTAAGTTTCTGCTAGCAGGTAATTCAACAATCATCCATGTCTGGTTTTTGATAAGAGATGAATACTTTTTATCCATAGCTTCTTTCCAGAGATCTGAATCAGGCTGAACAAGTGCTTCTTGGACAGACGTCGGTTCCTGAACAAGGTAGGCTGCAGACTCGTCAATATACCAGTTAGGTGGTTTGCTTGCTCTTGAAGATCTTCTGGGTAATAGAGGAAGGTGATCATTTCCATCATACTGTAGTTGCTAAACTGCAACATCATCATCTTTTGATTCGTCGTTGATTTATTGTTCATCAAAAGTAGAAGAGCTTGGACCTGCAATGAGAATAGTCGACTGAGGAACTGGGAAGTTCAACGTGTCGGCTGAAGCTGAAGAGTCAGCTATGTGGGCTTTGCCTTTTCTCTTGAGAGCGATAAACTGATCTTCGATGAAGATGACATCCCGGCTAGTGAATATGTTCGACTCGATGGGATCGAACAACTTGTAGGCTTGATATGAAGTAGTGTAGCTGATGAAAATACATTTGATACTCTAAAAGTCGAGCTTCTTCTTGAGATCACGAGGTATCTGCGCAAAAGCAGTTCATCCAAAAACTTGTAGGTTTGATAAAGAAGGTTTGGTACCTGTCCAAACTTCGAATGGTGTTTTTTCTGAGAGACCTTTAGTAGGACATTTGTTCTGAATATAGGTTGTTGTTGAAACAGCTTCAGCCCAGAAGGACTTTGGAAGTGTCACATGTGATAACATGCACTTTGCCAATTCAACTAAGGTTCTATTCTTTCTCTCAGCAAGACCATTTGACTGAGGCGAATAGGAGGTAATGTATTGTTGCTCAATGTCGTTGTTAAGGCAATACTCCTTGAATTCGATGGAGATGTATTCTCTCTCGTTATCTGACTTGAGGGCTTTCATTTCGTTGCTAGTTTGATTCTCAGCATGCCTTTTGAATTGTCTGAATTTGATGAAAGACTTTGATTTCTGTTTAATGAAATATTCGAAGAATTCGTCAATAAAAGTAATGAACTACTTTGCATCTAGCAATGAAGAGTTTGCATAGGTCCACATATATCTGTATGAACAACATCTAACAGAACTTTTGCTGCATGCCTATGGTTTGATCTAAAAGGAATCCTAGCATGCTTTTCAAAGATGCACTTTTGACTGACAGGGAGATCGACCTTACCAGAAGGATAGTCGAGATCAAGAACCATGGATTGTCATAGGGTTTATTTAATTGGAATAACCCTTAACAACAAAGACAAAGAAAGAAAGAAAGAAAGAAGAGGATAATTCACCATGAAAGAGTTGATTACTCCTTTGATCTTGCAAACTTTGAAAAATAGCAAAACCCTTCAAAATAACATGCATAAGCAAGAAGCTAAAGTCAACACTGCTAAAAGCTAGGACCTCAAAATGTGAAGTAAAAATGACAAGCCTTCTTTTGAAATAAATCCATAGAGAAGGGTAAATCTACAAAAGGAATCATTGTCACTTCAACTTCAATGAAGATAAAGGGCATAAGAAATAGTTGTACTTTCTAATATATATTGGGATCACTAGTGCTTTTTCTCATAATACATTCTATGGTACTTTTTCTCCTAGGAAACATATAAATCGTTCGAATTGCATAATTTCATAACTGTGCAGATCTTGTAGATAAGGATATCTTTTATGAATGAGCCTTCACATTCACATGGAACAATATGCATGGAAGAGTCTATTGAAATTATAGAGAACAAAAGAGAAATCATGAAATTATTGCCAACAAAATTTCTGCCAAAGAGTACCTACAATGAAAATGTTGATGTTTTTTAGTTAAATAGTCATTATTATGTACAGCCACTACATAACTCAAGCTATGAGCCATGTTGGATTTCTATCCTCTCCATCCTTATTGCATGCTAATCTAGATTCATTTATTAGTTGTTGCAAATATTGGCACAATCGTGACATCTGCAGAAATACAAGCAAAGTCGATGATAGTCTACATCAACATGTCCAAAGTCATCGACATGTACGACGTCTTCAAGTTACCCGACATCCACGTCATTGACTTGGCCGAAGTCATTGATATCCTTGATGTCTCCCACCTATCCAATGTTTGCGTCCTCAACTTCCACGTCCTCAACTTGTCCGACGTCTTGCAGTTTGTCCATGATCTCTGATTGTACAAAGTCATCGACATGTCCGACATCTGTAACTTAATTAGATGTTGACTGAAAGCAACGTGCAACAGCAAGTAGTGCCTTAATCCTAATTTGTAAAGTTAACCATTCTTTTAATCAGTTAGCCATGTGTACATATTCATCTAAGATCGATGAATCAGTAGATCAGTAACTTCATTCAGAGCACAATTGCATCGTTCTTCTCTGTTATCATAGAGTATTGTATCAAGAAGAACATGCCAGATCTGTTCTACAATCACATTGTATCTCTACATGACTAATCCATCATTGTTCCAGCAATTTAGTTTGTGTAAGGTGATTGCATGACTCGAACTGATTCATATTTGCAAATTCATTGTTTTGTAGATTTTATCGTTTTATATGATTGATAGCACTGCTCAATTTTCTTGCTCTAATCATTGCATTTTGATACAACGCATCCACAAAGCCAATCTCTGTAATCAAGATAATTTGTGCATGGCTAGGGAATCGACTTAGTCATCCAACGACTTCGAAGTTGTAATCAGTAGGATAGACTTTGAAGACTTTGAAGTCGGTTTGATTACTAAATCGATAGACTTAGTTTCATACACAGAGGATTCCCTGTTGCTACATTTTGTTGCAACAAGAATTGAAGGTTGATCCACCTGTTGAATCCCAACATGAATCCGATGACCATTTTTTAAAACAATATTTCACCAGCAGCTCAGTATAACCTCATAACTAACCCACCACCCTCTTCTCGTAAACCATTCTCACCTCCTTCACCACCTAACTTCAATTCTTTCAATCAAGATCCACTTGATGAGACAGTGCAGCCTTCTGTGGGCCTTTCTCCATCTCCTTCGAAGAGTAAGAGCGAAACCTTACCTGGATCAAAGCGCGAGGGTTCTACTTCAAAAGTTCCTGATACCAAGAGTGCCACCACATTGGATGACTATCTGGCAAGACCCTCAAGGAAGCTGCCGGAAAATCCATAGATAAAAAAGACAATACAACGATCGCAAAGAGTCTGATGACTTTCAGAAGACCTACTATTAGAAATCGATGATAAACTTCATTGTTACTATTTACGATGCACATTAATGTTGACAGCTGAGACCAGCTATCAATAGCCGTAGGCTAGTCTATTAGTCTACTCGTAGGTTTTCTCTCTCTATCAGGGTTCAGGGTTTATTTGTACATTTTACATTCTGTATGAGTTAGTGTGATAGTGTGACAGTACGTGTTCTTCTTTCGCCTTCTTGTGGTGATTGCTTATGGTGAATGCTTGATGTTGCATATCTAATTCTTGACATTGTATCAGAGCAGCGATAGTCCTGCGTGCCTGATCAGTGGATACAGCTTGTCACAAGCTCCGCAACGAAGTGAGAAAGTCCTTCATGGGAGGTGAAATCTTGGAGAGACAAAAACGGCTGGAAGAAATTCTTTTTTGGTGTATTTTGTAGGGTTGGAGCTCAAAATCATTAGTGGGGAACGAAAGCACAGTCTCGGAGGCATCAAAAAGGCCAGGGCAGCATTAGACAGATTGAAAATCTGTTGAGTGGGGGAGATTTTTACAATACTTCCTAGTTATTGTGGAAAGTGCTAGAATATTCCCTCTGAAAGTTCTTATATTCCCTCTATTTTTAATCTTTTCCATACCAATATTGGATCGACGCGCCAGAGGTAGGAAAAATCTTGAACAGTCGTACATCCGTGCATCGTACAAATATAGCATATCCGTACCAATATCGGATCGACGCGCCAGAGGTAAAGAGAACCAAGAGCAGTCGTACATCCACGCGTCATACCGATATTACATATCAGTACCAATATCGGAGCGACACACCAGAGGTAAAGAGAATTTCGAGCAGTCGTGCACCCGCGCGTCGTACCGATATCAGGTGTACAACCAAAAATTTACAGTTCTATGGTGTGAATAATTTTTGTGATCCAGACTCATCTATCTAGTAATGGCAACTCTAAGCGAGAGTGTTCTTAATGAGTCAAGCAAATTGGAAGGTGCCGACAACTATGCAGTTTGGAAATTCAAACTGAAAGAACATTTTGATGGAAAAGGAGCTATGGGAGATCGTGACAGGTGAAGAGACAAGGCCGATAATTGAAGAAGATCAACAGGCATTTGATAGGAGAAGACGGAAAGCCCAAAATATCATCAACTTATTAGCTAGAGATGCAATTATTCACTATATTTCAGATTCAGAAGGACCAAAAGAAGCGTGGGATACATTGAAGGCATTGTTTGAAACGACAAATACATCTCGAATACTATTTTTTAAGACAAAGTTGCATACATACCGGATGGATGATGGTGCAACTATTGTCGATCACATACTGAAGATCAAAGAGATTCATGATCAATTAGCAGTAGTTGGAGAGCGAGTACAAGATCGTGAGATCGTGCATTGACATTGAATAGTCTGAGTGAGTCACATCAGATGTTTGTGCAAGTATAGCCACAAGAGAAAATCTTCCAACCTATGAAGAACTAGGTGGATTGCTTTTGCAAGAAGAGCAGCATCAAGAGAACTTGAATCATTGTAACAGGAGCTATGATCAAGCTCTTGGAGTTAGAGGATGAGGTGGAAGATTTGGCCGTGGAAAGTATCAGTCGAGAGGAGGAAACTCAAGCCGAGGAATATTTCAACAATTTCATGAGCAAGTCAATGATAGTCCGAATCGAGGTAATTGGAATCAAGACCGAGGTCAAGGACGCGGCTATTCAAGACAAAATAAACCTGAAAATTGTAGGTACTGCAACAAACCTGGTCACTGGGAGCGTGAATGCTTCAAGAAACAGAAGGAGATGGAACAAAGAAAAGACAAATGGCAAGCGGGAAATTATGCCGATCAACATCAATTTCATGACTATTATTATGAAGACAATTATACTGATCAACATCAATAAGATGATGATCAATATGAAGACGACACAGGTGAGAGTTCAAAATTGTTCATTACAGCATTAATGACAAGTGATGAAGCCAAGGATACCTGGTACATTGATAGTGGTGCATCCAAGCACATGACTTCAAGGAAAGAGTAGTTTTCAGAACTCAAGAAAACTGACAATGGTGATGAAGTTGGACAAGTTGATGGAAAATTGCTATCTGTTAAAGGAGTTGGAGTGGTACCAGTGAAGTTAAAGCATATAAGCAATGTGCAATATGTACCTGGCTTAGCTAACAATCTACTGTCTATTGGGATGATGGCTGATCAACAACTCAAGGTTGAGTTTGACAGTGACAAATGTCTTGTCAAAGTCATCAAGAATCACTACAAAGTGATTGCTATAGGAGCTAGAGTCAACGGGAATTGACTCTACAAATTGAATGCGAGATCTTTTACTCAAGCTATGGTAAGCACTGTTGATAGTCGAAGTGATCTTTGGCATCAAAGGTTTGGTCATATCAGTGCTCAAAGCTTGCAAATCCTTAAAAGAGGTAATCTAGTTGTTGGATTGCCTGATATCTCTTTTGAAGGAAAATTTTGTGAGGGTTGCATTTTGGAAAAACAGCATAGAGAGAGATTTCCCAAAGATGGAGCAAGAAGAGCCAATGGTATTCTTGATCTTGTTCATAGTGATCTATGTGGACCAATACAAACTAGGTCCATTAGTGGTTGTTACTATTTCATCACATTCATTGATGATTATAGTAGACATATCTGCATTTATTTCATAAGCAAGATATCTGATGCTTTTGCCAAGTTTAGAGAGTTCAAGGCTCTAGTTGAAAAACAAATAGGTTGTTATATTAAGACCCTCAGATCAAATGGTGGCGGTGAGTATTTTTCAACAGAGTTTATAAATTTTTGCAAGGATCAGGGGATCAAGAGACAAACCACTACACCCTATTCACCACAACAGAACGGAGTTGCAGAACGGAAAAACAGATCCATTGTGGAGATGGCTAAGAGCAAGGGTTTGCAAATACTTTTTGGACAGATGCATGCAACACAGCTACTCATATCTTGAATCGGTGTCCTACGAAGTCCGTGGAGGGTAAGACACCTTATGAAGCTTTTACGAATATTTGGTTGTGATGCTTACGCTCATGTACTCGATGAAAAATGAAAGAAGCTGGATGCAAAAGCTGTTAAGTGTATTTTCCTTGGATATGATGAAAGAGCCAAGGCATACAGGATGTATGACACAGATGCACAAAAGATCATGATTTCCATAGATGCTACTTGTGACGAGATCGGTCAAAATGACCAAATAAAATTGACAATTGATCCCTTTGATGATAAAGCTAAAATGCAAGTGAAGAAAGAAGTTGGTGCCGATATGGAAGAGCCAATGGAAAAAGACAGGGTCAATAATGAGCTTCCTAGGAGAGTGCCTAAGTGGTACTTGTCAGTAACAAGTGATGCTAATAAGGGAGATACTCCCGAATCAAGTGAGCATGGAGAGCTTAGCAGATCAAGTAGAAATCGAAAACCTCCTGCAAGGTTAGAGATGAATCTAGCCCTAATGGGTTCTGTGCTCAAGGCTCAGGAACCAAAAACTTTTGATAAAGCAAAGGAGCATAAGGAGTGGCGTGAAGCTATGGAAACAGAAATGGAAGCTATATCGAAAAATAGGACGTGGAACTCCGTTGAGCTACCTGATGGTAAGACGCCTATCACTTGCAAATGGATATACAAGATCAAATATGGAGCTGATGGGCAACTCAACAAGTATAAAGCACGGTTGGTTGTGAGAGGATTTGAGCAGTAGGAAGGTATTGATTTTGAAGAAACCTTCGCACCCATAGCTAAGATGGTAACTATATGTTCTATCATTGCTATTTCTACTTTCTATGGTTGGAAGGTCCAGCAAATGGACGTTAAATCTGCTTTTCTTAATGGAGTGCTAGATAAAGAGGTGTACTTAGTACAACCTCAAGGATTTGTTGAGCCAGGGAGAGAGCATCTCGTTTGTAAGCTCAACAAAGCCATTTATGGATTGAAGCAAGCACCACGCGCGTGGTACTCTTGCATTGATGAACACTTCAAGTGAAGGGGAATGATAAAGAGTGATGCTGATCCTAATCTTTACATTCTAAGTCAAGATTCAGATATAGTGTTCATTGTGTTGTACGTGGATGATTTGATTATTACAGGAAGTAATGAGAGCCTAATTGATGAAATAAAATCAGATCTTTTCAAAGCTTTTGACATGAGTGATCTAGGATTGATGCACTATTGTCTTGGCATTGAAGTATGGCAAAAGGAAGACATGGTCTTTCTTACACAAAGCAAATATGCACAAGATTTGTTTTATAAGTTCAATATGGAAGATTGTAAGCCTTTGAGTACACCTATGGATGTCAACATGAAGCTTACTGCATATGATGAATCTGAGAAAGTGGATGCTTATTTGTATAGACAGCTGGTGGGTAGTTTGATTTATTTGACACACACACGACCTGATATTTCTTATGTTGTTGGTGTTGTTAGTCAATTTATGCAAGATACTAGTCAAGCACACTGGAATCCTGCTAAACATATTCTCAGATACATTCGAGGGACATTGAATTCTGGTTTGAAGTATGATCAGCCTGAAACGCCAATGTTGGTAGGTTATACAGATGCCAATTGGACAGGTAATATTGATGACAGAAGATCTACACCTTGAGGCCTTTACTTAGAATTTGGCTCACACTAGGTAAATTTTTGGTAATAGATGGAATAAATAAGACATCCTCCAAATGAACATTCCTATTTGTAGAGAGAGAAATAGGAACTGTGCCAATCCCTTTGATTGCACACTCACCATCATTGGCCATGTAGATCACCCTCTTGTCATCTCCATATGCCAACAAAGAAGTGAAGTAGTCTTTGTGAAATGTCATGTGTGAACTTGCTCCACTATCAATCCACCAAGGATCTAGATCTCCATCATTACCAAGCATACATGAAGACATCACAAAAGCATCATCATTTGCATCTTGAACATCGGAACCATCCTCATCAAGAGTAAGATTACCTTGCTTGAATCCTTGATCTATCTTCTTCTTGTAGCACTCACTTGCAAAGTGTCCTTTGATGCCACAATAGAAGCACTTGAGCTTTGATCTATCCTTCTAGAATTACAGATTTAGGTCATAAGAAAGAATTTGAATCTGATCAATGCAAAATTACTGATAGGAGTAATTCTTGCACTCAACAAGAGACATGGTTACTTATGTAGATTGGCGCATTGTTATTCTGAGTCTAGTCAAGCCTTGAAAACCTTTGTTCTAGTCAATAAAACATTACTATGGCATCATCGCTTAGGACACTTGAATTATGCATCTATTAGATACAAGGCAATCCATGTTTGATAAATGGATTTTTTCTTTTAGCTTTTTTTGCACTCACGTGGTTGAGGAAATAGCCTTGGAAGATTGCTTCATAACAAGAACCGAATGACTTTTCTTCTGAGCTACTTCCTAGTAGATTCGGGTCTTTTGTGTTACAAATAATTGTAGCCCATATCCAGTTTTACGTAATAGAGTTTTATGTTGGAGTGCTTTTCTAGTCAAATGTTCTCTTACGTCCCCGACATTGGTTTTCTTTTCCACCAAATGAAAGTTAATTGACTTCTCTCTAGAATCTCAAACTCGGATCTAGATGAGCAATCCAACAAGCTTTGAATCAAGACAAGAGCATATGAACACAAGATAAGATCAAGGTGGTGGCGGGCCATTCTCATCCAACCCTTCAGGTGATCCATCTTTACCATATAATGTATCCAAGTTTGGCATATGATTCAAATCAAAGTAAAATCTTAAAAACTCTTTTTGTTACAACCTAACACATAACCTAATAAGTATAATCTTAATAGGTTTCTTAGCAACTCATGGGCCAAAAGCCCTATTGGCTCTATATTGAGAAGTCTCAAGTTATGATAAAAGCCTTATAAGGTATACTTTGAATGCCTTTGTTCTTTATTGTGTAAACTCCCACTTTAGATATTCAATAATCAACATGATTATTTTTAGTTTGTGCATTTTGATAAAAGTTAATAACAAAAATGCTAGAATGGCATGCACCTTGTCGCCACATCATTATGGACTAAGCCTCTATTATAGTCTAGATTTAAACTAGATAATTTAAGTTTATACATATTTAGTCACTAGTCTATATGAAAATAAAAGCCTAGAGTTTAGTAATTGATATGCTCATGGCTTATAAGGGACTCAAGTGTGTAGGTTTTGAGAACCCACAAAGATTTTTTTTGGTACTCAGTGCTCACCTTGAAATTTTGGTAGGGCTTTTTCAATGAATTAAAGTTTTTTGGCAAGCCCATAAGAGACAAAGTTAAAAGGCAAAACAAACGTGGAAATGACATATGTCATTAACACACAATGGACGAAACACTCACTTTGATCCAAAATTTCCGAATCTTCCATCAATAATCATTATTTCTAATTACATATTCTAAGATTCATGGATCTCTCAATGAGGGTGGGGCCCTACCTGCAACCTTAGTCCACACAATGAATACATGATGTAGACAAGGTCTCACCCTCATCCAATGGTTTTAAAATGCCAAAAATTGAAATGATTATGTATTTATTTTAAGGGTTTCTTCGACATCATTAGAAGAGGGAGGCCCCCAATCTACACCCTTAGCCAGGGTGAAGAATACTTCCTTAAAAATAAACTCCATCTTTTTAGGTAGTACTATTTTTGTCTTTGTCATAGTAACGATCTCAGGGCATGAACAAGAGTTTACACTTTGTTTGTCCGATAAACAAGCATACTCATCAAAACCACGAAGGGTGTAAGAAGGCCCCCAACCTATCCAATTATCTTTCATTTTTATCTTGGTAACAATCTCAAGAGTTTACACTTTGTTTGCTGAATGAACAAGCCTATTCCTCATCAGGGACCCCAACCTCATCCACTAACACATGAGAAGGCTTGAAAATGTTAATCATGAATTATGATCTAAGATGGCTCGAGTATTGAATATTCTCATGTGTTGGATGAGGGTGGGGCCCTCTTAGCACATTACTAGGGATGAGCAATAAACTCTCCCCACTTTGTCAACTTAGTTTTGATGCCAACACCATAATGGCTATGAGCAATAAGCCAAAGGAGAGTATTTCTCGAATGAGCGTATCCCACACCCCACCCTCAAATCTTTGAAAAATCACCATTTTAATGACTTGTCACTAGAGTGGTGTTTGCAATAAGATCAAATGTTAGTATTCCTCACCTTGACTTGATTTAGGGCCCTACCCCATGCAGCTGAGAAGGAGACCGAGGGCCCTACCGTCCCTCATGCAGCTGAGAAGGAGAACCAAAAAGTGAGATACATAAAAGCTCATGCCAATGAGCTCTCTTCAATTTGTCGATTTCGTTGATCTTTATGAGGGAGAATGACGGTGTTACTATTCTGATTCCTCAATGAACTATCTACCTTTCAAGTATCGAATTACTCATTAATAATCACCCTCAACCTTTAACGTTTACCAAGTTTGATGTGGGCAGCAAATGCTTCCTTGCATCTCTACTTAGAACTAGTTTGTGCAGATCTTAGCAGACGATGTAGCTGTTTCTGTTAGTGCGCATTTCTCTTGAAAAGCATTCCAAAGAGTATCGGCAAGAGACATGAAGCCATTGCGTTGCTGACACCATCGGATAGCAGCTCAGGTTAGTTTCTTCACTTATAGGAACAATAGCTTGCAATTATGAAAGAATTATGTCCTCAAAATAGGTCGCGTGCTGGTGAATCAGGCTTCAATTTTCAATTTCTGTTACTGGGACATACGAGGGGAAAAGAACTTATGAGAGATATTTGATATATAATTGATGGAGATTTTGACATGCGTTGTCCGCTTGGTTAATTCTCATGATACATCCTAGCTGCACTCCCTTTGACGTTAGCGAATTCTTACGTGTTACAGGGTCGAATACTATTTTATAGAAAGGAATGATCCACTTAAGAACCTTTTCAAGATCAAGACAAGTATTATTGCAACCATTGTCTTGGTTTTGAATCGAAGACTGAGCTTAGAGGTCGATGCTAATTTTTTTCAAGACCAAAGTAGTTGCTAATGATCGACGTAATTGATGTAGACATGAAGTTGTTGTTTTTCTAATCGCTCGCATCATCTGGCTTTTGTTATAACGAATTAAGGCGATCTAAACGGCATTCTAGATCCTGCATATAAAGTGTTCTTTCATTCTTGTCTGCTGCATAGCTTCGATGTATGTATATATTTTGTAAGTGTCAGCTAAAATTTGCACTTTCAACCTACCTAACTAGTTTTGTGTAGGTTAGAGGAGCTATGATTGTCTATCATGTTTGGCTTATATCGCTAGAGCAAGAACCAATCAAAACTGTGCTTGCGATCTCAACCTGATCTTCCCACATGTGGTGAGTTGGTGTATCGTGCTTGAGTTTCTCCCACCCAAGTTTAATTCTTTGTGATCCCATGGGTTGATAATACCAAAAGGCATGATCTAAACTTGTGATACAAAAAGCATAATGTAAACCCATGGCCCAAACAATGATGATGTCGAGCCCAAAAAATGATGTGTTGTGAACTATATGCCCATAAGATGAGTATATGTCGTACTAATAATTTGCAGCTTACACACTTCTTTATTGCGCTTGACCTTTTTGTATGGGAGAATGGATTACCATGACCTATTTTTCCAATGGAGAATCCAGTCATAAAATATGGGCATTAGGCTAGGCCAGTTTTATTGTATAAACGACTTAATCAAAAGTTCATTCGCTTCTTTAAATGATTGATGATATCCAAGGTGGCAAATTTATGTTCAGATAAGGACCATCTCAGATCTCTCTCTCTCTCTCTCTCTCTCTCTCTCTCTCTCTCTCTCTCTCTCTCTCTCTCTCTCCCAAGACGTGGGACCATCTACTCCACTCTTTCTCTTTCTAAAAATCTGGGACCACTTATGACTTGTCTCTTTCTCTTATCTCTCTATAGCGAAGTGTTTTGGACCCCCTCCACACACACACTTGTCTCTTTCTCTTATCTCTCTATAGCCAGGTGTTTTGGACCCCCTCCACTCACGCACACACACACACACACATGCACGCACGTGCGTGTGTGTGTCTCCAACTGGGGACCATGTATGACTCCAAGTGAGTCGAGCTCTTTTTTAAGGACTATATAATGGTTGCAAGTCGGCCCATAGTAATGATATAATGGCACGACGAACCATTATATTCGTACCATGGACCGACAAACACCCATTATCATACATAATGTGTCTCATGAAAATCTTAAAAGAAATAGAAGAAAATCATTATCTAAAAGATTCCATTAATGATTCCATTCATGAGGGCTACATATTTTTAAGATTTCATAGATGAAGCCTATGTATTTCAAGATTCCATCCATGAGGGTTAAGTATTTTCAAGATTCCATCCATGAGAGTTAAGTATTTTCAAGATTCCATCCATGAGAATTTTTTATACTTAAGGTTGAAAATTAAAGCAAACTTGTTGAAAACAATGAAGTCCTATTACTATGCCCCAGATAATTGGGTCAGAAACTCAATTTGGATTGTTGATTCATGTAAGATTTGAGTAGGCACATTATATGATTCATGAAACTTTATCAACACTTTCGTGAGAGCCCTTCAACATCTTTATGACATCAAAAGCCAAAATGGCTAATTTCCACAAATTAATACATTTAAAAAATACAAGGGCGCATCTCAAAGGAATCCTTTATGAAAAATAATTTTGCAACCATGTCGAATCTGCATTCGGGAACCTTCTTGGAGTTTGCCTCAAATATCCTATACATTTAGAGCCTTGTTGGTTTTCTAGAAAGGTTGTCTTCAAAATAACATAAAGTCCTGAAATTTTGTGCAAGTTTGATAGGGCATTATGGCCACAATGGCCTAAGAAGCATAGCACAAAGAAAACACAAAGAAAAGTTGTTGGCTTTATGCCAAGTACATTCCTAGGTAAATGCTGCATGCCTGCTGAGGGTGAAAAACACACAAAAAAATTGTCGAGCTTTACACTAGGTAAAGTCCCTAGGTAGGGGGCCTTATGCCCTTTTGGGCACCTTCTCGAGGGTGGGTGCCCTAGGTGGCTCTATGGGGGTGTAAAGGCCCTCGTGTGGGGCTTTATGGATCTCATACTTAAAAACTCTTGTCAATGAATGTTCTCCAACTTTAAGTTCTTGCCTATGAACATACTCCAACTACCAAATTATTTGTTGTGAAATTCTGAATACATGGTATGATGACAAAATCAAGAAATAAATTCAACTATCTTAATGAACCAGATATTTACCATATAAACACATTATGACATTTTGCATTGGTGTAGTGTTTTGAGGGGCATAACTGACGATGAAGGAAGTAACCTCATTACATGTCAAGGAAAAAGGCCTCATAATATCCTTAAAAACATCAAAGAATATTAAAAAGTCATATACAAGCAGTTAGTCAAGGATGTGTGGGCATTTCCTGGTACCAAAGTGCTGATGCTCCCCATAATTTGGGTAGCGGTTAGGAGGCTTGGGTGGTGAATGCATGGAATGCTTTTTCTCACAATTAAATGAGAAATGGGAAATGAATCTATTCATTTAGCATGATATCTTCAAGCCATAAATATGATATGTATTGTTATGAGTCCTAATTCTTTGTTGACCTATATGTGCAAATGGAATAAAACATACCAACAAACAATTTTCATGTTGATCAGGTTTTCATTCAATAATTTTCATATAAATAGCTAATTAGTTTGTGATGTTTTGTGACTATTGTTTTGCTTATCAAAACCAACCTAAAGAGCCTTGTTTACGTATGCAGTTGCACATAACATCCATGCTCAACATTTGAGGTATTGGACGAAGGATGAGATTAAGGGATGGAAGCACATGCCATGGAACTTACAAAGATATTCAAAGTGCTCATTACAGGGATTTTGTACATTGTGTGCCGCAAGCTTTTCTTAGCATCTACTTCCACTATAGAATCCGATGGTAATTATCTTTCTAATGTTCCCCTTGTTTAGCTTCTAGTAGCCATTTTTATATATTTGTGAATCATTAACGATCAAATTGGACTAGTATTACTTGTCAATGGCATATTGAAGTGTGAAATATAGCCATATTTTCTAAATGCATAGAGCTTGGCAAACATGCTTTCAAAAAGTTCTTGAAGTCTCATAAAGGAGAAACAATGCATTTCAAATGGATAACTATCTCTTACTAAAGATGCTTGATGCTAGCATTTTGCAAGTGTAACACGTGTGACTATGAAGTCCTTGATCCACCTCAAGGGTTGAATTAAGCAAAAGTAGTTGCACTCCCTTCACTATATGACCGAGTTAGGTAGTATCTTAGATACAATCAAGCTGATTGTAGCATTTTTGGCACTCTAATAATATGGATAAATCCTCGTATGAAGGTCTATGATAGTTAAGTAATGATCATTTTGTATTTTTGTGTAGATCATTTTGCAATGCACAAATTATGGAGATTGTGAGCCTACATGTTATAACTTTTGTGAAGGAACGACATATCGTACCAAACCAACTAACTTTATGATCCTTTTTTTTTCCAAATTTTTTTTTGAATCATCTAATAAGTGCGCCTTATGTTTCTTCTATGAGGTTGGCTTTTTCATATTAATGAAGTTTTTTTAGTTATTAAGGATGTCATGTGGAGAGAGAGAGAGAGAGAGAGAGAGAGAGAGAGAGAGAGAGAGAGAGAGAGAGAGAGAGAGAGAGAGAGAGAGAGAGAGAGAGAGAGAGAGAGAGAGAGAGAGAGAGAGAGAATGTGATTACTTATAGAAAGCACATTTTACATATTTTGATTGGTTCACATCATCGTCTAATGTTACTTTTATGAACTTTCATCGTCAAAACCAACCTAGGTAAGATAAACTGCCCAATCAAGTTACAAACACTCTGCTATCTCCTATCCATAGAGATACTACCATTTCATCTCTCATGCTCAGGTCTCCACTAGGGTACTACGTCGCTTACTACCACATTCCACCTCCAATTCTCATATACCTACATCTTAAGGCTAAAATATTGTCTTGGCATAACCATGTAATTCTCACGATGAGAACGAATGCCCAAAAAACTCGTAGAGATCTACCTTTACATACATACATACTACAGGTGGGGTACACTTCTGCCATTATGGTCACATCCAAAACCATTGACAATGAGCACCATTGTGGGGGCACCTTAGGTTGGTTGTTGCATGCCCTTATGGGTACATAACATTCTCTCTCCTTTTAAGAGCCTCATCCTTAAGGCAGAAAACCATAGAGGTTTAGTTTTAGGTGGTTCTCTCTTGCCCAAGTATCTGAGTCATCATCCAATTTTCCTTTCCAACAACGTACCAGATATTTAGAAACTCTATGGGTTCTCAATTAGTTTCAATGAACATTAACAATCTTTTCTCCAATTCAACTACTTCACCTTTCGTAATAGATTGCCTTTTTTACTAACTAAGTCGTTATTTCAGACGACTTACATGCAATATACCCCAACTCCAACTGAAAGATCAAGTTAATTATAAGTGACCTCGTTCCTTTTATTTGGAACCTTGTAAGGACCGCTATATATGGAGACAGCTTATGGCATTTTTCCATTGAAAGTACCATAGAATTTCTTAAGATTTTAAGATACACCCAAGTTCCAACCTGGCAAATTCTCTAAGTGAGTGACAATAATTAGCATAATCTTGAGAAGTTTTATTGCTTTTCTTGGCCACATGCAACATTTCTTGCATATTCTACAAGAAATCAATTGTAGCTTGCACCTTGAGACTTTTGAGTTTCACAAAAACACGTGAAGAAGGCTATAAGCCATACATCAACATAAAAGGACTAAATTTTGTGGTAGAATGTTTTGCACCATTATGTGCAAACTCTACAGTGGGAAATACTTTTTTTCAATTAGACTAGATATTAGATACATATACTCTTAACATATCCTCCAAAGTCTAGTCGATACATGCCCATCGGATTCTGAGTGATCCGAAGAAGTCAAACTAAGTATTGTTTCAAGTTTTGACTGCTTGCCAATTAACTTGGATTAGTAGCAATTAGCAATTTTCATTTAGTCTTTGATAGCATGTCAATATTAGAGATTGACCCAAAAACACTCAACAAACACAAAAGTGTCTAGAACATTTTCTATGAGGTCTAATGAGACCAATGAGCTTTAGCACCACATAACAAGGCTACCCAAATCTCATCTTGTGCAAGTAAACAAGATCAAGGAGAATCATTTTCCTCATGTTTGTCCTTATGATGAAACTTCCATGCACGCTTGGATCTCTCAATGAACAATGATGTGTAAGGGGTAACATCAAAATCATTTTCAATAAAATATTCTCAATTTGCATATTGGATACTATAATCGACATAAAGTGTCATTCCAGTTTACCTCCCACACTCTCACAAAGTAGAAAATAACCCTCAAAGATAAAAATTGGAGACCAATTAGGTGGAGAGAATATTGATTAAGCTCTATCACCCATAAGTGGATATACTTATTATTTACAAAAACTTGGGGTTGACATTTCTAATAAAGAAAGACATAGATAGAGTTTTTCAATAAATCTATTCAAATGCCAAACATTTGAACACAAAACACCAAAACAATATGTGAAAAATGCATGTGTGGCCGTTGATAAGAATGTGAGAGACAAAAAAGGGGATTGACAATATCTATTTCTTGTTGTTGCAGTTGTGGCACTTCAATCAATAATGAAAGCCTGGCCAAGGGAACCAACTTGGAGTGGATCTGATCCCTGCGGGCTGAAATGGCAAGGCGTAACATGTGATGAAGCTACAAATACACGTGTAACAAAATTGTATGGAATCACTTTCTTGGTGTAGATTTGGATTAGGTTCCCGGAACGTTTTCAATAAGGGAAAAAACACTTAAAAGGTCAACTTTTTTCTGCGCAAGACAAATGGCTCGACACTTGCAAGTTTACCTTCTAACTTACATTGTTTGATAATAACAAAAATATGTGGGGTTGTCAAGAAAGGGCATTCAATTTTGGCTATCAAATAGCTACACTAACAGTTTTCATCTTCATAGGTATTATATTTCCTCTCTTTATATTGAGATTGTTCTTTCAGGAATATCATTGCAGGAGGACTTGAAGGAAGTCTATTTCCAATTATTGGAAGTCTCATAAATCTAGTTTCTTTGTAAGTGTCAATAACTTTTGCTAAAGTACTAGAATTAAGATGCATATGATCTCTATTGGATACCTTCCAAGAAAACAATTGAAAAAACAAGTCTCAAGTAGGCATTTTTGGCTTCAATGCAAACACACCTTAAAATAGTGAATTTTTCACTCATGAATTCTTCTTCTCACATTAGTATAGATGTTCTCCTAAATCATGAGTCCATAAACAAAAAAAAAATCCCTAAGTTTTGTCTACGATATTACATTGAAAATAGAGAAGATTCTTTGCCATACTTACCCTCTCAGCCCTGCTATAGAAACTCCTTCTGGCGCGCTACTCCCACCTCCATCTTTCCTTGCTGTGCTTTCCTCACTTCCTTTTTTTTCCACTCTCCTTGTTTGTTGTCAAGACCTGCCTGCAACAGGTGCTAGCCTAGTGGGGCCTACCCTACTGCCATCTTTTTGTGACTCACACCTGCCACTCTTTGCTTCAAGCATAGTTGCCCTTTCCTCATTAAGTCTACAGAGGACCGCTATTATGAGATGGTCTCCTAGGCCCTCACTTTGATCTCGTCCTTTAACCGAACTGTTGATAGCAGGGGTCTGCCTCCCCAAGCTGGTGGCTCCACCTCTCTCTTGTTGAAAAAGATATTTAGAGGGAATAAGAGAAAAGCAGAGAGGAAAAGAGGGCGCCTTCCTATGTGCAAGCTTGTAGAGGAGGCTGACAATCTCTTGCTCCTCAACACTTGTCTGTAGAAAGCATACTAAATACTCATCCATAGAGCCAATATAGATCCTCATGAGTCATCCTCCCCCTCTCATGGTTCCCCTACTATGGAAAGCTCTCAACATGGTAGATTCATTTTGCCTCCTGAATCAAATGATATGAAGGTGAATTCCTTTCACCTTGATTCCTTGCATTTCAACAACTATCTCTCTTTCCTTGCCAGTACTTCGATGGTTGTTTACTTCATGGGTAAGCCCCCTTTCGCAAATGGGGTTAAGAGGTTTGGTGAGCAATAGAGGAACAAGTTGAATGTTATAGTGCAGGGTTCTCAAGCCTTGGGAAAGGAGTTCTACCTCTTTAAATTCAACACTTCGCAAGAATCAAATTTTGTTTTTGCCAGTGGGCCATACCTCTTTCGAGGCAGGCCAATGTATGTCACATGCTAAAAGGACATTTTTTCCATTGAGGTTATTCCCAATTGGAGGTCCCGGTCTTGGTAGAGGTCAGCCCCATGGATGAATGTTGTGAAGTTGCGTAACAAGTTGCTAAAGGCCTTCCAAATCAAAAAGTTGTGACATATGTTAGCCATACTCCTTTCCATTTGGCCCTGCTTGTTGTTGGGACCATGTCATTGTCTGCCTTATGGGCCGACTACTCGAATGAGGGGAACACCTCCTTACAGGATGTGCCTCGCCTAGCTGCTGCAATCCTAGGGCAGGTGGCCCTCTATATGGTACCTCCCAATATGTGTAATGTTCGGCCTCAGCCTCAGCTTACTCGTGCTGCCTCTCGTCGAGCATTGCACTCAAGTGGGGCCTTCGCTCTAAGTCCTCCTCTAGCTTTCTTAGTAAATCAACGTTATTGGATGCAGCAGTCTTGACTTGTGAGTTTTCGTCCCCCTATATGGTTTCCACATGAACATTTACTCATGGAATGTTAGGGGGTTGAATGCTCATGTCCGTCGCTATTGTGCAACCTCTATGTTACATACCTATGTGTAATAGATCCAAACACTAACTGATCCACCCAACCTTGCCTACTCCCTGATATAGAGTAAGCCCCTCCTAGCCCAGTGTGAGGACTGGTAGCATGCTACTGCCAAGTGTCGGCCACGTGCCACTGACGTGGCCGACTGCACGTCGGGACCAACTGAGAGCCCTATCCTGCTGACAGGGTCCTTAGGCTGTGTTAGGCCCGCCATGGCTATGGACCGTGCTGGGGCACACTACTCACACTGTCTTGCCCTGACTGTGGTATCTGACCTATCTGTGTTCTCTAGGGTTCGGCACTGGTTAGAGCTCGTAACACTCCCTCCCCCTTAAGAACCGTCTTGGTTCTCTAAGACAAAGTCTGGAAAAATCTTGCGAAGGACGCTGCCTCTTTCCCAAGTGGCATTCTCAACAGGCTGATCATTCCACTTAACCAGATATTCTCGGTATAGAGTATGACGAATCTGCGTCTCTCTACAGGTTGTTGAGGATCCAATGGGAGAACTAGAACACTGTCCCCTACCAGATTGTCTGATCTGGTTAAGACTTACATGAAAGACTGGAAAAACCTTACTGTTGTGTGGGAGTTTTAGTTCATAGGTGACCTCGCCTAGTCTCCTACTGATGGTAAAGGGACCACAATACCTTGGAGACAACTTAGCACACACTCCTGATTTGAGGGTTTTAGAGTCAACTGGGACTCTCAAGTAGACTTTCTCACCAGTGGAGAACTGCACATCCCGTCTGTGTGGATCTGCATAATGCCTGGCTCGATCCTGGGACTGTCTAATGCTACGCTTAGCATGTTCTATCATCTGGTTTAGGTCCTCTAAAAAGTTTCTGGCTGCTTCAACTTTTTCTTGTTTAAACCCTACAGTTGTGGGTGAGCGTGGCTGAAAATCGTACATCAGCATAAATGGGCTGTATCCCGTAGCTGAATGTTTGGTACTGTTGTAAGCAAACTCTAATATCGAGAAATACTCCTCCCAATTAGTCTGCTTCTTGCTGACGTATGCACGAAGCATATCCTCCAGCACTTGATTTACCCTTTCTGTTTGACCGTCCGTCTGTGGATGGTCGGTGGTACTCATATTAAGTTTAGTATGGAGATGATGGAATACTGTCCTCCAAAAATTTCCAGTAAACTTACTGTCCCGGTCGCTGACTATGCCGGAAGGTAGATCGTACAATTTAAATAGCCCGTCTACAAACAACCTCGCTAACTCTGGAGCTCTAATGGTTGTTTTGGTCGGAATGAAATGAGCCATTTTGGTCAGACGGTCAACTGTGACCCATATAGCGTCATTACCCTTTTGGGTTTTAGACAGGCCTACTATAAAATCCATGGAGATACTCTCCCATTTACCAGCTGGTATTTCTAAGGGATGCAACAACCCTCCTGCCTTTAAACGCTCTGTTTTATTTACTTGACATTTCTGGCAACTGGTTACATACTGGTGGACGTCCTTTTTCATACTAGGCCAGAAAAATTGCCTACGAAGAAGCGCATAGGTCTTCTGTATGCCTGGGTGTCCCGCACTAGGATTGTCATGACATTCATATAGGACCTGCTGCCTATAATCCTCTGAATTGGGGACACATACTCTATCTCTATAGAGCAAGTACTCATCCTGAATGGAATACTGTTTCCATTTGAATCCTTGAGTCAACTGACCCTCAATCACTGGGGTTTGCTTGGGTAATACAGGCTCAGAATCCTCAACGTCATCTGACGACGTATACTCGGACTCATCATCATCCTCAACGGAAGCTGCCGTATTCTTGGATGAACTGGCACCAGCCCCGAGAACTGGTTCTGGAGTCTGTAACTGTCTGCTCTGGACTGAGTTCCAAATAGTAGAGAAGAATGCATCATGCTGGCATTTCCCTCTCAAGGACTCGAGTAACTCATTACGAATCTGAGTAAAACTCAGTTCGTTTATCATAGGCATTCTGCTAAGGGCATCTGCTACTGTATTGAATTTTCCACGTCTATATCTGATAGACATGTCAAACTCTTGTATCAACTCTGCCCAACGAGCTTTCCGACCTCTAAGCTCAGGTTGATTGCAAAGGTATCTGAGACTCTCATGGTCTGTCAGGACCTCAAAGTTGGCACCATACAAATAATGCCTCCAAGTCTTAAGGGCATGGACTATAGAAAAGAGTTCCTTTTCATAGGCATTGTACCTAGTCTAAGCTGGCTCGAGTTTTTTAACTCTCGAACGCAACTGGTCGTCCGCCCTGAGTTAGCACAGCACCTACTGCAAAGTCGCTAGCATCTGTTTCGACCACAAATGGCTGATTGGGGTCGACGACTTTTAAAACCGCTGTTGTAGCTAAGGCTGTTTTGAGAGCATCAAAGCTCTCTTGCTGTGCGGACTCCCAAATGAACTCCTTTCCCTTCCCCTTAAGGAGATTTGTCATAGGAACTGCTATCTGAGCATATTCCTTGACAAATCATCTGTAATATCCCGCTAGACTAAGAAAGATCTGAAGTTCCAAAATATTCTGAGGTCTCAGCCAACTGAGTATGGCTTTAACCTTTTTTGGGTCCATCTTAATCCCATCTGGAGAGATAATGTGACCCAAATATGCTACTTCTTCAACGAAGAATTCACACTTGGATTGTTTAGCATAGAGCTTATGCTTTCTGAGCAGTCGAAACACCTTTCTGAGGTGTTTTAGATGCTCCTTCCTCGTTTTGCTGTAAACGAGGATGTCATCTAAAAATACGACTACAAACTTACCCAAGTATGGTCTGAGGACACTGTTCATCAAGGTTATGAAGGTAGCTGGAGCATTTGTGAGCCCAAATGGCATCACCTTAAACTCATAATGACCGTGACGAGTCCTAAAAGCTGTTTTCGAGACATCTTCCGATTTTATACGGACTTGATGATATCCCGATCTGAGGTGTATTTTACTGAAAAACTTAGCCCCGTCGAGTTGATCAAACAACTCGTCTGCCCGAGGCATAGGGTAGTTATTCTTAATTGTGACTTTATTGAGAGCTCTGTAATCTACGCAAAGACGCATAGACCCCTCTTTCTTTTTCAACAATAGGACTGGTGAGGCCCATGGTGAACTACTGGTTTGAATTTGGCCTTTCCCAAGATAATCTGTTAACTGCCTAGTTATTTCTTCATCCTCTGTTCGGCTGACCCGATACGGAGGTTTAGAAACATGTGTTGTACCTGGTACTAGGTTTATTACATGATCTACCTCTCTGCTAGGTGGTAAACCATGTGGTAAATCTTCAGGAAAAACATCTTTAAATTTAGACAATAAAGTTTCTAATTTACTGATTTTCTGCTGAATAGAACTGGAAAGAGAATCTTCAGGAATAAACTGAAAGTCACATAAGAATACCTGATGGTCTTCGTCTCCGATTAGCTGACAGAGCTCTGAACTGCAGACCATAGGGCTGTTGGGAACATCATGCTCCCCATGCAACTGGATCTCTCGGCCTTTATGTTGAAAGCTGAGGGTGTTCTCCTGATAGTTTCTGTGGAGGGAAGGTCCTAAACTGTAGAGCCAATCTCTCCCGAGAACAATGTCTGTTCGATCCAGGTGCATTATCTGAAAGTTTATTTCATCTTGGTACCCCTGAATACCAAGATTTAACTTACTTACCATAGTTTTCCATATTTATTTATCTTCACTCGTAGCTAATGAAACTATGTACCTATGCTGACTAGGTACTTCTGGTAGTTTAAGCTTTTTAACCAGGGTGTGGTTGATGAAATTATGGGTTGCCCCATCATCAACCATGACTCTTACTGACTGGTTACCAACTTTCCCATGCATACGTACTAGGTCATGCGGCCCAAAGCTGAAGGGTCTCGCTGGCATTGCAGAGGTCAGCTGACAACAGTGTTCATGATCTTCATGATACACTTTGATCTCGGAAGCTGCCGAGTCACTAGGGAAACATACAATCTGAACAAGATGAACTTGTTTTTTATCTTTCTTATCTTTTTTAGTGAAAGGCCCCTTGGGACACTGTCTGACTGTGTGTCCCTTGCCCATACACACAAAGGACAAACGTTCTTGTTTGGCTTTTTCAAAATCATCTAGTTTTAAGGGCTGTATGAGTGAAGGGCATTTCTGAGGAGCTTCACTTTTAAATTTATCTTCTTTTTTTCTTTTTAAAAATTTCTTTTTAAATTGAAAGTCTTTCTGAGGAGGCTGCTCAGAAAGTGGTTGTTGTCTCGCTCTCTTCCTACCCACTGAATCATCATAGATTTGAGCATATCTGAGAGCTTGCTCAAGGGTAGTAGGCGAGTTTCTCTGGACCTCTACTTTATATTCATCTTTGAGGCCACGGACAAATCCCCTAATTTTTTGATAGTCATCCATATTTTTAATCTTTAAAATTGCTTTTCGATACTGCGAGATATATTGGATGAGGGACTTGTTCATTACTGTTCTTTCCCAGGCTTCCCAGGCTCTATCAAGTTCATTTTCTGGTAGGAATTCTCTTAGGAAAGCGTCTTCAAAAGCTTTCCATGACCGGGGAGTCTGCCCAGTCTCCTGGAGATTTAACCACCACTTATAGGCCGTAGGCCCTAAGGAAAGACTGGCCTCAATAGCTTGCAAATGGTCAGGGGTCTGTTTAAGTGCATGTATGTTCTTCCATTTGCTGAGGAAGGTTTGTAGAATATTTGCATTTCTATCCTTCTCTTCCCCATTAAAAATAGGAGGCTTTAAATCTTTACAGACACTGGGGTGAGACCGTAAAGTCTCACCCGACACTGATGAAAGTGGAGAAGGGGACAACTAAGAAGTAGAGGGAAGGCTTCCTTTTGTGGAACTCAAAATCAAGCTTTTGAGTTCAGCGAACGAGTTGTCCACACTGGACTTGAAATTGGCTAATGCCAACTTCAGTTCATCCACTTCTGTTACCAATTGGAGAAACTGCTCCTTGGTAACCAGTTCGTCGAGTTCTTCGGCGAACTGTTCATGTTCTTCCACTTCCATGGGTTCCTTCCCTTTTCTGTAAGCCAAGGCTTCTGTTTCAAGTTCGTCAAAGCCTCTCTCTGGGGGTTGATCAGGTCCCTGAGGAGTGGTCATCTTCGGAACCGAAAGAGAGCTACCTTAACTTCTAAAGGAAAAAAAGTCTAAAAGACTAATTTACAACTGTACAAGGAAAGGAAAGATGACTTAGCTGTTTCTGAGGACTGTACTTCCACAGAGAGAATCGAGAAAAGCCCTTTCAGCTCTTCCTCCACTGCTTTCAGATCTGCTGTCCGGAAAAATCAGAGATCAGGGTACCAAGAAAAAGAAACAAACTTCTGATTGTCTTGACCCCTTCCCTCGCTGTCTGAGGTGTATACTTTTTGCTCCAAAATTTCCGTTTTAGGACCCGAAAACAGCTGCAAACTTGTGGTTTCTGCCAAAGACCTTCCTCGCTGCCAGGATAGTGGTCAATTTGTCTTCAAAATCAGATTTGAAGAGCTGAAAACGGTGGAAAAAATCTGATTTGGGTCTTTGAGGACCCTCCCTGTCTGTCTTCCAGAACTGTGGCTCCAAAAAATCGGGATTTGGGGCCTAACTTCCCTGGAAAATTCTGGTTTGAAGTGTGCTCCTCTCTCGCTGCCTGACCAAGAGTGTTGCTACTTGTTTTTGCTTACTTTGAGACCCAAAATCCCTCTTAAATTCTGATTTTCTAGCAACACCTTCAGCGCTGGACCTGCACCCAAGATTCTGTCTTAGATCCGCTCCAAATTCCAGAAAATTTCACTCCAAATTCGAAGTT
Organism: Diphasiastrum complanatum; assembly: GCA_029204225.1. Lineage (NCBI taxonomy): Eukaryota > Viridiplantae > Streptophyta > Lycopodiopsida > Lycopodiales > Lycopodiaceae > Diphasiastrum > Diphasiastrum complanatum. Next base: position 14,323,683 of record CM055106.1, on the reverse strand, counting down.
TCCACCCAATTTGGCAGCCCTGGACCTGCTCCACGTTTTCTATTTGAAATTTGCTCAAAAATCCACAATTGATACATAAAAATCAAGGGTAAATCCCTGATTTTTCAGCGCTGAACCTGTACAAGGGATTGTGCCTCAAACAGCTATAAATTCCCAGCAAATTTCAAGGATTTGAAAGCTGTTCCTACAACGATTTTCCTCCTCAATTCTTTCCTGAGAATCTGAGAAATCTTTCCTATCTTCTGATAGCTTTCTCTACTGCTGTCCTGAACTCCCTAGGATGGAGATGGCTCTGATACCAGTGTAATAGATCCTAACACCACAGTAGGGCAAACACTAACTGATCCACCCAACCTTGCCTACTCCCTGATATAGAGTAAGCCCCTCCTAGCCCAGTGTGAGGACTGGTAGCATGCTACTGCCAAGTGTCGGCCACATGCCACTGACGTGGCCGACTGCACGTCGGGACCCAACTGGGAGCCCTATCCTGCTGACAGGGTCCCTAGGCTGTGTTAGGCCCGCCATGGCTATGGACCGTGTTGGGGCACACTACTCACACTGTCTTGCCCTGACTGTGGTATCTGACCTATCTGTGTTCTCTAGGGTTCGGCACTGGTTACGAGCTTGTAACACTATGTAACGAGCAGTACTTCAGTAACCCCTATGTGTCATTTAATGTTTGGGGGGTACTTGTGTCCTTGGATAAGGGTATGAAGGTGTCTATGCCTTGGATGGAGGTATGGAACCGTGTGAGGTGTTAAGAGGACCTTACCATGGGTGTTGGTCATTTTCCTAAACCTTGGGCGTCAACCTTGAGCCATGATCACATAGTTGGCCTTGGGCCAAAGTTAGCCATCACATATGGGTCATGGGGACCTAGTAGGAGGGCGCACCTACTAGGGTCCCTCGATGTCCCTAAAGCAACCAAGAAGTAGTTATCCAAGAAACATAGGTTATGAAAGGTGTTTCTTGACATTCCACTAACTTGTGAGGCTGTTGGCCTTTTCTTTGCCTCCCCTCTTCTCATTGGCTTCTGAGGACACTCTAGAGCTTTGGAGGGAGTCTTTTGCAATCTATAAGAGAAGGAGAGGATGCCCAAAGGGGGAGAGATTTCTTGTGTGGTTGCTTGCTTCTATTCACTAGTGGAAGGCTGAAGAATTACAAGACCTAGCTATGGAGTATCTTAACTCAGATGCTAGATCAACTATGAAAGCTTGAGAAAAACTTGGCTATGGAAATATCACACACAAGGAGAATTGCATGAGCATCTCACAAACTCAAAAGTCTCAAGAAGAAATGAATTGCTAGTGAGAGAGAGGAGGGCGTGGGTCCTCCAAATCCCTTGTGAGGCAAGCACCTCCTTTACATGCATGGAAAGTCTAGGTGTCAACCATGGGAGTGAGCTACTTGGCCAAGTGGGCCACTTGCACTAATTTACATAACTTAACAAAAGGGGGGGTCATGCATTTAGTTAAAACATGCCCCATGAGTTATGTACAACTTAACTAATGCTTAGCCAAAAGGGGTAAAATAGGCATTACTCTTCAACACCCCCTCTTAATGGCAATTTTATTCAAACTGACACCCAACAAAGTTCTGAACTTTTCAAACTTATCTTTACTAAGTGGTTTAGTAAAAATATCAGCTGTCTGGTTGTTGGTGTCGCAATAAACTAGCTCGATCTCCCCACTGTGCACTTTCTCTCGTATAAAATGCTGGTCCACCTCTATATGTTTTGTCCGTGCATGATAGACTGGATTCCTTGCAAGCTGAATGCAGCTTTGGTTATCACAATGTAACAATGTAGGTCTTACTTGAGCAATCTGCATGTCCTCAAGTAGACGGCGTAACCAAATGGCTTCACAGGCAGACCTCGTAGTCGCCCTGTACTCAGCTTCGGTAGACGATAGAGCAATTGTAGGCTGCTTCTTACTGCACCACGATATAGCCCCTGAACCTAGGCTGAAGCAATAGCCTGTCGTCGATCTCCGATCGTCTCTATCACCTGCCCAATCAGAATCTGAATAGCCTTCCAGCTGAAGATTCCCGTCATCCGTGTATCCAATCCCATAAGTCACTGTCCCTCTCACATATCGTAGGATCCGCTTGGCTGCCTTCCAATGTGCTTCGGTAGGCTTACACATGTATTGACTTGCGATTCCAACCGCATAAGCAATATCTGGCCTGGTGGTAGTAAGGTAAATCAGGCTGCCCACTAACTGACGATAGAGCGTCTCATCTGCAAATGCTGGACCATCATCTTTTGATGGCTTGTTGCTTGCATCCATGGGTGTGCTGATTGGTTTGCTTTCTTGCATGTTAAACTTCTTCAATAATTTATGTGCATACTTTGCCTGTGAGATAAAAAGACAACGCTTTCCTTTCCAAACTTCAACTCCTAGGCAATAGTGTAGCAAACCCAAATCTTTCATTTCAAACTCATTAGAAAGATTCTTCTTAACACAAGCAATAAGCTTCTTATTGCTTCCCGTGATGAGTAGATCATCCACATAGAGCACAACAACCACAAAGTCTTCTCCTTCCCTGAAGACATAAAGATTGCAATCAGACTTACTCTTCTCAAACCCTTGCCTTGCAAAGTACTCATCAATTCGGCTATACCAAGCCCTTGGCGCCTGTTTGAGCCCATACAAGGCTTTCCTAAGCCTGCAAACCAGATTCTCCTTGCCAGTTATTTCAAATCCCTGCGGTTGTTCCATGTAAACCTCCTCCTGTAGGTGCCCATTAAGAGAGGCACTCTTGACATCCATTTGATGGACATCCCAATCAAAATATGAGGCTATAGCCAAAACGGTCCTGATAGATGTCATTTTAGCAACAGGTGCGAATGTCTCATCATAGTCTAGCCCCTCTTGCTGAGCATAGCCTTTCGCCACCAACCTTGCCTTGTACTTGTCCATTGTTCCATTGGCATGAAACTTGGTCTTATAGACCCACTTGCAACCTATTGGTTGCTTCCCTTCTGGCAATGTAGTGAGCTCCCATGTGTCATTCTTGACAATGGAGTCGTACTCATCCTGCATGGCATGTTGCCATACCTTTTCTCTCATGGCTTCGTGAAAGAATTGCGGCTCATCTGCATTCAGAATAGTGGACATAAGAGCAAAGTTAGTCTCTTGTCTCTCATGAGACCTAAGAGATCTTCTGACACCCTATTCACTGCTCTCTCCTTCTTCAATCATTTGACCTTCTTTGATTGTTTCCCAATACCACCTAGGTAGCTTCTTCCTAGCAGTAGGTGATGTGGATGGTGACCACGTATCCCATGGTACTGTTTTAGTCTTCCGTTTGTCCCCAACTTCTGCTTCTGGTACTTGGCCAAAAAGAGGTCTCGAACTAGTAGGTTCGATTTCCTGTTGTTGCTCCTGCACTTGAGGCTTACAGGACTCTTGACTAGGATCCTCATCCGTGGAATCAATCAAGGGTATGAACTCAGTAATTCCTTCCTTCTCCTGCTCCTGTATCTTGGGTGCATGCTCTTCATCAAAGATGACATCTCGACTTAGGATCTTCCTCCTGTTTTCGAGATCATATAGCACATAAGCTTTCTCACCTTCACTATACCCAAGAAAGACACACTTTACGGATTTTGCATCAAGTTTCTTCCGCAAGTCCTTTGGTATATGTGCATATGCTGTACACCCAAATACTCGAAGGCTGCCCACTTTGGGCTTCTTGCCACTATATGTCTCTTCTGGCGTGATTCCTTCAACTGCTTTGGTTGGACTTCTATTCAATAGAAAAACAGCAGTTGCTACCGCTTCTGCCCAAAAAAATTTTGGCAACCCCTTTGCCTTGAGCATGCTCCTCGCACACTCAACTATAGACCTGTTTTTCCGCTCAGCCACGCCGTTTTGCTGCGGTGTATATGGAGCAGTAAACTGTCTCTTTATCCCACAAGCTTTGCAAAGATCTTTGAACTCATCAGAAATATACTCACCACCCTTATCTGACCTGAGAGTCTTTAACCTCTTTCCTGTGTGGTTTTCCACCATAGCTTTCCACTGTTTGAAGTATTTGAACGCTTCAGATTTCAGTCTCAGAAAATAGACCCATACCTTCCGAGAGAAATCATCTACGAAGGTCATGAGATAGTATGCCCCCCTGCTGATTTGACCTGCATGGGACCACATAAATCTGAATGCACAAGTTCAAGAATGCCCTTGGCCCTGGTAGCTTTCTCCTTTGGAAACTTTTTCCTCTGTTGCTTCCCTAATGCACAAGCCTCACATGTATCTGAAGAAGACTTAATGCTAGGAAGATCTACTACCATTTTGTGCCTGTTCAAAACTTGCAAACTTTTGTAACTCAAATGACCATATCTCTCATGCCAAAGCTTGTCCCGATTAGTATCTCTTGCAGACAAGGCCTCTTGGCTAGGAATGGTTGCGAAAAGCTTGTAAAGACCTCCTTCTTGCATTCCCTTGGCTACCACTTTGAAGTTCTTCTCTTTGTCTTTTACCAAACATTTAGAATCATTAAACTCTACCACCATGTTCTGTTTGGTAATGGCACCAACAGATAACAAGTTCTTAGCCAATCCTGGTACATGCAACACACTTTTAATTTCCTTCACCTCACCTGATGATAGCTGTATTGCAACTGTACCTTTGCCCCTCACCATACGTGTAGAATTATCTCCAAGGCAAACATGCTGGCTATCTTCTGTCTCCTCATAGGTGCTGAACCAATCTCTATGAGGTGTCATGTGCTTTGAGGCTCCAGAATCAATGTACCATCCACCAAATGTGGATTCAGATGATAGGGCTGCGGTGAATAGCTCAAGCACACCAGATTGCTCCTCCTCTGCAACTTTGTCAACAAAGTGACTCTGCTGGTTCTTTCCCTTCTTCTGATCACTTTGCTTCTTCCTGCATTCAAAAGCAAAATGCCCATACTTACCACAATAGTTGCAATTGCCCTTCCTCTTGGGTGTAGATGAGGAATTGGTGCTTGACTCCTCTCCAACCTGTAACTTGGACACCTGCTGCTCCAAGCTTTGCTTTGAGTTCTTCTTTTTGCCTTTGCCTTTCTTCTGAAAGTTTTGCTTCTTCTTAGAAGCAAATGCAAGCTCTGGATTATCTTCCCTTTCAGAAAGATTCTTCCTTCTCATCTCCTCCTGTAAAAGAAGACCACATAACTCCCCAAAGGTTGGGAGTTTCTCCCTAGCAGAAAGGGACATCACATAGTCTTGATAGTTGAATGACAAGCTGTTCAAGACTATGGGAACAATACTCCTGTCACTTACTTTCTCTCCAACTGAAGCAAGCTGATCCAATAGGTCCTTGACCTTTGTAATATGATCACCAATTGTTGCACCTGCTTCCATCTTGAGAGTATGTAACCTGTTTTGCAAATACACCAGCTTGGCTGAATCCACTGTTTCAAACATAGACTTCAGAATTGTCCAAGCATCAGCTGCATCCCTTGCATTGCAAATGTGAGGAATAATATTGTCCTTGACAGAAAGATTGATTATCCTATGAGCTTTATGTCTCCTGTTCATGTAGTCCTTCAATTCAGGATCAGATGTTGGTACAAGTTCTGTACAAGTCATGACCTCCCAGCAATTCTTATCCATCAAGATATTGGCTATCTTGAACTTCCACACTCTGTAGTTTGTGCCATCTAGTTTGCTAGATTCACCCAGCAAACTCTCCCCAAGACTTGCCATGCTAAAATCTGTGCTTAAAACAGAAGCTCAACTTGAAAGAGATCAGAAAAGAACAGCTTCCAACAACAAGGGTTTAACCCCAAACTAGGGTATGTAGCCACTTCAAGGCAACCCTTCAGCTCCTGCTTTTGTCTTTGCCACTTGGTGTGGCCTCACTAGCACAAGCACTAGGCTCCACTGGAACAGAAACCAGAAGCCCCTACAGAAAGTGCGCCCTACTTTTGTGTAAGCTCCTCCAGAAAAACTCTCCAAAACTTGGCCAGATTTAGAAAGTTTTTGGATCATCCCACTCCCCTTGCCAATAGCTCACCAACAGTGCAAGACTCCACCTGATCTGACACCTGTAGATCAAATGCTCCCTCTTTCAAGATTGAGGTGCTTGTAGAAGATAAGAATCTTCTCAAGAATCTAAGCACTGAAGTTTCTCTCACTCTCAGACTCACAGGCTAGACAACCTGCTCTGATACCATGAAGAATTACAAGACCTAGCTATGGAGTATCTTAACTCAGATGCTAGATCAACTATGAAAGCTTGAGAAAAACTTGGCTATGGAAATATCACACACAAGGAGAATTGCATGAGCATCTCACAAACTCAAAAGTCTCAAGAAGAAATGAATTGCTAGTGAGAGAGAGGAGGGCGTGGGTCCTCCAAATCCCTTGTGAGGCAAGCACCTCCTTTACATGCATGGAAAGTCTAGGTGTCAACCATGGATGTGAGCTACTTGGCCAAGTGGGCCACTTGCACTAATTTACATAACTTAACAAAAGGGGGGGTCATGCATTTAATTAAAACATGCCCCATGAGTTATGTACAACTTAACTAATGCTTAGCCAAAAGGGGTAAAATAGGCATTACTCTTCAACAAAGGCTAGAGTGTAGAGAGCATTTTCTTTGCTAGCTTGCTCTTGTGAGGATCTCCATCTTTGATATGAGACTTATGGGGGTAGGATCTTGAGTATGCTTGTGTTTGTGATAGTAGCTTTGTGATTGATTGTGGTGAAGCAAGGGGGTGCTAGATTAGCTTGCTTGTGCTTAAATCTAGCAACGGTTGGGTGGTGAATTCTTGAGGCCACTTTGATTGTCTACTTTGGAAGGATCTTAGGGACATTGGAGGAGAGGCACCTTGGAGGGCTTTTTGGGGGCATTGGTGGACATCAACTCAAAAGCTTGGAGGGCAGTTCTTCCTTGTTGTAAAAAGTTACTTGTTCCATTGCCCTCGTCCACTCTCCTATGGGCCCTCTTTCCCCTCAGTTGTTTGCCGATGACGTTACCCTTTTGTCTCTCCTTTTCGAACCTCACATTCATCAACTTTGCAAATCTTCTTTGATTTACGCTACAACTCCTCTATCCTTAAGAAAGGGGAAGTAAGAGCTCCATGTTCTGGCTGGCTGCCCTCCTCATTGGGTCTCCTCTTTGGGAATTTGTATCATTTTTCATGGGATGGTTACCCACCTCCTAAGCACTCCCTTCCCCACTTCTCCACCCCTGCTAATTGATTCCTTGACTCTTTTGCTCAAAAGCTCGGCCATCGGGACCCTCAATTTAAGTCCTTCCCCATTTGAGTACTGACAATCCACCGTATCCTTGCTTCTTTACCTCCATTTTTGCTAGTTCTAAGTCCCTTCTCCATTGTGGCCAAACTCCTGCGTCATTTCCATTGGCTGGAAAACGCTCTCTCTTGCCCTAGCCCAGTCCTCACACCTCTTACCGTGGATAGAGGACTTGGCATCCCTAGCCCTCTTCTTAAGAAGAAGACCTTCATTTTTTGGCATCCGTCCTCCCTCCTTTTGATCTCAACATTGGCATTTTCTCCACCTCTCTTTCATGTCCTCTTCTATTGCAGTCCTCTTTCTTTGCCGTCTTCGCCTCCTTTCGTGAAGCTGCTCAGCTTCGGAGGCTCTTTTTGCCTTAAAGGTCCAGTTATCATCAAAACCTTGGGACGTGCCCTTCAGGAGCTTTGGTCTTTACTTCGCCACTCGCCTTCCTCCCTCCTTATGTCTGATGAACCCATTTAGACGTCGGCCCTTTGACTCACCTTCTCACTTCTCTTAGCACCCTCGGCTGAGCTTGCAAGGGCCAGCTTGTCCCCCAAACTTTGGTTGCCTTCTCCCTGTCCACTAATGAGCGCTTGCTTCTTCCTTGTTGGGTGGCAGCCCTCTCTGAATGTCTCTTTCCTTGCCTACCACTCAACCCATCGCCGACACTTTCCGTCCCTCCTCAACTCTAGTTGGGGTCCCTCCTTGACCCTACCACTACTTGGTGTAAGAGGTTTTCTACTGCCTGCGCCCTGTGCCCTTTGGCAAGCTTTGATACTTGGCCTTCCGTATCCTTACTCGCTCCTTGCTAAATGGCCTTTCCTTACTGAGACTGCCTTTGTCCTGTTTGGTAGTTGGGGGAAACCCATGGAGCACTTGTTCCTCCACTGCCACAGGGACCTTTGGTCACAGATTTTGCACTTGTTCAGTTTCCCCCCCCCCCCCCCCCCGTTCTGCTTGATGTCTCCTCCATCCTCTTGGGCAACTCTCACCACATGAGTCCTTCACTCTTGCCTTTCTGGCATGTGTGTAGGTTATAGGTGCTTTGGATGATCTGGACGGCTCAGAACCAATATATTTTTGACGGCTCAACGACTACGACATGTTTGCCCTATGCTTTTCATTTTGTAGATGCTCCTTAGCTATGGTAGAGTGCCTCCCTGGGCGGTGTGACTTCTAGTCGCTATCAATTCCAGTTTTACCCTTGGGGAAGGAAGTACATTGCCGTTCCTTTATGTACTATACATTTATGAAAATATACTAGTCTTTTACTGAGTTGCCCAAAAAAAAAAAAATGGTAAATCATCCTATATAAACTACCACTTGGGCTTTTTTTTCTCTCTTATTTTTGATTTTCCTTGAGTGTGTGCAAGGGAAGTGATCGCCTGGAATTTGGGACTCTGTGCTTCCTTGTGAAAGAACAAACCGTCTCTTTTCCGAATTCTATTAAGCGTATTAGCTTGGCATTATCTTTCCGTGTATTACCATCTTTTTGTACATTGATGGGTTTCCCATCTTTTTTATATTTGCTGTACATTGATGATGGGTTTTCCCATTTTTTCATCTGGGTTCTCCCATCTCTCTTATCAATAAAAGCAGGAGTTGCTTCCTGTTCCTGCATTCGAATGAGCATTCCAGGACCCAGGAATGCAGGAGTGCCTGACATGATTATAACGCCAGGTTCCCCTGGAGGCTGGCACTATAGTAATCAGTCTATGGATATCCAAGACAAGCTAAATGAGGTTAGCACTGTATAGAAGAGCTATCACTGCTGAGTGTATGTTTCTTCAATTATTCTATATCACACAAACAAGACACACAAATAAAGAAATCCTATGATTAACAATATTCAGCATCAATGCCTCCTTGAGGAGCCTTTCCCCCTGAATAATGCCTTGTTTTGATGGTTTTCAAATTTGTTTGTTTTCTTTTTATTGATTCGCACCCAATAATGATCAAACTTGTCATTTTAATTTGGTCGCTTTCACAATGCAGGGATCTTTCCTTCAATCAGTTGCTTACCGGGCCACTCCCTAAGGAGCTTGGGAACCTTGAAAACTTACAAATTTTGTAAGTAGTTTCAGCAATTCAAAAATTTCATGAATCCAAAGATGCATAGCTTGCAACTTTGCTAAATTTCAAGCAAAACTCGTCTTAGTTTTTCCAATTAGTTAATCCCTTTTTCAAATGCAGAAACCTACAATCTTGCAGCTTCACGGGCAGCATTCCTGCTGAGCTGGGCAACCTAACACAGTTAAATTTTTTGTGGGTGTCTCTCTTCATCATTCTTCATCCAATTATTTGAAATTTCTACTTTTGAGAGTAAGATTCTACGAATTGCTCTAAGGTAAAAGTCTTAGGGTCAAAGTGACAGCCTTGTTTGGCCTCTTTCACAATGTCAGAGCTCTGAACGGGAATCATTTCAGCGGACATATACCTTCTTCGCTTGGAAAACTCAGCAATGTCATATGGTTTGACCTATCAGAAAATTTACTTTCTGGAAACCTTCCAGTCTCAACAGATAATCAGGAGCAAGTTGGTCTTGACACACTTACTGCAGCAAAGCATCTGTAAGTACCATAACATTAGATTATAACAAGACCTTTGCATTTAGGAATCATAAGATGTTAAACATTTAGTTGTTGATTGGCATCTCCAGTAGGAATTTTTTGCTCAGGCTCTTTCATCATAAAATGCAGCAAAATGGGCAAATTCACCGTTTCTCCGATTTGAATTTCTTGTTCCTCGCATTATACAAAATGCTGAAGGTTCTGACTAGACTATTATCCTGCTTGTCTACAATATTGTTTGCAGACATTTGAGTAAGAACTCTTTCTCTGGCTTCCTTCCAAAAGAGCTCTGCTACATGCCTAATGTCATTCATCTGTAAGTGTTTTCTTTATTTCATTTATTGAAGTTCCATCTCTGGCTTTTTTCTGATTTGGCTTTATGAGAATGAAGAGTGTATGAGGAGACATTTTGCCTTTCAACACAGGTTATTGGATGGAAACAATCTGTCTGGGCCAATACCTTCTGATGTTTCTAATTTGCTATCTATGGAGATATTGTAAGTAGCAAATATCTTTGCTGAGATATAGCCCCTTTGCTCGTAAGTAGCAAATATGTTTGCTGAGAAGATGATGCACAGAGATGATGCCCACTGATTCTAATATCTCATGTACCATATGACTAGTACATTTGGCATTGGGCTATGAGCTATGATCAATTAATTCAGCAGTAGAATTATATAGCAGTGCTTGCAACTTCTAACGTTTGATATTTGATCAGGAGGCTTGATAACAATCATCTTGAAGGCGAAATTCCTCTAGGAATAAACAACCTTGTGTCTCTAAATGAGCTGTAAGCTGCATAAAATTGTTCTTTCTTATTTTCATATTTTGCAGTCAGAGGTGAGGGTTGCATTAAGGTTGGTTCTTATTTGAGTTTTTTATTTTTCCTCATGTAAGCTTAACCTACATGAATGTTATCCAGGCACCTCAGTAATAATAGCCTGCGGGGAACTATACCAGATTTTTCCAATCTTCAGCAGCTGAGGCTTTTGTGAGTACATGCGCAAGTATCAGTTCAAATACTTTAAAAAATCTGATAGCTAACAGAAATGTTTTGATCATAAAGTATTCATATGTTTTTCAGCTTTTTCATATGACCTTCATCTTGAGACATGTAGAAAATTTGCTGATAATTGCCATCATTTTGAGTTGGCAGGCGCTTGAGCATAAATTTATTTGATCTTCAAGTTATCCCAAACTCAATAATAAATCTGACTATGTTGGAGACGATGTGAGTTACAGATATTTGTTCATTATAACATATGGTTCTGTCTTACATACTGCATCCTATGTCAATCGACTGGAAGTCTTTTCTAAGTTCACGTTCTAATACAGACAGTAAATTTGTACAGTGAGATGGATGACAATAACTTGACTGGTACGATACCACCCCAGCTCTTTGAGCTTCCTTCTTTGGAGGCTGTGTAAGTTTTCTCCCATAGCAGACCTGATTCATGCTTTCAACATTTCAAGCATTTGCTTTACAGAATTTCATGGAGATTTATAATGAACACTCTAGAGTGCAGGTCTCTTCGTTCAAATCAGATCGGAGGAATTTTGCAGTTGAATGATTTGGCAAAATCACTCGCATACATTTCTCTGGATAATAACGACATTTCAGACATCAGTGGTCTGCTATTTACCAGTGAATACAGTCTTGCGTAAGTTCACCAGTTGCTCATACACAAAAATAAGCCTCCCTAACTCCATGTACTGTTTCAGTCTTCACCAAGAACACTTTCAACTCTGGTGTTTTGTAATGTTTGTGCAGGCTTGAAGGAAACCCTGTATGTGATGACCCGACAAAAAACTTGCCCTCAATTATTTGTTCTACAGGAGTAGTCATAAAATCTTGGGAGGCTGACCACTCAATCTCCTGTAACGTTAGCTGCAAAGATAACGAGCTCTTAAGCCCAGAATGCATTTGCACATTCCCTTTGATTCTGCTCTTTCAATTCAATGCACCTAGTTTTTCCGATATCAACACTAACAAGGTGAATGACTTGCAAAATCAACTTATGACCCACCTGCACCTGAGTACAGGCCAAGTATGGATTGGAAAAGCGAACTTCACAGACGATCATCGATTGCTTGTAAATGTATTGATTTTCCCTTTTGCATCAGAACCATGGACTCAGGAAAATGTCTCAAATATTATTAACCGCATAAGCACAAACTTCACATTGGATAACTTTGGCCCATACCAGCTGAATTATGTCCTTCTACCTCCGTCAATTGGTAAGAATTTCTACCAAGCTGAGGTTTAAGTTCTCAATGTGACGCAATATGGATGTTATGTGGAACCTCAATATGCATAGATGACATTGTGAATCAGCCATCTCGTGGACATTTGCTAAAAGCCCAAAATTTCTCTTTTGGCGTGCAGGTGATTTAAAGAGAACCGTTTACACCAAAAGTATCATTGTGGGTGTGATTGTCGGAGTGCTAGGAGTCATTGTGCTTCTTACTCTAGTAGGCATCTATACAATCTGGCGCAAGAGAAGATGCATAAGAGCTGAAGCAAGCAATAAGCTATATGGTGAGAAAACTCATCGCAATGTACCGGCTTGGGGTCATCACATAACAAATATTTTGTACAGTAATCAAATATGCATAAGAAGGAAATAAAAACAAATAAAAAATTCCACGTGTACAGAAACCTACAAATGTTTTTTTCACTGTGTACTTTTTACCAAGTTCTTACTTGCAGCTGAGACAGGATACCAGTGAACCCTATTTAAAGAAACATGGTTTCTAAGGCATTGGGATTGATTTTAAGTAGATTGCATCTTTTTTCCTAGGATAGATTATGTAAACATACATACCCAGATGTTGCCAGCCATGTCATGTCCCTCATCACTGTTATCAGTTACACCTGACAAGCCTGAGATTGTGACATTTAGATTGCATGTCATTGAGGGCCTTTTGAATGCTTAATTCCCACAAACAGATTCCAGTTACTAAAGCCTAAATCTCTGATGCCAAATGACATTTTTCTTTATTCTGTGATCTCAGGTGCAGTGCTTAAAGTTCTAGTTTGATTTTCAAGTAAACCACAGTTCTCCAACTGAGAGCTTTGGCAGTCTGGCTACTAAAGCCCAATTTTTCAAGTAAACCACAGTTCTCCAACGAGAGCTTTGGTAGTCTGGCTACTAAAGCCCAATTTATCAAGCACATGCTAATAACTGCCAACTTGTAAACTAGTTTTACTATCAACAGAGTCTAGATGAATGTGAAGTAGAACAACCTCTAAACATTTTGGGCTTAACTCCTTTATAAGACAGGTCATTTTTAGTTTCACTGCAAAATGCATCCTGTTGACAATCTGAAGAATGGTTTGAAGGTCGTCAATATGCACAGATACTACTAAAGAGCTTACAATGTTCATCAAGTTAAAATGTCTTAACAGTAGCTTATGATTGGCTTTTTATAGGGAGATCCATCAAACAAAATGCTCCACAATTAAAAGGAGGTCATTGGTTTTCACTTGGAGAGCTAAAGAGGGCCACAAATAATTTTTCTCCACGCAATCAGATCGGCAATGGAGGCTATGGAAAGGTATGTGATTGATCTACTATGTAATGACTATGGCCTGTGCCAACCTAGCCAACACAAGCTAAACCTAAACCATTATAAAGAAGCACTGCATTTATTTCACAACAAATTCTTGCATGATAAACTAATGTTAACATAGTGAGACATCCTCGCAAAAATGATCTTGACATGACTTTGTTTGCCCAATTCCTGTATATATGTGTAAATTTTCAGCCAAAGCTGAGAGTCTTTTATTGCAACAAAAAAATGTTATAAAGTCAATATGAAGAGGTCTTAATCTAACATTTATCCAGGCTCACCCGGAACTAACCTAAGGATCCATTAGAGTCCAGATATCATACTTGCAACCTAACCATAGAGCAAATCCATGTTCATTCCCAAGGTTAGGACTCTGCTCCAACATCTACGATCCATTCGCTAGATAGAAACGAGGTGTTACATACCACAATGATTCATCCCACTAAGGAGATACCTTGCCTAGTGTTGACAAACCTCTATTAGACTCATGCATTGGTTCAATCAAACTTCATTGATCTGCTCCATCCAAGTATGATGGCAAACATTGTTTCATAGCCACACATTGGGCTACCTGCGTCGAAATACTTGAATGTAGTTGACTCCCACTTAGAGGTCCACCTATTGTTAATGTGTTCCTTGGGTTTTTATCTATCCGAGGTTAGACATTGACTAAGTCAGAGAGCTACACATATTTATGGAGTTTGAGGTAGCTCGAGGTAGAACCACATCCATCCATCATTTAATGACATCTAAAGTGAAAACTAGAGTCTATGTCACATTTGTCACTTCTCATGCATGAAACTCTACCAACTTTTTCCAAGTGTGCTAGTTCTAACTAGAAATGTACAAATCATCATGCATGTGTCCATTACACTTTGTGCATGCCTTGCGTGTCACTATGGATCACTTACAATTAATGCATGTGAATTGCCACGAGTTTCTACAAGCATAATTTTGCTAATTCTATGTCTACAAACTATATGCGAGTTGTACTCATCAATCTAGATATGACATATCCATGTAGCTCGAGTTCTATCTAGGCCAAACTTGGCATTTTGCATTTATGAACAACATACTTGCATGGTACAATATTTGTAAGCAAGCCTAAAGTCAAGATGGATTATTTTTCCATTTCAACAATGCTTTAACCTTCAAAACAGAAGCATGATCACTTTCATCCTTCTTTTGTAAGCTTTGAAAAATTTGCCTCCTTAGAACCCTTGATGTAGACTTGGACTCATAAACCTTTTTTAGAACTTCCCAAGCCTCACTAGATGTAGTGCACTCACCAACTTCCTTGAGAAGTTCATTAGTCACATACATCTTTATAGCATGAAGAGCTTTTTTTGGCCTCCTATCATACCTCAATTGTTCTTAAGATGCCAAAGGTCTTTCTTCCACACCTACCACAATGTCCATCAACTCATTCATCTCAAGGAGAGACTCCATTCTCACCTTCCAAGTTGAATAGTTGTTGGAGATAAGCCTATCATTGCTCTCCAACATGAAGTCTCTATTTGTAGCCATGTTGCAATGTTTGATTTTCTCTTTCAACCTGTTTCAACGCACTTAGCACTCTCTTGAAAGTCAACAAATGAATCCAAGAAGAAATCACAAAGATATAGAACCTCTCAAATGTCTTTCTTGCACAAAACTTAGCAAATCCAACACAGAGAATTGATGACACTTGATCAACCTACAATATCATGAACTTTTGTACTCTCTAAGATTGACACACACTCTTGAAAAGTACATCAACTTCAAAATTAAGAGATCCTATCAATTTGAGGGTTTTAAAAAAAAGACACAAATCGAATCATTCACATTCTACTTGCAAAAGCTATAAACCTGATATAGAATCTTGATGAATGATGTTTTCCCTTTCTTACGCACTAAAACTCGCCACAATCCAACTAGTAGGGAGAGAAATCTGCTTCCTACAAGTATTTTGACCTAAATTGAGTTTTAGATTACAAAAATTCTCATTTTACACTTGAAAATGCTTGATTTTGACAAGGAATCACTCTAGCACACTCTAGAATTGGTGATACCTCTAAATCACTCACTAGAAATGGCTTCTCCTCCAAATATAGCCTGCAACAAAGCTCTGATACTATGGGAAGAAAATCAAATCACAAAGACCTAATTATGCCCTTTGATCTTTGGCTAAAATGGAAAGCACATCTAGCTTCATTAACAATGTAGAAATATTACATCTACTACACATAGATGATGTAAACTCAACAATAACTTGTCAAAATCACTTATGTAAGTTAATTTATTGTTCCAATCCGTAGTACAACAGCCGTACAACAACAGTACTCACACGTGGGAGCTCATACATATAAGAAAAATAGTATTCTATACACAAGAATCCACTAGATCATCACCAAAATGCAAAAATGGATGTAGATCCCCAAAGAAATATCTTCCATAAGAATGAATGAGAGAGATGGTTTCCTCCCATGCTTGTAGCCTATTTACAGCAGCCTCTTGCAGAAGCTTATCAACTTATGGAAGTTTCTAGATCTCTTCCAAACCCTAGATCTAGCATGACCAGATTCAATGCATCTCTAATAATCAATTGGAGTAGGTCCAAATTCGACCTTATCAACTTGCCTAAGTTGCTGAGAATAATAAATCCACTGTTCCTAGGCCTTATTAACTTTATAAAGTCTATTTCTAAGTTGAAAATGCATATTGGCCTCAAAATTGCCAAATAAACTCAACTTGACTAAGCTAAACTAGTTGATTTTGTAATTTCTCTAGAGGGGCCGCTTTTGTAATGCTTGCATATTCCACTTCATGCACATTCATTTCTGGTCAGAATCATAACATTTGGCAAAGAATTGGATGGTGATAGTTTTCAAAAATCTTTAGCTTACATTTTGTTTCAAGGAAATTGATATTTTGGCCTATAGCCAATTGTTACCTTAAAAAATCTGCTAAATGGTGCAGGTTTTGAAGCTTATCTCGTTCTTTAAGTTTCAAAGGCCCATTCCCTAAATATAACCATGAAATTGAGTTGCTAGCCTCAATGCATCGTATATCTCCTAACAAAATTGAAACTTCTTTATTAAAGTCATGTAGCACCTTGAACTCTCCTAGAAAACCTCAGCTGTAACTTCCACTTCTATGCAGCTTGTCAGTGTTGTAATAAAGATCAGGCTGTTCATATTGTGCTCAAACTCATATTACAAGTTTACAACTATGAAAACAGACTCCCTAAATAACAATATATATCATCTAATGCCTTGGCCAAAATAACACAAATTTGCTGTGCATTGGTAGTGGGTTAGTTCAGATTGATAGCTGTTTGTTCCACTTCGGAGGTGTAAGTAGAACTTCAAAAGACAATGTTTCATGGACTGCCAGGATTCTCAGTAACGACAATCCTTTTACCCGTAACCTATCTATTGCCTTAAAGCTTGTGACAGGTTTATACAGGATGTTTATTGTCGGGGCAAGTGATAGCTATCAAAAGAGCAAAACCAGGCTCCTTTCAAGGTGCAACTGAATTTAAGACCGAATTAGAGCTGTTATCTCGGTTACATCATAAGAACCTGGTTGCTCTCATTGGATTCTGCCATGAACAAGGAGAACAGATGTTGGTATATGAGCACATGCCAAATGGAACACTCGGTGATCATCTACATGGTAGATTCTCACAGACACACCGCATCTGTTCAATGATTGTATCTCTGGCTTCCGCTTTAAAAGAATTTCTCTGAATCAGAACTGATAAGTGACCAGCCTTTCTGTCTCGTTCAGTTGGCTGCATTCTTCCAGGTTAATGTGAGAGATGATGCTCAAAGTTTTCATGTTTGCACATGAGCAGGTAAAGGTGGACGCCTCAGCTGGAAAACTAGAATAGAAATTGCTGTTGATGCTGCCAAAGGAATTGCATACTTGCATGAGTTGGCAAGCCCTGCTGTCATCCATAGAGATATCAAAACTTCGAATATACTGCTGGACGAGAACTTTACAGCAAAAGTTTCAGATTTTGGTCTTAGCAAGCTACTTATAGTGGATGAGGGAGCCCATCCGGACGGCCACATCTCAACACAAGTTAAAGGAACCTTGGTATGTGGAGCCGTAAAAATGTTCATAAAGGATAAGGTTTCTCGAAATCAAGCGGGTACTAGGATTTTACTTCTCGTGTATGTCAGAAATTCTTTAATGGCATGTTCTATTTGTAATGCTTGTCTCTATGCTGATCTATCTCTCAGCTAACAAGTGGAAAATCCTACCTTTCAGGGTTACCTGGATCCAGCTTATTACTTGACTCGGAAGATCACTCAGAAGAGTGACGTTTACAGCTTCGGTGTGGTGCTACTGGAACTCATTACCGCTAGACTGCCAATCGAAAATGGCAAGTATATTGTGCGTGAGATGAGGGAAGCATGGGATCGCAAAAACGTTGATGCAATCAAGGCGTTCCTGGATCCTACCCTCCAAAATTATGACCAAAAAGACCTGGAGTATTTTATGAGCCTTGCATTTACACTCTTGAAGGAATGCGCTCCAGCTCGACCATCCATGGGTGAAGTAGTGAAATCTTTAGAGCTTCTTTTAGCTTCTGTTGATCAAAATACTGCTGAACCCAATGCTTCAATTGGCAGCTCTGATCTAACCACACCATACTTAAGTCCTGAGAATCAAAACAGCCCTCCATCCAGAGAAGATGATCACTGATCAGGGTCTGTCTCTATGCTTCCGTACCTCAGATTTAAAGCTTCAGCAGCCTCTTCAAAATAGTTAGTGACTATCCTCAAGCTCTCAAACTGCTCCCAAATATATCAAGCTCAACCATGGAACTTAATAAGGAGATTGCCTACTGCATCATCACTGTGTCAGCAACAAAACACAAACACAAACGCAAAAACACACACACACACACACACACACACACATATATATTGTTTGCCCATATGGCAATAAGCTACTTTAGTGTTGATATAGTGATGGGCAATAAGCTACTTTAGTGTTTATATAGATCATGATAAGCTATTGTTACGATCTCACTCTTACGTGACTTCGAGTTATTCTATTTTTTTATTCTTGTAATATGCAAATTTGATTTAATTTACTATTATGATTGTTTCATAATTGGAATTCCCTATCTGCGCAAGGCAAATGTTTTCGTGATATATTGATCACTTTGCTTTGTTTTTTTCTCTTGTTGGTATGTATTGTTTTTTGAAAACTAAAGAGCATCGATGTGGTATGTATTGTTTTTTGAAAACTGGAGAACATTGGTGGACTTTTAAGGCTGGCTTGCTTGGTACCTTGGGATTTATTTATTTTTGGACATTACCTTACTATTATGCATACCATGGGTGCTTGCCAGTTTGATGAATAGAATGTGTGCATGCTTATTTTCCAAGTTGTGCTAATCATTGTAAGTCCATCTTTGGCATGTGTTCGCGATTTGGTTAATGCAATTTTGCAAAGTGCTCACTATGCTTCTTGCGTGAAAGGAAGACACATTGGAATGGGGCCTAGTCTTGAAAAGTTAATCAGTAGAGTAATATCCACAACAGCATATGCAATGAGAGAGATTCACAAGACCATGTGGACCATCAGACGCATACCAAGTGGGAGCAAGATAACTTATATGGGAATGGTAGATGGCAAAAAGAAATGTGGTCTTGCACTAGTAAGAGCATTAGAGACAATTGTTGCTCCTACTTTTTATGGCATACAACGACACACAATACTGGTAATACAATGCAATATGTGTGATTTTGCCCTACTGACATTACCCATACGTGGCAGCCAATAAAAACATAATTGTACCACTTATCATGTCCATGTCCTGTATATAGGATTCAGTATATTCCTAGACTTGGATACCCCAGTACTCCATGAATCAAGCTTATTAGTTATGCCACATCATATTGGATGTGACCCGCAAGTAATTAATAACCTTGTGAGGCCCAGACACACTAATTGGAGTTAATACAAGGTTTGGGACCGTATATGCATGTGTAGAGTATCAATAACAATTCTATGACTAGAGGATCTATGCATAGAGACTCTATTCTAGATGAATCTATTTATAGGAGAGTTGGGGCCTTGCATTACCACATGCACAGGGGTTCTATTCTTTGGCTTGGGGGTGAAGCTTCTAGAGATTGATTGGTTGCTTCTACTTGGGTGGGAGGTTTCTCCAACAGTGTGTTCTGTACTGTTTTGAGTTGTAAGCAGGATATTGAGGACGCGTCTCTTACATTGGTATCAGATCAAGGGTTACGGAGATAGGAGAACTTGGAGAAGTGTTACTTTTCGTTGAAATTCGGTGTGGATTTTTTAATTTCTAGGAAGTGTACTTTCATTTTAGGGATCATTAATGATGAAATTAATGATGCATGCCAGTTCTTTTCATGATTTATGATTCTAGGTTCTAATTTTTCATTCATTGTTCTAAATGATAATCTGGTCTCTAGTTTCTTTCTAAGTACAATCCCGCTAGGTCGCCTCAATTCCAAGGGGAATGACCCCATACTGCCCTTTGAGGTGTAGTCCAGCATCAAATGTCTCGGGACGTATTTGTGTTGTATCTTTTTGGCCGTGTTTTTGCTCATCAGATATAGAGTCTTGATGTAAGATTGTGTTGCACTCAGATAAACATGACTCATGTGCATTCACAAATGTAGAACTATATGGCTCAGGCCTATCTTCATCCTATGACTATTTTTCTAGTGAATCAATGTGATTTGCAAAGACATTTGAAATTTGGATTGGAACATGATAGAGTGGCCTAATATTTTCTCTTCCAACTAAGTGGTCTGATCGTGACTCTGATGGTTGAAATATAGGGTGTGAATTTTTCATATTTGATGGGTCGTTTCTAGACATAGGTGGAGTCCTTTTGAAATTTAAGTCTTGCATCATCTTCGTGATATTCTGACTCCCATATGTATCTAGGTAGGCATCCTCTATAATTCTAGCTCTAGACACCTTCTTCAAAGGTCGAGACTCTTGATCGATTATGGTTGTAGGCCTTTTTGAAGAAACAATATGTTTCGAGCCACAAAGCTTTGCTAGCTTTAGAGCTCAAGTCCGTAGAAACCCAAGGGAGCTGCCCCGACACGAAGACCAAAGCTTCGAGGAGTGAACACCTGAAGATGATGGTCAAACGGTCGTTGACTGTAGGATACCCGAACACGAAAAAGAAATGTTCGTGAATCCAGAATAGCTCAATGGCGAAGACACGAAGACCGAAAGGTGGTGAATCTTCACACTTCAAAGTAAAAAGGAGATCGAGAAAGGGAGGATGTTGTTGGAAGTATTTCTAGTTCGTGCGGTGGCTAGATCTACTTACGGGTGTAGTATAGGGATGTAGAGATTCGTCCACCTTCTAAGTTTCTACAACAAGCTTCAACGGAAATACAGAAATAATCAACAAAGATGAGAGCACTAAGGCTTACCCAACTAGTGCCCGAAACGGAAATAAAGCTAATTAGAACAACAATAGAAATTCTTGCTAAGGCAAACCCAACTAGCAAGATTGCTAAACTAAGACCTAAATTAACACCCAGAGGGTCTGAAAGATAAATTGCGGCTAACTAAATAAACCAATAGAAACATGCCACAATAATCCAATGAAAGGAGGCAAGAGGAGGCTCGAGCACCTTCCCTCAAGCTATGCACCTTCCAATGGGAACACAAAGAAATAGAATGATAATCTCAAAGAGAGAGCAATTTAGCATAATCTCAGAGTGTTGTTTACAAGGCAAATACCTCTCCTTTTATGGCAAGGAGAGTCTTCCATAAGTATCTACTAACTTATGGGACTAATTTATTTCTAGCCTTTCTAGGACTTCTAACTTAGGATTTAGAACTTCAAAGTTTCTTAACTTAGGAAGACTTAAGATAAAATATTTCTAATCTTAAGTTTCCTAAGTCTAAGTTTAAGCTATTTTATTCTTATTTAAGGTTCTACTCATGGGCTTACAAAACAAACGCCATGGTCAAAGTTTATCGACAGATACTCATACGTGGACTTACAAAACACATGCCACGGAGTTTTATTTCTTTCTTTTTATTTTCTCTGTGTTAGCACAGTTGCTAACAGACGTCACTTCTCCACGGGCCACCTGGATATCGTTACGACATGCTTAACTTGTAATCCCCGATCAGCCTAAACGTGTTCTCTCTATCAATCTATATAAATAGATTGAAAATGAGGGAATAGGTTGAATATGATATAGATGTATTGAACATCATAGATGTCCAGAAATCTGCTAGTAAGTGAGACAATTTATGATTCGTGAGAAACGTAGATTCTTTCACGTCGACACTGCGTGGACTTGTCACACAATGCTTAAGGAATTCATTGATAATACAATAGATGTTTTCTTATCTTGAATGTTATTGAATGTCTTATTGTCAGATTGATTATATGTTCGTTAGTAACTATTTTATTCCGGGTGACTTCTTGGGTGGTGGTGTGGTATCAGCAGGTGGTGATGACCTATCGTATTTTCTCTTGACACGATGTTCATGAAACATGACAGTCTGTTGAGAACGTGAGGTGGAAGCTTGTGATGGAATATAGCCTCGGCTAGTAGCAGCATTTCTTGGAGCTAAGGCAAGCTGGTGGATTGACTTCGAGCTAAGTCAAAAAAGATATAACCCAAGGAGGTGACTAGAGCTCTCTTCTGCAGTGCAATAGTAAGTTGTCGGGAGATGAATCCGGCCCAATTGTACATATTTTGGCGGCCTTCGTAGGATTTTCCCAACATGGCAAATATTTGGAGGAGGATCCTCAACAAATGTGTCTTTTGCGTATAGGTGTGCCTTGTGAGATAAGCACATGCAGTTGCCAGTTCCTTGCACTTGATGGCTTCGAGGAGAATAAGATCCTTGTTTTTCCATTTGTCAAAAGTGGTGTCAAGGAACCTAGCATAAGGCTGCTGCAACATGTTGGTCAACTTAACTGTTTTCTCCTTATGGCCACTAGGGAAGCCAAAGGCAGTGAGATTGCTGCCAGCCAAGTAGATAATCGACTGAAAATTTTGAAGATCAATGCGAAAGGTGAGTTGCTTCTGATCAAAATTTTCATATGCCTGGTACATCGGATATAGGATCTGGTGGCCCATCCAAGGTGGAATTTGAAATTCAAGTGTCTTAAACACTGGTTTAGCTTGTGTATACTATTGATTCATAACATCATCTTCACACAGAACGAGTTTGAGTGTCTTAGACATATCAAAAATCTTTTCACTGTGGTCTGAATTTGAATTGGCCATTTTTTAGATTTTTTTTAATTTTTTTGAAAGTTTTCTGAAGTGTTGTCGAGTGGATCTGGCAGATGCAAACTATCAGGGACAGTGGCAGATGCAATCTGGCAGATGCAAACTGTCGGATGCAAAGTCATCAATAGTGGATGCAATATTTACGTGGATGGCGGATGCAACTCAGAAAGGAACTGGCCAAGGCAAACTCAGAAAGGGGCTGGTGGATGCAAAGTCAGAAAGGATTGGAATAACTGGCAGATGCAAAAACCAAAATATAAAGTGGAATGACAAATCGTGGAGGCAAAAACTTTGGAAATGAAAAGACAAACAATTTAGAAGTATATATATATAAAACAAGCAAAAAGTTAAAGTTTGTAATTTGGGAGGTTTTGCGAAAATGGAGAGGAATGCAGATGTAGAACGATTGAGAATAGATCAAACAAAAGAAGATCTGATAGCGATTAGAATGGAAGAAACAATGGTTGAATGAATTAGAACACATGAAGATCGCCTAAAATTTGCTAGACAGACATGAACTCGTTCGAAAATTGTGTGAAGTGGAAGATGAGGTATTTATACCAAAAAAAATTTAAGTCTAGCATCGGATGCAAATGGGCTCATCACGTACACAAATGAGACTGGCGGTTGGTGGATGCAATCTTGTCAGATGCATCTTGTTAGATATTGGCTCATCGGATGCCTCAACATTAGGTAATCGT
Organism: Diphasiastrum complanatum; assembly: GCA_029204225.1. Lineage (NCBI taxonomy): Eukaryota > Viridiplantae > Streptophyta > Lycopodiopsida > Lycopodiales > Lycopodiaceae > Diphasiastrum > Diphasiastrum complanatum. The sequence continues at coordinate 14,300,342 of CM055106.1, read as the reverse complement.
GAAAGATGGTCAGCCAAAAAATGTTGTGATCCATTCCGAATAACAACTCAAAAGTTGAATTTTAAAAGAATCAACAACCAACGTGCAATTCATCCAGTTTTGCAAGGTTTATTCAATAGGTAAAGAAGAGCATGATGGTCGGTATAGAAAACAAAAAACCGGCCTAGCAAATAATGTCGAAATTGTTGAATAGCATAGACCATTGCTAGTGCTTTGTGGTCTATTGTGGAATAGTTAACCTAAGTTGGAACAAGCGAAAGGCTTAGGAAACGGATTATAAAATCCTTTTCGAATTCTTCGGGTTGCGTTAAGACAGCACCAGTAGCATACTTACTGGTGTCCGTATCCACATAAAAGTCCTTATTCTAATCGGGCACGCGAAGAATGGGTGCAGTGACTAAAGCTTGTTTGAGGTCTTCAAAGGCTTTAATTCTGTATTCTGTCCACTTCGGATCAGTAACGATTTGATATACTAACCGTGCTTTACCAGCGTAGTGTATTATAAAAATTTGATAATAATCTATGCGGCCAAGAAAGACATAAATTCCTTTCACTGTTCCTAGTAGGGGCATTTCTAGAATCACTCTGGTCTTTTCGGGATCAGTGGCTATACTATTTTGAGAAATGATATGGCCTAGCACCACACCATGGGTAACCCAAATTTGGCACTTTTCGGGATTCAATAAAATTTTGAACTGTCGACAACAAATGAACACTTGTTCAAGGGCATTGAGATGTTTATCCTCAGAAGAATGTACACCAAGATCGTCGAGATAAATCTCTAGATTCTTGTGTAAAAAATCATTGAAAGCTCATTGCATCACCCTTTGGAATGTGGATGGGGCATTGCACAGACCGAATGGCATAACTTGATAAGCAAATGTGCCAAACTCTGTAACAAAGGCCATTTTGAAGCGATCTTCAGGAGCAATTTGGACTAAGAAATAGCCACTTAAACCATCTAGGAAGCTAAACGCTTCTGCTCTTGCCATATCTTCGAGAATTTGTGTGGTTAGAGATAAGGGAAAGTGATCCTTCTTTGTCTGATCATTAAGTTTATTCAAATCCACGCAGATACGAAGTTTACCGTTTTTCTTTGGTACCACTACAATTGGTGATACCCAACTGGTGTGCTCAATTTCATAAATAAAACCAGCATCGAGAAGCTTTAGAATATCTTCTCGTGATAGGTAGGATTGGTGCGATAAGGTTTTGCTCTAACGGGTATGGCACCATCCTGCAATGGAATTGTATGGACAGCAATGTCAGGAGGAACCCCCTTCATTTCTTAATAATTCCACACAAACACATCTCTGTATTTGCGCAATAACTTTTCCAAATCCCTAATTGGTTTGGACTAGGTGGGCCCCTACATGAATGATGTAGCCTATATTTTCATTATCATCCTTCAGATTGAGAGGTATAGTCTTTGTAGGTCCCTCAAAAAAAGTTGATGGTGGTTGAGGTTCCCGTTTGGCTTTACCATACTTATGACAACATCACCTGTTGTGTAATCCTTAAAGTGTTGGGAAACATCATAAAGTGGATCATCAACTACCTCAGGTGGAATCTTAGGAATGTCCTCTATAGGTGGGCTTGTAGATGACGAAGCATGACTAGGATTTGATTTTGTATCAAAGGCCTAATTGGTTGTTTCAGTTTTTCACGCATTTGAAATTGCTTATTAGTCAATCATACATCAACCCTTGATTTGTTTGTTAGCATGTGGGATATTTGTGGATTTGTAGTGGTAGGCATGCATGGATTTTTGGTGGTTTTTCTCGGACTAAGTCTTTGTCAACGATGTTTAAAATTTCATCATTGTGTACGTCCCATTGATAGACTTTTAATTTTGGTCGATATACATGGGTGTTCACTGGTTGTGGTTGTTGGACACAAGACAGCAGTGATGGGAGTTTAATCTCCTGCTATATACGACGCTTTCCTAAATGCTCCGGATCCAGCAAATGAATAAGCTGGTCATCAGATAAGTCATATTCTTCCACCGTAAGAATGCCATCCTCACTGGTGGATATTTCAGTAAGAAAAACATCACGAGGTATCCACTCAATAGGGAATGCATCTATCATGTACAAAGGTAGGATGGGAGTGTTGATATTCGTGGAGTGTATAGTGATTTCGAGTGGTGCATCTTCTTGAACCTCACATTCACAAAGAGTGGCATTGACTCAATCGATAGTTGCTAAAGCATGGCCCCAGTTAATGATATCAATACTTTGCACATAATGATCCTTTATGGTTGAATCGATACTATGGAAGTCATCATATGTAGTGGAAGACCAATCGTCTTCAATTTGTGTAGGCTTTATCTTTCCCGTGGCATCGACGGAGATTCTCTTGTCTCTGTTGCCAAAAACAAATTTCTTTTGCTTCCAATCTTGAATCACTCCGGCCATTTCTAACCAAGGTGTTCCAAGAAGGAATTGATAGGTGTGCGGTTCATCAGGAAAATCTAGGACTACATACTCTATGGTGAAAATCCAACCGGTAATTTTGATCGGTAAATTGCTTATGTGACCGACGGGTGTCGTCATTTTATCAAATCATTAGTTTAATTTTTAGAGCAAGATGGTCAGTCTCTCTCGTTGACAGCCTGACGCTATGTACTTTCGTTGTGTTCTGCTCGTTGGCAGACTTTCATGCACAGGTGTTTCATTTTTATGCTTTTTATTTTTTGCTCTACTCATGCACACTCTTTGTGTCTCACTCGATATATTTTGATCCAGAAAAATAGTTTATATCTCCATTGTGTGGAGTTTATAAGATAGCTAAACAGAGAATTACAAGAGTAGTTAACGCTAATTAACTAATCAGTTACTCTCCGTTATAGCTAGTCGTTTTAGTTGGGCATGAAGTTTAAGGCTCCACGCCCATTGAGCTGCCAGTTGGTAGCGCGAAAGATTTTCTTTCGTTTCTTCCGTTTCGTGTCGTGTCTTTGTCTTTCTGGTCTTGGAGGTATGTTTGACTTTCGTGAATCATTTGACCTTCAAGTTTCGGTTCGTTTTGTGTCTTAGGATTTTCGAGGTCCGTTGACTTTCGCGAATTGTTTGTTATTCGACCTTCGCTTAGTTTTTGTATCGCGATGAAGTTGCAGGAGCTCACCATTTTTGACAGGCTTGGCATGATTGTCATGTCAAGACTAAGGATATTCATGATGGTGATAAAGTTTTACTTTATACATCTTCCAAAGTCCATCCCGGAAAATTGAAATTCCGTAGCCAAGGCCCCTATGTTTTCAAGAAAATTTTCACCAATGGTGCAGTCCAATTCGAAACCCTAGAAGGCATACCCCTTGACACATTAATCAATGGTAGTCGACAACTGCACTAGTCTCGTCACTAACCACCACCACCATTGTTGATACCGCCTCCATCATCGTTTCTCTTACCACTACTACCATTCCTACCACCTTTGTTGCTACTGATGTAAGTTTGGCATGAAAGATTGTAAAGGGATTGACACCCCTATGGAACAAGCTTGTAAAGTTACTAATGATTGTGATGAAGCATCCTTTGAGGACATCACACTCTTTAGGAAGCTAATAGGCTCCTTAATCTATTTGACAATCACTAGACCAGATTTGAGCTATAGTGTAAGCAAGTTAAGTCAATATATGCAAGGTCCCTCGATGCATCATTGGAAAAGTGCCAAGAGAGTGCTTAGATATGTCTCTTCTACTAGATTTTTTGGCATTCTCTATCAAGGATCTAACTTGTACTTGAGAGCATTTTTGGATTCAGATTTTGCAAGAGATAAGATGGATAGAAGATCCATAAGTGCATTTGTCACTTTTCTTTGTGGAGGAGTGATATCTTGGCTTTCCAAAAAGCAAGATACAATTTCTCTTTCCTCTTGTGAAGACGAGTACAAGGCATTGACTTCAATAACCAAAGAACTCCTATGGCTAAGAAGACTTTTGGTGGATCTTCAAGTGCTAAAGGCCGAGGAGGTCCTTGCATCTATTGTGACAATCAAGCTTCTCAACAAATTGCTACCAATTCGATCTTCCATGCTAGAACAAAGCATATTGAGATAGCTCATCACTTTGTGAGAGAGAAGGTGCAATCCAAGGAGGTTCAACTTCATCATGTGCCTTCATCCGAGTGCATAGCTGATATCTTAACCAAACCTTTGGCTAAAGATTCATTTTTCAAATTAAGAGATGCTCTTGGAGTTGTAGATATGTGTACATTAGACTTGCCAAGTTAGAAGTGAGGAGGAGTGTTAAAATATCACTTCCAACTTGTTGTACCTTGTAGATCTCAAGTTATTTGAGCTTGATAGGATCTCACACATGTGGAGTCGGTTTCCACCTATGAAAGAATGTACATAAGTCATTTTTATAAAGTTAGATTGATTTAGCTTGATCTATACTAGTGTGAAATTGACCTTTGAGTAGAATCTTGAAAATGGTCAAATTGGTCAAACTTTGTGTAAATAGATTGGACTTCCATGCGAATGAGTTATTACTCACACATGTCAAGATAACATTCACACATGTGGATAAGCTGCTAGAAGATAAGATAGGAAGATTCCATTAGATTCTATTTTATAGGGAATATTCCTATAAATGTAGAAGACTAGCTTTTTGGTTTCTAGCCAAAGAGAATAGTCAACTTTGGAAAATGAGCACATATGGCTTCCATTGGTGGATCTGGATGACTAGGCACTCTTCACACGTGTAAAGGCCTGTTGGACAGTACACAGCTCGTGGATGTACTTGATCTATGAAGGGATCAACCAAATCAATAACAAGTTGATGTGAGATTGGCAAATTTTAGTTTTGTTGAGATTTCCACATTTGTCTTGAGTTTTGATTAATGAAATGCATTTGTAAGTTAATGTACTTTACCTCTATAAATAGGCCATACAGGTACTGTCCTCCACACGTGTGAGGCCACCCATCCATGTGTCTAATCATTTGATCCATTGCTCTTGCTTAAATCATAGTGTAAAGCATCTAGATCAAGATCTAACATCTAGAACTTGATAGATCTTTGGATTAAGCAATCAATAACTCTTAATGATTGATAGTACAATCAATTTTTGTTCTTTTTCTTTGAAATTTGACAGTGGAAACCAAATCTAACTCATGTTTGGACATTTGGATGTGCAGTTTATATGCACATACCAGACAAATTGGAAAGAAACTCGATGAAAAGATAAAACAAGGTTTTTTGGTAGGATTCGAGTTACGTTTGTCATATTATCGAGTCTATATACCCGAAACTGGCAAAATAAAAGTTGTTAGAGATGTCAAATTTGATGAGTCAAAAATACATAGCAAACAGTGACTTAGTCGGCTATGAAATTTTCAAAAATTATTATGAGTTACAATGACAGAATTAAAGCAAGCAGATGATGAACGAGAATAACCAGATTCAGAGGGAGTTCAAGATCGAGTACCTAATAGACTCGAATCACCAGTTTGAATTCTAGCAGACAAGGTCTAATCCAAAAATGCAGAATTGAATTCGAAACCTGTACAGACTGTGAGAAGATCTGATAGACAACGAAAACCACCAGTAAGGTTTGGTCAGGATGTTTCAACGAATATAGCCATCGAATTTTGTGGTTTCACAGATGAACCTCAAACATTCGAGAAAGCTATTGATGGACCAGATAAAGATCACTGGATTCAAGCAATGGAGGAGAAATGTCATCCATGTATAAGAACAATGTATGGACACTTGCACCTATACCTGATGGAAGAAAACCAGTCAAATGCAAGTGGATCTACAAGATCAAAACAGGTCCTAATGGAGAAAACATCAGATACAAAGCAAGGTTGGTTACGAAAGGTTTTTCACAGAAATATGGGATCAACTACACTTATACTTTCTCACCGATAGTCAAACACACATCAATCCGCTTGTTATTTGCTTATGCAGTAGCTCATGATCTCAAAATCCATATTGTGAATGAAAAAACTGTTTTCTTGCATGCAGAATTAGAAGAAGATCTTTTCATGGGCCAACTACTTGGTTTTATAAGCCAAGAATATCCAGAATTCGGATGTCACATGAATAAAAGCATCTATGGTCTGAAACAAGCAGCTAGACAATGGTATAGAAAGAAGGACGAAGCACTACGTTTCTTAGGCTTCGAACCTCTATTTGTTGAATCGAATGTCTATATCAAACATGTCAAGAATGAAATTATCATTCTAGCTGTTTATGTTGACGACAAGCTTATCTTCTCAAGAAAAGATAAATTAATTTCAGATGTCAAAAGAGACTTTTCTAAAATATTTGAGATCGCTGACCTAGGAGAAGCAAAATCTATCTAGGCTTGCAAATCGAAAGAGACTTTGAAGGTGGTAAATTGTATCTTCACCAACAAAAGTACACTCGAAAAATCATTTAAGACTTCAACATGCTCGAATGCAAAGGTGTGCATACTCCCATAATACTTGGAACAATACTGAGCAAGGCAGATTTTTCGTAGACTCTCGAGGAAGAGAAGCGAATGGCCAATACACCCTATTGCAGGTTGATTGGATCATTGTTGTATCTTGCAGACAACACCAGACCTGATATAGCATTTGTAGTATACAGGCTGACCCAATTTAATCAGAATCCAGAATCGTTGCATTGGAAGTTAGCAAAGAGAGTAGTACAATATCTCCAAAAAATGAAAGAATATGGATTGTGTTATTCGAAGGAAGCTGGACTTCGGATCGAATCTTACAGTGACGCAAGTTGGGCATCCATGAAGGATGATAGCAAAAGTATTTTAGGACGTTGTACTCTAGCATCTGGCATAGCCATACTCTGGATAAGCAAGAAGCAAACAACAGTAGCTCAATCTTCCTGAGAAGCCGAATATGTAGCAGCAGCAAAGATGGCAAATGAGCTGATATGGAGGGTTTGATGATATTATTTTTGAACCTTATGTCTTATTAATGGATAACACTTCAGCAATCTATCTTACGAAAGATTTCATTTGAAAACAAATCATATAGCTATCAAGTATCATGTAATTCGGGACTTAGTCGAAAAGAAGATACCGAAAATAGTCTTAATAGCTACAGAGGAAATGACAACTGATATCTTCACAAAGCCGCTCAGTAAAGCTTTGTTCGAGAATCAGCGAATTAGATTGGGGTTAATCCAACTGCCCACTTTGAGAGGGAGCTGTAGAGCACCTCATCAGACAAATCTCGGTTCTACTAACAAAGTGCACAGTTTAATTGACAAAGGATGAGAAAGAAATGAACTCAAAAAATTTCTATTCTTGTTCAACCTCAAAAGATTCGCGAAATATCTTGTTTCAACCTCAAAAGATTTGCAAAATATATCTTGTTTCAAACTCGAAAGATTCGCAAAATATATTCTTGTTCAAACTCGAAAGATTCACAAAATATATTCTTGTTGAAACTCGAAAGATTTGTGAAATAGGTTCTTGTTGAAACTCGAAAGATTCACAAATCGTATCTTGTTGCGAAATATTTTGATTCATGTTCAAGCTCAAAAATGTCAACTATTGTGAACAATTCGCAAAACACAAAGCTGTCACAAAGAGACAAAGTGTCGCGAATAATTCGCGAAACACAAAGCTATCATGAAGAGACAAACTGTCGTGAACAAAAATAGTTCAAGTCTCGAAACAGAGCGTTTATTTGAATATCAATCGTCTTAACGGTTAGATCTACTGTTACAGAATTCAAAGACCAAACTTGAGTAGCAATATAAATACATGTGCACTACTCATTATAACTAACTTAATCAGAGACACAACAGAGAAATAAGACAGTAAGAGATGTATACTGATGATTTAGATTCAGAATTATAAAAATTCATTTTTGATCAAAGTTTCTCAATTTCTGATTGTCTAAAATTGTCTCTTAATTTTGCATGCTTTATTCAATCAAGATAAAAACTGTTCTATTAGTACATAGACCAGAAACAAACCCGATTGAAGACACTGATATTAGTTTGACTCATTCCTGTGAGGAAATACACTCTTTCCTAAGGTTGCCAGCCATCAAGAAGTTGTTCAGAAGCTGGATTGCGGCCTGTTGGATAACAGGATCTCGAATGGAGTCTAGGAGATACCCGTCATCAGTCCAATAGAACTTGATGGAGGTGTCTATGAACGGCTTGATCATGTTCTTGGCATGCTTATATTTTGGAGATGGCTCCTTACCAGATGTGATTCCTATTGTTGTAGAGTGTTAGAAATCAATGATAAACTTCATTGTTATTGTTTACGAGGTACATTAATGTTGACAGCTGTGACCAGCTGTCATTAGTCGTAGGCTAGTCTATTAGTCTACTCGTAGGTTTTCTCTCTCTATCAGGGGTTCAGGGTTTATTTGTACATTTTACATTCGATATGAGTTTGTGTGATAGAGTGATAGTGCCTGTTATTCTTCCGCCTTCTTGTGGTGATTGCTTATGGTAAATGCTTGATGTTGCATATTTAATTCTTGACATGGTATCAGAGCAGCGATAGTCCTGCGTGCCTGATCAGTGGATACAGCTTGTCACAGGCTCCGCAATGAAGTGAGAAATATTAAAGTCTTTCACGGGAAGTGAAAGCTTGGAGAGACAAAAACGGTTGGAAGAAATCCTTCTTTGGTGTATTTTGCAAGTTTGGAGCTCAAAAATCATTGGTGGAGAATGAAGACACAGTCCTGGAGTCATCAGAAAGGCCAGGGCAGCATCAGACAAATTGAAAAGCTGTTGAGTGGTGAGATTTTTACAATACTTTCTAGTTGTTATGAAAAGCACAGTCCCGGAGGCATCATAAAGACCAGGGAAGACAGATTGAAAATCTGCTGAGTGGGGAAAATTTTTTACAATACTTCCTAGTTGTTGTGGAAAGTGCCATTTGAGTGAGAGGTTTGCCAAGAAATCTCTCATTTGTCTGTTTGGAGTACCGCAAATCACACTAGACAATGTCTAGTACTGCCATTCAGAGTTAGGAGGCTTCATACTTTTCACATTATTGATCTTTGTCTTTTGAACGATCACACATTTCGAAATCTTTGCAAAGAGGAGACAACGTAACCGCCGTGCCGAAGTAGAGAATCTAGAATATTTCCTCTGAAAGTTCTTATATTTTCTCTACTTTTCATCTTGTCCATACCAATATCGGATCGACACGCCAGAGGTAAAAAAACCAAGAGCAGTCGTACATCCACGTGTCATACCAAAATCTCATATCAGTACCAATATCGGAGCAATGCGTCAAAGGTAAAGAAAATCCAGAGCGTTGTCCATCCGCGCGTCATATTGATATCGCATACCTGTACCAATATCAGATCCATGCGCGCGAGCTAAAGAGAATCCCGAGCAATTGTGCACCCGTGCGTCGTTGTACCGATATCATGTGTCCAACCAAAAATTTACAGTTTTGTGGTGTGATAAATTATGTGATCCAGACTCATCTATCCAGTAATGACAACTCTAAGCAAGAGTGTCCTTAATGAGTCAAGCAAATTGGAAGGTGCCGGCAACTATGCAGTTTGGAAATTCAAACTGAAGAACATTTTGATGGAAAAGGAGCTATGGGAGATCGTGACAGGTGAAGAGACAAGGCCAGTGATTGAAGAAGATCAACGAGCATTTGATTAGAGAAAATGGAAAGCCCAGAATGTCATCAACTTATCAAATAGAGATGCAATTATTCCCTATATTTCAGATCTAGAAGGACCAAAAGAAACGTGGGATACATTGAAGGCATTGTTTGAAATGACAAATACATCTCAAATACTATTTCTGAAGACGAAGATGCATACATTGCGGATGGATGATGGTGCAACTATTGCTGATCACATACTGAAGATCAAAGAGATCCGTGACCAATTAGTAGCAGTTGTAGGGCGAGTACAAGATCGTGAGATCATGCAATTGACATTGAATAGTCGGAGTGAGTCACATCAGATGTTTGTGACGAGTATAGCCACAAGAGAAAATCTTTCAACCTATGAAGAACTAGGTGGATTTCTTTTGCAAGAAGAGCAACATCAAGAGAACTTGAATCATCGTAACAGGAGCTATGATTAGCTCTTGCAATTAGAGGACAAGGTGGAAGATTTGGTCGTAGAAGGTATCAATCGAAAGGCGAAAACTCAAGCCGGGGATCATTTCAACAATTTCATGAGCAAGTCAATGATAGTCCGAATCGAGGCAATTGGAATCAAGGCCGAGGTCAAGGACGCTACTATTCAAGACAAAATAAACCTGGAAATTGTAGGTACTACAACAAACCTGGCCACTAGGAGCATGAATGCTTCAAGAAACAAAAAGAGATGGAACAAAGAAAAGACAAATGGCAAGCGAGAAATTATGCTGATCAACATCAATTTGATGACTATTATTATGAAGACAATTATACTGATCAACATCAATACGATGATGATCAATATGAAGATGATACAGTTGAGAGTTCAAAATTGTTTATTACAGCATTAATGACAAGTGATGAGGTCAAGGATACCTGGTACATTGATAGTGGTGCATCCAAGCACATGACTTCAAGGAAAGAGTGGTTTTCATAACTCAAGGAAATTGACAATGGTGATGAAGTTGGACAAGCTGATGGCAAATTGCTATCTGTTAAAGGAGTTGGAGTGGTACCAGTGAAGTTAGCTAGTGGGAAGATAAAGTAGATAAGCAATGTGCAATATGTATCTGGCTTAGCTAACAATCTACTATCTGTTGGAAAGATGGCTGATCAACAACTCAAGGTTGAGTTTGACAGTGACAAATGTCTTGTCAAAGACAACAAGAATCACTACAAAGTGATTGCTATAGGAGCTAGAGTCAACGAGAATCGACTCTACAAATTGAATGCGAGATCTTTTACTCAAGATATGGTAAGCACTATTGATAGTCAAAGTGATCTTTGGCATCAAAGGTTTGGTCATATCAGTGCTCAAAGCTTGCAAATCCTTAAAAGAGGTAATCTAGTTGTTGGATTGTCTGATATCTCTTTTGAAAAAAAAATTTGTGAGGGTTGCATTTTGGGAAAATAGCATAGAGAGAGATTTCCCAAAGATGGAGCAAGAAGAGCCAATGACATTCTTGATCTTGTTCATAATGATCTGTGTGGACCAGTACAAACTAGGTCCATCAGTGGTTGTTACTATTTCATCACAAGGATCAGGGGTGGCAAGAGACAAACCACTACATCCTATTCACCACAATAGAATGGAGTTGCAGAACGAAAAAACAGATCCATTGTGGAGATGGCTAGGGCAATGCTTAAGAGCAAGAGTTTGCCAAATACTTTTTGGGCAGAAGCATGCAACACAACTACTCATATCTTGAATCGGTGTCCTACAAAGTCCGTGGAGGGTAAGACACCTTACGAAGCTTTTACTGGAAAGAAACCTAATATTTGTCATTTATGAGTATTTGGTTGTGATGCTTACGCTCATGTACCTGATGAAAAATGAAAGAAGTTGGATGCAAAAGCTATTAAGTGTATTTTCCTTGGATATGATGAAAGAGCCAAGGCATACATGATGTATGACACAAATGCACAAAAGATCATGATTTTCGGAGATGCTACTTTTGATGTGATGGGTTAAAATGACCAAATAAATTTGACAATTGATCCCTTTGATGATAAAGCTGTGAAAATTGTCAACATTTCCTAGCTAGTTTGAGGCCTAAATTGGCTAAAATTGTAAATAGTTTTGGTTCTGGAGTTTCACACGTGTGAACCAGGCCACAATGTTTTTATTTACTGTATTTTTTCAGTATGATGAAGTGTCAAACTTCATACCCTTCAAAATGAGACCATTTTGATGTATTTTGGTCATATAAGCCATTTTTAGCTATTTTTCCTATATAGGGAATATCTAGGGTCAAGTACCTTCTAGAGAGAGGAGAGAGAGTCATCTTCCTCATCCATAAATAGTAGGGAAGTCGTGGAGAACAGGTTGGAGAAACCTTTTGTATGCTTCATTGAGATCAATAGATCATTGTCATTGTTTCTTCCTCCATTGAGAGCATTGTTGTGTGTATTGTCTTCAAGCTATTGTGTATGATCTTAGGTGCTTTCCAAAAGTGGTAGGCTGATGTATTATGGACTGTATAATGCTATTTTGGGCCGCACTTGATGTTTATGGAAGTTTCCATTTGTGATAAATGCTTTTTGATCAAGTTCTTTGCATTCTAGGTAGCATAGAATGTGTTGCCAATTCCTAGCTTATGTAGTTTGGAGTGCAAGCATTCAAGCCAATGATCTTGGAGTTTAGATCCACTTAGGATCTGTATTTTTCACATGGTATCAGAGCTGGTTGGCTTCTATTTACAGTAAGTATTCCATTTTTGGTGATATTTGGATGTTTGATCAAGTTCTAGCATGATTTTGCATTGCTTTGTTGATCAAATCTTACTAACCTTTGTTTTGTGAGTTGAACTTGTGGATCAAAAGCATATTTCAGGTCTATTGAAGATCAGAGGCTGAAAAGAAACTATTTTGGATCAGATCATAACACCTAATCATTTGTGATTGTGAGGCTTGTGCATATTCAATACTAACAATGTTCTTTTCAATCCTATTGTTGACAATCTCCATTCTTGGATGAACACTCTCCTTAAGTGGATGAAACTTCTCCTTAAGTGGATGACAAATGCTCTTTTGAGTGAGTTGTAATTCTCCTAAAGGCTGAGCAAAGCTCCCATTTGGATGAAGATCCCCTTTTTTGGGTGAACATATTGTAAGCTCCATTGTGAAGAGCATATTGTAAAGATTGTCATCAATTTTGGCATAAATTTTGGTGTACTTTGTTGAGCATGTAAGTAACTCTCCTTATGTAATTTGATTGGAGCATTTGCTGGAAGGTGTTAACCATTATGCAAGTGTGTTTTCAGGTTCTTAACAGGTTGAGGAACATTCTCATGTGAAGTGATCTTAGATCTACATCTAAACACCAAGATTTGACAAGATAGTGAAGCTAGTCTTGTGATTCACTAAGTGTGCTCATTCATTCACCTCTAAATCTTGTATTTATCACTTGCTGGAGTTTATAAACTTTTAGAAGTGTGGTTTACATGTGGTTTTACAGGTTGAATCAATATCTTAGTGTGTTGATCATATGTTGATCAAGTTTGTTCATTACTAGGTAATCTTGGCATCCTAGTTTTGGGTATTTTCTAAGAATGCAAGTAACTCTTCACACCATAACTTGATTTGGTCACTTGCTGGAAAGTTTGAGAGCTTAAGCAAGAGTGTGTTCAGGTTGGTTTGATTTTGTAATCCATTCTTAGTGTGTGCAAAGTGTTGCATGTGTTTCAATCTTCCTTTCTATGCTTGGAAACCATCTAGGTTCAAGATAGAAGTGTTTTAGGGTCCTAAATCTTCATAGATCTCTTTATCTATCATTTGTTGAGAGAAAAGTGAGTGCTAAGTGCTTTAGGACAGAACCTAAAAGTTGAAGAAACATTAGAATCATGGCTTCCAATGGTGGGATCATGCTAGAGTCTAGTGAAAGGTTGAGTTCATCAAACTACTCTACTTGGAAAGTGAGGATGGAGTCCTTACTTGAGTTGAATGAACTCATGGACATAGTTGCAGAAATTGAAGAGAGACCTCTCACACTTCAAGAGCAACAAAGGTTTGATAAGAAGGCCAAAAGGGCTCTTCATATCATTAAAATGAATGTTACAAATGAACTTCTCAAGGAAGTTGGAAAGTGTCAAAGTGCAAGTGAGGCATGGAATGCCTTAAAGAAGCTCTTTGAATCAAAGTCCACATCTAGGGTATTGACCCTAAGGAGACAAATATTTTCTAGTAGGCAAAGAGAGGGTGAAAGTGCTCATGCATTTATCTTGAGAGTTAAGTCCCTAAGTGATGATTTAGCATGCATTGATGAGAACATAAAAGATGGTGAAATAGTCCAAGTTATGTTGAATGGTTTGCTAAATGAACATGCTAACCTTGTGCAAAGTTTTGCCATTCAAAGAGTCTTGCCAAGTGTGGTTGACTTGCAAGAAATCTTATTGGCTGAAGAACATAGGTTGCAATCAAAGCTTGATGGTGCATCCTTGAAAGGTGGAGGTGAAGAGGCTTTCTTCACAAAAGGCAAATTCAAGGGCAAAGGTAAAGGCAAAGGGAAATGGTCCAAAGGTGGTAACTTTGATCATGATGATCACTCTTCCTCTTCCTCTTCTACTAAGAACAATAAGTCAAAGTTCAAGTGCTTTTATTGTGGGATAAAAGGTCATTTTGCAAATGAATGTTATAAGAAGAAAAGAGAGCAAGGAGAGAGGCAAGGAAATCTTACAATAGATGAGGAAGAACATAACACATGTGAATCACTTGTTATGACTTCAAGTTTGTTAGCCAACATAGATGATAATGATCCTTGGTGGATTGATAGTGGAGCCTCATCTCACATGACAAGACATAAGGAATACTTTACATCCTTATTGTCTTATGAGGGAGAAGGTAACATCATCTACACTGCAAATGATGGTCAATGTGACATCAAAGGCATAGGCACTATTCCTATTTCCCTTTCAACAAATAGGAAAGCAAATCTTGAAAATGTTTTGTACATTCCTTCAATCACTAAGAATTTGCTTAGTGTAAGTCAAATGATTGACAAAGGACTTGATGTGGAGTTCATTGGAGATGCATGTTTGATAAGTAAATGTGGATCCTTGATTGCTCAAGGTAGGAGGCATGGTAAACTTTTCAAGCTTGATGCATGTGTGATCTCTAATCATGAAGGATGTATGGCTAGGGAGCAATTGACAAACCAAGAAGTTTGGCACAAGAGGTTGGGCCATCCCAACTTCAAATCTTTGGAGGTAATGGCAAAGAAAGAGCTTGTTCTTGGTCTCCCTAAAAGTCTTGTTGCAAACAATAGTGTTTGTGAACATTATGCCTTGTCCAAATCTCATAGACTTGCTTATTCTAGATCTACTTCTAGATCTAAAGAAGCTTTTCAACTTGTGCATTCTGATATTCATTCTTCTAGTACAACTAGCAATGGTGGGGCAAAGATGTATGCAACTTTCATTGATGACTTTAGTAGGTATACTTGGATCTATCTTCTTAAAAGTAAGGATGAAGTGTTTGCTGCATTTGTCAAGTTCAAGAATGAAATGGAAAACCAATTCAATACAAAGATCAAATGCTTAAGATCTGATAATGGAGGGGAATACACCTCAAATAGGTTCAAAGACTTTTGTATAGCACATGGGATTAAGAGGGAGATGTCTAGTCCTAGGACTCCACAACAGAATGGAGTGGCCGAGAGGAAGAATAGAACCCTTTGTGAATGTGCCAAGGCAATGAGACTACATGCTAATCTTGCTAAGTCTTTTTGGGGGGAAGCTTTAGCATGTGCTAACTATCTATGTAATAGATGGACAAGTGCTTCCTTGGATGGTAAAACTCCTCATGAGGTTCTTTATGGTAGAAGGCCGAGTGTCAAGCATTGTAGGATCTTTGGATGTACATGTTTTGTCAATATCACACTTGATGATAGAACTAAAGAAGATCCTTCATCAAAGAAGGGTGTGTTTGTTGGCTATAGTGAAGTAAGAAAGGCTTACAAAGTGTACATTCCTTCTACAAAGAAAGTTGTCATAAGTAGGGATGTCATCTTTCATGAAGAGAATGTTTCCAATGTTGTTGATGTTGATGTTGATGTGCCTACTAATCATCATGATGTGCAAGATGTCTTGGATGAAGATGGAGATGCCACTCCAAAGCAAACTTCAAGGAAGACTCAAAGGCAAAGGGCTAAGCCATCAAGGCTAACCTATGATGAAAAAGGAAAGCAAGTGGTGGACAACTCTAACTTTGCTTTTCTTACCTCTTTTGATGAACCAACTTGTGTAGGTGAAGCAATTCAAAAGAAGGAATGTATCCAAGCCATGGATCATGAGCATCAAGCACTCATCAAAAGCAACACATGGAGGTTGGTAAAGCTTCCAAAGGACAAGAAGGCAATTGGTTGTAAGTGGATCTTCAAGATCAAGACAAATCAAGATGGATCAATCAACAAGTACAAGGCAAGGTTGGTGGCAAAGGGGTATGCTCAAGAATATGGTATTGACTATGATGAGACCTTTGCACCCGTGGCAAAGATGGTAACTATTCGAATCCTAATCTCTCTTGCAACTCTTTATGATTGGGATATGTGGCAAATGGATGTTACTAATGCCTTCTTGAATGGTGATCTTGAAGAAGATATTTACATGGAGCAACCCGAGGGCTATGTTTCACATGATGAGCCTAATCATGTGTGCTATCTCCAAAAGAGTTTGTATGGGCTAAAGCAAGCACCAAGGAGTTGGTATGCTAAGCTCAATTCCTTCTTACTTTCTCAAAACTTTGTTATGAGTGAGTATGATCATTCTCTCTACTTTAGATTGAATGAAAATGATATCACTTTACTTTTGATCTATGTTGATGACATTATCTTAAGTGGTGGTAACAATCTAGATATAGATGAAATCAAGATGGCACTCAAAAGAGAGTTTGAAATTCAAGATCTTGGTAAACTTCATTATATCTTAGGAATAGAGATTATTAGAACTTCTAAATCTACATTCATATGTCAAGAAAAGTATGTTAACTCTATTCTAAAAAGGTTTCGTATGGAAGATTGTAAAGTTGTTTCTACTCCTATGGAATCAAATGTAAAGCTAACTACAAGAAGTAATGAAAGATCCTTCAAGGACATTACTCTCTATAGAAAGCTAATAGGATCTCTTATATGGTTAACCATCACAAGACCTGATCTAAGCTTTGTGGTTGGTAAACTAAGTCAATTTATGCAAGATCCTAGTGAGGCTCATTGGAAGCTAGGAACGAGAGTACTTAGATACATCTCGGGATCTAGAGATTTTGGCATCTTGTATGGAGGTACTACACCTAACCTTTGTGGATTTTCAGATTCAGATTTTGCAGGTGATCAAATGGATAGGAAGTCAGCAAGTGCCTTTGCAATCTATCTTGGAGATGGAGTGGTCTCATGGCTATCAAAGAAGCAACCAACTATCTCTCTATCTTCCACCGAAGCCGAGTACAAGGCATTAACAACATGCACCAAGGAGATTCTTTGGATCAAGAGGATGTTATTGGATCTTCACTTGCTGGAACCAGAGAAGACTCCAATCATACTTTGTGATAACCTTTCAGCCCAAATCTTGGCAAGCAATCCTGTTTTTCATGCAAGGAGCAAGCACATTGAGATTGCTCACCATTTTGTGAGAGATCAAGTCATTGCCAAAGAGGTGGAGCTTCAACATGTCTCTTCAAAGGAGTGTGTGGCTGATATCTTCACCAAACCATTGGGAAAGGACCTATATTTAATGCATAGATCT
This sequence comes from Diphasiastrum complanatum, assembly GCA_029204225.1. NCBI lineage: Eukaryota > Viridiplantae > Streptophyta > Lycopodiopsida > Lycopodiales > Lycopodiaceae > Diphasiastrum > Diphasiastrum complanatum. The sequence continues at coordinate 14,283,018 of CM055106.1, read as the reverse complement.
AATCTTGGAATGTGCTCAAAGACTATGTTGAAACTAGCATCCAATGTTGAAGAGGGAGTGTGAAAATTGTCAACATTTCCTAGCTAGTTTGAGGCCTAAATTGGCTAAAATTGTAAATAGTTTTGGTTCTGGAGTTTCACACGTGTGAACCAGGCCACAATGTTTTTATTTACTGTATTTTTTCAGTATGATGAAGTGTCAAACTTCATACCCTTCAAAATGAGACCATTTTGATGTATTTTGGTCATATAAGCCATTTTTAGCTATTTTTCCTATATAGGGAATATCTAGGGTCAAGTACCTTCTAGAGAGAGGAGAGAGAGTCATCTTCCTCATCCATAAATAGTAGGGAAGTCGTGGAGAACAGGTTGGAGAAACCTTTTGTATGCTTCATTGAGATCAATAGATCATTGTCATTGTTTCTTCCTCCATTGAGAGCATTGTTGTGTGTATTGTCTTCAAGCTATTGTGTATGATCTTAGGTGCTTTCCAAAAGTGGTAGGCTGATGTATTATGGACTGTATAATGCTATTTTGGGCCGCACTTGATGTTTATGGAAGTTTCCATTTGTGATAAATGCTTTTTGATCAAGTTCTTTGCATTCTAGGTAGCATAGAATGTGTTGCCAATTCCTAGCTTATGTAGTTTGGAGTGCAAGCATTCAAGCCAATGATCTTGGAGTTTAGATCCACTTAGGATCTGTATTTTTCACAAAAGCTAAAGTGCAAGTGAAGGAAGAAGTTGGTGTCAATATGGAAGAGCCAATGGGAAAAGACAGGGTTAATAATGAGATTCCTAGGAGAGTGCCTAAGTGGTACTTGTCAGTATCAAGTGATGCTAATAAGGGAAATACTCCCGAATCAAGTGAGCAGAGAGAGCTTAGAAGATCCAGTAAAAATTGAAAACCTCCTGCAAGATTAGAGATGAATCTAGCCCTAATGGGTTCTGTGCTCAAGGCTCAAGAACCAAAAACTTTTGATAAAGCAAAGGAGCACAAGGAGTGGCATGAAGCTATGGAAATATAAATGAAAGCTGTATCAAAAAATAGGACGTGGAACTTGGTTGAGCTACTTGATGGTAAGACGCCTATCACTTGCAAATGGATATACAAGATCAAATATGGAGCTGATGGGCAACTCAACAAGTACAAAGCACGGTTGGTTGCGAGAGGATTTGAGCAGCAGGAAGGTATTGATTTTGAGGAAACCTTCGCACTCGTAGCTAAGATGGTAACTATACGTGTTCTATCATTGCTATTTCTACTTTTTATGGTTGGAAGATCCAGCAAATGGATGTTAAATCTGTTTTCTTAATGGAGTGCTAGATGAAAAGGTGTACTTAGTATGTCGTTTGTAAGCTCAAAAAAGCCGTTTATGGATTGAAGCAAGCACCATGACCATGGTACTCTTGCATTGATGAACACTTCAAGTGAAGGGGAATGGTAAAGAGTGATGTTGATCCTAATCTTTACAGGGCAAGATTCTAAAATAGTGTTCATTGTGTTGTATGTGGATGATTGATTATTACAGGAAGTAATGAGAGCTTAATTAATGAAATAAATCATATCTTTCCAATGCTTTTGACATGAGTGATCTAGGATCGATGCACTATTGTCTTGGCATTGAAGTATGGCAAAAGGGAGACATGGTCTTTCTTACACAAAGCAAATATGCACGAAATTTGCTTTATAAGTTCAATATGCAGGATTGAGTACACCTATGGATGTCAACATAAAGCTTACTGCATATGATGAATCTGAGAAAGTGGATGCTTATTTGTATAGACAAGTGGTGGGTAGTTTGATTTACACACACATGACCTAGTATTTCTTATGATGTTGGTGTTGTTAGTCAATTAATGCAAGATCCTTGAAGCACATTGGAAGTCTGCTATACGTATTCTCAGATACATTCGAGGAACATTGAATTTTGGTTTGAAGTATGATCAGCCTAAAGCGCCAATGTGGTAGGTTATACAGATGCCGATTGGGTAGGTAATATTGATGACATAAGATCTACCAATGGCCATACATTCAGTTATGGTACAGCTACAATTTCATGGAGCAGCAAAAGGCAACCTATAGTAGCCTTATCATTGACGAAAGCTGAATATCGAGCAATGCTACACAAGAAGCGGTTTGGTTATGAAGATTGCTTGTGGATTTAGGTCAACCACAGGCGGATGTGACTACTATATCTTGCGATAATCAAAGTTGCATTCACCTTGCCAAAAATTTAGTTTTACATTCTCGAACCAAGCACATCGAAATACACTACCATTTTGTTCGAGAAAAAAATTCTTGATGGAGCCATTGATCTTGTTTTTTGTAAATTTGAAGATCAAATGGCAGATATTTTCACTAAGTCCTTAGGTAGATGTAAATTTGAGAGGTTTCGTACTCTATTAGAAATAGAAGAATGTAATTTTATCATTGAGGGAGAGTGTTAGAAATCAATGATAAACTTCATTGTTACTTTTTACGAGGTACATTAATGTTGACAGCTATGACCAGCTATCATTAGCCGTAGGCTAGTCTATTAGTCTACTCGTAGGTTTTCTCTCTCTATCAGGGGTTCAGGGTTTATTTGTATATTTTACATTTGGTATGAGTTTGTGTGATAGAGTGATAGTGCGTGTTCTTCTTCCGCCTTCTTGTGGTGAATGCTTGATGTTGCATATTTAATTCTTGACACAGGACAGCTTCAGTAACATGCACCTTGTGTGTGGTATTCTGAAATGTGACATAAAATTTAGACTTGGCCTTGGTCCACGTGCTAAAGGCCATGGTAATAAAATGCATGTTGATTTTTACAGACAAGGCACGCTCGTAGATTCTCATTGTCGTGAGCAAAGGCCCGACAAGGGTCATCCACTGGGCAACCATGCTTGCAATAGGGAGCATCATGATGTTCGTGGCAATTGGGACACCACGATGGATGGAGTATTTCAGAGACTGAGAGGTGTCGGTAGAAAACATGGTGACTAGAAAGTAAGTGCGAGTGTATATCATAAGGCAAGAAAAAGTTGGCAAAAAGTTTTGGTCGCAAACAAATTTTCAAGAGCTCCGCTAGCACAAGTGACAAATGAATCAAATTCAGCCTACTTATAGGTGAATTCGGAGGGTCCATTACAAAAATACTAGTTTGGTTGATTAGTGGTAGACAAAAATTTACAGGCTTGCTCAATACTGTAAAAATAGCTCCCAAAATTATCAACGAAGGTTTCGAACAAAAATAGCAATTTGGCGAACATTTTGAAGCTCTAGCAAATGTTCAACATTTGCCTAAGGCCATCATTCGCCTAGATACTATAGTAAATACAAATTTTTAGGATCTGAACCTCTGTTTGAAATCCATATGGCATGTCGGCGAAGGTTCATAAGTACGGAAAGATGCTTATGGACGTTCCCAAAATGGCATGATACTAATCATTCGCCTAAGGTAAAAACAGGTACCAACTGGTAAAAAGACGTTCGCCCAACTCAATATGGGTATATCTGAGGTAGATCTTGCCTCTAAAAACTCGGCAAACAATTTTAAAATAGTATGTGCATAAAATGACCCAAAAAGTAGTCGTCCAAGTCATTTTTTGTAAAGATTTGATTCTTAAAAATACTTTCCTTCAATTTTTTTTGATCTGATGACATTTCTGACTTTTGCTCATCAATCTTTCCATACATTTCCCATTTTTTTTTTTTTGTTTACTGTCTTTTCCAAAAGAAAACATCAAACAAATAGTGAGAACAAAAATTGAAAAACAAGCAAAATAAAAACATAGTCTACGATCATGCTAACTGAACTGGTGGAGCAGGCTGCCAAAACTTGCATAGTCAGCTGCCATTCACGGAAGTATCAAACCGTTTCCCATCCAGATGTTCAAGAATAACTGCTGCATAGTCAATATTTCTCTGACTCTATATGGTCCTTCACCGATAAACTTCAATTTCCCCTTGATTAACTTTGTTTTATACATCAATGCTAGATTTCATTCTTTTAGATCCTTTTTGTATAAACGACGATCATACGATGCCTTACGGCGGGCTTTCTGTGCTACTAACGCATGAACTACCATCAATCTGGTTTCACATAATTTGTGCAAGGCGTCATGACCTAGTTGTAAGATTTATCATCATCTAATCATTCTGTTGCTGCTATGCATAGAGATGGTACTAAGAATTCAATTGGCATGACAACATTTTGACCATAAAAAAGTTGAAATCATGTTTGATTCATGCCCCCTTTATAAGCGGTTCTGAATGCCCATAATGCTGCATGCAATTTATGTTCCGAGTCAGAACGACTTGCTTCAACCATTTTTGTCATAATAGTGCAGAGAATCTTATTGCAAGATTCATCTTGGCCATTATCCCTGGGATAATATGGAGTACTAAACCGGTGTATAACAAAAAAATCTTCCAACAAACACTTTATTGTTTGATTAACAAAGTGTGTACCACGATCACTGACAATCTTAATAGGACATCTGAATCTAAGAACGATGAGTTCATAGAGAAATTTTACCATAGATTTCACATCAGCAACTTCAACATCTTTGGCTTCAACCCACTTGGTCATATAATCGGTTGCTACGATGATATATCTAGCTCGAGATCCTCGTGCCATAGGATAAATCAGCCCAACATAATCCAGTCCCCATTTTTCAAATGGTGCTTGCGATAAAACCGGATGTAAGGCTTCATAGTTCTGTCGCGTAGAACGTCATTCTCGTTGGCAAACATCACATGACAGAATATAATTCTCGGTGTCTTTATGAAGTGTAGGCCACCAACACCTTGATTGCAAAGCTTGCGAACAGTAATATCTGTAAAAAAATGTCCTCCGCCTATTCCATCATATAAAAACATGATTAATTCAGGTATTTCATGTGGTAAAACAAATCTTTGAAGAATATCATCCATTCCGTGACAATACAATTGTCCCACAATCAATCGATAAGGTTGAGCCTTATGAATCAATTGTCCCTTTTGTACTTTTGTCAAGGAGTCATTAGGTTGCCCTAACATCAAATACTCAACAATATCCGTTGCCCACTCAAGTATTGCTTCAACATAGAGTAACATGGCGTCTGGTAATTCATCATCCACTTCAGTATTAAGTGGCGTGTATTCGATTCTTGAAACATGGTTGATGAGATAATGTTGTTTACCTTTTTGAACCACAACTCGAAAGTCAAATTCGGTCAATAATGTGAAAGATTTCAGATCCTTAAGATCCAATCTACTTGAATGATCTTTGGTTAGAAAGAGAAATACACTACCAATCTCACCAATGTAGAAAAATCAGCATCTACACACAAAATGAGATGCAAACACCAATAGAACTTGATCAAACTTGAATGAAATGATAAAGTACTATTGCTATCCATACAAAACCAGCAAGCTACTGTATTTCACACGTGTGGATCCAAAAATAACATATGTATATCATTCTACACATAGAATTCTGATTCTGGCACTTTTTCTTCAGGTTCATGATGTGCTTTTGGTAGCATGATAACCATGTCATCTAGAGTATATCATTTGAAATGCTATGGAATATCATGCTAGACTTCATCTGATTGTTCTTTGTCAAAAATTAGTCTTGGATCTTCGTTTAGCTTTCTTAGCAGGGATCGATCATAGAGGCGATGACTTTCGAGAAGATGGACTCTTCTTTGAAGGTGATGACTTCCTAGACAATGATGTCTTGCGAGAACTCTGACTTGAAGAATCATCCTTGACTTTTCCTTTGCCTTTATCCAATAAGGGTGGTGTCGTAAAACGTGGGGATGACCGGCAATGGAAGCTCTCGAGGCTTTGAGCGTAGGCGTGTAGGAACAGAAATGCAACAGTTAGTAGCAGAAATATTAAAGTAGAAGGATTCATATAGATTGCGCAAATGAACAACGCAGTAGTGAGACAAAAATTGCACTTTGATTAATATCAATAGTGAGTACAATGGCTTGAAGTAATAACTTCAGCTTGTTGAGCGTAATAACGCTAGCTACAGATAACTCTGATTGAAAAAGAAATTCAGTTAATACTTACATAGCTTGATTCAGCTAATATATATATTAACAAGTGTCAAGAAAAAAATATCTTATGTCTTAACTGCCATTGCATAGTACAAAGTTTCTAACCGCCCTTAGGATATTTGCTTCTCCAGTTGTTTTAGGGTTGATGATAAGTTGGCAACGTTGGTCTGCCAATGTAGCAAAAATGTGAAAAATCCGAAAAACCCAAAAAACCCGAAGGTGCCCTTAGACTGAAGGTATGCAAATCCTGAAGGTGCTCTTAGACTAAGGTATGCAAATCACAAAGGCGCTCTTAGACTGAAGGCAGCAAAAAAGACGAAAAAGCCGAAAAGTGCGTCAGACTAAAGGTAGCGAAGAAGCCGAAGGTGCCTTAGACTAAAGGCAACAAAATCACTGAAGGTGCCTTATACTAAAGGCAGCGAAGAAGCCAAAGGTGCCTTAGACTAAAGGCAGTGAAAATCCAAAAAAGCCGAAGGTGTCTTAAAATGGTTTCTAAGGCATTTTGGCCACTTTGTCACTTTTTTTGCGAAGGGGTGAAAAAGGCGAAAAAGGCAAAGGTGCCTTAAGAATGGTTTCTAAGGCATTCTGACCACTTGGCCATCGTGTCACATTTTTTGCTAAGGTGCAAAAAAGGGCGAAGGTGTCAAAAAATGGTTAAGGCAAAAAGTAATCTAAAAAGGAAAAAATGTGAAGGTCCAAAATCATGTAGTTGGCCTTCGGTTTTCGGGATGCTCATTACTTGAACGATTTGTTTAAGGTTGAGCATAAGAAATCTAACACTCCCCCTTAATGTGGATCCTGAAAAACTTTGATTTTCAGATTTAACATATTGTTAAATCCGAGATGTTGCTCTTTTGATAGAGCCTTTGTGAAGTAATCTGCCATGTAGTTTGTTATGTAGAAAACCAATTCTACTTCCTTGCTGTGTACTTTCTCTCTAAGGTAATGATACCTGATTTTTATATGTTTGCTTTGAGAGTGAAATCTCGAATTGAGAGATAGCGCTATTGTGCTTTGATTGTCACAATAGATTGTTGTAGGAAGTGTTTGTGCAAGGTTGAGGTCTGCAAGCAGTTGCCTTAGCCAGATCGCCTCTTTGGTTGCATTTGTGGCAGCTATGTATTCGGATTCCGTTGATGATAATGCAACCGAGGTCTGCTTTCGGCTATTCCATGAGATTGGACCTTGGTTGTATAAGAATATAAATCCAAAAGTTGATTTTTTAATGTCGACATCTCTGCCCAATCCGCATCTGTGTAGGCTTCAAGGATGTTGGCAGTGTGGCTGCCTCCGTAGCAGATGCTAAGAGTTTTCGTTGCTTGGATGTACTTCATGACATTTGTTAGTGCCTTCCAATGAGTTAAGCCTGGATTTGACAGGAACTGGCTGAGTGCATTGATCGAATATGCAAGGTCTGGTCACGTGCAGTGAGCCGATGATGGATTGAAATGGGTAGCACTTCATCTCCCACTTTTTTGCCTCAGTTTGAGGAGACTATTTCTTTGATAACTTTAGTCCAAGGTCGAGTGGAAAGTGACTTGGTTTGCAATTGGCCATTCCATACTTTTCCAACACGTTGTTGAGATATCATTGTTGATTGATAAATATCAATCTGTTGGGTCGATCTCAGTGGATTTGGATTTCGAGACAATAGTGGGCTGGAGCCATGTCAGTCATCTTGTATTCTTGGGCCAGCATGCATTTTGTATCCTTCATCAGATTCAGATTGTTATCGAATAAGAGTGTATCATCTACATAAAGAGTGATGATGATGAAGTAATTTAATACAAACTTGAAATAGACATTCGAGTCTGTTGAGTTTGGAATAAAACCATTCTCTATCAGAAATGCGTTGATATTTTGGAACCAGACTCTGGGTGACTGTTCTAGCCCGTAGAGTGCCTTGTGAGTTTGCATACAAGGTGCGGTTGCTTGCCGTTGAGTTTGTATCCCTCTGGCTACGTCATATAGATTTTCTCATTTGTCAAAAATTGTGCAGCCTTCTATATTGAAGTCGACCCTCCAACCTAAATCGTTGATTCTGCTAACTGAGAGCAGATTCTTGGTCAGATTTGGAATGTGGATGATGTGAAACAACAACTTGACCTCACCTCTTTTGAATTCAACTCTAACTGTTCCTTCACTTTTGATTGAATGTGATGAGTTGTCTCCAAGTTGCACAACTTGAGAGTGGGTGAATGACTTATAGTCTTTGAACCAGTCGTGATGGTGAGTCATGTGTTGAGTTGCTCCGAAATCTAGATACCAAGAATCGATATCCTGTTGTTCTCCGACTTTGGTCATGAACATCTTCTTCTTCTTGTTGCTGATTTGAGTGACTGGTTGAAGCACTATGTGCTTGGAACTGCTTCTTCTTTTCGTTGTTGTACTTCAAAGTTTGGCAGTCCTTGATTTCGTAGCCAGTTCTCTTATAGTATCTGCAGAAAAGTTTTTGCACTGATTGGAATGATGAAGAGCTTGAATTCGATCTTGAACTAGAATTTGGTCCAAACTACATGTTGATCTTCTTGTCAATAGAACCTGACTTTGTAGATCTCTTGGATCTAAACTCCTAGTTTTTTTAATATAGAGCTTGAGGATCCGATCCTGAGCTTGAGGAGGATGCTGATCTTCTGATCTCCTCTTGTAGGAACATCAAAATTACTCTTGATAGAGTGAGGTGCTCTTGGGTAGAAATTGCCATTACCCAATTTTTGTAGGCTTCAGGTAAACTCGATAATAGAGTCATGAGTGCATCAAAATCTTCTATGACTGATCCAGCTGCAGTCATCTGCTCCATAAGATTTTTGAAAGTGTTGAGGTGACTCGAAACACTATATGCATCAGACATTCTGAGGGTTAAGAATTTCTTCCTCAGACGAAGTTTGGAAGTAACGTCTCTGATGTCGTAGAGAGTTGCTAGGATGTCCCATGCATCCTTAGCAGTCTGAGCAGCACATATGTGGCTGATCTGAGTATCCTTCATGTTGAGGGTGACCATGGCAAATGCTTTGCCATCTCTCAGTTTTCACTTGGTTAAAATGGCTACGTCACCTTCTGGTTTGAGCTCTGTGCCATCAACGATGTCCCACAGTTCTTTGGCTAGAAATATAACCTTCATCTTGAATTTCCAGAGATGGTAGTTATCTTTATCGAGTTTGTCAATGAGAGATGAACTAGATGATGGATCCATTCTGGTTGAACGAGATCGTTGGTAGAAACAACAATTGTCGGATATTGTTGGCTGCGTGTTTGCTAGAATGACGTCTTCATAGAAACCAGACTGATAATCCGCAGTAGAAATGCAGATTACAAAAATGTCCGTTCTGATACCATGTCGTAAAACGTGGGGATGACCAGCAGTGGAAGATCTCGAGGCTTTGAGCATAGGCATGTAGGAACAAAAACGCAACAATTAGCAGCAGAATATTCAAGTAGAAGAATTCATACATATTGCGCAAATGAACGCAATAGTGAGACCAAAATTGCACTCTGATTAATATCAACAGTGAGTACAATGGCTTGAAGTAATAACTTCAGCTTGCTGAGCGTGATAATGCTGGCTACAAATAACTCTAATTGAAAAAGAAATTCAATTAACACTTACATAACTTGATTCAGCTAATATATATATTTACAAGTGTCAAGAGAAAAATATCTGATGCCTTAACTGCCATTTACTCCAGATTTTGAATATGTACAAAGTTGGTAAGTGCCCTTAGGATATTTGCTTCTCCAACTGTTTTAGGGTTGATGATAAGTTGGCGACGTCGGTCTACCAATGTAGCAAAAACGTGCAAAACCCGAAGGTGCCCTTAGACTGAAGGTATGCAAATCCTGAAGGTGCCCTTAGACTTAAGGTATGTAAACACAAATGCGCCCTTAGACTGAAGGCAGCGAAGAAGGCAAAAAAGCCAAAAAGTGCCTTAGACTAAAGGCAGCGAAGAAGCCGAAGGTGCCTTAGACTAAAGGCAACAAAAAATCAAAAAAGCCGAAGGTGTCTTAAAACGGTTTCTAAGGCATTCTGGCCACTTTGTCATTTTTTTTGCGAAGGGGCAAAAAAGGCGAAAAAGATGAAGGTGCCTTAAGAATGGTTTCTAAGGCATTCTAGCCACTTGGCCACTATGTCGCATTTTTTGCTAAGGTGCGAAAAAGGGCAAAGGTGCTAAGAAATGTTTAAGCAAAAAGGAATCTAAAAAGAAAAAAAATGTGAAGTCCAAAAACATGTAGTCAGCCTTCGATTTTTAGGATTACGATTTGTTTAAGTCTGAGCATAAGAAATCTAATAGGTGACACATTCTTCGAATCAACCTTTTGAGGTGGACTTTCCCATTTCAGAACCGTATTATAATGTTGCTTAGCTTGTTTCTTCGTCATTGATTTTGTAATCTTGTCTTCCTTCAATATAACATAAAAAATATCACGTATTCCAAATCTGATAGAATCCATGTGATTTAGAACACGTTCATCAGTAAGTTCTACATTGTCATCATAAGCCAAGGTGTGACTCACATGAATAAGTTCATCTTCGATTGGATCTGGTTTGGGTTTCATTGATATCCAAGCTACATTCAGCACATTCAAAGAAAAAGTGATCGATGTATCCAAAATTTGATCTAATAATGAAATCTCGCTCAAGTTCGACTGATTATCTTGTTGACACATATGCAAGGGCTTGATTCCAGTTGACAGTATCAGTTTGAGAGTCATAATGAGCTTCCCAATTTTTGACTAGTCGGGTCAGAGGTATGATCCGTTGTTGATGAATCATCATCCTCTTTTTGGGCTAATGGTTTGATAGTCCAAGTGAGCGGATCAGCTTTGACTGCACATTCACGATTTTCAAAAGTGATTTTTTCGGTACCCCGTTTATGAACTACTTGTGCAACTCGTAACCATGGGCATCCCAATAGGACTCGGTAGACATTTGGTGCATCACGTAAGTCCATTACTACAAAAGTAATGACAAACTGTACTCCGACAATTTTGATAGCTATGTCTTCAACCATTCCTCGGGGACGATGATCAGCTAGCTTAATGGCAAAAGTCATAGGCTTAATCCTTGTAAGGCCCCACTTTGCACATAGCTTTGTTAAAATCAAGTTAACTCCTGAACTTCCATCTATCACGGCTGCGTCTTTGGAAAATTGTCTATGTTGTATTGGCAGAGTGATAATTTTCTGCTCACTTTCCCAGGCTACTCTGACATGGAGTACCTCATTAGATTCTTCAAACCTAGCACATAAAAGTGGTTCCTAATGGGCTTCTCGTTCAGTTTGAGTTAACTTTTGCGCGAATACTTTCTTTGCTTTTGGCACCAACTTCAGAAATTCTCCTAATGTAATATTTATCTTACTAGATAAAATATTCATGAGTAAATCTGTTTGCGGCGCTTCCGGTTCAGTCCTTTTGAAGGGTTCTTCATGATGAGAAAACTGAATATTCATATCAGTTTGTGGATTATTCAGTGGCTGCACAGGTGAAGAATGGACTTCAGTTGTAGCTTTAGCAGCTTCAAGCTCATCTTCTTCTTGCAAATGTTTAATCCAATACCTCATATCCTGATATCTCATCTTTTTTGCATGGAGATTTGGATAGACTCCAGATGTTGTTGATATATTAGTTAATGGTATAGAATCAGTAGGTATTGGATCTACTACCGGTTCTTTCTACTTTTGAGCTCTGGTAACCACCATAAAAGGAAAACTTGGTTCACGTTGAACTGCTAGTCTTCGCCTGATTGTTATCAAATTGAAATGATCTGTGGATGGTGGCGGCTTCGGTCTTGCTAGACACTCCTTATAGCAATGCCCATAACCACAGTCACGACAAAATGATACAAATTTGCCTTTGTTTGGACATTTTGCAACTTTGTGATTTTCTCCACATGCAAAGCATCCAAGCGACGCTCTGGTCCAGTTCCTAGATGTTTGTTGTTGTGCGGCAACATAAATAGCATACTGTTCTGAAGGACCGCTCTCATGATCATTATTGTAATTCCATTGCTCGTTGCCTCTGTAAGGTTCTGGTTTCATCAAATTAGCAGGAGGAGCCGATTGTGTCGATGGGGCTGATAAAGCTAGTTTCTAGATACCCAACACGAGGTTTGGCTGTAGGATCCTTTCCATAAAGGGGTTCTCGATATCCCATCTGGGCATATCGTTGCTAGATAATATGAGGATTAAACTGGTATTAAGCAGTCTCATGATCAAGTGAATTGCACAGATGGCATACACTGAATGCCATTTGTTTTTTCAATTGAGGACATTCGTTCACAACTTCTCATATTCTACAAGGAAAAATTTAAGTTAAGCAGGAAGGAATGTTACATACCTATGTAACTAGCAGTTCTTTAATCCCTATCTGTCCACTTAGTGTCTAGGGAGGTAAATAGGGGGATAAATGACGCATCATCCTTGGATAAGAGATACCTCTCTATAGTGAGATAAGGGATAAACGACGCATCACCCTTGAATAAGGGTTACCTCTCTATAGTGAGATACCTCCTAAAATTCAGATGCTCATGTTTATTGATGGTTTAAGTAAAGACTATGAAGTGAATGCTAGAAAAAACCATCCTAATACTTTGGAAGATGCTATTAGGGCTGCAAAAGTTTTTTATGATACTCCTAAGCCATCTAAGAGTCATCACCCTAATGAGCAAAAGAAGGGTTTCCAATTTAAGAGAAAGGCTAAAGAAGTTACCAATGAGACATCTTCAAATCCTAATTCTAAGAATCCCAAACACCACTTCAATAAACATCAAGGTGGCAAGAAAGACCTAGCAGAAGCTCGAAAGAAGAATCTATGCCTCAAGTGCAATGGAGAGGGTCACCTTGCACGAGATTGTGTCAAGAACAAAGCCTCAACTTCAGTATCATATCTCAAAGTAATGAGATGGATATTTGTTTTCTTAGTTCAATGTTTTATGACCTAATGACTTAATTTGCATCAAGGGTAAAATTGGGGGACATGTTGTTAGTGTACTTTTTGACATGGGATCCACTCATAATTTTATAAATGCAAATTTGGTGCAAATGCTAAACCTTCCTATCAAAAACAGTGAGAAGAAATACTGTGTGACAATGGTGTCTAGATGTAATTCCGAACCCATGGATTATGTGGTTCCTAATGTACCATTGCCCATATAGGATTATTATGAAAAACTTGAATTCCATGTCGTTAATTTGGCAAATGTGGATATGGTTCTTGGGCAGGAATGGCATTATGATAAGAATAAATCTTTGAAAATTGATTTTTTTGAAAAATCTTTAACTTTTATGGATGATTGTTCTTTAATAAAGATTTGTGCTAGTTTAAGTGTTGATGCTTCTGGTATTAAACCTTACTCTAAGCATGAGCTTAACTCTTTAAGTAAGAACACAGAGTATAAATTTTATTTATGTTTTCGAAAGAACTTAATTTGTTGCAATGCTGAGATTCTGGTCGCCAAGAAGGATGTGACTATAAGGTTTTGTGTAGACTATAAAAGGTTGAACAAAGTTACAATTAAGAATAGGTATCCACTACCGGAAATGGATGACCTAATAGATTCTCTTGGTGGTGCAAGGTATTTTACCAAGATAGATCTAAGATGAGGGTATCATCAAATTCTCATTAAGGTAGAGGATATACCTAAGACGGGTTTTATAACTCGGTTTGGACGCTAAAAGTTTTTGGTGCTTCCATTTGGTTTGACCAATGCACCATCGACTTTTCAACAAATGATGAACGACTTGTTTAGGCCATATTTGGGAAGATTTGTAGCAGTGTTCTTGGATGATATCCTGGTCTTTAGTAAGATTTTGGAGGAACATAAAGAGCATCTTAAGATTGTCTTGGACATCTTAAGAAAGGAAAAGCTTTTTGTCAAGGAGTCTAAATGTGATTTTTTTGCTAAAGAGTTATCTTACCTGTGGCATAAGATTTCTACACGTAGTATAGAAATAGAGGCCGATCGTGTCCGGAGGGTTATAGAATGGCCAATTCTTACTACGGTTCGGGAAATCAAGTCATTTTTGGGTTTCATGGGATTTTTCCATCGGCATATACTCCAGTTTTCTAGGATGGCATTTCTCCACACTCAAACTTTAAGAGGCTTTAAAAACCTTAGTCGGAGGCCTAGGAGTCCACTAGTGGTGTGGATGGAGGATATACACAATAGTTTTGAGTTGCTTAAGAAAAGTGTGACAAGTGCACCAATCCTGATCATTGATATATATTCTCACTTTCCAATAGGAATATCCAATGGATGCAATAAGCCACTAGCTTTTAGCCTTTCAACTTTATTTAATTGACACTTAGTACATTTAAGTACATAAGTCTCTACCTGACTTTTCATCTTAGGCCACCACAAGTGCCGCCTAACTAAGTCAAGTGTTCTTTATATATGAATGTCTTGCACATGGACTATTATCATGACACTCATGCAGGATTTGGGCCCTAACTGTGTCATTTTTCGGTACACATACTTCACCCTTACGAAACATGATCCCATTCCGTATAGCAAAATCTATTTCAATCTTTTCATGATTCGAGGAATCTTGCTTACCCGAATCGACCCCAGAAAGTACTTGTTGCCAATACTTTCCAAAAAAAAGATCGGACTCAAAAAGTCCTTGGAGAGATTGAAATAACCCCAGTTGTATATCGGTAACTGATTCATAATTGGTAAACGACTCAAAGCACCCACTAGAGTGTTTTGACTTCCTTTACCATACCGTACCTGCATTAGGTCAACCCATCTAGCTTGACTCCCTTCTTAAATTTGTAGCATCACAGAAATAACGGAGTGTTTGCTGATCCGTTAAGACATAAAATTTGGCTCCATACATGTCGCCAAATTTTCAAGGCATGAATAATAGCAAAAAGCTCTTTTTCATAGGTACAATACCTAGAATGAGCTAGATTGAGTTGCTTACTCAGGATGTCCATCCTACATTAAGATAGATCCAATCACATAATCACTGGCACCGTCCTAACCACAAATGGTTTCCTAGGATCGCCAATGATCAGGATTGGTGCACTTGTCACACTTTTCTTAAGCAACTCAAAATTATAATTCATATCCTTCTTCGTCCACACCACTAGTGGACTCCTAGCCCTCCGGCTAAGCTTTTTAAAGCCTCTGATACCACTTTAATGATTAGAAAGAGTAGTCCACCAAGCCTCTGAGTAGATGTCCACCAATGCCTCCAAAAGCCTCCAATGTGCCTCTCCTCCAATGCTCCTAAGATCCTTCCAAAAGTAGACAAACAAGATGGCCTCAAGAATTTACCACCCAACCATAGCTAGATCCAAGCTTCAAGCAAGATCTACCTAGCACCCCTTGCTAAACCACAATCACTACCATCATAAACACAAGCATGTTCAAGATCCTATCCCCATCTAAACACAAGCATGTTCAAGATCCTATCCCCATCTAAGTCCCATACCAAAGATGGCGATCCTCACAAGAGCAGGCAAGCAAAATCCAAGCTCTCTAAACAACACTAGCAAACCTCTAGAGGATAGAAGCAAGTCACAACACAAGAATTCCCCCCTCAATTGGGCGCCCTCTCCCTCTCTTATTGATGGCCAATGACGCACTCCAAAGCACTATGGAATGCCTACACAAGCCAATAAGAATATAACTTCTTGGGTTCTTTAGGGGCATCTTGGGACCCTAGTAGGTGCGCCCTCCTACTAGTTCCCCATGACCCTTATGTGATGGCTAACTTTGGCCTACAACAATATTACATACCTTTGTAATTGGCAATACTTTAACCCCATCTACCCATTTAGTGTCTGGGGGGCTAAATGGCGAATCACCCTCATTTTTCTAAACCTTGGGCCTCAACCTTGAGCCATAATCACATAATAGGCCGTGGGCCAAAATTAGTCATCAAACTTGAGCCCTTGGGCTAAAATTAGTCATCACATAATGGTCATGGGGAACTAGTAGGAGTGAGCACCTACTAGGGTCCCAAGATGTCCCTAAAGAACCCAAGAAGTTATATTCAAGAACGACAAGTTATGGAAGGTGTCTTTTGACATTCCACTAACTTGTGAGCCTCTTGGTCTTTCATTTGCCTCCCCATTTCTTATTGGCTTATGTAGGCATTCCATAGTGCTTTGGAGTGTGTCATTGGCCATCTATATGAGAGGGAGAGGCACCAAATCGAGGGGAGATTTCTTGTGTTGTGACTTGCTTCTATCCTCTAGTGGATTGCTAGTGTGTAGAAAGCTTTGCTTCAGAGGAATGTGCTTCGTCTTTGAATGGAAGATAGGATCCTGGGACAGACAGATGGCATTCTGTGAGTCCATCATCATCGTGCTTGGCCCCTCTTGTGGTATCTCGATTGCCTCCAACATCATCCGCAGCCACACTACCTCATTCACCACTTTCGAGGCTGTGATGTGGATTCAAAAGCATAGGTTGTGATGCAACAAACTACATGGCATGAGAATAGAAACTCGTTGCACCCTTCTTGGAGCTTTTTGCTTCTATCACTTAGAGCCTTTGTTGACATATAGAGTCTGAGAAGAGGAAGTAGACAAAGTGTCTTGACTTCTTCTATTGTCTTCTTGCAGCAACATAGTGATAACTCTAGTAAGAGTTAAATCTGAGTGTGCCAACATGATCATCACCTTGTCCTCATATGTAGAGGGCAAGCTTGAAAGCAATGTCATAATTGCATCTCGTCTATGCCTGATCCGACAGTGGCCATTTGGTTGCAAGAGATTCTTAAACTGGTTAATGTGATTCTGAAGAGAATCACCATTAGGCATCTTGAATGTGAAGAATTTTCTTCGTAGATGTAACTTAGTAGTTACGTCTCTCACATCATATAGTGAGTTCAAGATGTCCCAAATGTCTTTTGAAGTTTTAGCTTCAGCTATGTGTCCAATCTATGTATCTGATATATTGAGGATAATAAGCATGAAAGCTTTACCGTCCTTCGATTTCCACTTCGAGTCGTCATCTTTAGGTTGTACTTCTGTATCTATAACAACATCCCATAACTCGTTGGCGACTAGTAAGGTCTCCATCTTAAATTTTCACAAATGATAATTGGATCCATTCAGCTTGTCTACAATAAGACCAGCTTTACTTTGAGAATCCATCTGAAACTTAGTCTGTCGATTGTATCGATGATGCTAAGATGTGGTAATGCCAACAACAACAAATCAATTTTTTGATACTGAAATGATGAAAGGAACTGAAGAATATGATATCAACTTAATATCGTGAAAGATATCAAGTATTAAAGCTTTCGCTCTGATATTGAAATAGTATTAGGAACTGAAGAAGAATCAACACTCTGATACCATGTCGGTTAGATTATGTAATGCAAAAACTTCCTACTTCCAATGCATGACTACGCCTATAAATAATTAAACAAAGCAGTAGTGATGAAAATCAAGTTCAATCTTTAGCAACTAACTTTGAAATCGTTAGATACTAAGTGATTATGTAGCCAAACATAAAGTATTGAATTCTCAAACAATTTCTATCAGTTACAAAAGCAATACAGAGATGCATGCATTCTGACATATACTAAACGCAATAAGAAGATAGTATTGATTCTGAAAAACAAAATCAGATGCTAATGAGTGCAAAACAATAGCGGATAGAAATCGCGCACTCTAAGTTGTCTTTGAGTAACTGAAAGTAAGTCTGATAATAAGCAACTATGCTGATAAGCAATAGTGCAATAGCAAATTTAAAATAAATCTCTAATTGAGCTAGAATGCTCAAGAGAGTTCAAATCATCTGCTTGATAAGAGCGCAGGAAGCGTCGTGTAATAACACTCAACTCCTTCACAATTCACAATGTTGATTCGTTGCTTTTGAACTTGAAAAAGAGATGTATGAACAGTTGATTTATACTAAGTAATTAAGTCGTCAAATGCGATTGCCAGTTGGCTGGTGTCCACTAGCATTCATCCAACTCCTTCTCAGAAATTGATTGTCGATAAGCGGTGAAAATTGGTTGTCTGCATAAATGAACTAACGACAGTGTCGCAAAAAGACGACATTATTGGCTTTTTGCAAAAAAAGCGAGAGTGTCATAAAATCTCATTTCCTTAATATTGGGGTAGCCTCACACTTTGCCAGAGTCATTTCCTTAACATTTGAGGCACTTTGAAGAATGCAAAAAATGCTTTACTCACAATTCTTGACAGGCGAAAAATGCGACACTGTTGTCAAACTCCATGTATTTTTGCAGACTGTGTAAAAACACTTGCAAATCTGCATACTGTGTAAAGACATGGGAATATCCGCAGAACTGGATAAACAATGGATGAGGATTAAAGCCGATTAGTCGATTAGTAAGAAGGAGAATAATCCAACAGATATAGAGCCTCTTTACTCAAAAAGGGCTTCCAATAGAGATGAAGTCAAGAGCCGAGTCTGAGAGCATGAGAATCATTAGTGCCAGGCTAAAATTGTATATTCTGTGAGCCCCATGGCAGTTCCCAGAAAGATGGAAAACCATGTGGGAGCTAGTAACTTAGACTCTCTCAACTTAAGTTATATTTTTAATAAAGAGGCCTCCTATTATCATGTAAGAGGTGGAACCCAAATCTTTATAGAATGGGATTCACTTAGTTGTAAGAGGTGGAATCCAAAGTATTGTAAAATTGGATTCACCAGCTCATGGGTGTATACAAAGGCCTCTTCCACGAGTTTTAGAGCACTAAATATTGTACTGAAATGTTGTTGCATTGTTAATTGAAAAATCTTCCTATTTGCATTTCCATCTATGTTCCGTTTTCATGCATTAAGTTCGAGTACTGATGTATGATTGTGTTTTGTTGTTGATTCTTCCCCTTTAAGTTTGAATTAGTGATTAAGATCATGTAGATGTGTAGGGCCTTGTGGTAGATCAATACCATTCTGATTTGATGCTACTTTGTGCTTGACTCCCTGAGGAGTTCTTGTTACAATTGTTGAGTGATAATTGTAGTAAGCACTTCTAGGATTGCACATCTTAGTTGTTTCGGATTTTGCTGATTCTAGTGATTTCAATAGGATTAGCAATAATCTGCAATCTGTAGGAACTCAAGAAACATGAAAAACAGAATGTAGAACGTAGGAATTCGAATTCTGATAGATCCAGATCGAAGTTGAACATCGATTATCAGTAGGATCAAGATCAGGTTGTAGATGTACTAATTGACAGGTGGGTACATCTCCATTGTATTACCACTATACTGCAAATCATAGAAGTTAGAGGTAGGCAAACCTTGTCAGCTAGCGGCTGGTTGGAATCTGTCAATCAGAGAATAAATGCTAGTAGTCAGAGAAAAATAGCAAACAATTCTAGTCATAGGGTTGAATTCGATACAAAGGGCTGCACTATTATTGACAAGCCTAGTCTACTTCAGAATCAAATCATTTGTTGTGGCATTTCAGACTAGGCCATTTAAATTTCAAGAGTATTCAAGAAATGTCAAATCAGAACTTAGTGCAAGATTTTCTCTCTATTAGCATATCCGATTCTCCGTGTGAAAGCTTCTTATCAACAAGCATGCTAGAAGTCCATTTACTTCAGATTATGTTCATACTTCTAGAAATTTGCTAGATCTTGTACATAGTAACCTTTTTGGCCCAATGCAAACTTCTTCCACAGGGGGTGTTTTTTATTTTCTGAATTTTGTTGATGACTTCTACGAGAATTGCTACTTACTTTTTGAAGAATAAATCTGATACTTTCAAATTTTTCAAGCAGTTCAAGACATCTAAAGAAAATCAGACCTAACAATCAAAACTATACGTTCTACTGGAGGGGGAGAATACATCTCCACCAAATTCAAGGAATTCTGCAGGGACTGTGGAATACATCAACAATACACTACTAGCTACTCCCCTCAGTCTAATGGAGTAGGAGAACGGAAGAATCAGACACTTATTGGGAGTGCCAAAAGCATGCCCATGCTTCTCTTTCAAAGAGATTTTGGACAGAAGCTGTCACTACACCTACCTACTTGCAAAATCGATCCATCACTAGGGCCCTAAATGGCAAGACACCCTATGAGGTGTGGACTGGATCGAAGCCATCACTCAAACATATTTGAGTGTTTGGATGCATTGCCTATGTTCAGATCCTTGAAGATGTAAGAAAGAAGCTGGAAGAGCAGAAAATCGATTTTCATTGGCTATGCATACAAGCTCTACAACCTGATCACTTAGAAGACATTCACGAAAAGAGACGTCATATCAATGGAAGACCAATTTTTCGATCACAAGGGAAAAGTTCTAGAAAAATCCGACCCAAAGATCGAACAATCAAAATTCGATTCCAAGGTCAAAAAATCAAAATACGATCCAAGGATAGAAAATTCAAAATCTGATTCAAGAACCGAATATTCAAAATCTGACCCAAGGGTCGAACAACAGAAAGTTGATACTTACTCGGATAGTGAGTCAGAACCTCAACGGATTGAACAACATCAAAGGGTCGAAATTCAACCCAGAAGATCAAATCGAGACAGCCTCCATCCCAATTCATGGATAATCTGGCCTGCTATTTTGTGTAGGAACCAAACACAATTCATTAGGCAATGTCAACACTTGTGTTGACTAATGGAAAGCAGTCATGGATGCAGAATTCGATTATCTAATTGAGAATCAAATGTGGACTGTAACTGAGCTGCCAAAGGATCAAAATCCGATCCCATGCAAGTGGTTGTTCATAGTGAAGTATGATTCTAAAGGGAAAATAAATCAATACAAGGCCAAATTGGTGGCCAAAGGCTTCTCTTAGATTCCAGATCTGGATTATTCAAAAACCTTCAGTCTTGTGGTAAAGCATGCTTCAATCCATTTACTTCTTTCTTATGCAGCTGCAGTAGACCTTGAAGTTCACCAAATGGACGTCCAAACTGCATTCCTCAATGGCAACATTGAAGAGGAGATCTACATGTCCCAGCCAGAAGGATATGAGCTAAAGAAAAGGAGCACCTAGTGTGTAAAATTCACAAAGCTCTGTATGGTTTGAAATAGTCTCCAAGAGCTTGGTTTTAGACTATAAATACATTTCTAATCGAGAATGGTTGATGACACGTTACTGTTTAGTAACAATTTAAATTTGTTGAAGGACACCAAATGCTTGTTAGCATAGGAATACAAGATGACAGATATGGGTCCTGCTCATTATTGTCTCGGAATTCAGATTTTCTGAATTCGCCCCAACAGGTAGATTTTCATTATCCAACAGAGATACTTCACCAATGTGTTGAAGAAATATGGAATGGCCGAGTGCAAACCGAGCCACTTCCCACTCGACCTTGGTTTGCAGCTGTCAAAGGAGCAATCTCCAAAATCCGAGTTAGAGAAGGAAGAAATGAAGCAGTATCCATTTCACTCCATAAGTTGTTAATTGATGTATGCTATGCTCTATACTCGACTCAACCTTGCTTACTCAATCAGCTCTCTCATCAATTTCTTTCAAATCCAGGTCTAGTCCATTGGAAGGCTCTCATGAAAGTCATGAAGTATGTCCAAGTTACAAAACACCTCAACATTTGCTATGGAGGCAACCAATCTTCCAACATTCTAGAGGGCTACATAGATGCAAATTGGGCAGGAGATATAGACACAAGAAAATCGACCTCTAGATTTGTGTTCCCGTTCAATCAAGGCCCAATTTCATGGAACAGTCAACCCATAGGGAATGTTGACGTGGATGAGGGCGTCGCAAATTGTCTCACTTCGATTTATAAGGGAAGTAGGCTTTCTCTCACTTCGCAAATTTTGGGAAGTGGTTGGGAACGTTCCTCATTCAAAGTAGATGATCTTCGGCATTTTTCTCTCTCTTCAAGATTTTGCAAAAAAGGCAAAGGTGCCCTTGAAAAGGCAAAGGTGTCTTTAAAATAGTTTAACTCGTGAAAATAGATGACCTTCAGGAATTATTTTCTCTCTTCACGAACATTTCGTGAACAAAGTCAAAGGTGTTAAAAATATTTGAACTTTTGAGCTATCGCAAAACTGTCACGAACATTTTGCAAAAAAGTCGAGGGTGTTAAAAAATACTTATCGCGAAACTGTCGTGAACATTTCGCGAAAAAGTCAAGGGTGTTTAAAATAGTTGAACTTTTGGACTGTCGCGAAACTTTCGGGAACATTTCACGAAGCTGTCTCGAACATAGTTCATTTCTGCAAACTATCTTGAAAGTAATGTATTTCTGCAGACTTGTTCTAAATGCATTTTTGTGGAAGCCCTTGAAGATGGCCAAGTCTTCAATGACTTCCATTTATTAAACTTAACATTTGAACTTGAAATCATGACAGGATTGGTTACTCTTTGCTGGAGATCAGCCGGAAGTCTGTTGTAGACGTTCTTCAAATAAGTTGGCTGTCTGAGTTTGTGATTCCAAGGAGACAACTGTGGGCTTAATTTCCAACATTATTCAAATTAACGAAATACAAGTCAGTGATGCAAGAATAGCGGGCGAAACCGCATGCTCACAAACTGTAAAAGCTATGAGCTTATTATTGATGATCTGTCTAAAGAGGAGAATCAATGCATGAAAGCATCTACAGTGTCTATCTCATTGGATTCAATAATCCGTGTTCTTGATTATTGATGCATCTATCTCAATGATCTACATGCTATTTACATTTATGCAGATGAGTGTACAAGAGATGGCATGGAGCTGTTGTGTTGTCCAGAAGAAAATCGTGGATGTTGTCATTGTCAAGTCGGTTGCGCAGTATAGAAGATGAGCGTGAGGAGGCCAATAAGTCGAGCTTCCCCGATATGTCATCCAGGTTGGGTTTACGTGATAGGTCGTCCAACTCCGATATGTCGTCCAACCCCGATTTGTCAGCCATCTTTACTTGCTCATCTTTAGTAGTCGATCTGCGCAACAATTCTAGTAAATATGCAGCAATGAATGGAACTAGATTATCATGGGATTTAGGAAAGTAGAGGAGATAAACCCAACACTCAAGGCCAACCAACTCAGTCAAAAGTGGCCAAAATTTATTTCTATGTAGCACTAGCAAGCTCCCAATATGTACATATGGTCGAATGCTAGCAAACCATAGAATAGTTGTCACATTATTGATAGTTTGGTAGTATTATCCATTGAATCTGCCAAGACCAATAGTGCAAGATCTGGTCACTCCCCCCTCCTTTTCTCTTTCAATTGCCAAAATATGATATAAGATTTATTTGGAATAATGGCCCTTGTCTCTTGACATGGGACATTTGCTCGGCTCCCCCTAAAATTATTAGTTTCGGTCTTTTTGACCCTTCAATTTCTTCAATTGCCCTTCTCTATAGAAGTACTTATTTTGATTTTTACTCCTCTCAACCTTGGGTGCTTCTTATGACTATCATCCTCCCACTTATTTCTTCTTCTCCTAGTCTCACCATACATGTCTATGTTCTTGAGTTCACACGTTCCTCCAGTCTCTCTTATAAATATCTTCCCCCATCTTCACCTTATTGATTGGATTGATGGCAGCTCCATCTCTCCCCTCGAACCTCTTTAGTTCACCTTGAACCCTTGAAGTTTATTAAGAAAAGCCTTTGTCGCAACCTTTCCGTAAAAGGCTTTCGATTTTGGGAGCACATCATGAACCATGTACATTCACTTGGCATGTCCCACCTTGGAAACTATCTTGGTCTCACTTCCTTGGAAGCAAACTTTCTCTTTTTTGCCTTCTCCCATGGTGATTCTAGAAGACTTTCCACTTCCTCCCTTTCTGATCGTAACTCTAAATGGATCTTTAAAGCTTGTGAGAGATTTGAAAATTTTTCCTATTCGACTATCTTTTCTGCTACCAAAGAGCCTAGCTTTACCTTCTCCTGATTTAACTCCAAATGATGTTCTGTTGACCCTTCCTCCTATTGGAAAGCTAGGTTCCTTCATACCCATATGATCAGACCTGCTTAAACTCAAAATCTTCTCCCTTAGAATTCTTCAACACTCCCTCCTATCCGTGCTAAATACAGAGGTAACGTTTCACACATCTGCTCTAAATGCAAAACTCAAGATGAGGATGTGATGCAACTTTTCTTTTTTCTGCCACTTGCTTCTTTGGAGAGCTTCTCGTGTTCGATTTAGAAGGTTCAATGACATTGACTTATTGCTTAAGGATATTATTTTGCTGACGCTTTGATTAATTGTTATTAGCAAAGACTTAGAGCTGTCTCGCTCTAGAACATTTGGTTAGATATAAATTGTAGGGAATTTGGAAATGATGATGTTAGTATCTCCCTCCTACTTCTATTTAAAGAGGCCGACATGTCCTCTTCTCTTTAAGCTTTCCATGTTTGATGTATTTTTGTATGAAGTTCTTAATCTATGGTTAATCTTTCGAGAGAATAACAATTAACTATATTGAGTGACATACCACACAAATACCAGTCGAGAAATGTTAACAGATTGCTAGAAAAGAGAATATCTGCCAAGCAATCAATTTTTTTTTAAGCCAATTGTTTGTTCTAGAGTATCAAACACATGACTTTGCTAAAAAAATATTTCTATTCTCATTGAAAATACTTGTTACTTCATCTTGAGAATATCTCTTGAGATATCTATTGGGGTCCACTAGCCATATTCATTTGTTTTATCCTACATCCCTTTGATCTCATGGATTGGCTACAATCTTTTGTTGTAGTCCACATCCTTATGAACTAGGAGATTGGACATTTTGTCTATAAATTTTTGTTGTAGTCCACATCCTTATGAACTAGGAGATTGTATAATTTTGTCTTTAACAAGGCACTACTTAAGTTGTTCTAATTATTTTAAGAAAAGTGATGGCACAAACTGAGTTTGCTAGTCTTCGTTTGCTATGTGGTAATGTACAAATTGAGTGTGAGTTTATTTTTATTATTATGCAATGCTATAAATATCTCTGTGCTCCGAAGACTAGCATACTTCTCTTATCTAATTTAGAACAAGTTTCTAGAATCACAATCTAAGACTCTTTTACTCACCACTCATAAGCACTTGGGAGTATAGTTAAAATAATGCATAAAAGGTGGGATTATACATGATTATGATCACAAAGCTAAATTTGTATTAATAAAGTTTTTATAGCTTTCTAAATATTCTCATATAATTTCAAGGTTTCGTCCAAAAAAAGTCTAAGTATCCATGGAAGGCGCCCGGGCACAAGCCATTCCACCCGATAAAGATTTTCAAAAAAACTTGGGCGAGGCCTGGGCCTCGCCCAAAAAATTCAAAAGATCCTTATTGAGCAGAATGGCCTGTGCTCGGCTTCTTCCATAGTACATATAATGCATTGCCCAAGGCTCCCTAGAGGTGGTGGAGTTTGAAGATTTGCATAGTGTATGTACTCTAGTGGTGGAAGAATGTTTTACAAGATTTTATTTTGAACTTTCCAAAATCCAAACAGTAGTAGGAGGCTGCAGCACCGCACGTCAACACGTCCCGTCATGTGGCTCGTTGAAGGTGCAGACTGCAAGGGACCCCTCTGGTCAATGCATGCATGCATGCGTGGACACCAATGTCTCGCATGAGTCATGATGTCTGATGGGGAGTCTCAAATCGTACAAACCCATTGGTAATTCAAACTCGTACTGTGCCAAGTGTACATACCTCATTTCAAATGTACTTGGTACGGTCGTCTGCCCATCACTCAATGCATTAAGCCTCGGTGGTGCTCATAAAAAATACACAATCCAACAAGCTTTAATAAAAAAAGACAACATCTCATCTAAAGAAAAGAGGTAACAAGTCTAGAATGTGATGAAATGTGTAAATAAGTTGGTGCATTATACATAACTAGTTGTTACAATTGGCATGTAAGATTTTATTGATTTTTTTGTGATCTTCGTGAATTGGAGCCACTAAATTAGAGGTGACCTAATGCTCAACATCTCTTGGTAGATCGCTTCCCATGTCGTCCATCTTCATAATTTGTTTTGGTTTCTAAACAAGAGAGAAAGATAAGGTTTAATGATTTTTATGTATTGGAAAATGGTCTTTTTAGTCACCTTGGCACCTGACAAAATGGTAGTAAAATTATGGCAAAGTTGTTAGGGCAAGCCATAATTAAGCATTTATTAAACCAAGTGTAAAGGTTCCTAAAAGGACTTTTCCTAGGCATATAGACTCTGTTGGCATATTATGTTATGGCTGACAATATTTTCTATAATGTTCTTTACATAATTTAATGCACTCCAAACAAATGAAATAAAATGACAACATGATAGTTTACTATCTTGTATCAACTCGAGGCAACAAGCTTATTGATTTTTGTTAATTGTTGTCTCAACTCATACAATATTATCAGTTAATCCTACAACTACTAGACATTTTTGGTGTCTATTATATATAGTTAGAACTTTTGTTTTGGTGGATCGGGAGGCCACAACTATCAATTTATCTACACACAAGTATTCACATCATTTACATGGGCTTCTCAGGTTGATGTTAACAATATGTACGCGCTTTTTCAAATTGAGACACACACACACACACACACACACAGTATCTACAAGGTTTTGAGCATAGCTCTTTGGATACCCCACACTACTACCGTAGCCAAGGTTTAATTGATGTTCACAATATTTATGTGATTTTTCAAGTTGATATACACACACATGGTATTTACAAGTTTGCCACATGATACACTCTTATCTGACTCGACTATGACGAGGAAATATAGTTAAAATAGCAAGCAGAAAATTGTTATCAGTTATGACACACATTGATTAGGATTTGATAGAGGGTTTTGGAGTGGAACATGTTCAAATGAATATATCTATTTTTTCTTAAAGGTTTTGCAAAAACATCAACGAACATTTGGTGTGATAGTAAATCAATCCAACTTGTTTCATAAACCCTCTCTTTGAAAAAAATGGAATGGAATCTTGGTGTGTTTGGTTTTAGTGTGAAATATTGGATTCAATGACATAAATATGCAGCCAAATTTGTCATAATATAAAGTAGTTGGCTCCTGCTGCTTGAAAGGAAAATTTTGAAGTAGTAGTTTGAATCCAAATTGTCTCTTTGACTGCAATTGTTGCCTCCACATATTCTACCTTTGTGGAGGAAAGAGAAATAGAATTTTATTTCTTGTTATTTCAAGAGACTAGTAGACCTACCAAATAGAAGCAATATCCACAAGTACATTTTCTAGTATCTAAATTTCCTCCCCGGTCATGATTTGTGTTACCATACAATACAATTGGAGTATAAACATTACCACGAAAGCATAGTGCTGAACATTGAGTGCCTTGGACATACGTCATTACTCTCTTAACAGTTCTATGTCATTGAATGTCAAGATTAGACATATATCGACTATGTGTTAAGTTGTGTAAGCCAAATGTCACATAGTGCATAAAAATGCATACAGAAGAGAGCAAATTAGAGAATGATATGGAAGCTTAGTCATGTATAAATGTTTTGATTGTGTCTCGAGATATATTTTTTTTAACAATGACAAAACATTGTCATCGAAACCTTTTTTGTATTGTTGCTGAAAAGCAACGTATCATCCACATATAGTGTGACGATGACAAAGAACTGTCGAACAACCTCGAAATAAACATTACAGTCTGTAGATCTTGGCTTCAATCTCATGATTCATCCTTTTGCAATATTTGCAGAACATCCTTTTCTAAGCGAGTTGTTGATTTTGGTTCGAACTTTGCTTCTGTGACTACTTCTGATTGATGTCAAATTGTTTGAAAGCTTTCTTTTTCTGTTGCTTCTTCAAGTTCTTTTTGGAGAGCAGAGCTTGCAAGTCATTGATGGAGGATGAGGATGTTTCATTCCTTCGAGTTTCCCCCATAATTATGACTCTGGACAAAGTTATATCTGAGTGAGTAGAAATCATCATCACCCAATTCTCATAAGAGGGCGACAAGCTAGATAATACGGTCATGACTGTGTCTGAATCTTCAATCATTGAACCTGTTGCTGCCGATTGTCTGATGTGGCCAATCTGTGTGTCGGAGATATTAAGTGTGATTAAGATGAAAGTCTTATCATCCTTGAGCTTCCACTTGGAAATGGTCTGCTCATCGACACTGGGAATTATCAGCTTCTTGAGGTATCATGGGATTGACCAATTTTGTGTCCTTTTCACATGTGTGAGGACATCCAAAAGTGTGTGATTGATCTGCTAAGGAGTGTGTGATTGCACATGAAACTATATCTTGATTGTGGCTACATATCTATCTTGACAATCTTCAAGGCAAGAGCACACAAGCATGCATCTACCCACCAAAGAGCTATCAAAAGCTATCATTCACATAATGAGAAGTTATTTGATGAAAAAATAAGTCTCAAAATAGGTTGCTCTCAGGTAGAGAGAGAAAATAGAGCACATACAAGAGATAACATAGAAAAAACAATGTGTTGGAAGCAAAAACACTCATCAAACTTGATTATCATCAGTCCAATAGTATGTACAAGGCCCAATCACTTCTCAAATAGTGCTAGCTTGTGTTCTTGCAACATGAAATACTCTAAATTGATTGGACCCCATTGATTGCCTTCCTACATTATGATTGGACCCCTAGATTTGCACCTCTCATCATGATTGGACCTCATGGTCTCCACCTCACAATTTGATTGGGCCTCATGATGTGCACCACTAAACATGATTGATCCACATGTAATGCACCTCTTAAAGTGATTGCCTTGTGATCTATGCCTCTAAATGTGATTGGTCCACATAGATGCATTTCAATCCTAACATCAGGTGACAAATGTCACTACCTCACTAGAACTCAAGTTTAAGGCCTATTGACTATTCAAACTAATCATAAATAAGATAAAATGACTACTACGGCTCTCCACATGTGGGAACATGCTCCACACGTGTGAGATTTCAATATGTACATGAAAGTGCGTAATGATCAAGCTAGATTTTGCCTATTCTTCACAATTTTGTATTTACAAAAGTTTTAAGTAATTAGCTATAGATATAGCTTCAACCCAAAACTTGTTAGGAACTTGAACATTTAATAACATAGATTTAGCTAACTGCTTTGATATTTTGTTCCTCCTTACATCAATTCTATTTTGATGAGGGAAGTAGCTAGTTGTGAATTGATGTCAGATCCCATTTGCTGCAAGGTAGTACTTCATACCAAGTGATATGAACTCTCTTCTGCCATTAGTACAAAGTGCTTTCCAGTTTAATTTTAAACTAGACCTTTGAAAGTTACTTAAATCTTTTGAAACAAGAAAATGTACCATATTTGTTCTCAACAATGGTCTTTTTGAATTAGTCATTATTGAAAGTGTCCTTTTTGATAAGTAATAAGTGAGATTTTTTGTGTAGTCACACTCTATAGTTTACGTTTAGTGTTACCAAGTGAATTGTAAGACTATCATCTATGAAATCATGTGTTCAATATGCATCTATATAATATATTCCATTGTCAAGCAAAGAGTCTTTGAAGGCTCCATAAAATATTTAAGAACAAATTTACAATTCAATATGTTGACTTTTGTTCATATTGTTCCACTTGATAACCTTTTAGCTCACATGAAGGATATAATTAAGAACTTGCTTTCAGGTGACATTTAGAGAAAAATTATGCATTTTTGTTAGGAAGCAAAGAGGCCCTACAATGACATTGTAGCTTGCACATTAAGAGCTTGGTGATCAAGCCCAAGAGCAACAAGGGCTCCACCTCACCTCAATCAACATGCCACTTATTGGAGTACTCAACTTTTTGTCTTTTCTATGTCCTCACATAGCTCATTTGTATGAGGAATTGGAGTCAAACTCATCACCTAATAAATAGAACATAAATTCTTTAGCAACTCATTCAAGGACTCAGTTTCACTTGAAATTGGAACTTTTAAGAAGCATTTCCTATGAATCTCATCAACCGCATTAGTCTTGCACTTAAAAGTTTTTATGAAAAGCCACGTGTTAAATTTTAGATTTTGCACAATGGGGAAGGCATTTTGAGTAGGCCATGAAGTGCCTATTTTGTGATCCCTAGGTGGAAGGCCCCCTTGCTCTTTCTCGCTTAAAGATCCTACCCAAGGGTTTGGGCCAGGTCAAATTATAGTGTCTTTAGCCATATAGTGCTTGATAAATGGCAAAAGAGCATGAGTAATTATGTATGAGAATCTAATCCTATACATGTGGACAATACATAAGCACTAAAGTACCACATGATGATGTTCGTACAATCATTACATAGTTTTTTGGCGAGCACTTACATCTCAACCACAAGTTAAGTTCATGAACTATTTAAGAGTTTGCATATATATTTCAAATATATCATTATACTTATGGGACAACATTTTATAGTCTCCCCACATGGCACTTTGGAGAAGCACCCTATGAAAATTTCATGTGATGCGGGCTGAAATGGTTTCCATGGGGATGCATTGCTCAGAGATGAGTGCCTAGCTCCTCCCAAAGGATACAATTTTGACAAAATTTTTTCAATTGTTTTTAGTGTCCATTGTACGGGACGAGTTTGGTATAGTTGTTTATTGTGGTGGGAAGGTGGAGGCTCCAACCTCGACCTTTGCATAGTGATATCTAAAACGCTTTGCTCTAAAAATCAAGAGAAATGGCTTGGCCTTGACTTAAACATTGTATAGATCGACCACTATGTTATATACATAATAATACATCTATCAGTAGTCGGTTAAAAGAGTCAATTAATACTCTTATAGAAGAAGAAAAATGAACTTTCCAATTAATACTCCTACACAGAAGAAGGAAAATGAACTTTTCAATGTGAATGCAGATGCCGCAAGGAACCAAGAGGAGCTCACAAATCATAAGGAAAAAAAATAGTCTTGTACGAGGATCATCATCATAGCCAGCTGCAGGAGAAACCCTAGAACAAGAGGGTAGCATATTGAACCATCAATGTAGTTGTGGGCTCAATTGAGTCTATTAGTGGGCTCCCATGGATATTTAGGGTGAGGAGATATGATACTACTTTGAACATGCATGTTGGAGGGATGGTGTATCACAACCTTCCCCATTACAACTGCACCATGACTGACACAATACCCTGATCCTCGACGACGACGACTAGGAATAAGACGAGCTACCAAAAAAGAACGAGTTACATAATAACAATAACATATAGTAATAAAAACTATGCATTGAAGAGCGAAGACGTGCAGATATATTTATCTCTCTATCTATGGCGGACACAGAACTCAGCCCATTGCTTTTTCGCTAATGGGTGCTGTAAATTGTAATGCAAGAGTAGAGGGAGAGAGAGAGAGAGAGAAAAGTAAGATGGGTTTTTTCTACTTGTAAGTTGTGATTCATCTTGATCCACATTGCTTCATGCTCATAGTTGGAACTTGGAAGTTTTTTTTTATTATCCTCGAAATGAAGTGGTTGGAATCTCGACAACATGATCGTCTCTGATCTGCTGCCACAAGCTCTGTAGCTTCATTACTCTTCCTTGGAGTTTCTGTATTCTAGAATGCCAAGGCTTTAATGGCCAGAGCTGCAGGTGGCTTCTGGGATTTATTGGCCTTTGTGTGAGCCTGTTTGCATTGAAGCTTGATAACTTTTAGCTTATCGTCCTCTCAGCTCTGCAGTGTTTGCTTTGTAGTTTGTCTTTCACTTATTAGGCTGCCCGCAGTTACCTGCCGTCACTCCTCAACAAGCTGGAATGAAAGAATTGGCTTACGTCATACGCAGGTCTCCTTCATCTCGTGCAATTTGGCTTGAGGTTGTTATGTCAAAAAACCTTTTGTTCGTAAAATCCGCATGCTCGAGAACCTCTTTCAACTTCCTCAACACCCAGTTTTGAAACAATCTGCTTCTATTCAAGCTCAGCTCTTTTTATATTTTACAACCTCTTCTTCTTCCAAAGGATCATTTACTTTTCACTTCTACCTTCTTTTTTGAGTTTTCATCAGTCTTTTCGGTGTGTCTTGAGCTCTGAAAGCCTTAACGCAAAAGGAGTGGTCTTGTTGGTTCAACCAACTCTTGACTGATCGCTCATTCAGCTCATATGATGCGCACACGCTTCTCATAGAAATATGTAGAAGTAGGCGAGACAACTCCTGAAAGTATCTGAATAAGCAAAGTGTGGTCCAAAAAGTTTAGCTACCATGAAGATGGTGATTAAGAATAAGTCATCCAAAGAAACTCAGATGGGAAATTACAGAGAAATGGAGCTGGACCGCCAACAACAAGATGGTACAATTGATACTTCGTTTAAAAGCTTGATGAAATCTCTTCTATGGCACGGAGGCTCCCCATATGATGCTTGGTTTAGCTGCGCATCAAATCAGGTTCTGGCTATACCTCATACAATCCTCTTTCTCGTTCTCTACACGGTGTTGAGAATCGGTTTGATGTGATTAGAGTAAAGGCTGCGAGGTCCTGATCAAAGCATATGCTTTCTTGACTTCACACTCATTTTCTTGTATGATTAGCATGATCCTATATTCCTAGTCGTGCCCACTGATCTTTTTCGAAACTTTAATGCAAGCTTACGGTTAAAGCCAAATGTGTAGGATTGCATATAAGTGCTACAAGCTCGTTGCTCATCTTCTTAATCTAAAACATCAAAGAAACTGTGCGATCGTACGCAGTAAAGTTAACAGTATATCATAAATCTGGGCATTGTGTAAGACTCTTAAGAAGTAGGGGAAGCTCAAAAGTTTTGGACTTAAAATAAGTAGTCGAGAACTAGTAAGACATCTTTGATTCATGAAAAACTCCAGATAAATGGCTTTTAATAAGGAGCGCACTTAGTCCCAGAACTGAAATTTTGAAACTTTCACGAGGTTAATAGGTGTCTCACAATGAGTATTGGGTTCTATCCAACTAATAAAGTGCTGGTGTCTTGATCTCATGGAGCATAATCGTATCTTTTTCAAAGATTAAGAGCACTAGGCTACAAAGCTGTGGAGATCATTCATAAGAGGACATTTATATTAGCACAGCACCCAAACTCGTTCCTTGTAGTCATATATTTTCCTGGGTGAGCTAGCTTTGTTGCTATTTGAATACTAGAAGGGTTGGTGCCTACGGCATGTCTCACGACGCCCCCGCCCCAAATTCAAGCTCTAATCCTTTTTCTTGCGTTGCCTTCCCTGCTGCAGCTGCAGCCACACCACATTCAATTGCCACAAAAGACCAGTGCCATAACTGGTACATATCATTCAGTTTGCAAGTCCAATGCAATCATGAAAAGCAAGATACGTTAAGAGCCTCAATACTGAGCTTCGTAGAGACTTTTGGGACATTATTTTCTCCTGACCATGCATAAATGTGGTCCGAGAAGAGAGGTTTTTGGTGCATAGATAGCGGACCTAAATTAAGTTTGACCCCTTATAAAGTTTACTGGTGGCTTTGAAGAAAACTTTATTCGTTCAGTGAGCCGAGGTTATGACCGTACATTATCGAGGCTTGTAATCGTCATCACTAAATAGTCAAACACTATATAATCTTCAGATAGCATGTTGCATTTGTATGTGTTGTTCAGTAATGTAGTCATATTCAAGAACGTATTTGTTAATTTAGTAGCCACTTGCTACAAACCTTCAATTAAAGGTTCATAATTACTTGGTGCCCTAACTCACTGTTTTTCAAAGGATACGCCTTCCTCCATTTTCTAAGCAATTCTTTACTTCCTATGCCGTATAAAGTTTTTTGAAATGGTCATTGTCCTATGGAGTCTAATAACTACCGTTTGTGCCAACAAGACTGCTCAGAGATGCAGTCAGTGTGTGAGGGAAAGGCTGGCTCTAGAGCAGAACCTTCCCTTTGAAATACATTGTCCGTCTCAGAACAATTCTGAAGTGATTCTTTCCATCCCTGTTGCACCAAAAAGCAGCTCTTTTGCAATTTGTGCAAATTCATGTCAGATTAGTTCCTGAATTTTTTTCTTTTTTAGCAAAGTTATTGCAAGTATATGTATTCTCCAACTTTAGCTGGCCTGTGCAGTAGAGAAATTTTCCTGATCTAAGTGGATTTATTAACAATGTTTCAATTCATGCAAGAACAGAACATTGGATTCTTCTATGCTAACTTGTCTGAGGTTTTCCTCTGAATCTGTCAGTATGAACCTCGACATAGCTCTATTCAATTGCAAAGTCAAACTGAAACCCTGTAACTTAACATGCTTATCAATTTTGGTAATTGGAAAAATCGCAGGTGGCACAGGTTCTCTTGACACTTCCATACTCTTTCTCACAGCTGGGTAT
Source organism: Diphasiastrum complanatum (assembly GCA_029204225.1). Lineage (NCBI taxonomy): Eukaryota > Viridiplantae > Streptophyta > Lycopodiopsida > Lycopodiales > Lycopodiaceae > Diphasiastrum > Diphasiastrum complanatum. The sequence continues at coordinate 14,248,842 of CM055106.1, read as the reverse complement.
TGCGTGGGGAGTGACGTACCAGATATTTTATGGCATGATGGGGGCCTGGACTGCATATTTGGTCAGTTGGCTTTATATGGAGTATCGATCCCGTAAGGAGAAGGAAAATGTTAACTTTGGAACCCATGTGATTCAGGTGTGACTGTTACCTCTTTTGTATGACATCCAATGTGAAAATATTAAGTTTATCACCTGTCCAGGAGGCAAACCTTGCGAGTGAAAACATTTCATATCACTGTCCGTTTCAGTTTTTATTTAGTTACGCTAGGTCTGGAATCTCTACATCACGTGCATCTGAAGTTACTGGGGATTTATTGATTTGCAAATGCAGTAGAAAATTATAAGATTGAAGTTTGAATGTTTGTTCCCACTCTTACATCTTCATATGGACATAATCATAAGATTGCGATATTGGGAGTTGGGGGAGTGCAACTTGCTTTTGTGTAATGATGTAGAAGATCCAAGTCTCAGAGTTCTGCTGGTAGTGCTTGAAAAAATGGAAACACTATCGTCTTTCTTCTATGAGGCAGAAAAACTAGGCTTTGATTGTTGTGCTCACTTTTACATATTCTTTCTAGAGGACTCATTGAAATTAATGGGTAATTCCATCATATTTCACTCCTCACTTTACTTCTGTGTACTAGCCTCGCAGTGGTTTGAAGTCCTTGATGGCCTCCTTGGTCCAAAGTGGAAAGCGGCAGGCTTTTTGTTTAACTGCACTTTTCTTTTATTTGGCTCAGTTATACAACTCATTGCCTGTGGCAGGTGAATACTGTTTTCTCTCAGTCTTTCATTGGGAGTTTTCTGTATTAATTTGACCTAATGTCAAGATTGCTTGCAAGGTCACCTGTCTGATATTCTCTGATGAACCTTGCAAATTGCAGCAACATGTACTACATTAATGATCGCTTGGATAAGAGAACATGGACTTTGTTATTCGGAGCTTGTTGTATGACAACTGTGCTGGTGCCTTCTTTTCACAACTACCGAATTTGGTCTTTCCTGGGTCTTGGAATGACCACGTATACTGCATGGTACATGACCATTGGTGCTATCGTCCATGGCCGGGTGAGCCTTTTGCTTTTCGGCATGGAATTTCCTTCAATTGTGATATTTTTAGTATGAATTCAGACTTATGAATTTGTCACATAGGTTGTAAGGGGAAGATCTTGAAAGATGTCTGAGAGTGTTGCTGCTTTCATGATAAGACGATGTTACAGGCATCAAGTGTGAAGTATTCAGCACCAGCTAGCTTAGTTCTCTACTTCACTGGTGCGACAAATATTTTATACACTTTTGGTGGTCATGCTGTCACTGTGTAAGTTAGCTACTTTTGGAGACCTTTTATAACGTTTGAGAAAATTATCTCTAGAATATAGTTTGTATGTTGGACAATTGAATGCTGTCATTAAACAGAATATTATATAGATGGTAACTCCCAAGTCCAAATTCTCCATAAAAAGGTCAACATAAAAAAATGTAGCTCTTCATTTCTACCTTGAACATAAGCAACCTATGCAGACATGATCTATATATAAGAGCACCACACAATCATGGCAAGTCTAATCAATTGAGCTTCTTGGAATCTGACAGGGAAATAATGCATGCAATGTGGAACCCAGAAAAGTTCAAATCAATCTATTTTTATTCAACCTTGTATGTCCTTGCAATGACATTGTCATCAGCCACATCTGTATATTGGGCATTTGGAGATGAATTGCTGCAAAATGCAAATGCCCTTGCTGTACTTCCCAAAAGTGCATTTCGGGATCTGGCTGTCATCCTCATGCTTCTTCATCAAGTGAGCTTTTGAACAATTAAACTAAAAACTTTCTTGATTTTCTGTTTTGGGTTGGCTTTGTATTTGATACTAAATATTTCTTAAACTCTATACAGTTCATCACGTTTGGGTTTGCCTGTACCCCATTGTACTTTGTATGGGAAAAACTTCTTGGCATACATCGGACGTCAAATTTAGTGTTGAGAGCCGTTGCAAGAATCCCAGTTGTACTTCCAATCTGGTTTTTGGCTATCATCTTTCCTTTCTTTGGACCGATAAATTCAGCAGTTGGTTCTTTACTTGTAACGTTCACCGTCTATATCATCCCATGTGCAGCACATATGGTAACATACCGAAGTGCATTTGCTCGAGAGGTACGTTCCTGCACCTACTTACTCCAAAGCAAAATTTTACATGGTTTTCATATTTACAGTAATCACAGATTTTTCAGCCAATGAAGATATTCAGTTACAGAATGGATTGTTGATATGAAATTTTTATGATGTAAAAGCAGATCAGGATCATGCTGATTGTCTAATGTCTATGCCTCCCAAGCTAACCACTGTACTTTTTTCTGCAGAATGCAGTCGAGAAGCCTCCATTCTTTCTTCCAAGTTGGGCAGCTGTTTATCTTGTCAACTTGTTTGTTGTTGTGTGGATATTTGTTGTAGGAGTTGGTTTTGGAGGATGGGCGAGTATAACAAACTTTGTTCATCAAGTTGATACCTTTGGCCTGTTTGCCAAGTGCTATCAATGTCCACATGATAGTTCACATAACAGAACCCAGCAAATTACATAACAAATAGGCAAAAGTTCTACAGTTTCATGACCGTGAATGTCATATGCAGAATTATTACTAGCACAATGACATCCGACTTATTTAGCCCACAGAGGCTTGCCTACGGGAAGTCCTGAATTGTTGATGCCAACAACATTTCAAAATGTTTACTACACATCAATCTCCAAAATTTTGCTAATGAAAGAGAATTCCCAGCCCTCCTTCCATCATTACAGCATATTCTTCTTTCCCTTTCTACCGAGTTGTACACTGGCTGCAAAGTAACTCCAAGGCATTAAGAAGTTGTAGATTCTATATACTTCAGTCCACTCAAGACACTGTGAGTTCCATATCATTGTTTGCAAAAACAGTATATTCAAGGTCAGAGAGACGATTTGCGGTTGCTGACGCTGACATAGCTAAGCAGTAAGTAGTCCTTGAACTTGAAGTAAGGTTTAAACGGTTCAAAAATACTGTTGGAATGTGAATATTCAGGATTGTATGAAGAAGTGGTTCACGAGAATGATGGGTAGTTGTTTGTTGAAGCAGTGGACCATGAGAGATATGTAGTTATTTGATCTATCATCATCTGGTGATCCAAACTACATATAGACCTAGTTATTAAGTTTCTTGGCAACCACTTACATCTCCACTGAATCCCCGACTGTGCAGCGAAGAAAAATGCAAGTAGTTATGATCTTATGACAATGGGCGTGCTGCTACATGAATGAGCATAGCCCTATTTACTGTGCAAAGTGGGATGACACTAGTTTCAAGCACTAAATTTCCAAAAGATCTAAGCAATCACTTGTTCAATATGATTCAATATTTGATGTGATTTGCTGCTGAACCCAATGGGGAGTTGTGAAGTATTTTATTTTGCACTCGTGTTTAAGATGACACTAAGACATGAAAAGATGGCAAAAAATGGAATCAAGTTATGTAGCTCGTTTGACTATTCCCATCTATAACACATTCTAAACAGTTTTTTTTTTTAAATTGATGGTGCCTGGCCCAAGGTGATTCAGTGGAAATATATTGCTGTGTCAAATTTGAAAATACATGTGCACACATCATGAATCACTCTACTTGGATGAAGCCTTGACATCTTTTTATTTCATTTAAGTCTTGCAGAGTATCCTTTTTACATTTACTTAACTGCTATGGGCCACTTTTCACCTTGTCTTACAGTTTATTCATTATTTTGAATCTATTTCACCACTTTTAAAGGGTCTTTGTTTTTCCCATTGACAACAAAAATGTGCACCAACTTCATAAAGCTACCAGTACAAAAAAGAAACTGAATTGAATGCTAGAGACTTTGATAAGGAAAAGAGCATTTGTTCCCATGCTCACTAAAATGGAGCAATTACAAAAGATGAGGAAGTTTTTCTTCTAGAACTTTGCATGGGATGCGTTTCTTGAACTTGGATGGTCAGACGGTAGACTGTACTAGAAGCACCTGAATAAAAGCTCAAAAGAAATAATGTTGCTGTTTGGATTTCTGATGCCCTTGATAGCTCAGATTCTTTTGATCCATTAGTGCAGTGTCTGGGAAACCTCTTTGGAGTTATACTATATTTTCCTATACACAGGTTCATGTATCGGTTTTTTAAAATTAATACTGGTGGAATCCTGGAATTTTTGAAACATAGCCTCGTGAATCCTACAATAATTAAAACATTGTCTAAAAAATCCTATTAAAACAAATTGCCTAAGGTACAAAATTGTGAAAAATTTTAGCTTGCCGTCTAATTTCCTACACTAATTTGTAGTTGTCCTCCAACCCAAAATAAGACAAACAATAAAACCTTAGCATTGAACTTACAACTTACACTAGCATGATCGATTCAACTATAAATATGTTATAGTAACCATGGCCAACAGGATTCTGATGCAAAAAAAAAAGCTTAACAATGCCTTGAAAGGCTCAAAATGAGATATAACATCAAATTGCACAGTAGCAAGTACATTAGAGGTCTCCAACAAAGACATCCAAACTTTAATCGTCCATTGTTTTCATTATCTCAAGAGATGGTGCCATGCCAATGGCGAAATACATACAAAAAAAGTGACATCTGTAAATTCATAACAAAAGTAAGGCTTGCAGTCATGCCAGAATCCTTCAATAGCTCATAAGAAAAGTGTATCATAAACTAAAGCCCTATATAATGGAGTTCTCGAAGACAAGTATTATCAACTGAAGCTGGTGTTAAAAAACACCATTTTAACTTGTAAGCTAGACTCCAAAACCATAAAGGGCTTTCCTTGTCTCTCTAAACCATTGGCAATATCCATAGCAGTCTTCCAGCTAGCGTGCACATCATTGCATCATTGATAACATTCTAGAAGAGGTCATTGCATCTTCTACACGCCTCTTGTTTCCTTATAAATGAGGTCATTGATATGTTTCACAATTGTACCCATACTATATGGTGCAACTGCAACTTTAAGAGGTAGAAGACTTCATAGCTGATTTTGTGACATGCCTCAAAAACCTATCAAAATTATCAATGGACAATAGGTCAAAAAATCTCTAAAATTATCTTTAGAAATATTTGCTATCATAACACATGCAATAAAAGTTATAAAACTAAAAACGTCAACCACTACAATCATGCAAACATTTCTTTAAGAATATCAACAAAGCTTTGCAAAAGACTTATGCGAACACAAAAAGTTGCAATTTAAAGCTAATTGTATTCAACATTTGAAGTGATTTCAACAAATATTTCATGCATTTTATTCATTTTTGTTCATTTATTGATGAACTATATTTTCATGTGATGGATAGGCACAGTTAACAAATTGGGTCCTACCAAAACCAAAGATGTGCAATTTGTTAAGGATATCGAAACCTTACTTCCTACATACATACCAGAACAACAATTATGCATCAACATGCGAAGAACAATTATGCATCAACACGTGAAGAACAATTATGCATCAACACGAAAACACATGCTAGTAAGGACTAAAACAAAAGCCACCAATAAACGTAACACTTTGTGTAAAATTGCCGCATTTAAATTTCTAAAGCTTGTAGAAAATCTCACAAAAGTCTGAAAACTTACCAAAAAATTGCATTGTTGGCTGAAATGGTGCTTTGAATCATTGTATGAACATGCAAAATTCTATCTGTAATGGACAAATTTTTGTAACATCAACTTAATACATTCTTGTCACATAAAAGGTACATGAGCTTATACCCACATGTCAGCATCAAAACATCAGTAAACAATGTATAATCAACTCTAAATCATCTGCTCAAGACAAGGGAGTCAACAGACGTTGCAAGAGATAGTGCTTGAAATCATCATGAAAATGTACAAAATTATGCGTTGACATGAGAATACATGTTGTCAAGCTATAACGATAGATATGAAGCCAAAAATATGGACATAATACTAAGTGTAACGACCTCATTCAAGTTGACAAAGGCTGATAGATGTTATCTATTTTTCATGTGCTTTATTCAATTCAGGCTAAACAGTGAGCACATTCTCTCCAGAACCCAAGCTCTAGCTACTTTCCTGTAGCATGTTTAGTATTTACTTATTACGTTGCAATCTATGTGAGAAATCTCAATTAGAATTGCAACTGCAACAACTTTGTCTTTGCCTGAAGGTGGGCACATGGATGATGGGCACATTGAGTAGGACTCTTCAAAAACTCAGGAAAAGGATAAGACCTTGTGACTAGGATCTACTATCTAGCCCCTTGCAGATCTTTAATTTTAGAAACTTAGGAATCATTCTGCATAGGCTTGTTGCACACATATACAAAGTGGCTCCAAAGAAGGCACTAGTGCCATTGTTGACTTGGTAAAAGATACAGAGAAAACCGCAAAGAAAAAGAGAGCTGCAAATGCTAAAAAATCATTATTTCCATAGGTTTAAAAATTTTGATCTGAATACAAATAGCATGTGCATTGTGGACCAAGCATTACAGTACATTTGGCCTTTGTGAGGCTGAAAGTTAGTGAAAATGGAAAGTATACAATAAGAAGTTAAAACTAAGAACTTAAAAAGCATGCATTCTTTGAGTATGAGGAGTCGGTCTTTAAGATTCAAAATCGACCCTTGAAAGGCAAATGTACTGAGCTTCTGAAACTAACTCATTTTGATCCTGTGAAATTTTTCTTATACCGGTTTTTCATCAAAGTTGCCGGTTCCATTCTCAAGACATGCCGGCTTTCCCGATCACTGCATTCGTGGCTCTAGCACGGGCTATAACCATGCTAAAACTTTGCATTGTACATGTGCAATGAAAACAGTAAATTACAAAGAGATATTCCAATGAAGAGGGTTTTATAGGCAAAGAGGTTGAACAGAAGCAAAGATAACGTTTTTATTTTTTTGAAGTAGACTTGAAAAAATTCTAGACATGATGATTGATTTTTGAGGTTATTTGTTCACAAGTAGGTTGTTGGAAGAAGCAAACACTCATGGGGGTGTTTAGAACTTTGTTGCAAATGATAATACAATCTAATGATCTATTTTGATGTTGCAAAAAGTTATTGAAGCTTTTGAAACTTTGTACACATCTTACTTTAATTTCAGATAGGATTGGCACATTCAACGAATTCTTGAGGGTTTTCAATATGTTGACTTGCTTTGATAATGGTGAGGCATAATTGATGACATATTTCACATCTATGAAAAGTAGATCAAAAGTTAAAGAATTCTTAATTAATCATGGGCCATAATCCCTTCAAAAGTAGAATTGACAACCCGAGCCGAAATGAGTAGAAAATTTACATTCACAAAAAATAGATAGAAAAAAAATAGTAATCATCGACCATAAAAGTTAAATGGAGCAAGTTCACACAAGCGAAGCATTTAGAAGAAAGAAGATAACAAGTCTTGGGTGCAACAAAATTTTGAGGTCATACAACATTATATATATGCCTCCGCATTTCAAGGACTATACTCTAGATGAGGTCATCATAGTTATGCCACAAGCTTAGTGTGGACACGTGTGAAACCTAGATCCACCTTTTTTCGTTTATGAAGGCTCTACCAAGGTTAAACCATTACACTTGGCAAATTATGTTTAAGAAGAACAATAAGTATATGTGAGGGAGCAAGTGGTTGAAAATTCACGACTCCTCAGAATATTCCATTGATGTAAAAAAAATATTCCTAAAATGAGTCATCTCTACCACTACAATCCGCACTATTCCCAACTCATCAAGCATGAATTCAAATAAATTTTTAGATGTTGGCTTTCTATATGAGATCAATGGGTATCAACAATAGTTGTGGTTCGCCAAAAAAATGGTAAACTATGCATCTATGTGGATCTCAAAAAACTTAACATTGTCAAAAAAACTTTTACCTTTCATAGAAGGAGATAAAGCCTATAATTTTATTGCTGGATATAGTGAGTACATGTCACGAATCAAATACACAAATATGCTAAAGATTATAGAGCTAACAAGCATCATAGTTTGGAAATCAAGGAGTGTCAATTGAACATAGAACTCCAAAAGCCAACTTATTGAAAAAACAAAAGAAATACATATAATCTATGATAATTTTTGGAGATTCCCATGGCATGGCATGACAGTCTCCATTATAGGACAACTTCTTTGAGTTACAAAAATTACACTTCATTAAAATGACTCAATACAATAGCATATAAAGATAATTAGAAATTTACTATTACAATATGTCAAGTTGGAAAGTCCGACATATTTAAGACTTAAAAACTTAACAATCTCCCTTAAATCTATATATATCTTACAAACATTAAGCTTTTCACTATAAGACTCAAACTTATGTGAACTTAAAGGCTTAGTAAAAATATTAGCTAGTTGATCCCTTGTTATGCAAAGTACAACATCAATTTCTTTAGACAGAAAAGAGAAACAAGGTACAAGACACCCTGGTGCATTTATTCATAGGAAAAAGTAGTAGGTACATTGATGAAAAAGATATATACACCCCAAAGGGGAAGTTTAAACAAAAGTAGGCTCAAACAAGAGCGAAGCTTGCAGTAAAGCTAAGATTAATCCAAATCTTGGCATTAAAAATAACATTGCATAAACTATGATGATGTCCGTGGGAGTCTGCCAACTGACTGCAACAGATCGGAAAAGTGAAGAGATGGTGAGTCGGCTAATGAAGGGAGATGAGATGTAGCTAGTTGATCCCTTGTTATGCAAAGTACAACATTAATTTCCTTAGACAAAAGCTTATCTCTAATAAAATGATAATGTCTATATGCTCAGTGTGTGGACTATGAGATTCTTCGCTAGCTATATGCCACTTTGACTATAGTTACTCTTTATTATTGTAAGCTTATCTTGTGGAATTTGATGTTCCTAGTACAATATGCAGCCATATGGCCTCTTGTGTTCCCCAGTACAACACCTTATATGCAACTTCAGTAGTGGATAGGTTGATTGTCTCTTGCAAGCCTTGGCATTTTGCGAGTAAACTTTTTAAGAGTTTTGCGAGTTTCTTTCTTGCCATGATTCAACAAAAAGATATCACATGGTGTGCTACTTTTTTTATACCACTACTTGAGTGTTTATCATTAAAAATTGTGATTTAATACATAGTTAAAAATCCCACAATGAAATACCAAAGTAAAAAATTTTTAAAATTAAAAATAGTTTTTAGCATCCAAAGATAACATGACGACGTGCTATCTTTGACTGCTAAAACTAATTTTCCCTGTCTTTGAAGGTAGAAGATGGATTAGTATACTCTTAAGACAAAGCTTTGATAAAATGATGACATGTACCAATGTGTATGAGTATTTTATGTCAAAGCCTTAGCAAAACATGTACATGGAAATTAAGAATGTACTTGTTTGATATTGAAATGTATTCTTCCAATAAATTCAATGATAAAATCTTATGGAAAATATGTGTGTGTGCTTTGATGTTTGGACAAGAATATAGTATTAGAGTGAGGGATAATGAATAAGACATTATTATACTTGTGATGAAGGACACTAATATCTCTTTCCAATCTTAATCTTAGCTTATAGTAGAGTTTGAGGAATAAGGCTAGGGGAAGGCATAAGATGACTCTTCATCGTTTGGGACACTAGTAATCTCATGTCTCTACATTAAAAAACAATATCTATTTTATGGAGGTATGATTTACAAGTGTGCTAAGTTAGTTGTAAAGAGTTGCAATTGATTATTGCCAAAAAAAAAATACATGCATAAATCTAGCATTATTGTTATATAGACTATGTCACAATGACATCTTGTAATTATTATTATTTTGAATGAGAACATAGCACACTAACGACTTACTAGCAATTTTTCTGCACAAATGTATATTGTTAGAGACCAAACCTAACCCGGTAGCACAAGCCTTCACAAATATCCACAAGATCATGCCGAGTTCAAACTTGCAGCTATGGAGCAAGCCTGCTTAACCCAACTTGAATTGAACTTGTAACCATCTTTTAAAGATAAATGCAACAAAAATTTCTTTTGAGACTCTTGGGAAAACAAACTTTGTACTCATTTTGTATATACACATCTAGCTAGCTAAGCTTCATCTATGAACCTTTTCCTTTTGTATGACATGTAATGACTTCACAAAATTTACAGTTAGCAAAGCTTCATCTATGTTTTGTATCCTTTCTGTATGTCCTCTTTTTAGCTGTGAATTGGAGTTGGAACTCCTGTTCTCAATCAATGCAAAGGAAGTTCTTAGCATTGAGTCTTGATCACTTCATTTGGAGGACTAAGCTTCTTTTGATTTTACATGGAGCCTCTTAAATTATCTGTAACCCAAGAGCATCTCTGCATAAGGGAGTAGATGTTGATTGTTCACAATATGTTGACTATAGCGAAAGTTTTGCCTACCAGATGTAGCTACCTGATTTCGATCACACCCCAGCAATCCATCGTCTGTTTGGCTGGATTTATCCTGCAATATGGGAAAATGACATGGTGTGTGATCTCCACAGCAGCATGATCTAGGCTGCAGATCGTTGTTTCCAACACAGATTTGACGATGATGATGATTTGTTGGCAAAGCATGTTCCTGATTTTGGGCTAGCATTTCGGCAGCTGCAGCCTGTGAAGGTATTTGTTCAGAGGGTATGCGGATCGTGGAAGTACCCGTTGCAGTGTATGGTGTTTTCTTCGTAAATTGAGGGTGTGGGGTGATATGCACTGGCATCGTCGACTCTGTTTCATGCTCCTTGCCGTGTTGAGGTTGCCAGTAAGGTGTTTCGTAGCGATTTATCCGCTTGAAAAACGTCCGACCTGAGTTTTGTTGTTGTGGGCGATGGTGGATGTTACGAGTGGCTGTATCAGGCTCCACTTGTTGCTGAAAATGTTTCGGACTTTCTTTCATTTTATGAATTTGTTCCGATGCAGCCAAGAAAGTGCTGTTTCTTGGTTGTTTCTTGTCATAAGCACAATGAACATTTTGCGGCATCCTCGTAGTAGATGTGTTTCCTTCCCTTAATTGCTTGACATAATCAACGTACGGAATGCTAGTCTTATGGACATTCGCACTTATCTTTCGATGTTCAGGATGCCACGACGGTTCCTTTTCGACATCCAAACCCTGAACAATCATGTCTCTACTTGGACAACCCTCGTACTGATAATCTAGCACGTAGCGAATAGCGTCATGTTCTCTATCTGTAACAACCTCCCGAGCCCTAGGAGGATTGTAAGTTTCATGATGCGCAGCTTTAACAGAACGTCCTGATGACCAAGTTTGCGGAGCCTGCTCCTTCAATTTCAGCGGCTGCACATGAGCATGCCTATGGATGTTTACTTCGACTTGGCGCCCGACATATGTCGATCCAAGCCCCGCCTCATAACATCCATTGCCTATCGAGTAAGCTTCTTTTGAAGATTGATATTGCCTGGTCGTATCCGGTCCTGAATCCACTGGAAGCAGGGACGTCTTATTCAAACTGTGCCTATGATCCCTGGATTCGATTTGAGAAACAGGGAAAGCGACGACTGGATAAAATTGAAATTGTTTATCAGAATGAAAAGAAGATGATCTGACACGAAAACCCCGGGTCTTGCGTTTTTCCGATGATGATGGGCACTCTACCTTCCTGGTCAATATGTCAGCTTGCAAAACCTCCGACATTGGTCCATATGAACGTGCCGTTGGATTTATAAATGGAGCATCAAGAGAAAGCGAAGGTGAGGGAAAGGGCAGCGTATGCTGATGAGAAGCAGGCGAAAGAACCACCTGTTCTGCAACTGGAAATGGACCTGCAAGAACACTACATTGATAATTGGCTGAAGGCTTGGGAGCAATTCCCGGGTCTTCTCGACCCATCAAACGATCAGAAGCGGGAGGTCGTGGCTGAGCAGGTACATCTGTCTCTCCTCTCGTTGACACACTCCCATTCACAGCACCCACGAACTGCTTCTCCGGCTTGCAGAAACCGCCTAGTAATTCATAAAGGTCTGGTCCATTTGGCTGCTTTGCTGGCAAGAGAAAAAGCCGAAGTCTGCACGACAACTCTCGAGCTTCCCATTTCTCATATTCTTCGATCATGTTGGCAAGATCCTCATCTGAAACTACTGAAATTAGCGCATCAAGGTCCTCGTGAGGCAGCTGGTAAAGGAAACAGACAGCTCTTCCAACAAGTTTAGCAAGCTTATCGATTAACTCTGTATAAGCAATGTTTTTCCTCACCACGAGGATTCTTGTGTCGCCCCCGACGTACCGAAGTTGAGCATCACACGGCCTAGGGAGTATTGTACCACCATAACTGCACAGAAATCTTATTCTGGGATGCTTTGAATCTTCAAATTTTTTGGTTACTTGATGTCTTAACAAGGACGCCATAGAAAAATGGGAAGAATTTTGGGAGGGCCTTGGGCATCGAGGGTATCCTCACCACAAGAGGCCAAAAGTACACATGGTTATTACAGATTAAAGTAACTGAACAATCCGCAGCAAGGTGTGATGAAAATCACAACCGTGCAGGTTGCTAGAACAGAACGGTGACGCTGGCTAACAACACGAGATAACACAGATTATAAAGTATGCATGCCATGCTACAGTCGGAACAAAAGCTGATCCGTGCCAATCATTTTGCTTCCGCAACCCACTCTTAATCTACATCAACAAAATGGCTCTGGGATTATCCATGAAATTTGATATGCTACGACGTCTTTGCGGATCTATCGAACAAAGGGCTTAGCGGCAAACCTTAGCAGCAATCATGTGTTTGATTATACAAATTATACATCAGAGCTCTTTCCACTTCGATCGAATTCAACACATCAGAGCTCTTTCCCAAACATCTCTATCGGCACTTTATCTCTTTCTTTCTCTTAATTCCTGCCGAGGCATAGGCGCTAGAGAGCCATCCTTGATGCCTTCATCGCGGTGGGCAATCACGAAACTACTCAATACTACCACATGCTGATTGTCAGAATCCTATCGATCAATTTCTCGATCCCCTCCAGGCTCCCTCCTATCATATCAGCAGGAATCAGAATTCATGTGTATTTCTCAGGCCTCTCGCCTCCCCGAGAAAAATCTTGAATGCTTGCTCGCATTTCATCTAAACATTCAATCTCATCTCTCTCTCTCTCCGTGTCTCTCTCTCTCTCTCTCTCTCTCTCTCTCGCGTGTTGGGGTTGGCTGTTTGGGCCACATGGATTGAAAAACTCGTCATAAATACTAATGCACGATCGTCCCTGACCCCAACCATGGGCCATGCCACAATACTACAAGGTTCCCATTATTGGTAGATTCCACTGGCACCATTGTTCGCGAAACCTTTTTCGCTCCAAAAACTGATATTTGAGAGTGTTTCAGCCTATATTGAGTGACAAGCTAGCCTATATTGAGTGACAAGCTCTTACTTCTTGGTTTTTTCCTATAAAACCCAAGATTTATGACATAAAAAATCCTGTACAATTTTTGCAATGCCGGTTTTTGGGAACAGATGTCGATTCCTTTCTCGGACTATGCCGGCTTTCCCCAACATTGGCTGGCACTGCTGCACTTGGGCTCAACCAATTCAATTTGAAAGATGCAATACACAAGCAAAATGCAAGATAGCTACCTACTGATGGTGCCTTCAAAGATGTGAAATCCCCTTCAGGCTTCTAGCTTAGTTCCTTGGCAACTCCTTACACAAGATAAAAACTGCCCCTCCACCCATGCTCAGGAACTGCTTTTGAGTTATCCTCAAAAAACTTGCATTTTATAGAACTTCTCAGTTTTTTGATTACTTTCTCATAAAAAGGTTTATACGCTTGTATAAAAAATCGTCAAGTATTTTATGATGCCGGTTTTTGAGAAAGCTTGCCGGTTCCATTCCTATACTTTGGCCGATTTTCTCGAGCACTGTTTTTTCCTTGATCCTTCTTGGTGACTTGCACCTCATGGATTGTTTTTCTTTGGTTTTATGGCATGTGTGCAAGGCTTTATGATCTTTGGAAGATATGGGGGGCACATAATCAACACATTTTTGACGGCTCACCAACTCCTCTTTCGGTTGCTACATGCTTACACTTTGCTTTACAATTCCTATATCTGCCTCCCTACGTGATGTGCTCCGTAGGGTACTCAGCATGCCCCTCCTGGGAGATGATTGCAACCTTGTATACTTTTTTTTTTACTAAATATTTTGTGAAAATATACTAGTCTCTCACTATTTTCGAAAAAAAGCCCTATTTTCAGATTGAGAAACATCATTCATAAGCTCAAACTTGAGTCTTGACACTCAAATGTCTCATAATGTGGAGTGCTCAGCTTTTGTTTTGTTTTTTTTATCGTAGAGGCATCTCTAAAAGTAGAATCTTCATTTAAATTTAGAATTAGAATTTTTTGTGAGCATTGAAATTCTTAAGTGGACAGCCAACAAATAGTTGACACATAGCCTACGAAAATTTCAATATAATGTGCATGTCACTAACCAATTGCCACATGCCACTGACCAGTTGCCACGTGACACATGCACATTTCTACCAGAAGTTGCACCAGTCATGTTGCAATGCTGTCGACATGCACATTTTGCCACCATGCAAAAGAAATAGAAAAAGCTTGTCACATGGCATGGAAGGCCATGCCCCTCATGCCTTTTGCCTTGGTGGACGGGGCCCTCAAAGTAGAAGGCCCTTGGATGGGGGCCTTCTCCCCCACAAAAATGGGAATCGATTTTCTAATCATAACACTATAGCAAGTTAATTAAGCCTATGGCTGCTCTTCGAACATAAGGTTTAGTTTTTGAAGGACCTTATGGTTTCAAAATGTGGCCTTTAATGTTCCACACAACAGCTTTAAAGCTTTACACATTTGGCATATTACTTGTGATTATGCTAAGAATGCAAGGAAAAAGGGCATCAATTGTTCTATGAATGAAGAGTTGTTGAACCTTTTGAAAATGTCACAAAAAAACATTTTCCAGGCATAGACGATGGCAAGGTCATCCTCTTTTGAGGATTGAGAGGTTTTCAAGGATCTCGAATTTTTGACTTTTTATAAATCTTATATGCTTTGTGATTTTTCTTGTATAAAAAACCTTGATTAAACTTTTGTATTCAGGTTATGTCACTTATTTTCCTCGTATTTATTAAAAATCAGGCCATAGAATGTTTAATTTCTCAAAAAAGTGGGGCGGGAATGCTTTCATTTTGTTTTTTTGACAATGAGAGCAAACTCAACTAGCATCATTATGTGAAATATGTATACTTTACAAGACAATAAGGCCAAAGCCAAGGAGCACAATGCTCTACATATTGACTAACACATCAACTAGGATTCGAAGCTTCACCTATGTGGGCACACAATTCCACCTTTGTTCCAACTCTGTTAATGCAAAGGCCGTCACTTTAATTTTTCATAAGTAGCTCTATTTTTTCATGATTTGTAACGCACACAAAAAAATGTGGACATACTTTTGACACATATGGTCATAAGTGTACAATGCTATTAGTATTCATCGTATATCTTGAAGAAGCCAATCCTTTCTAGAGATTAAACATCTACGCGGATGAATAGTAATCCTCTAGCACCCTCATCCAAGAGAGCTTCCATCTTGAGAGTTGGAATATGCACCTTTCAAGTAGGGAGTGCTAATGAGGGTGGGCCATGCATTGCACATCTCACTCTAGTGCAATGAGAGTCGTGTTTAAGATCATCCATATTTGCACCCATGAGATAGGTCCCATTGTGCAACCCATTGTGGGTGTGGCAAGCAATTGTTTTTACTAGTTGACGATGAAATTTCCATATAATGAGTGTGACCCACATAAATCTAGTCATTGTTGCTTAAATTTGACAAAAGAAACTACCTTGTAAGATGATGTTTCAACACGGATGGTGAGTGCAAAGTGAACTACGTATGAATCATGAGTATCAATAAGAATCTATAATAAACTTAGAGATGTTTTAGTAAAATGCTTTTTGTTGTCAAGTTCAAGTTTAAATTGTGTGAAGTAGTCAAAAATAATGGTCAAAAGGTCTATGATAATAGCTCTATGGAATCACAGGTTTTTTTTTTTAAATTGTAGGGTAGAGCATTATGTACATGTCTATGTATATATATAGACTAGTTGCTTGTGCCCATCGATGATGGGCAATGGGCACTTACCCAAAAAAAGTGTTTTTTTTTTTGGAGGCTGTGTTTTTTTACCATTATTTTATAACCTATTTAGCTTTTCCTTTTGTAAATGGGTGACATTTTTTGCCGACAAAGCGTGACATTTTTGTTGGCAAAAGTGTGACATTTTTTACGGCACGTCACACATTCTCTCTCTAAAATAGTTTTATACTATATAGATATGTACAAACTTGCATTTATATAATCATCTAAGTAATGCAAGGTGTCAATATTTCCCACTCCATTTATGAAGGAAAAAAGGAACTTACCTCAACCATAAGTGTATGTAGTTTTTAAGGTTATGCCAAAGACATTATTGTAGACCTTGCCATAGAAAATGAGTCTTGCCAAATGAGCTTGTAACTAAATCAAGAAGAGAGAAAATTAATAGAGAAGAAATGGATTAAAAATCCACCAAGGATCTCGACCCCCCCAACAAGCCCCAAGGGTTGATGGGATTGTTCTTGAGTCTTTACCGAGTTCTCGGGGAGGCAAAACAAGGACTATTGAAGTCAATAAAAACTACCTCGGGACATAACTTTCCAAACTAGATAGTGGAGGAATGTTATCAAATTCTCACAATAATCTTATAATAGGTTTCCAGTTGTTGCTAATCGTACTGAAATATTTGCATGCAGAGTCACACCCCATAACTACAAAAAGCAATGATGGAAGATTAGCAATAGAAGCTCCAAAATTTATATCTATTGGAAGCTCTGCCATTAAGAGAAAGTCAACAAGTAGTGCAATGAGTAAATAACAAGTCAGGCACCTCACATCCAAATTCTACAACCCCCCCAAGAACAAAAGCATGGCCGCGTCGCGTGCAAGTGCAATTAGAACTGCCAATGTGATAAAGTCAGACACAATTAAATGGTGCAATGTACTCACAAGCCAAAGGCACGAGAAATAATGGTAAAATAGCTCTCAATGGGCCCAAATGTAAAAGGGACCTAATTAGTTAAAAATGAATGTAATTAAAAGATTTTTTCAATTCAAATTGTTATAGCACATGGTTTTGGGTCCATCAAGCGGTAATCCTAGCCATGTCTATAAAACGACATGTGACAACATTTTGTAGACACCTTTTTATATGTTAGAAGAGAGAGAGAGAGAGAGAGAGAGAGAGAGAGAGAGAGAGAGAGAGTCCTCTTCTTCTTACTTCCTTTGGCAAAGGCCCTCTTATTTTCCTTGCACATGATCATGTTTTGAATGCTTGTATGGTTTGTGTTAACCAAATTTTTCACATGGAAAATTGGGTTATTATGGATAGCAATTTTCGTAATTTTGTAAAAATCGGCACAACTATTAATGATAAAATCGGCATAAAATTGCTTATAGATAGGGGTCCAACCCATCCAAAATGCGGCTAGAAAAATTTTGTGGCCTTAGAACTTGCCCATAAAATATTTTATGGCCTTAGAATCGGCCCAGATACACGAGTTATAATAGCTTGCATCGCCAAGCTAAATCTTACATGTAATGAATTATTTTTTACTAATACACAATTATCCAATGTGTTTTTAAGAAAACTGGTTTGCCAAATAAAACAAAAAGTGGATCAAACCTTGAGCTTTGAAAGACCCCAAATTCGATTAAGCCACCTGACCTGTACCCCCATCTCATATGCTTGTTGAATCAACATTCAAAGTAAAAAGAACTTGGTACGAAATACCTATGAACATTGAGTTAGAATTAAAGTAGAATCACTGTGCTACTGTACTGTGGGTCCTATCAGTCGATAAGGATCAATTGGCGAGACACGCGTCCCGCCAACGACAACCTGGGTCATGCATGGGCTGCCTGAGTGAACAACTATATGTACAGTGTAATTTCATTTTGAGAAATACAGTTGCTACGTGAGCTTGGTGTGGAGAGTGTTTTCTGTCTGTGTTACTGTGTAGCATGATCTATGTTCCTGTTCGAAGCAAATTCTAAGTTGGTATTAGAGCCGTACAAGGAGTGTTCACAATACAACATCGCCGTTGAAGAGAGTTTCGTGAGCACTGTCTTCTGAGAGTTCGGGGTTTACGGCGCGTTGAAGACGGAAAGAGAAGCACTGGTGCAGAGAGTTTAGTACACAAAAGCTTGGTGAGCTTGAGACTGTGTGAGGATTTAGAGAAAAGAGTTGTCGGCTGAATCAGAACCTCAGCAAACAGAATTGTGAAATTCCGAAGGAAGGCTGATTGGTGTTTGTAGTCAGTGTGCATTCAATCGAACACCGTTTGACAAACGGATTGAAGCAACACACTCCAAGCAGTAGGGCAACCTCAGAGGAAGAGGATAAGCCTGTCACGTGAGAGAACTGTGTTTCTCCCATGCCAACGCACTGCGTGGATTTGCATGCAATGCCTGAAAAAATCAAAGAAAGATCAATATAAATGATTTTCTTGTTGTGTCTGATCTCGAATGCAAATGCGTCCGTTGTTTATTCGTGTATCTAAGTTTTTTTGCTCATTTAAATTTCACACCTTGGTTAAAATATGTTGAATGTTATATTAATTTTATAAAACAAATAATTTTATAAAAATTTACTAAAAAAAAACTCATAATTAAAAAAAAAATTTAGCTGAAAGAAAGGAGGGATGGACATGGTAACGGGGAGGCGCGCTTCCCCAGGTGTCACATCAACCTCCCTTCCCCCCTCCCGATTTCTGGGCTCAGAGCCACAGGGCTGTAGCAGCGCTTACTACGCTGCAGGGTACTCTCTACCGTACCGGTCCGAAGGCAAAAGGAAGGCCAGCGCTAGCCTCAAACTGCAGGCCGCGACCCCATAGAACGCTGCTACAGCAGCTGCTGTTAAATAGAATTAAACAACCTGTCCTCGGGACACGCAGATACGGTACAGTGCCCAGCCAAGCACGAAAAAACTTATCTCAAAAGTTTGTTTTAAAGAAGAACTCAGTCTTTCCCCACTCAAGATCCAACTCGAGATCTGACTGCGCAGGCTCTGTCCCGCTGACCGTACAATTGTTTTTTCTTGAAAGTATAAACTCTGTCAGATGGACAGAACGAAGCAAGAAGACTGGCGCTAGAAATAAGCACTGTCTTTCAGCCACCAAAATGGTTCCACATATTCTTATTTTTTAAGAGGCTCATTAATTCCAAGGTGAGGGAAAACAGAAATAACCGTTACTATGATCCAAACTTATAAAAAGTTTATCAAAGTAACTTTTCCCAACCCAAGGAATTAAGAAAACTTTAAGAACCAAGTTACAGGATTCTTATAAACCATCAGATTTACAAAACCTTAGAAAACCCATAACTTCTCTTCCAATAACCAAAAAACTTAAAATTCCAAAAGTTTTAAAGGTTAGAGAAAAAAGAAAAGCCATTGTTAAAGAAAATTACTAGTTTAACAAACAACTAGCTTAATCTTAACGTCGTTATTTCAACCATACAGAATGGATTAAACCAGCCATATTCCAATAAGGAATAACAATGCAAAAACCAATAAAGGAACTTGTGCACCTATAAAAAAGAAATCGACGGCTCTGATACCAACTGTTACAACTCCCTAGGATCATCAACTACCTTGAAGGTTTCGCACACCCCATATCAGTGACGACGCACCGTAACCCCCCAACCGTAGGGTCACAACCGACCCACCCCCATGCCCTGGAGCAATCGACACAAACATGCCCGGTCAAGTCTCCTATGATAACTGGCGTCCCATACCACCAGCCATCGCACTCGGCTCTCCCTAGCACACATCTCCTAGCCTAGAGATACATCCTGGCTAATGCACGTGCTCTCCATCCACCAACTCCCGGGTAGACTGAGTGAATGGAAAGAGGGAGACCCCACCACTATATAGACATAGCATAGTGGGTCCCATCAAGCACGGTCCTGCCGGCAACACCTGACCACCTAGGATGGTGATGCGTGACACCTAGACATGTCGATAACTCCAGTCCTGCGTCATGCCCCGAGGGATCTATCATGCCAAAGGACTCTGCAACAAAATGGAGTGGCTGAGAGGAAGAAGAAAACTCTATGTGAGCGAGCAAAAGCCATGAGATTGATTGCAAATCTCTTTAGTTTGTGCTAATTATCTTTGAAATACGTGGCCAAGTGGACCATGTGAAAAATTGTCAACTAGTAGTATTTTCCTAACTTGAGATTTTGTAGGCCTATGGCCAAATAAAAGTTAGAGATAGGTTCATACATGTATGTAGAGGCCCAAAGTATGTGTACACTACTTTTGAGGTCACATTAATTAGAGGAGGTCGAGTGTGGAGCTCTTCTATTGGCTCATAATTTGGTGCATTCCTATTTGACCAAATTTCTAGGTAGATGGGTGAATCCTATTGGACCCCAATTTTAGCCTATCATAAGACAAGTGGCCAAGAGGCACTATGGCTGCTATAAATAGCCATCTCCACGAGTATGTACACATCTCATTTTCATTCTATTGAATGAATGTTATGCTCTTTGAAGATCCATCTTCTTCTCTCTCACTTTTTTGTTCATATCTTGCATTCTAGCCACTAGAATTGTGATTTCTTTGTTGCTATGGCTTCACACGTGTGAAATGCAGGTTGTAGGCTCTGAAGTACGGACAGGGACAGCAAGTTTCTGTTTGTGGAAGCTTATGATCAGATCTTGATGTTTAGTTGATGTTTAGTATGCTTAACATCACAATTTCTATCATTTTTTCAATCTAGATGTGCATAACTTCCATGGCCAAGATCTTTATGAAACTTTAGCATCTTTTGGATCTGAGTTTTTCACATGGTATCAGAGCATTAGGCGGCCAAATGTGCAGGTTTTGCCAGATTTAGAAGAGATTTGTGGGCGAGTTTGCTTTTGTAGCATTCCAATCAAGTTTCTAGCTAAAAATCTTGTTGATTTATGTGTAGAAATTGGATCTTTGTGATCAAAACATCATTTGTATGCATTTCAATTGAAGTAGGGCGAATTCCCTCTGTACTTATCAGAATAAGGAGACAAAATTTGTTTTGGAAAGAGGGAGATGCAAGATCCAACAAGATCCTATTAGTTTTCCATTCTAGCATATAGTTTTTTGATTCAATTTCTTGCTTCTTCATGTCAAAAACTTCAAAATTGATGTAACCCTCTGATTTTCAGTTTGCTGAATGATTCAAGAGTGTATTTCAATCTTAGGAGTGAGGGAAAAGCAAGTATATTGAGGTTTGGTCTTGGTTTGATCAAGAAATCATAAAACTAGTGGCTAAAATTGAGGAAAAAGTGAGGAAAAGAGAGAAAAAGTAAGGTTTTAGGTTCCAAATCTTTGTGATTTCTTCTTGTGTTTCATTTGTTGATTCAAGAGAGTGCTTAGTGCATTGGAACAGGTCAAAGATCAGAGATCAATCATTGCAACATGGCTACAAATGGAGGCTACATGTTGGAAAGCAATGATAGGCTTACCTCCCTCAACTATTCTACTTGGAAAGTAAGGATGGAGTCTTTGCTTGAGATGAATGAGTTGATGGATATTGTTGTAGGTGTGGAGGAGAGACCTTTGGCACCTCAAGAACAATTAAGGTATGACAAGAGGGCAAAGAAAGCCCTTCACATGATCAAGATGAATGTGACAAATGAGCTTATCAAAGAGGTTGGTAAGTGCACATCATCTAGTGAAGCTTGGGAAGCCTTGAAGAAGGTTTATGAATCCAAGTCTACTTCTAGAGTGTTGACTTTAAGAAGGCAAATCTTTTCTTGTATGCAAAAGAAGAGTGAGAGTGGACATGCTTTTGTTTTGAGAGTTAAAGCATTGAATGATGAGTTAGCATGCATTAATGATGGCATAAATAATGAGGAGCTTGTTCAAGTGATTCTCAATGGCTTGTTGGATGATCATGCTAATCTTGTTCAAAGTTATGCTATCCAAAAATGTTTACCAAGTGTTGGAGACTTGCAAGAGGTCTTGTTGGCTGAAGAATTCAGGTTGCAAGCAAGAGTGGGAGCATCTTCTACATCTCAAGGAGGAGAAGAGGAGGCAATGTTCTCTAAAGGCAAGTTCAAGGGCAAAGGTAAAAGCAATTGGTCTAAAGGGCAAGACCAAGGTGAGCACTCTACTTTTGGCAAAAAGAAGGATAGATCTAAGCTAAAATGTTTCTATTGTGGAGTCAAAGGGCATTTTGCTAGTGATTGTTTCAAGAAAAAGAGGGATCAAGGGGAAAAGCAAACCAATCTAACTATTGATGAGGGTGGGGATGAGCTTCTTTCAAATGATGCTTTTGTTATGTCATCTTGCTTGTTGGCTAATCATGGAGACATTGATCCTTGGTGGATTGATAGTGGAGCCACTTCTCATATGACATATCATAAAGAGTATTTTTCATCTTTAATGGCATTTGATGGTGATAGGAAGGTAATCTATACCGCAAATGATGGTGAGTGTACAATCAAGGGGATTGGCACAATTCCTATTTCACTTTCTACAAATAGGAATATAGAATTGAAAGATGTTTTGCTCATTCCATCCATTACCAAGAACTTACTTAGTGTAAGCCAAATGCTTGACAAAGGATTCAAAGTTGAGTTTGATGGTGATGCTTGCTTGATCAAAAAGGGGTGTAGTATCATTGCAAAAGGGAAAAGGCAAGGGAAATTGTTCAAGCTTGATGCATGTGTTGTTGCTAACCAAGTTGGATGCATGGCAAATGAACAAATGTCAATTCAAGAGGTATGGCATAAAAGGATGGGACATCTCAACTACAAGGCCTTGGAGGTAATAGCCAAAAAGGAGGTAGTAAGGGGACTTCCCAAGTCTCTTACTTGCTTGAATCATGTTTGTGAAGAATGTGCTTTGTCTAAATCACATAGATTGCCATATACTAGATCTATATCTAGATCTAAGATGCCTTTTTCTCTCTTGCATTCGGATATTCATGGTGTTACTACAATTAGCAATGGAGGTGCTAAGATGTATGTAACTTTCATTGATGATTTTAGTAGATTTTGTTGGGTTTATCTACTAAAGAGCAAGGATGAGGTGTTTGATGTGTTTGTCAAGTTCAAAGTTGCTATTGAGACTCAATTTACAACCAAAATCAAATGCTTGAGGAGCGACAATGGTGGTGAATACATTTCTAACAAATTCAAAGCCTTTTGCGATGAGCATGGGATCAAGAGGGAGTACACATGTCCAAGAACACCACAACAAAATGGAGTGGCCGAGAGGAAGAATAGAACCTTGTGTGAGAGTGCAAAGGCAATGAGATTGAATGCTAATCTTCCTAAACCTTTTTGGAGTGATGCTTTGTTGTGTGCAAATTTCCTATGCAATAGATGGCCAAGTGTTGTATTGGAAGGAAAAACCCCTTTTGAAGCTTTGTTTGGTATGAAGCCTAATGTCAAGTTTCTAAGAACTTTTGGATGCATTTGCTACTTCAACATTACTCTTGATGATAGAACTAAGGAGGATCCATCTTCAAGAAAGGGCATTTTTGTTGGTTATAGTGAAGTAAGCAAAGCATATAGGATTTATGTTCCTTCAATCAAGAAAGTGTTCACAAGTAGGGATGTCATTTTTGATGAAAGTAACATTCCAAAAGTTGTTTCAAGTGATGATGGTGTTGTTGCAACTAATGTGCTTGATGACAATGGAGTTGATGACACATTGGATGTGGATGTTGAAGAAGCCTCTTCAAGTCAAATTCCAAGGAGAACTCCAAGGCATAAAGTGAAACCCTCAAGGCTCACTTATGATGGCAAAGGTAAGCAAGTGGTGGATGGATCCAACTATGCTTTCCTAACCTCTTTTGATGTACCTTCATGTGTAGATGAAGCAAGGCAAAAAGAGGAATGGATCCAAGCAATGGATCTTGAGTTTGAAGCACTTATGAAGAACAACACATGGAGATTGGTGGAGCTTCCAAAGGGCAAAAGTGCAATTGGATGCAAATGGATCTTCAAGGTAAAGACAAATCAAGATGGATCTATCAACAAGTTGAAGGCAAGGTTGGTGGCTAAAGGTTATGCTCAAGAGCATGGCATTGACTATGAGGAAACCTTTGCACCCGTGGCAAAGATGGTGAGCATAAGAGTAATCATTTCCCTTGCAACTCTTTATGGATGGGATCTTTGGCAATTAGACATTTCTAATGCTTTCTTGAATGGTGATCTTGAAGAGGAAGTCTACATGGAGCAACCCGAGAGCTATGTTTCTCATAGCAAGCCTAATCATGTGTGTTTTCTACAAAAAAGTTTGTATGGTCTTAAGCAAGCACCAAGGAGTTGGTATGCTAGGCTTAACTCTTTTCTACTTTCTCAAAACTTCACTATGAGTGAGTATGATCATTCACTTTACTTTAGAATTAGTGCTAATGATGTTACAATCCTTCTAATTTATGTGGATGACATTATTTTAAGTGGAGGGAACAAGGAAGATATAGAAGATATCAAGAAAGCACTAAAAAAGGAATTTGAAGTGCATGATCTTGGTCTTTTGAGCTATATCTTAGGAATAGAAGTAATTAGAACTTCTCAAATCACTTTTATTTCACAAGAGAAGTATGCTATTTCTATTCTCAATAGATTTCATATGGTAGATGCAAATCCTATTGATACACCTATGGAATCACATGTAAAGCTAACTATAAGAGGTAATGAAAGATCCTTCGAGGACATTACTCTCTATAGGAAGCTAATAGGTTCTCTTATATATCTAACCATCACAAGACCTGATTTATCTTATTGTGTTGGTAGATTAAGCCAATTCATGCAAGATCCTAGCATAGAACATTGGAAACTAGGAAAGAGGATCTTGAGATACATCTCGGGAACAAAAGATTTTGGCATTGTTTATAGAGGCTCATCACCTAACTTATTTGGTTTTTCAGATTCAGATTTTGCAGGAGACCTTATGGATAGAAAATCCATAAATGCACATGCTATTTTCATAGGTGATGGAGCTATCTCATGGATGTCGAAGAAACAAGCAACTATATCACTTTCTTCTAGTGAGGCCGAGTACAAAGCTTTGACATCATGCACAAAGGAGATGGTGTGGATCAAGAGGATGATTATGGAGCTTCATTTGCTGGATTTTTCAGAGAGTCCAATCATCTTTTGTGACAACCTTTCAGCCCAAAGTCTAGCAAGCAATCCGGTTTTCCATGCAAGGAGCAAACATATCGAGGTGGCTTACCATTTTGTGAGAGAACAAGTGTTGGCAAAAGAGATCAAGCTTGAACATGTCCCATCAAAGGAATGTGTGGCTGATATCTTTACCAAAGCATTGGGAAAGGACTTATTTTTCAAACATAGAACAAGTCTTGGTGTACTTTCTAAATCTATGCTAAAACTAGTTGAAGAGGGAGTGTGAAAAATTGTCAACTAGTAGTATTTTCCTAACTTGAGATTTTGTAGGCCTATGGCCAAATAAAAGTTAGAGATAGGTTCATACATGTATGTAGAGGCCCAAAGTATGTGTACACTACTTTTGAGGTCACATTAATTAGAGGAGGTCGAGTGTGGAGCTCTTCTATTGGCTCATAATTTGGTGCATTCCTATTTGACCAAATTTCTAGGTAGATGGGTGAATCCTATTGGACCCCAATTTTAGCCTATCATAAGACAAGTGGCCAAGAGGCACTATGGCTGCTATAAATAGCCATCTCCACGAGTATGTACACATCTCATTTTCATTCTATTGAATGAATGTTATGCTCTTTGAAGATCCATCTTCTTCTCTCTCACTTTTTTGTTCATATCTTGCATTCTAGCCACTAGAATTGTGATTTCTTTGTTGCTATGGCTTCACACGTGTGAAATGCAGGTTGTAGGCTCTGAAGTACGGACAGGGACAGCAAGTTTCTGTTTGTGGAAGCTTATGATCAGATCTTGATGTTTAGTTGATGTTTAGTATGCTTAACATCACAATTTCTATCATTTTTTCAATCTAGATGTGCATAACTTCCATGGCCAAGATCTTTATGAAACTTTAGCATCTTTTGGATCTGAGTTTTTCACAGACCATTGGATGGTAAGACTCCATATAAAGTTCTTTTTGGTGGGAGGCCAAGTGTCAAGTATTTGAAATCATTGGTTGTTGTACTTGCTATGCCAACATCACACTTCATGATAGGACTAAAGAAAAATATACATCTAGTTGGAGCTAGTGAAGCTACATTCCTTCAACAAGAAAGGTGATCATAAGTAGGGATGTTACATTTGATGAAGAAAATGTGCCAAATCTTGATGTTGATGATGTTGTTTTGAACATTCTTGATGATGATGATGGTCCTTTGGATGATGATAGTGTTGGAGATGCCTATCCAAGTTAGAACCCAAGGACAATGGCAAAGGGCAAAGCCATCAAGATTCACATATATTAAAAATCATAAGCGAAAGATACAAACTTTGCTTTCCTTGTTTCTTTTGATGAACCTTCTTGTGTAAAGGATGCAAAAGGAGGAGTGGATCCAAGCAATGGATCATGAAGAACAACACTTGGAGGTTCGTGAAGCTTCCAAATGACAAGAAGGCAATTGGGCGCAAAATGGATCTTCAAAGTGAAGACAAATCAAGTTAGGTCAATCAACAAGTACAAAGCAATGTTGGTGGCAAAAGGATATGCTCTCTTCATTTCAGCTTCGTGTTTCGTGAATTGTTCGCGACACTTGTCTCTTCATGACATTTTCGTCACCCATCACCACCTTGCCTTTGTAGATCTCCAATCCATGAAAGCCCTTGAGTGAATGAGTGCCAAAATGATGTGTTCTCTACTACATTTGAATGAGCAAAATCTGAACTTGAAATACTTGAAGTATCTCCACAAGATTTGCATACAACCCTTGTCAACAATTTGGCAATTTGCCAACACTAGGATGCTAGATCTTGAACTTTGCTTAAAAGTAAACATATTGACCACTTCAATATCTTTCAAGATTTGAATGAATGCATGTACTTGATCATAAAGCCCAACAATGATAACTATTCCATCTCCAAGATCCAAAGGATGCAAAACTATGGAACTAGTTTCATTGAATTTTGACAATTCCAACACATTGACATGACAATGTTTATACATGAGATTAAACAAGTAAGGTAGAGTAAAAGGACACTTCTTTGCTACTCCAAGAACCTTACTTGAACCTTCAAAAACCTATAAAAATAGATCCAAAATGCTTTGCCCATGTGGCTCCCCTTTGATGCTTTTGACTAGTTTCCAATTGCTACTTGCCTCTTGGTGTTGATGAAGCAATTCAAGATCAACATCTTGATCTTCCAATAAAACATCAAGGACTTTGCATTTATAAACTCTTCAGATCTGAACCTCTGAAGATACTCCCTCTCAAATACATGATTAGCATCCCACAAGATCTCATCATTGCTTGATTTTAACCTTTCACTATAGTTAGTGAAAACAATGTCACCAACATAAACCAAAAGATAGATTTCTACAATTCTATCCAACATGAAGTAGAGTAGATGAAGTTGAGTATCGAACCTAATCAAACTAGCCCATTTGAGTTCAAACCAAACCTCAATGAGATCACCAATGAGATCTTCCTTGCCTTGAAGAAATTGCCACTTGAGTTGCTCCATGTAGTCTTCTTCATCCAACCTTTTGTCATCTTGATCATGCATGAACACTCCACCACAATCATAGAATCCTTTGAGTTGATTATTAGATGTAAGATCCATGCCTTGGATCTTCCCAAGAGTCACTCTTCCTTTGTCCTTTCCTTCACAAGACTCCCTCTTAATGATCACACCACAAAAGCTAGCAATCTCCCTCTTGATAGTTGCATCATAAGAAATGGAATAATCTCGAACATTAGAAGCCATGAAAAGAATACATAGTACCTTCAACATAAGAATGATTGAAGTACTTTTCTTGTCAAACCTCGACTTCTAATCAATGATATAGGTAATGATAATGAACCTTCACTATCATTCACAAAAGCATCATTCAACGTACATCCTACTTTGAACACATTTGCAAAATGACCTTTTATCCCACAATAAAAGCACTTGAACTTCGACTTATCTTTCTTTCTAAAAGAAGTAGAAGAGGAGGAAGAGTGATCATCATGATCCGAGTTACCACCTTTGGACCATTTCCCTTTGTCTTTACCTTTGCCTTTGACTTTGTCTTTTGTGAAGAAAGCCTCTTCACCTCCACCTTGCAAGGATGCACCATGAAGCTTTGATTGCAACCTATATTCTTCAGCCAATAAGATTTCTTGCAAGTCAACCACACTTGGAACACTCTTTGAATGGCAAAACTTTGCACAAGGTTAGCATGTTCATCTAGCAAACCATTCAACTTAACCCGGACTATCTCACCATCTTTTTTGCTTTCATCAATGCATGCTAGATTATCACTTAAGGACTTAACCCTCAAGACAAATGCTAAGCACTTTCTCCCTCTCTTTGTCTACTAGAAAATATTTGCCTCCTTAGGGTCAATACCCTAGATGTGGACTTTGATTCAAAGAGTTTCGAATCCGTCCCTGTCTGCTGCTGGGCCCCCCCTATAGTTCTGGTGTGATTTGGCGCGCCCCCTCTGTCCTGGAATATAGTGCTTTCGGGTAAACCACGCTTTTCTGGACTTAGTTTTTATTTTGCTGATTAAGCCTAGCAAGCCTAGCAGAATCAGTCTGGCTCCCGGGAGCTGTCTCGGTGGTAGAATCAACTTGGTTCTTGACTAGGCCATGACTCGAGCTCCAGAGCTAGCTCATGACTTGTGACTACTTGATTGGCTCACCACAGGTCGGAGGCTCAGTTCTTGATTTTCTAACTTGCTCTAGGACCTTAGGGAGCGTCACCCCTTAGAGTCTTACAGGGTGCACTGGGTGCACCCGAGTCAGCTTTACAACACCTCCTCCAAGAAAAATCTCATCAAGCCTTGAGGTCTTGTTGGGCTAATCACTTCGTCATCTAGTTTGGGAGTTTATGTCTTGAGATAATATTCTTCTCTTTACTTCAATATTCCTTATGGATCATGTCCATCTCCTCCTCCATTGCCCTTTGCCATTCTTGTTGAGAGTATTTCTTGTAAATAAATAAAGTTAGCCAAAATAGAAACTAAGCTATGTGCATAAGTCCATAGCTCAATGAGCACTTGTAAAATATTGTATTTTAAATAAACTAGACTTGGGCCATGTAAATAAAATAATGTAAAAGGGTCCAAAGTCTAAGTTAAATAAGTTTTGTTAAGTTGTAATTAGAAGTCAAAGTCAAGATGGTGGTAGTGGGCTATGTTTCTTTGTGCACCCTAGATTGTAATGTGTTTCTTTTGAAGGGCTAGGATTTCAATCCTCCCTTCCTTGAAGTAGCCAATAGAAACCAAGGGGAAAGAGCCTCCCCAAGAATAAAAAGGCACCTCTTGTACATCATTTTCCATGCTAATTGAGAGGGAGAAAACTCTACAATTTTGAGCACTCAAGCATCCTCAATTGTTATTGCCTTCTTGTCTAATGCTTTTGTTGAGAGTTGCTATTTTTGAATGGTGAATGTTCTTAATGTTTTTCTATCAGAATAAGGGCATTAGCACTTGAGCTACCTCCCTCTATCCCTCCCCCTTCTCTACTATGATGATGACATGGTGTGGTTAGTGTTAGTTGGGGTTAGTATTAGTGTTAGTGTGGTTAAATAGCAACTAAAGTAGACAACTATAGTTAGAGTCCTATCATTGCAAAAGTCAGAAAACAGATTGATGTCGCATTTTGAAAATGCAAAAAGTTGAACGTAGGCAAAAACTGTATTCTAAGTCATTTTGAACTAAGTGTCGCATTTTTTCAAAAAGGCAAAAAAGCCGAAGGTCCATGGGAATATGCTCTAAGTCATATTTTGGCCTTGTGTTAGTTTTTTGGGGAATGCGAGAAATGCGAACTGTGCAAAACTTAGTTCAAAAATGCAGACTGTGTGAAATTTAGTTAAAAATGCAACAATCCAAAAAATGACAGGAAAACAAAAATACTAAAACTTTGACATGTAGAAACATAAGGTTTCTTCATGAGGATGGACTGTTTTACATCTACGATCCGAGTGCAGTGCAGCCCTGACTCCCGATCATGTGGTGATCATGTGGTTCCTAGCCGGATTACCACGAAGCATCAGAAGAGAACTGAAACGACGAGAGCAGTACGCTACTCTACAAGAAGCTATGGAAGATGCCATCAGGGAAGAGGATGAGGAATCTGACGACGAATATCCTTCCACCCACACTCCTACTCCCTCAATCGCATCATCATCATCAAACACATCAGCTCTATCCACAAAACTGTTGTTGGAGCAAATGACAAAATTACACAAACAGCAGATGGAGCAACTTACAGCGCAATTTGAACAAAAACTGAAGGCCTTACAAGGAACTGTAGCAGTAACTCCACATCAAAAGGAACCAAACCAGCTGCAGTATTCTCGACGAAAAAATGTATGGTGTTCAGTATGCACGCAAAACCATACAGCGAACGAGTGTCCAGTCCTAAAGCAAAATCTGAGACTGACACATAGATTCTGCCATCTGTGCAATGCAACATCGCACGATACAGCATTTTGCCCGTTTGACCCCAGGGTTGTTCAACAGAAGAGAAGTCCTTATCAGACTTCTTATCCTTATCATCAAGGGGCACCTAACGCGGCACCAAGGTATGGCACACCCAATAACCACAACACATGGCCTTACCTGCTCCACCAGGGCCAACCAATCAACAAGTGGCCCATGTAAACCTGATAGCAGCGGAACAAGAAATACAAATGCCACCTCAACCTGAGCAGCAGCAGTGGTACGGACCAGATGAACCATTTATGGATCTTGCCATAAATGAATATGTTTCGGCCTATGCAGCTCAAACTCAACGCCGAGGTGGAAGAAATTACGGCTGCTACGGATGTGGCGAGGGACACAGAATTGCAGAATGTCCCTACAAGGGACAATATACAACCTCCTGTTGGGATTGCGGTTATGGACACTGTTTCAAGAATTGTCCATTTAAACCTGGAACCAGTGCACCTCTTAACCTCATTGCCATACAACAATCAGCAGTTCCAGCGGGGATGCCATATAAAGGTCGACACGACCACGCTCCTGTATTAGTTGTTACGCAAGCACAAAAGAGGAAGGAAGTGGCTCTTTCACCACCACCATCGGTCACTGACGACCAACCCTCAACTTCAGCGCCATATCCAAATGTGAGGGAACAGAGAAGACAGTACCAGAAAATAAGACACTTGGTACAAAAAGCACAAGAGGAGAAAAAAGAGCAAGAACGAAACAATCCCACAGAACCTCCAGTCGGCGTCGAACAGGAACCGTAAATGGGCTCAGCACTGTGCACTGATCAGAATGATCGGTTGCACCAACATGAACCACTTTTTCACATGGTGGAGCCTGAGGAACCACGCACTGAAAGGCTCACACTCTTGCTGTCAAGCCACGTTAGTTTACCACTCGGAGAACTATTGCGGATTGCACCACAAGTGAAAAGCCTTTTAGCGGAATGGGCCAACGCGGATGAGGAGCCAGTAGTGCATGAGCCCATCTATTGTGCGGGCTATGATGAAACAAATAACGTCCTCCACATCGGAGCAACATGGGAAGGTGAGGAACAAAACATCACTTTTCCAATCAAACACAAGAGATACGAGGACAAAACGGCAGTGGTAGATGGAGGATCGGGTGTCAATCTGATCTCCACTACTTTGTACAAACAATGGAAATTACAAGGATTGAAGCCAGCCAGATTCACCATCAAGCTAGCAGATCAATCCTGCATGAAACCAAAAGGTGTAGTTGTTGATATTCCCATAAAGATAGCAGACATGCAGTATGTGATTACTTTTGTGGTCATGGATATACCTGAATCTCCATCTGCATACCGTGTTTTACTGGGAAGACCATGGTTGAGAGCTACGCAAGTAGTACACAACTGGGGTATAGGGAAACTCGCCTTCGAGGACAGAGAACAGACTGTAAAGGTAGATCCAACCACATGGGCGGTGAAACCTATTGCACCCAAAGCTAATGACGGATCCACTACAGATCATATGATTGACCGCCCAAGGCCAGCCAAGGGAGGTCACTATCATTCAGAGACGGATGTCATGAGATGGACGGATGCATTAGCAACTATTGACTTCCAGGCATGTCAATATGAATCAGATCTAGAACCGAATACATCCTCACCCAAATGTTACACTACGGACACACCAATCACATTTGGGGTGAATATAATAAACGTAGCATGGTTGTCAGCGGAGCCGATTGAGAACCCAGTGGACGATGATCTAGTCCCTTGGAAACATGCTCTAACTTATAATAAGGAGATTGAGCTGACTGATGAACAAGTCCTACACCAGATGGACCCAGATTGTTACGGAACCAAGAAGGTACCAGCTCAACCACCACAAAGGTTTGCTATGGCGAAAGTCTCAAGGATCGATCCACCCAAGGCACTTGCGAATAAGAAGAATCAGTTGAAGCAACGCTACAACCAGGTGATCCGATGGAGTGACCTACCCGAAGAGGCAATAGCTACAGTAGACGTTGATATTTGCAACCATGAGGCAAATGTCACAGCAGTCCCGAAGAAAGACAACAAGGATGAACCCACCAAAATGACAAAAAAGGACAAAAAGAAGGTGTTGGATCCCTTGAAGTCAATCAAGTTGAACTCAAATACAACGTCATCTTCTACGCAGGTGACAGAAAATAAAAAAATGACCAGTCGGGCCAAGATCAATATGCTGAAAGAGGAATGTCGACGAGCTCTAGTTCACGAGATGTATGATACTTTCAAGAATTATACATTGGACGACATGGTAATCATGATGTCGCAAGACGAACGAGAACCTGATCAAAGTCAGGCACCAGCGGAACAAGTATTCGAGGGACCTGCGCAAACACAGCCAATGAATCTTGCGCAACCAGGAGAAGAAGAAAGGATAGTGCATGTGGGAGAGCAGTTAACACCCACGCAGTTCAAGAGACTACGATTCTTGTTAGTGGAATATAAAGACTATTTTTCCTGGAGCTATAGTGATCTAAAGGGCATTCCGCCAACAGTAGTCCAACACACCATATCTTTGGTGGACGAAGCAGTCCCCAAGGTAAGCCGTTACTATCGCTGCAACCCGAATTATACATAACTGATCAAGCAAGAGTTGCAAAAACTTATGGATGCAGATTTCATTTACGAAATCGAGCACACGGAATGGGTATCGCCGATAGTTATAGTACCCAAGAAAAATGGCAAAATGCTTTTGTGTGAATCTGAAGTCACTTAATGCAGTTACCAAAAAGGACCATTTTTCTTTACCATTTACGGAAAGTGTCCTTGATAGAGTAGCTGGCGATGAAGCCTACAATTTTCTGGACGGCTTCAACGGCTACAACCAGGTGAAAATAGCCCCCCAGGACTAGCACAAGACAACATTTGCCACGGAATGGGGAACTTATGCCTATAAAGTGATGTCATCCGGACTTTGCAATGCCCCAAGCACTTTCCAGCAAGTCATGCATGCGGCATTCAAAGATTATTTGCAAAAATTTCTGGAAATTTTCTTGGACAATCTATGCGTGCATGGACCAGATTCAGAACACTTATCCAATTTGGAGAAGGTGTTACAAAAATGCCGCGAATACCAGATCTCCCTGAATCCAAAAAAATGTCAATTCTGGGTGACACATGGCTTGATACTCGACCATATAGTGTCAAGACACGGGATCGCCACAGATCTATCAAAGATCAGGATCATTGTTGATCTACCACCATCGGGGACGATCCGTGAGGTCTACAATTTCATGGGTCATGCTAACTATTATAGGGTCTTCATTCTTGATTTTGCAGAGTTAGCCAGACCAATTTACAAACTTACAATGGACCCACATTGGAATGAGAAAGCTCTAAAGGCTTTCTAGAAGATTAAGGATGCATTGGTCTCAGCACCAATCTTATGACCACCCAATCGGTCCATTGAGTTCCACGTGCATATAGACGCATCAAAGTATGCAGTTGGAGCAGTCTTAACCCAGCCTGGTGAACACAAAAAAGATTTTTTAATTCGATTTGCAAGCCGACAGCTTAGTGATATCGAAATGAATTATTCAACCATAGAGTAGGAAACACTGGCAATGATCTATGTGGTTAAGAAGTTTTGACACTATTTGATGGCCACACATTTTGCTTTTTATACGGACCATCAACCCTTGCTAAATCTTGTTAATAAAACTTGCAACACCGGGAGAATCACCAGATGGCTCCTTTTGTTGTTGGAATTTGATTTTTGGATAGTAGTTCGCAAGGGAAAACAAGACTACATGGCAGATCATGTGTCACGAATCAAGAGAAAGGAGATTGCAACCCAACCCGACGATGAGCTGGCAGATGCTGTCTTATTTTATGTGGATACAGTACCAGAATGGGCTGCCGACATTGTTGAATATCTAATGCGAGGCCAACCAGACAAATCACTACCAAAGGCGGAACAGCGGAAATTGATCTTGAAGGCTAGACCTTATCAGCTGATTGCCGGCCAGTTGTACCGAAGAGGTTCAGACAGAATTCTTCGATGGTGTATTCTTCCTCATGAGACCACCCAGATCATTTCGCTTTCACATGAAGGCATGGGTGGAGGTCATTTTACATCTGACATTACAGTTCGCAAGATCCTGCAATCAGGATGTTGGTGGCCCACGATTCATAAAGACACGGAGGAATACTTGAAAAAGTGCTATGTGTGCCAAAGGACAAGGAGACCAACGAGATTGAACTATGATCTATTGCACCCAGTCTTAGCCCAAGCACCGTTTGAAAAATGGGGATTGGATTATATTGGTCCAATTCACCTTGCAGCAAGGAGTTCTCAGGTTCGATACATAATCGTAGCCACAGACTACCTCACCAAATGGGTCGAAGCCAAGGCAGTAAGAGTAGCTGATGCTAGGACCACTGCCAAGTTCCTTTATGAAAATATCATTGTGCGCTTTGGGTGCCCGGTGGAACTAGTCAATGATCGTGAAAGCCATTTCATCAACGAGACCATCAAGGTCCTGTTGGAGGAATTCTTTGTGATCCACAGAACCAGTACACCTTATTATCCTCGTGGTAATGGGCAAGCAGAATCATCCAATAAGATCCTGTGTAGCGTGCTCACGAAAACAGTTGAAGCTAGCAGATCAGATTGGGAACACAAGTTGCATGCTGCACTGTGGGCATTCAGGACAACATATAAAGGGAGCACTGATCAAACACCCTTCCAATTGGTATATGGTCAGGATGCTGTGATGCTAGTAGAGAATTTTAGTTCCTTCAATAAGGATTGCCACTGCGCAACGTCTTAATGAGTCCAAATCTCTACAGCTACGCCACGAAGCTCTGCATAAACTCTGTGAAACACGCTTACTAGTTGTGCATGTACTGGCAACTGAAAAGGAAAGACGCAAAGCTTGGCATGATCACAGATTACAAAAGAAGGATCTTTGTTCAGGAAATCTGGTCCTGATGTATAAAACCAAGGTGATCAAGGGAAAGTTAAAACTCACGGGCGAAGGTCCTTATAGGATCAAGAAAATTCTTAATCATGGGGCCGTGAACTTAGAACAGCTTGATGGGACGCCCTTCGACACACCCATCAACGGCAGCCGGTTGCACAAGTACTGGCCACCACAATAAGACAGATCCAGATTGGGAGTGGCATGTTACAAAAAGCTAATTTGCTCAGCCATCACTGCTAGATCTAAGGAGATCAAGCCAAATCAAGCTAAATCCATCAAAATGTAAAAATTACAGCAAATAAGGATCCTAAAACACTTGAAATGATGAGGGAAACAATAGATTATGATTTCATAAGATTAGCACAAGTTGAACCATCAAAATCCATCAAAAATCTATGCTTGAACCTCACTAAATGGCCCAAATCCTTGAAGAAGGCTTCACACGTGTGAAAGTACGGCCTTCCACAGTCTGAGTACTGTACACCAGACCTACATTCAATCCTATAATCATTAGTAATCACAAGTACTCAAACAATTATGAACATAGAGAGCAATTGCACCATTATGAGAGAAAAAACATGAAATTGCTTGATTGATTTTGGTGAGATATCATCACCTATATATACATGATCCATCACGGTTTTGGGCAGGTATGAGTAGCCCTAAACCTATCCCTAATGCTAATTTTGGTGGATCTTTCATCCCTACCAAGTTAGGTTGGAATCTTGGAGATCCCTCAACAATGCAAAAATTACCAAAAATAGCTCCTATTTTTTCTCCCTTGTATCTAAGCATAATTTGGACTCATTCCAAAGGTTCTAACACTTAGGTCTACTTGAGAACATCCTTATGAATGGAATCCTATGCTATTTGGCACGTGTGACAAGCCACATCATGACCATCTAACTATTTACAAGTCATATGACCAAAACTAGTCAAGCTAGAATTGTGAATTTTTAACACTCCTCCTCACTATCTAGCTTGGTTGAATCATTGCTTTACTAATCACTCCAAGTGATGATCTGAACTTCATAAAAGGTGTCTTTTGAAGTGGTTTAGTAAGTAGATCAGCTACACATTCATTGCTTGGAACATGCTCCAAAGCAATCTCCTTGGCTTGCACCATTTCTCTCACAAAGTGATGGCATATCTCAATGTGCTTAGTGTTGAAAATTGTCACTTCTCACTTGACATTGGTTCATGTAAATATTGATCAAACATTAGAATATGTTGATGATATGATTTCACACGTGTGGAGCATGTTCCCATGTGTGAAAGGATGTACTTTTCATGTTTGTATATATCCAAATTGATTTTGTATCATTCTAGTTAGTGTGAACATGAAATGACTAGTTTTTAGTCAAGTTGACTAGTCACCTACAAATTAGCTTTTCCTTGCATGTGCATGAGTAAATGCTCCCACATGGCAAGTGGATGTTCACATGTGTGTATAGAGTACTAGAAGATAAGAGTTGACCAATTTCCTTAGATCCTATTTTGTAGGGAATATTCCTATATTCTAGGAGACTAGCTTTTTGGATTTTAGTCATATTCTAGAAGGTCAACTATTGGATAAGGATCAAGGATGGATCAAATGGATAGATATGAGTGATGTGGCACTCTTCACACGTGTGAAGGCCTGCTGGACTGTACCAGACTCATGGATGTACTTGATCCATAAAAGGATCATCATTTTGCTAAGAAAATTGATGAGACTTTTGCACTCTACACTTTTGTGAGATTTCTAGTCATTTGTCTTGTGATTTTTATGCATGATTGCTATCTAGTATCATTGTACTTGTTGTTTCAGGTGCAGGCCGTACAGTGGACAGTACTCCACACGTGTGAAGCCGCTCTCACTAAAAAATGATGTGTTGATCCATTGCTCTTGCTTAAATCCAAGTGTAGTGAATCTAGATCAAGATCTAATGTGTAGAACTTGATAGATTCATTGATTAAGCAACCAATAACTCTCTATGATTGTAAAGTACAATCATTATTGTCCTAAAAACTGTAAAATTTATCATGGTATCAGAGCTAAGTAAGAGAGTGATCATTGAATCATAAATCTTGTAAAGATCATTGGCAAAATTTGTTTTTTGGCCAATACTAGTGAGGGCGAGTTCTTCTAGAGTGATAGCTTGTAATCATTTGGATCAAAACGACTTGGAGGCTGTGTATGTACTTTTCACACGTGTGAAACCGTACAGCAACTTTCAATTCAAGTTACTTTGTGTTTTTTGGTCCCAAAATCACAATACTAGTTCATTTTTGGTGCTTTTTGAAGCATAGTATTGATCTAGATTCATTCTAACTAATGCCTATGACCAAATAGTGTTTTGGATCATTGAAGCATTTCTTTTTAGAGTCTAAGATCAGATCTAAGAGGCTGATTTGTTCAGATCCTTAGTTGAAGTGAAATCTCTAAGAAAAGTGTAAAGCAATTTTTTTTTGTGAGAGTGAAAGCTAGAAATTTTTGGTAAGATCTTTGAGTATCATTCAAGCTTGTGTGTTAGTTTGATAGAGACAAGCCTATAGGCATTCTAGTAAGCTTTAGGCCACTTCATAGATCTTTTAAAATTCAAAAATCTTTGTGATTTTTAAAAGAGCATTCATTCTAAAATGTCATCCATGGGTGGATATTTGATGGAATCAAGTGAGAGACTCACTTCCACAAATTATTCCATTTGGAAAGTGAGAATGGAATCACTCCTAGTGATCCATGATCTATATGACATAGTTCAAGGAGTAGAGGAAGAGCCTCAAACTCCCCAAGAACAAGCCAAATACAAGAAGAGAGCAAGATTAGCTCTACATTGCATAAAGTTAAATGTATGCAATGACCTCTTGAAAGAGGTGTCTTCTTGTACCTCATCCAAAGAGGCTTGGGATTCATTAAAGAGCATTTATGAATCCAACAATACTTCAAGAATCCTCATGCTAAGAAATCAAGTTTTCCAAAGCATGAAAGGAAGTGGAGAGAGTGGACAAGAGTATGTTCTTAGGATCAAATCTCTTAACAAGGAGTTAAGTGCAATAGGAGAGAAGATCCAAGATCAAGAACTAGTACAAATCATTTTGAATGGTCTAAGTGATGAGTTTACCAACTTAGTCCAATCATTTGCCATTCAAGACTCTCTTCCATCCATTGAAAAGTTGCACAATGTTCTTGTGGCCGAGGAGAGTAGGCTTCTACACCTCAAGACAAGAATGGATAGCATGTCACTTAATGGAGGAGAGGAGAAAGCTAACTTTACATCTAAAGGCAAGAAAAAGCAAAATCCATTCAAGAAAAATCAAGGCAAGGAGGCCGAGATGAAGAATGGAGGATCTACCTCCAAAGGCAAAGTGAAGAACAAGGCAAAACTAAAGTGTTTCTTTTGTGGAAAGAAAGGACACTTTGCCTCAGAATGCTACTTGAAGAAGAATCAACAAGCCAAAGGAGATCAAGGGAACATTGCTCAAGAGGAAGAATATGAGGATGGATTCAACACATCCTTAATGGTTGCATCTACACCAACTTCAAGTCAAGACACATGGTGGATAGATAGTGGGGCTAGTTCCCACATGTCCTTTAACAAGCATTATTTTTCTACTCTTCTATCTTGTAATGACTCTAAGAAGTCAATATACACTGCTAGTGATCAAGCATGCAAGATAGATGGCATAGGATCTATACCTCTTTGTTTAGGCACATCTAAAAGGATAGATCTAGATAATGTTTTGTATGTTCCTACCATTTCAAGAAACTTGCTTAGTGTAGGACAATTAATGGACAATGGACTAGATGTACATTTCAAGAATGGAGTTTGTTCCATCTTGAAAAATGATAAGTGCATAGCTAGTGGCATTAAGCAAGGTAGACTTTTCA
The DNA here is from genome assembly GCA_029204225.1 of Diphasiastrum complanatum. Lineage (NCBI taxonomy): Eukaryota > Viridiplantae > Streptophyta > Lycopodiopsida > Lycopodiales > Lycopodiaceae > Diphasiastrum > Diphasiastrum complanatum. The sequence continues at coordinate 14,209,421 of CM055106.1, read as the reverse complement.
AGTTGGATGCTAATGTTGCAAGTGAAAGTGTGAACTTGGCTAGGGAGGAGCTAACTCAAGTGGAGCTTTGGCATAAGAGATTAGGCCATCCTAATCTTCAATCTATGGAGTCAATGGCAAGCAAGGAACTAGCTCTCGGCCTACCAAGAGCTTTCAAGAAGTGTGGAAAAATGTGTGAGGCATGTGGCCTTGCAAAGTCACACAAATCTTCTTACAAGAAATCTTCATCAAGATCTCTCTCTCCCTTGGATCTCATACATTCTGATGTACATAGTTTTTCACATGCAAGTAATGGAGGTGCCTTGATGTATGTAACTTTTATAGATGATTGTACTAGATTCACATGGATTGAGTTACTATCAAAGAAAAATCTTGTTTATGAAGCTTTCATTAAGTTCAAGTCTCTAGTAGAGAAACAACTTAGTACTTCTATCAAAGCACTAAGATGTGATAATGGAGGAGAGTACACCTCCAATAAAATGAAAGACTTTTGTGAGATCAATGGTATTAAGTTACAATACACTTGTTCCTACACCCCTCAACAAAATGGGGTGGCCGAGAGGAAAAATAGGAGTCTATGTGAGTGTGCAAAGTCCTTGAGGCTTGATGCATCACTTCCCATCTCATTTTGGGGAGAAGCCATAACATGTGCTAATTATTTGTGTAATAGACTTCCTAGTAGTGCTATAGATGGGATCTCACCTTATCAAGCCTTGTTTGATAAGAAACCCAATGTAAAATATTTTAAGATCTTTGGATGTACTTGTTATGTACACATTCCTTTGGAGACTAGAAGGAAAGAAGATGCTACCTCCTTCAAAGGAATCTTTGTTGGCTATGGAGAAAATAGCAAGGGATATAGGATATATGATCCTACATCCAAGAAAGTAAAGGTAAGCAAGGATGTACTTTTTGATGAGTCACAATTTGCTAAGAGCTTGTCAAATGGATCTAACCCATTGTGCATTGAAGATCTTGACAAATCCGAGGAGGATCTTGACAAACCCGAGGAGGATCATGACAAACCCGAGGATGGAGATTTGGATCCAAGTCAAAAGGGGCCAAGAAGATCATCAAGGAGCAAGGCCGAGCCCTCAAGGCTTACCTATGTGGACAAGGGAAAGCAAAAGGAAGGCTCTACATCTTCTACCTCTTACTCTTTTTTAGCTACATTGATTGAAGAACCATCATCTTTTGAAGAAGCATGTAAATCTAAAGTTTGGAGAGATGCAATGCAAGTAGAGTATGATGCATTAGAAGAAAATCATACTTGGAATCTTGTAAATCTTCCAAGAGGAAAGAAACCACTTGCATGTAAGTGGATTTATAGAATTAAGTACAATCAAGATGGATCTATTAGTAAATACAAAGCTAGGCTTGTTGCTAAGGGATTTCTTCAAATAAAAGGATTGGATTATGAAGAAACATTTGCACCTGTAGCTAAGCTTGTAACTATTAGATTAATCATTTGCATTGCTACTTTGTTCAAATGGGATCTCTACCAAATGGATGTGACAAATGCCTTCTTGAATGGCTTCTTAGAAGAGGAAATCTACATGATGCAACCCGAGGGCTTCATCAAGATTGGTGAGGAGCAAAAGGTGTGCTACTTAAGGAAGAGCCTATATGGCTTGAAGCAAGCACCTAGAGCTTGGTACTCTAGGTTGCATGATTTTCTCTATTCCCTTGGCTTTGTACTAAGTGCTTATGAACCTTCTTTATATTTCAAATGTAATGAAGGAAAGATCATCATTTTGGTTCTTTATGTTGATGACATCATTATGACAGGAAATGATGATGATGGCATAGGCAAAGTAAAAGTTGACTTATCTAGTGAGTTCAAGATGGTAGATCTAGGCTTCCTAAAGTTTATACTTGGGATAGAAGTGTCTAGAAGTAGCAATTGTACTTTCATAAGTCAATCTAAGTATGCTACTTCCATTCTTGAAAGATTTGGTATGAAAGATTGTAAGGGGATTGACACCCCTATGGAGCATGTTGTGAAAGCAACTAATGAAGGTGATGAAGCATCCTTTGAGGACATCACTCTCTTTAGGAAGCTTATAGGCTCTCTAATCTATTTAACCATCACTAGACCTGACTTAAGTTTTTGTGTAAGCAAGTTGAGTCAAAGTATGCAAGCTCCTTTAATTCATCATTGGAAAAGTGCCAAGAGAGTACTTAGATATGTTTCTAGTACTAGATTTTTTGGTATACTTTATGAAGGATCTAACTTGCACTTGAGAGCCTACTCGGATTCAGATTTTGCAGGTGACAAGATGGATAGGAAGTCCATTAGTGCATTTGCAACATTTCTTTGTGGAGGAGTGATATCTTGGCTTTCCAAAAAGCAAGATACAATCTCACTATCTTCTTGTGAAGCCGAGTACAAGGCATTGACTTCAACAACCAAAGAGCTCTTATGGCTAAGAAGACTCTTGATGGAACTACATGTGCTAGAGGCCGAGGAGATCCCTTACATATTTTGTGACAATCAAGCTTCTCAACAAATTGCTTCAAATCCTATCTTCCATGCTAGAACAAAGCATATTGAGATAGCTCACCACTTTGTGAGGGAGAAGGTACAATCCAAGGAAGTGCAACTACATCATGTACCATCATCCGAATGCATAGCTGATATCTTAACCAAACCATTGTCCAAAGATCCATTTTTTAAGTTAAGATATGCTCTTGGAATTGTAGATAGATGTACACTAGATTTGCCAAGTTAGAAGTGAGGAGGAGTGTTGAAAATTGTCACTTCTCACTTGACATTGGTTCATGTAAATATTGATCAAACATTAGAATATGTTGATGATATGATTTCACACGTGTGGAGCATGTTCCCATGTGTGAAAGGATGTACTTTTCATGTTTGTATATATCCAAATTGATTTTGTATCATTCTAGTTAGTGTGAACATGAAATGACTAGTTTTTAGTCAAGTTGACTAGTCACCTACAAATTAGCTTTTCCTTGCATGTGCATGAGTAAATGCTCCCACATGGCAAGTGGATGTTCACATGTGTGTATAGAGTACTAGAAGATAAGAGTTGACCATTTTCCTTAGATCCTATTTTGTAGGGAATATTCCTATATTCTAGGAGACTAGCTTTTTGGATTTTAGTCATATTCTAGAAGGTCAACTATTGGATAAGGATCAAGGATGGATCAAATGGATAGATATGAGTGATGTGGCACTCTTCACACGTGTGAAGGCCTGCTGGACTGTACCAGACTCATGGATGTACTTGATCCATAAAAGGATCATCATTTTGCTAAGAAAATTGATGAGACTTTTGCACTCTACACTTTTGTGAGATTTCTAGTCATTTGTCTTGTGATTTTTATGCATGATTGCTATCTAGTATCATTGTACTTGTTGTTTCAGGTGCAGGCCGTACAGTGGACAGTACTCCACACGTGTGAAGCCGCTCTCACTAAAAAATGATGTGTTGATCCATTGCTCTTGCTTAAATCCAAGTGTAGTGAATCTAGATCAAGATCTAATGTGTAGAACTTGATAGATTCATTGATTAAGCAACCAATAACTCTCTATGATTGTAAAGTACAATCATTATTGTCCTAAAAACTGTAAAATTTATCACTTAGATCTTGCATGGAAGATTGGGTTAGATGCAAGGTGTTGGGCTGATATATTGTCATTGTAGATGATTGGTGCCTCCTCTGAATCCATGATCTTTAGTTCCACCAATAATCTCAAAAAGTACCTCCTTTGTAGTGGTTGTCAAAGCTTTGTACTCGGCCTCGGTTGAAGATAGAGATATAGTTTCTTGCTTTTTTGAAAGCCATGAAACCACACCTTCTCCTATGAAAGTTGAATAGGCACTTGTTGATTTCCTATCCCTCTTGTCCCCTGCAAAATCTGAATCACTAAATGCATGAAGGTTAATCACATCTCCTCTATATAGAATCCCAAAATCCAATGTACCCGAGATGTATCTTAGAATCCTCTTAGCCTTTTTCCAATGGATATTCAATGGCTTTTGCATGGATTGGCTCAACCTACATACACTAAAGCTAAGATCTGGTCTAGTTATAGTGATCCACATTAAGGAACCTATAAGTTGCCTAAACAAAGTGATGTCCATGAAGGATCTTTCATCATCTTCATTTGGCACTTTTACATCTTGCTCCATTGGTGTGTCAACACTTTTGCATACTTCCATCTTAAACTTCTTCAAAAGACTTTGAGCATAGTTTACTTGACTTATAAAGATAAAATCAGACCCTCTAAGTACTTCTATGCCTAAGATGAAGTGAAGACACCCTAGATCTACCATCTTGAACTCTAAGGATAGATCTATCTTGATTTTTTCAATACCATCAACACTATTTCCACTAATGATGATGTCATCTACATAAATGAGTAAAAGTACAATACCAACATCGTCAAACTTAATGTAAAGAGTGGGATCATATTCACTTTGAACAAAAGAAAGTGAAATAAGATAGCAATGTAGCCTTGAATTCCAAGATCTCGAGGCTTGCTTCAAGCCATAGATGCTTCTTTGGAGATGGCATACTTTGTTCTCCATTCCATGCTTGATGAACCCTTGTGGCTGCTCCATATAGATATCCTCTTCCAAAAAACCATTCAAGAAAGCATTAGAGACATCCATTTGACATAGAATCCATCCAAAATGTGATGCAAGTGCAATGATTAGTCTTATTGTGACCATCTTGGCCACGGGTGCAAAAGTTTCCTCATAGTCTATCCCTCTCTCTTGAGCATAACCTTTTGCAACTAATCTTGCTTTATGTTTGTTAACACTCCCATTTGCATTCAACTTAAGCTTGAAGACCCACTTGCATCCTATTACATTCCTTTGAGGTCTCTCAACAAGCAACCAAGTTTCATTCTCAATCAAGGCATCATACTCATCCAACATAGCTTTATACCATTCTTTGGAGTTCAATGCATCTTCAACATTAGACGGTTCTTCAAAACTAGATAAAGCATAAGAAGTGGATGAGATACCCTCAACTTGCTGTCCTTTGCCTTGATATGTGAGCCTTGATGGCTCCACTTTTGCCCTTGAAGATCTCCTTGGTGTGATAGGTGGGTTTGGTGCTTGCTCCTCCATGAGCTCCTCCTCAAAACCAAGATCTTGCTCCTCGGCCATCTTCTTCTTGATTGTTGGATCACTTGAGCCTTCTTCAAGCATATGCATATGATGTTCATCAAAGATGACATCCCTTGAAACAACAAATTTGTTCAAGGATGGGAGATAGAGTTTGTAGCCCTTGCTTGAGCTTGCATATCCAAGCATGATCCCTCTTGTGGAAGATGGATCCTCCTTGGTTCTTGTTTCCAATGACACATGCACATAACATATACACCCAAAAACTTTCAAGTGATTAAGATTGGGTTTCTTTCCATACAACATCTCATAAGGAGTTTTGCCTTCAATTGCTTTGCAAGACACCCTATTCATCAAGTAGTTTGCACATACAAGAGACTCGCCCCAAAAGGATTTGGGCAAACAAGCATCTAATCTTAAAGCCTTAGAACATTCACATAATGTTCTATTCCTTCTTTCAGCAACTCCATTTTGTTGAGGAGTGTAAGGACAAGAAGTCTCTTTCTTGATCCCTTCCTCCTCACAAAAGGCCTTGAACTCATTGGAGATGAATTCTCCACCATTGTCACTTCTAAGAATCTTGATGCTATGATTATGATGCTTTTCCACAAACAACTTGAACTTTACAAAAGTATCAAATACTTGAGACTTGAAGGAAAGTAAGAACACCCAACAATATCTTGAGTAGTCATCAATGAAGGTTAAAAACATGGATGAACCTCCATTAGATTTGGTGCTAGCAATGTGCACATCCGAGTGTATGAGTTCAAGAGGATGAGATGACTTTGTGATGGATTTAGGAAACACCTTCTTATGTGCCTTGGATAAGGCACAAGCTTCACAAACCTTGTCTTCCTTCCCAATAGACCTTGGTAGGCCTAAAGCATACTCCTCCTTGATCATAGCCTCCATGGAACCCGAGTTGACATGTCCAAGTCTTTTGTGCCATAAAGTAAAGGTAGATATCTTGCTCTTCTCGGCCAACATGACAACATTAGTATCCACAAATGCATCCAGCTTATAAAGTTTGCCAAGTCTAGTGCCCTTAGCCACTATCTTACCCTTCTTCTTGATGAAACATTCATTTGAAGCAAAGTCAACATTGAAACCATTGTCTACCATTTGGCCAACACTTAGTAGATTCTTTGTTATTGTAGGAATGTACAAAACACCTTCTATGTTGATCTTTTTGGAAGATCCTAAGCAAAGGGGAATGCTACCAACTCCTTCAATCTTACAAGCTTCATCATTTTCTGTATAGATAGACTTTATAGGTCCATCATAAGATAAGAGAGAAAAGAAAAACTCCCTTTTACTAGTCATGTGTGAACTAGCACCCGAGTCAATCCACCAAGGATCTTCTCCTTTGAAGCTTGTTGAAGAAAATATGGACATCATGAGAGAGTCCTCATGTGAACTCTCCTCCTCCTCCTCTTTGCTCATGTTGGCTTGGCTTTGATCTTGCTTCCTCTTGAAGCATTCCGAGGCATAATGCCCCATCTTGCTACAATAGTAGCACTTCACCTTTGATTTGTCCTTCTTGACTTTGGTGGTTGATGGAGATGCCTTTGGGGGTCCTTCTTGATCCTCAAGCTTTGTAGACTTCTTGAATGTTGATCCTTTGCCTTTGGACTTGCCTTTGCCTTTGGTGAAGAGAGCTTGGTCATCTTCACCTTGGATGGAAAGCCTATCCATCCTCTCTTGCATTTGCCTCCTTCTTGATTCCTCGGCCATGAGTGTGCCTTGGAGTTCTTCAAGTATGGGTAGCTTACCCATAATTGCATATCCCTGAACCAAATTGTCAAATTCAAAGCTTAGTCCATTCAATATGAGTTGAACAAGCTCTTCATCCTTGATAGAGTCACCTATAAAGGCTAGCTCTTTGTTCAATTCCTTTACTCTTAGGACAAAAATATGTGCACTCTCTCCTTTCTTTTGATGGCTTCTATAGATTTGATTCTTCAAAGCTAACATTCTAGTTTGGTTCTTGGATTCGTAGACCTTTTGCAAAGTCTCCCAAGCATCTTGAGCTGAAGTGCAATCTCCTACCTCTCTTAAGAGTTCATTTGCAACATTCATTTTTATGCAATGTAGTGCAACATTGCACCTCTTGATGTATTTGGGTTTTTCTTGAGGATGAATAGGTTCACCCTCCTTACCATTTACAATTTCCATCAGATCTTGCATGATCATGATAGATTCCATTCTAACTTTCCATATGGAATAGTTAGTTTTGTTGAGCCTTTCATTAGTATCCAAAAGATATGCATTTATAGATGCCATCTAGTCTCCTAATCAAGGACTTGACACAAATGAAGGTTACTTCTATTGATTTGATTGAAGGTCTACCTTATCCCACTTCTTAGGGACCTGAAAAGATCAGTAATAGACTTCCTATAAAGATCTAAGAATTATCTCTAACAAAATCAAATCATAGAATACTAGAAACAATGCACTTGCTTGATTGAAGTAGACAATACTAGTAGAATTGCCCCTCTTTCTATAAAGAACATTAAAGCTTCCAAATGATCTGATCAAGATTGAATTTCAGCAACCTAATATACTTCCAAAATCACTTGTAAAATATCTAAATGGAACTTAATGAGGATGCAACACAATCTACTATCCAATCACAAGCAAAAAATGATCAAAATTGATGAAAAATTGATCTAATTTGGTGCATAAGTCAAGCAATGGTTGGACTGAACCTAAATCACTTTAGGAGGTGCCTACTACACCTTAGAAAAGCCTTGAAGAGTCCCCAAAACTCTGATCTTCCCTCTCCTTGAATGCTAGAAAGCCTTCTCTATGAAATCACCTCCAAAACTCGCTTAGAAATCAATGCTTGGAGCAAGCAAAACTTGCTATCTTGGTAATGTGAATTGAATTCAACTTTGCCTCTGGTTTTAGACACCTAAACACCTGCAAATGAAGTCACACAACACCAATCTCCAATGTATTTGACTCACTTTGAGTTCTAGAATCAATACTAGATGCTAAGATCCAATCTACACAAGATTTAGATCAAAAATTGTGATCAAATTGAATGAAAACCAAGGATTTAGCTCATTTCAGCCTTTAGGCTCTGATACCATGTAAAAATTACAGCAAATAAGGATCCTAAAACACTTGAAATGATGAGGGAAATAATAGATTATGATTTCATAAGATTAGCACAAGTTGAACCATCAAAATCCATCAAAAATCTATGCTTGAACCTCACTAAATGGCCCAAATCCTTGAAGAAGGCTTCACACGTGTGAAAGTATGGCCTCCCACAGTCTGAGTACTGTACACCAGACCTACATTCAATCCTATAATCATTAGTAATCACAAGTACTCAAACAATTATGAACATAGAGAGCAATTGCACCATTATGAGAGAAAAAACATGAAATTGCTTGATGGATTTTGGTGAGATATCATCACCTATATATACATGATCCATCACGGTTTTGGGCAGGTATGAGTAGCCCTAAACCTATCCCTAATGCTAATTTTGGTGGATCTTTCATCCCTACCAAGTTAGGGTTGGAATCTTGGAGATCCCTCAACAATGCAAAAATTACCAAAAATAGCTCCTGTTTTTTCTCCCTTGTATCTAAGCATAATTTGGACTCATTCCAAAGGTTCTAACACTTAGGTCTACTTGAGAACATCCTTATGAATGGAATCCTATGCTATTTGGCACATGTGACAAGCCACATCATGACCATCTAACTATTTACAAGTCATATGACCAAAACTAGTCAAGCTAGAATTGTGAATTTTTAACACAAAATTCAGCCAGATCTGGCAAGATCGGGGAAATCCGTCAGAATCCAACGAGGATCCAGATTATAATAGGGTCAAAAAGAAAGCTATCATCAGATTGACTGAGGGATCTACTACCAAGAATCCATCAGAACTTCTAGAGCACTACCAACAGTCAGATCAAGCCTAGATGAAGCTGATTACCAGTTTACAAAAGTATAAATCAGAAAATCTTGAGATCTCGTCAAAAAACACTCTGAAGGAGCACTTTTTTCATGATTTTTTGAGATCCCCTGGGAGATAGCTTTTGAAATTTGGACAGTCACCAGATCTGACCTAGAAGCATCCATGAAAATCTCTCTGAGAGTTCCTGATGGAAGAATCATCATTTTTTAGTGTATGCGAGAGTTCTCAGAAGCAGGATTTTCAAAACCCTCACAGAGCATCAAGATCAACTTACTAACTCTTGCAAGGTGCCTAAATGGAATCAGAACAGTGAAGTTAGCCTGCCTACATGGTCTGACCTTGAAAATCCAATCACGAGAGTTGAACCCTCGTAGACAGTCTGAACCCTCGCAGAACCTTCGCATGGCAGTCAAATCACCTTTTGAACTCTCGCAGACTTCCCAGAGGTCTTAAAATTTTGTGAAGAAGGTGCTTGCCAAAATTTGGTTGGAACTGAACAAGGGAAAGTTAATTTCACGTGATACGCACTCTAAATTCCGCTATAGAAGGGCTGAAAATACCAAGTTTTCTGTTTTCAACCAAACTTCCTACCAGCTGTCATCTACTCATATTAAACACCGATCTGCGCTCTAAACTACAATCATTGTTATCCAACACTCATGATTCTCAGTTTTCTACTGTTTCCACATCTTTTTCCATTTTCCACCATTTTTTCTACTTTTCCAACTTTTTCGACCACTAATCATCATTGCTAACATGGCCTCCTCATCCTTTGAAGACTCTGGCGCCAAACAGGTGATCCAGCATGACATCCCCGAGGCCATGCAGATTTGGCCTCTACCCTCTGACACTCTGATCCAACCATGGCTGCAGACAGCCAGCCCACTCCGAAGCAATGGGTTTTTACTCGGCGCTCTTCCATTCTGAGATTAACATGGGCCTCGCCCTTCACGCTTACGCCACCTGGGATGAGGACAAGGCTCGTTTCCACTTCCGGTACCAAGGTACCACGTACAAGGTCAGGATTAATGCCGACTCGATGATCACCGTTGGTATTATGTCCGGTGATCGTCAACCCATCTCCCATCGCCACGCCAAAGCTCTGATCAAACCATTCGTCACCCAAACCACACTAGAAATCTCCATCCAGACTAACAATGGTTACCTGATAGAAGCTATCACAGAACCCGTCATTCAGACAGCTGCACATCTATTGAATAACTTTCTGGTTATTTCAACATTTTGCAAGGACAAAATTTAGTCTACACTGTTGAGTCAGATAGTGGAATCCTTTCTGGAATTCCCTGACCTCTCCGTTGTGCCATACAACTGGCATAGCTTCCTTATTCGAGAACTAACAAACTCCATCAAACCCAACAACCATGAGCGAATCGCAGTAGGCCCCCTGTTGTGTAACTTTGTCTGCGCACTTCTCGAGACGAAAGTGCATGGTTTCCAATGCTCATCTCTCCTGTCTACCCTTGTGCCACATACTAACCTTTACCCACCATCTCAAGCATCTACCTTCTCCCAAACTGCAGTCATTAACACAACGGCCAACAAACGAATGCGTGGCGCTGCCTCTACATCCACATCTCCACCTGTTACCTGAAGACGTGTCTCCACTGCAGCACTAACTACTCCATCAACCACCACCACTTCTTCTTTCGTGCAAACCCCCCACTCCAATTTCTGTTGTCGCTACCTCTCTTCCTATTCCATCCACATCTGTTTCTGTCTCCATCCCCGTTTCTTCTGTTGATACCACTCCTACTTCTCTTCCAGTGTCCGCTGTTCCATCCATCACCATCGCATCCTCCATTACTCCTGCCACCACCGTTGCTCCTCTCACATTCAACCCTTCTGATTCACAACTGTCCCCCGACACTCTAGCATGGATGCAAGTTACAATTTTTCACCCCCACGCCAGACACTTTCTACTCCATCCTCACCTTCTTTCATACTCCACACCACCCTTCAATTCTCCACTATTCCTCCCATCCTCTCGTTAGGACAAACCGTCCTCACCCCTGTTTCCACAGTTGTTTCTCACACCCCACCCGATTCGCCAAAGGTTGCCAAGGGCAGCCAACCGTTGTCTAATACGCATTTGTACAAACAATTTTTGTAGCATCACCAGATCGGACTGACCCTACCACCCTAGATGGCATCAGGACAAATGAAAACTTGATCGAAGACAATGACAACAGAATTCCACAAGTCGTCAGGGCTGATAGAACACAAGCCCCTGCCAGTGCCAGTGTACCAGTTGCTCCCACGGATCTAACGACGACATACCAAACCCTAGAAAAATACATCTTGGATGCGGTAGCAGCCAAATCTATTCTGGACAGCAGGGTACTACAGTTGGCAACGAGTAATACACAGCTGCGAGCAGACCTCACCAAGCTGCAACAAGAGCTGATTCTGGCTCAGCAACATGAACAAGTAGGGCACCAAGAGATTGCCAAGCTGCAGCAGAAGGAGGAGGGCCTAAACAAATATATTCAAAGCCTCTCCAAAGCGCTGGCTGAGGCCTCCACAAACGTGCGGGAGCTTCAAGCTGAAGCACTCCAATGGCTTGCTCCCATCCAGGCACAACTTACACTTTTGGAAGAAGAGAACACGCGCCTGGGGACAGAGGTTAAAGCCTTACAAGACGAGAAGCTCGTCTGGTTAGCTCAATCTGCACCGAATACAAGACCATTTTTCCAATCAGAGATGAATCTTCTACGACATCAGGTGCAGATTTATAGCCAAACCCTCAACAACTACCAAGTAGAGTTCAATAATATCGAGCAAGCGCAATGCAAGAGCTCGCCTAGGCCAAGCAAGCCCTCAAGGCATGCCAAAAATACATGGAAACGAAGGCCCAGCCCACCCCCGTGGTAATTTCACCGCCACCTAATTTTGACGCTGCACAGGCTAGTACCAGCCAAGATCAGAGCCAGCAGGCGGCAGGGGGATTTCAACAAAATCAAGGGTCCGAAGGCCAAGACCAAGGGCAGACAGATGCGGCCGCTGAGACGTGAGACCAGAGCCAAGGCTCAACCACCAGTCAGGGCCAAGCAACATCATTCAAAGCGTCACGAACGATATCTGCCAGCCCGACCTTTCGAAGACCAAAATTCGTGGAGGAGAACATCAATGAATTTCTATCCAAATATCCCCACGAGTCATCAACAGGCGGCTGGCAGATATCATTCTCAGCTCAGACCATCAAGGAAAAAGAGCTACAAGCCTTACCCGCCCTCCAACCACAACCGGAGTGGCGACAACAGTTGTTTGAGAGAGACCCTGCGGCCATCAGAGCTTACATGACGAGTCCGCAACAGTTACGGGTGAACGCGCATTTTCTGCCATGTCCAAGAAGATCGAAATGGGCGGAATGAGGCACTCCTCTGGACCAGATCACACTCAACAATTTCAACTGGCCAATCATCAAATCTGAATATGGGTGGACAATGGATGTAGACGCTAGAAGGGCTCTCTCCGCATTCGCCAGTCACTACATCAATTGTCCCGATCCCACAGTCCGCGCGGCAGCCACTTACGCCCGGGACTTGGAATATTTAATGGGAATTGAAACAAAATGGGATGATTTCCTTCCCTCCATATTTTTTGATTCAAATAAGGCGCTCGCTTCCAACAAAGTCAAAGACCAGCTGCCAGTCGCTCGCGTATATTACCGAGCTGCATTCCTTGGAGATCCCTGGACGAAACGATTCCAAGCATGGGTGGATCAGGAATGGCTGACAAGGGTCCACAAGTCCTTCCACATGCCAAAGGACTCGAAGAAACTGGACCGTCTCCGTGGAAGACGTTACGGGATATCTCATCCACCAGAGGTGGTCCAAGAGAATGCTCTACTAAACCGACAGAGTGTCGAGGGACCGACACTACTTCAGGCCATGGGTCCTGTTGGGGGTATTCCCAACAAAGTGTAAATAAATAAAATCCTCCAATAAAATGTGTTGCGAGAGCATGGCATCTTGCGTGTATAAGCCCATGGCCCAATGAGCATGCAATTGAAGTTGTAAATAAAATAAACTTGACTTGGGCCTTGTAATTAAAATAAAACTAGAGGCCCAATGCCATTTTTAAACTTAGGAATCACTTTTTAGAGTTGGGTCCAAATTGGGACTCACATGAATCTTGTGATTTCTAATGTACTTTTTGTGGACCCTTGGATCAAGTTGGGTCCAAGATGAATGGCTAGGATCATAATGAATATTAGTCAATAAGATTGAGGGGCAAGGGCCTTCCCCATTTTATAAAAAGGCACCATTTGTACACTATTTCCATGCTTAATGAGAAGGAGGAAACTCTACCATTTTTGGAAGAGAAGCATCCTCATTTGCTATTCACTACTTGCTATTGCTCTTGGTTGTGTTTTCTATTGCTTTCTATTTCCATGTTTATTGTTTGCCATAGTGAATGTTTTTCCATTAGCAAGCATAAGGAGCATTTGAGCTAACCTCCACCCTCACTCTCTTTCTCTGTCTTTCTCTTCTCTTCTCAATCTCTTCTTCTCCATTCCTTCCCTTCAACCAAACTATGATGAATGTTAGTGTAGAGGAGTAGAGTTAAAGAAGAGTAGTATAGTGGTTATTAGAGTCAAGGGAGAAAGTAGGAAATTAACTAAAAGTAGCATCTATGCATAGTTAGGCACCTATCTAGTGATCTAACCTTTGTTGACAAGCGAAAGGGCTATACTACGAGAGATCTTCGACCCCACACAAACCAAATGTGTCCACCCAGGTCTAGGTGCCCTACTAACCCTCTTCAAAAGCTTATAACTTTTGATTGGCTCAACCAAATGGAATGAAACTGTTGCATCAGAAACTAGACAAAAACAGTTTCAAAACAAGCTATCAAGCAAGATAAATGGATCAAGCATGAGAGAGAACTTCCAAACTGAAATTGGATGTTCCTCACATGTTGTCTAAGCACCTGATTCCGTACAGTACCAGGTTAGACCCAATCAATGTCCTTTTGATCTCTTTTGATCCAAAATTGAACAAGATAGCTAGGAAAATGGACCTTGACAATTTGTAGCTCAAGATTGATGAATAGTTTTCACTTAAATGGATCAAAATGCATGGTAACCTTAGGTAGGCTCTGATACCATGTTGATTTCACACGTGTGGATTGTCCACAACATGTACTTGTGATCTCCTAAGGTGTGTAGATGCACCAAGATCAAGACTAGATTGAGATTCAAGATCTATCATTGATTCTATGTCAAAAACACACTACTACATGTATTCAATCACTTCCAGCTCTCACTCACACGTGGGAAGTATTCAAAAGTTATTCTAACTAAAAACAAGCTGCTCTCCTCGGGTAGAGAGAGAAAAACCATCATGGGCTCTCGGGTAGAGAGAGAAAGCTAGAAATCCAATGACACTCAAAATCCACACAATCACCAAATCAATTAGATCCAAAATGAGAAGTACAATGATACTAGTAGATCCACGAGCTACCACTATGCTTAACTATGATTGGACCACACTTTGTCACCTCTTAATCCTATTGGACCATTGATCCATGCACCTCTTAATTCTATTGGACTACATTCAAGCAAACCTCAAATTCTTATTGGACCTCACATGGTTCCACCTCTAAATCCTATTGGACCTCTTAGAATTCATCAAACAAAAGCATTACACTTGTCTACACTCTAATTGGCACGAGTTTAACCTCTTACTCTATTTTGGCTCAATAGTGGCATTACAAGTGGAAATGCATAATTTGTCATCTATGCCAACACTAGAGGAGTTCTAGTTCCAATAAAGACCCTTTGTAAAGATTCTTTTTATATTTTTTCTCAATTTTTTCTTACACATGGACCAATCAAAACACTCAAATTTGAAATCTATGTAACGTAACTTTTTGAGTCCACATTTTGACTCCACACTAAAAATGACATAACTTTTTAGTGGTAAGTTCAAATTTAGCGGAGTTTAGTGCATTGGAAAGCGCTCGACAAGGGCTTTCCAATGATATGTTAGATGACATATTTTGAGCTATAATTAAAAAGTTATGGCCAGTCAAAAGTATTAGTGTTATAATATTTTAATAATATAAACTACATCTTGCACGAATTCTTAAAGGGTCTTTTTGGAGCTCAAAACTCCTCTAATGATTTGTTCCTATCAACATCCTACACCTAGATGCTTGATATAAAAAACATAAGACCCCTATATCTAACATAGATAATCTTTTTCAATTCTTCACGAGAGAGAGAGAGAGAGAGAGAGAGAGAGAGAGAGAGAGAGAGAGAGAGAGAGAACCACGAGAACCATTGTGAAAGAGGAACGATGGCTCAACGATGCTGTAACAATAGTTCCACTCTCTCAACGGTTCTCACACGGTTCCTCTCTCTCAAGGTTCCTCTCATGGTTTAGGGTTTAGGGTTTTTCCTCTCACGGTTTCTCTCTCTCACTGTTCCTCTCTCTCATGGTTCCTCTCACGAGTTTAGGGATGCTCTCTCACAATGCTCTCTCTCTCTCTCGGATGCTCTCACTCTCTCTCTATCACGGTTCTCTCTCTCTCTCTCTCTCTCTCTCTCTCTCTCTCTCTCTCTCTCTCTCTCTCTCTCTCTCTCTCTCTCTCTCTCTCTCTCTCTCTCTCTCTCTCTCTCGGTTGCTCTCCTCTCTCTCTCTCTCTCACTCACGATTCTCACGGTTCCTCTATAGTTGCAAGTGTTTCACATAGGAAGGTAGTTCAACCTTGAAAATACCTATAGTCAAAGAGAGCAGCAACTCTAAGTCTGATAGGAACAAGCTCAAACATATTTCAATCCGATAACTAAGAAGTCTTCATTAGAATGGCATCTCAGGGAGGATATCTTCTACAAGCCAATGAAAGATTTAACACTTCTAATTACTCGATTTGGAAGTTAAGAATGGAGTCTGTTTTGATTCTCCAAGATGTTATGGATATTGTGCTTGGTGTTGAGGAGGAGCCTCAAGCACAGGTTGAAATTCCTAAATATAAGAAGAGAGCTAGAATGGCTCTACATTTCATTAAGATGAATGTATCTAATGAAATTTTGAGAGAGATAGGATCTTGCACTACAGCCAAAGAAGCTTGGGATGCACTAAAGACCATCTATGAAGCAAAGAATACTTCTAGAATACTCACTCTTAGGAATCAGATTTTTCAAAGTTTTCAAAGAAGTGAAGAGAGTGCATCTAACTATGTTCTGAGAGTTAAAGATCTACATAGAGAGCTTTCCTGTGTTGGTGTTACCATTAACCAAGTTGAGCTAGTTCAAGTCATAATGAATGGCTTGAGATATGACTATGATAATCTTGTTCAGTCTTTTGCTATTAAGGAGGAGTTACCTAATCTAGAAACTCTCCAAGGAATTCTTATTTCTGAAGAATCTAGACAAAGCTATAAACTCTCCAAGATGAACAAACTTGAACATGGTGGAAGTGACAAAGCCCTCTTTGTCAAAGGCAAGCAGAAAGGAAGGAGTAAGAACCAATTCTCTCAAGCATACAACAAAGACAAAGCCAAAGATCGAGATCAAGATGGTGAAGAGGATGATACATCTCATCCCTCTAACTCAAAAACCAAGAAGAAGAAAGTGAAGTGCTTCTTCTGTGGCAAAAAGGGGCACTATGCCTCTAATTGCTTTAAGAAAAAAAACCAACTCAAGCAAGCTAATCTCTCCAAAGAGATTGAAGAAGATTCTGTTGCAAGTGATGGAGAAGGATCACTTATGGTGTCCAGTTTTTCTTCATCACCTTTCAAGAAAGATGGAGCTTGGTACATAGACAGTGGAGCCTTTTCAAAGGAGTCATTTGACTCAATCTTACCTTTCAAAGGACTCAAGAGATCTATTTACACAGCTAATGATTATGAGTGTCCAATAGAAGGAATTGGCAACATTCCATTGAAACTTGCTTCTTCAAAAGTTCTTGCACTTTCTAATGTTCTTTTCATTCCAAAACTTACAAAGAACTTAATTAGTGTGGGAAAGTTGCTTGATAATGGTTGTGATGTAAAGTTCAACTCCAATACTTGTTTTATCAAGAGAAAAGATGAGATCCTTGTTGATGGAACTAGATGTTGGTGGAATTTTTAAGTTGAATTCTTATGAGAATGCAAACCTTTGTGAAGTTGTTTTGTTATCTAAGGAGCAGCTGTGGCATAGAAGGTTGGGACATCCTAACTTTACATCTATGTCTTCTATGGTTAAGAAGGAGAAGGCTATTGGTCTTCCAAAATCTCTTTCTAAAGATTTCAAGCCTTGTGAGGCTTGTGCCAATGCAAAGTCACACAGAAAGCCATATCAGCAGTCTTTTATGAAGACTACTTGTCCATTAGAACTCATACATTCAGATGTACATTTTTTCTCTTCTAAAAGTATTGGTGGTGATCAATGAGGAATATAGGCTTCAAGCAAGAGGTGGATCTACATCAACACTTCAAGAGGATGCTATGTT
This sequence comes from Diphasiastrum complanatum, assembly GCA_029204225.1. Lineage (NCBI taxonomy): Eukaryota > Viridiplantae > Streptophyta > Lycopodiopsida > Lycopodiales > Lycopodiaceae > Diphasiastrum > Diphasiastrum complanatum. Next base: position 14,191,915 of record CM055106.1, on the reverse strand, counting down.
CACAAACGGCAAATTCAAGGGCAAAACCAAAAGCAAGTGGTCTAAAGGGCAAGATCAAGTGGATGCTTCTTCAAGTGGCAAAAAGAAAGATAGATCAAAGCTCAAGTGCTTCTATTGTGGCATCAAAGGACACTTTGCAAGTGAGTGCTACAAAAAGAAGAGAGATCAAGGAGACAAACAAGGTAATCTTACTCTTGATGAGGATGGTTTGGATGTGCAAGATTCAAATGATGATGCTTTTGTGATGTCTTCATGTATGCTTGCTAATGATGGAAATTTAGATCCTTGGTGGATTGATAGTGGAGCAAGTTCACACATGACTTTTCACAAAGAGTACTTCACTTCTTTGTTAGCATATGGAGATGACAAGAGGGTGATCTACATGGCCAATGATGGTGAGTGTGCAATCAAAGGGATTGGCACAATTCCTATTTCTCTCTCTACAAATAGGAATGTTCATTTGGAGGATGTCTTGTTTATTCCATCTATTACCAAGAATTTGCTTAGTGTGAGTCAAATGCTAAGTAAGGGCCTCAAGGTGGAGTTTGATGGAGATGCTTGTTTGATCAAAAGGAAGGATGTCTTGATTGAAAAAGGTAAAAGGCAAGGGAAGTTGTTCAAACTTGATGCTTGTGTTATTGCTAACCAAGTTGGATGTGTTGCAAGGGAGCAAATTTCTATTCAAGAGGTTTGGCACAAAAGGATGGGACACCTCAACTTCAAGTCATTGGAGGTAATGGCAAAGAAGAAGGTAATGAGTGGTCTTCCAAATTCCTTAAGTAATGACAAGCATGTTTTTGAGTCTTGTGCTTTGTCTAAGTCACATAGACTACCTTATACTAGACCTATTTCTAGATCTACAAAGCCTTTTCAACTTGTACATTCGGATATTCATGGATTTACTACAATTAGCAATAGTGGAGCTAAGATGTATGTAACATTGATTGATGATTTTAGTAGATTTTGTTGGATCTATCTACTAAAGAGCAAGGATGAAGTGTATGATGTCTTTGTCAAGTTCAAGAATTCAAGGGAGAACCAATTTTCCACAAAGATCAAGTGCTTGAGAGGTGACAATGGTGGTGAGTACATATCTAACAAGCTCAAGGCCTTTTGTGATGAGCATGGGATCAAGAGGGAGTATACAACATCAAGGATCCCACAACAAAATGGAATGGCTGAAAGGAAGAATAGAACTTTATGTGAAAGTGCTAAAGCTATGAGGTTAAGTGCTAATCTTGACAAACCAATTTGGGATCAAGCTTTGTTGTGTGCCAATTTCTTGTGCAATAGGTGGCCGAGTGCTATTTTGGATGGAAGGACACCTTTTGAGATGCTATTCAAGAGGAGGCCAAGTGTCAACTTTCTAAGAACATTTGGATACACATGCTATGTCAACATTACTCTTGATGATAGGACCAAGGAGGATCCATCTTCAAGAAGAGGTATTCTTGTTGGATATAGTGAGGTGAGTAAAGCCTACAAGGTTTACATTCCTTCTACTAACAAAGTGATTGCTGGTAGAGATGTCATTTTTTATGAAGGAAACATTCCAAAGGTGTCTTCAAGAATGATTGATGGTAAAGTAGATGGATCTAACATTCTTGATGTTGATGAGAAGGATCCTACTTTGGATGGTGGTGATGATGGAGCTTCATCAAGTCAAAAGCCAAGGAGAACATCAAGAGAAAGACAAGTACCTTCAAGGCTCACATATGATCAAAAGGGTAAGCAAGTAGTTTCTGGAAATTATGTTGTTTTCCTAACCTCTTTGGATGAGCCTACAAGTGTAGATCAAGCAAGGAAAGAAGAGGAGTGGATCCAAGCAATGGATCTCGAGTATCAAGCTCTTATGAAGAATGGAACATGGAGATTGGTGGAGTTGCCTAAGGACAAGAAAGCTATTGGATGCAAATGGATCTTCAAGGTGAAGACAAACCAAGATGGATCTATCAACAAGTACAAGGCAAGGTTAGTGGCAAAAGGATATGCTCAACAACAAGGAATTGACTATGATGAGACCTTTGCACCGTGGCAAAGATGGTAAGCATTCGAGTCATCATTTCACTTGCTACACTTTATGGATGGGATCTATGGCAAATGGACATTTCAAATGCATTCTTGAATGGTGATCTTGAGGAGGAAGTATACATGGAGCAACCCGAGAGCTACATTTCATCAACAAAGCCAAATCATGTGTGTCTTCTACAAAAGAGCTTGTATGGCCTTAAGCAAGCACCAAGGAGTTGGTATGCTAAGCTTAACACTTTTTTACTCTCTCAAGGCTTTGTTATGAGTGAGTATGATCATTCACTTTATTATAGGATTTGCTGGAAATGATGTTACCATCTTGCTAATCTATGTGGATGATATCATCTTGAGTGGTGGAAACAATCAAGATGTGGAGGATATCAAGAATGCTCTTAAGAAGGAGTTTGAGGTGCATGATCTTGGTAATTTGCATTACATTTTAGGAATAGAAGTCATTAGATCTTCTGAATCTACTTTCATTTGTCAAAAGAAGTATGCTAATTCTATTCTAGAAAGATTTCATATGGTAGATGCAAAAGCTATTGATACACCTATGGAGTCTCATGTAAAGCTAACTATAAGAGGTAGTGAAAGATCCTTTGAGGACATTACTCTCTATAGAAAGCTAGTTGGTTCACTCATCTATCTAACCATTACTAGACCTGATCTAATCTATTGTGTTGGAAGATTGAGTCAATGCATGCAAGATCCTAGTGAGGAGCATTGGAAGCTAGGAAAGCGAGTTTTGAGGTACATCATTGGAACTCGAGATTTTGGCATATTGTATGAGGGATCATCACCTAATCTTTTTGGATTTTCAGATTCGGACTATGCTGGAGATGTAATGGATAGGAAATCCATTAGTGCTTATTGTATTTTCATAGGTGATGGAGCTATATCATGGATGTCAAAGAAACAAGCCACTATCTCATTGTCATCTAGTGAGGCCGAGTACAAAGCTCTTACACATTGCACAAAGGAGATGGTATGGATCAAGAGGATGATCAAGGATCTTCACTTGCTAGATTTTTCAGAGAGCCCAATCATCTTTTGTGACAATCAATTAGCCCAAAGAATGGCATCCAATCCTATCTTTCATGCTTGGAGCAAGCATATTGAGATACAATATCATTTTGTGAGGGAGCGAGTCATTGCAAAGGAGGTGGAGCTTCAACATGTGTCTTCAAGGGAATGTGTAGTTGATATCTTCACCAAAGCATTGGGAAAAGACTTGTTCATGAAGCATAGGACTTCACTTGGAGTATTATCAAAGTCTATGCTAAAACTAGTCGAAGAGGGAGGGTGAAAGATTCAACTAGTTTCATCACATTTTGCAATATTTCCATATTTGGCATATTGAGGCCCAAAATTGTTTTAGACTTAGAGGTTGAGTTTTCAAAGTTCATTAGTCTAAATTTCATTTGAATAAACACTTTTTGAAAGTGTGGGAAAGATAGAATGCGAGTTTGAGTAGATTCAATTTGAATAAGTTGGGTACATTGAATCTAGACCCAAAATTGGTAGGGTTAGCATTTTGGTGGGAAAGCCAAGTGGCCAAATAGGGTTTGGACCTGCTATAAAAGGATGTAACTCATGGAGAGAGTCATCTTCTCTCTTCTCTATCTCATTTCATGCTTATACATGGTTCTCTTGGGTTCTACTATCCATTGGTGCACTATCTTGGTGATTGCTTGCAATTCTATGTGTAGAATGATCTATATTTGTTATTTTTGGATCCACACGTGTGAAATACAGTAGCTTGCTGGTTTTGTATGGACAAAAACAATACATAATCATTTCATTCAAGTTTGATCAAGTTCTATTAGTGTTTGCATCTCAAATTGTGTGTAGATGCTGATTTTTCTACATTGGTGAAATTGGTAGTGTATTTCTCTTTCTAACCAAAGATCATTCAAGTAGATTGGATCTTAAAGATCTGAAATATTTCACAGCATGCAATATTATTGATGCCAGTTTAGTACCCTGATCACTCAAGACAGAAGATAAGATAATATGTATCATCTGAAGGTACGTGTGTCTGCAGATCAGGTGCATTAGACTCATGATGATTTGCCAGACACTCTATGGCACAGGAGACTATGCCACATGAATTTGATGGAGCAATAATAGGGGTCATCATGGAGCAATAATAGGGGTCATCATCTCAAATGCAAAAAATTCGACCATCTGTGATGCATGCTTGAAGGGTAAGATGTCTTGCACTCCATTTGTTAAAGACTCCTACAGAATGACTAAGATTCTGGAGTTAGTGCATTCTGACATCTGTGGGCCTTTCAATGTGATCTCAGTAGGAGGCTCGAAATATCACATAATCTTTATCGAATGATTATAGTAAATTTTTTAGAGTGTATTTCATTCAGAATAAATCAGAAGCACTTGATAAATTCACAGAGTATGTGAATTGGGCAGAGAGATGCACCAGCAACAAAGTGAAACAGATCAGGACAGATCAAGGTGGCGAATACATCTCGAATCGCTTCACTGACTTCTATAATGATTGTGGCATCCTACACAGAAGAACTGCAGCTTACACACCACAGCACAACGGTGTTGCGGAGAGGAAGAATAGAACCCTGATGGAAGTAGCCATATGCATGATGGCCTATTCGAAAGCTCCAAGGGTACTATGGGCTGAAGCAATAGCTACAACTGCATACATCCAGAACAAAACAGGGAAGTCTAATGTCCCTCACACGACACCACACGAATTATGGTGGGGAAGAAAGCCCAACCTGTCTCACATCAGAATATTTGGCTATGCAGCTTATGCACATATTCCTGACAAGCTTCGAAAGAAGCTTGATGAGAAAACTGAACAGGGATTTTTGGTAGGTTATGACAACAATTCGTCATACTACAGAGTCTTCATGCCAGACATGAACACTATGAATATAGTGAGGGATGTCAGATTCGATGAGAGCAGGACAATGGCCAATGACGATCCTATCAGCTATGAAGTTTTGGAAAGACAGTACTATGATCAACCACCATCGATAGAGGGAACAGAAGACGAACACGAAAATAAATATTTTCAAGTTGCTTCGCATTAAACTGACGAATCAAAAGACGAAAGATTCGAGAGGTAGCCTACTGCTACAGTTCCTGTAAACCAAGATGGTTTTGGACCTAGCAGAGCAGACAAAGGCAAAGGCATTGCTATCCCAGGAGGATCTCCTAGAAGGTCGACAAGACCACGAAGAGCACCAACAAGATATGTGCACTTCCACATCAGAAGAATTCTGTGGATTCAGTGGCGAATCACAAACATTTGAGGAGGCAATTGAATGTCCAGAGAAGGACAAGTGGATCCAAGCCATGAACGAAGAGATGGAGTCCATGAGGAAGAACTAGGTATGGACGTTGCAGCCATTACCTGATAAGCGAATGCTATGAAATACAAATGGGTCTACAAGCTCAAGTATGGACCAGATGGGGATGTCTCAAAATACAAGGCAAGACTGGTAGCGAAGGGTTTCTCTCAAAGATATGGTATTAATTATTCTGAAACCTTCTCTCTTGTCGTCAAACATTCGTCCCTACGTTTGTTTGCATATGCAGCTGCTTATGAACTCAGGATCCACATTGTGGATGAGAAGACAGCCTTCTTGCATGGTGATTTAGATGAGGAAGTCTATTTTGATCAACCCCCAGGTTATGTCTCAAATTCACTTCCTGATTATGCATGCAAAATGCATAGGAGTATCTATGGTCTGAAACAGTCAACTCGACAATGGTACAAAAAGAAGGATCAAGCTTTGAAATCATTGGGATTCAATAGCTACAAAATGATCTATTGCTTTTTCTGATTCTTTCAAGCACTGCATGCAGATCCACACAGTGCGTTGGCGTGAGATTTTTCATCTCTGACAATTGTCTTGCTTACTAGCATTAGACTTCAGACTTTTTTTTTTTTAATGTGCATCAATCAGAAAGTATATAGTTCATGAACAATTTCATGTCACATTCTTGAACTTACAAATTAGAAAGACTAAGCATCTACAGCTAATTCGCGAATTACAAGAGTGGCAGATTAGCCACGAACTAGAATACTTCTGATGATGTCATGTTATCAGATCAAATGGTTGTACCCCTTGGTATATGGCTGATCTTCTTGGTTGTTCATGGGGGCATGTCTGATTTCGTGTCTTATCGTGTCGTGTCGTGTCGTATCGCCATTTGTCAAAGGTTCAGAATTGAAAGCTAGCAAAGCTTTGGCATTAGAAACAAAATGTTTTTACAACTCCCTCTCCAAGTATGATGGCTTGACCTAACTCTCACCACAGACGTCTTGTAGCTAGATCTCACTAAGATAAGCTCACAGACAAGTCTACGAGAGTTCATCTTGCTCTAGTAAACTATAAGAGAGCTCCAAATGTTGAAAAAAGTGAAAAATTCATAAAAATCAGAGAACCCTTGCACAAGTAACTCTTGTAGCATGGTCCATTGAGTCCAAAATGTCATTTTCCATCAGTGATCAAGTCTACGACAATTAATTTGAAGTATTGATGACTTTGTAAGCAAAAAAGTGATCTAAAACATTAGTAACTTTCAGATTTGCAATAGTTAACCTTCGCCACTTTATACAGAGCCAGATCCATACAAGATCCAGCTGCAACCAAGAGGGCGAGACCTCCAGTAGATCTCAAGATATCAAAATTTTTTACTGCAAAATAGTACAAAGAACTCTCGCACAGCTAGCCCTCACATGATGAACCTTCACAGAAGAATTTATAGGTAAATCTGCCTCAGATCTATCTATAGTAAAAATTTCAAGCCAATCAAAACAAGGATCAGAGAGATATCAAGGAAAAACCACCGAAAAAGGGCTAAAATCTCACTCATAGCCAACCAAACTGATCAGATCCTCACAAATCCAGATTTCTTTCTTCATATCCATGAAAATCTAGTACTCATGGACTCATTCGACGAATGAATCTGAGATCAAAATGATCTTGCCTATACAGTAGGATGCAGTCTGGATTTTCAAGGATCTGATTGATCTGATAGGCCGGAATGTATTTTAGGCCTTTTACGGTGGTTTTTCCTTGATAACTTTTTATTCCTTGCACTGATTGACCTGAGATTTTGACAGTAGCTGGATCTGATACAGATCTTTCCACTGATCTAGTCTGCAAGGGTTATCTTGTGCGAGGGTTGGCTGTGCGAGGGTTTTTTTAGCTATTTTTGCTGATAAAAAACTTGATATCTTTCAAATCTCTGGGAAGTAGCTCTCGCAAGTTTCACAGTAGCTGGATCTGGGTCAGATCTCACTATAGAATTCTCTACAAGAGTTAACTCTCGCAAGAAGTAAAAATTTCACTGTCTGCGATGGTTCAAAATCATCTTTTGTGCTTGATCTTCACCAGATCTTCATACTAACTCTCGTAGGCTTCATCACTGATGTAGTTTGACATTCTAAATCGATTGAGAGGGTCTGCGAGAGTTCTTACTCAAAGGATTTGCTGGATCTTCACTTTTTAGTGATTTTTTTGCACTTAAATCCAATTTTTTGCTCATTGGAATCAAACTAACTCTCACAAGCTCTTATGTGTCATGGTCTCACTGAGATGGAACTTTAGAATCCTCTGCGAGTGTTCTTGACCACTGGAACTAAAAATTTCACTGTCTGTGAGGGTTCACTGGTATTTTTCCGTCTTTTTTTCACTAGAAACTCTCGCACATGCACTTAATCATAAAACTAACTCTCGCAAGCTTCTCTGTGTCCTGGTCTCACTGAGATGGAACTTCAGAGGGCTCTGCGAGAGTTCTTATGAATATTTGAATTTTTTTAAATTTTTTCAAGGGTTTTTTGATTTTTTTATGATTTTTCTCTGATTTTTACAATCTGCTTGGACCTAACTCTCACAGGCTTCTATGTAGGTCTAGGACAGTACCATAGAGTTGTTGCTAGTTATGCAAGGGTTAATTCCCACTGATTTTGGAGATATAAAAATTTGATGAGTTGTTTTGGCTCTTTTTCCCTCCAAAATGTAGATTGGTGTGTTTTTTGAGTTTTTTGGATGATTGGTTGATTGGGTTTCAAGCCCTTAGAGGTTGTTCAGGGCCTCCTCGACCCTCTCACACCTCCTCCGCTAGCTATGAACAGTCCAAACACAAAAAAATATAGAAAACTAACTCTAAACTCCCAAAAATCTACCTAAACTACTCTAAAAAGCAAGAAAATAGCTAAAATGCAACTAAACTAGTTAGTGAAAACCTATCCCCGACAACAACGCCACTGTGGGGTCGAAGATCTCTCATAGTATAGCTCTTCCGCCTGTCAACAAAGGTTAGATCACTAGGTAGGTGCCTAACTATGCATAGATGCTACGTTTGGTCAATTTCTGTGAAAGATTTCAGATCCTTAAGATCCAATCTACTTGAATGATCTTTGGTTAGAAAGAGAAATACACTATCAATCTCACCAATGTAGAAAAATCAGCATCTACACACAATTTGAGATGCAAACACTAATAGAACTTGATCAAACTTGAATGAAATGATTATGTACTGTTGCAGTCCGTACAAAACCAGCAAGCTACTGTATTTCACACGTGTGGATCCAAAAATAGCAAATATAGATCATTCTACACATAGAATTGCAAGCAATCACCAAGATAGTGCACCAATGGATAGTAGAACCCAAGATAACCATGTATAAGCATGAAATGAGATAGAGAAGAGAGAAGATGAATCTCTCCACGAGTTACATCCTTTTATAGCAGGTCCAAACCCTATTTGGCCACTTGGCTTTCCCACCAAAATGCTAACCCTACCAATTTTGGGTCTAGATTCAATGTACCCAACTTATTCAAATTGAATCTACTCAAACTCGCATTCTATCTTTCCCACACTTTCAAAAAGTGTTTATTCAAATGAAATTTAGACTAATGAACTTTGAAAAGTCAACCTTTAAGTCTAAAACAAGTTTTGGCCTCAATATGCCAAATATGGAAATATTGCAAAATGTGATAAAACTAGTTGAATCTTTCACACTCCCTCTTCAACTAGTTTTAGCATAGACTTTGATAATACTCCAAGTGAAGTCCTATGCTTCATGAACAAGTCTTTTCCCAATGCTTTGGTGAAGATATCAGCTACACATTCCCTTGAAGACAAATGTTGAATCTCCACCTCCTTTGCAATGACTCGCTCCCTCACAAAATGATATTGTATCTCAATATGCTTGCTCCTAGCATGAAAGATAGGATTGGATGCCATTCTTTGGGCTGATTGATAGTCACAAAAGATGATTGGGCTCTCTGAAAAATCCAGCAAGTGAAGATCCTTGATCATCCTTTTGATCCATACCATCTCCTTTGTGCAATGTGTAAGAGCTTTGTACTCGGCCTCACTAGATGACAATGAGATAGTGGCTTGTTTCTTTGACATCCATGATATAGCTCCATCACCTGTGAAAATACAATAAGCACTAATGGATTTACTATCCATTACATCTCCAGCATAGTCCGAATCTGAAAATCCAAAAAGATTAGGTGATGATCCCTCATACAATATGCCAAAATCTCGAGTTCCAATGATGTACCTCAAAACTCGCTTTCCTAGCTTCCAATGCTCCTCACTAGGATCTTGCATGCATTGACTCAATCTTCCAACACAATAGCTTAGATCAGGTCTAGTAATGGTTAGATAGATGAGTGAACCAACTAGCTTTCTATAGAGAGTAATGTCCTCAAAGGATCTTTCACTACCTCTTATAGTTAGCTTTACATGAGACTCCATAGGTGTATCAATAGCTTTTGCATCTACCATATGAAATCTTTCTAGAATAGAATTAGCATACTTCTTTTGACAAATGAAAGTAGATTCAGAAGATCTAATGACTTCTATTCCTAAAATGTAATGCAAATTACCAAGATCATGCACCTCAAACTCCTTCTTAAGAGCATTCTTGATATCCTCCACATCTTGATTGTTTCCACCACTCAAGATGATATCATCCACATAGATTAGCAAGATGGTAACATCATTTCCAGCAAACCTATAATAAAGTGAATGATCATACTCACTCATAACAAAGCCTTGAGAGAGTAAAAAAGTGTTAAGCTTAGCATACCAACTCCTTGGTGCTTGCTTAAGGCCATACAAGCTCTTTTGTAGAAGACACACATGATTTGGCTTTGTTGATGAAATGTAGCTCTCGGGTTGCTCCATGTATACTTCCTCCTCAAGATCACCATTCAAGAATGCATTTGAAATGTCCATTTGCCATAGATCCCATCCATAAAGTGTAGCAAGTGAGATGATGACTCGAATGCTTACCATCTTTGCCACGGTGCAAAGGTATCATCATAGTCAATTCCTTGTTGTTGAGCATATCCTTTTGCCACTAACCTTGCCTTGTACTTGTTGATAGATCCATCTTGGTTTGTCTTCACCTTGAAGATCCATTTGCATCCAATAGCTTTCTTGTCCTTAGGCAACTCCACCAATCTCCATGTTCCATTCTTCATAAGAGCTTGATACTCGAGATCCATTGCTTGGATCCACTCCTCTTCTTTCCTTGCTTGATCTACACTTGTAGGCTCATCCAAAGAGGTTAGGAAAACAACATAATTTCCAGAAACTACTTGCTTACCCTTTTGATCATATGTGAGCCTTGGAGGTACTTGTCTTTCTCTTGATGTTCTCCTTGGCTTTTGACTTGATGAAGCTCCATCATCACCACCATCCAAAGTAGGATCCTTCTCATCAACATCAAGAACGTTAGATCCATCTACTTTACCATCAATCATGCTTGAAGACACCTTTGGAATGTTTCCCTCATTAAAAATGACATCTCTACCAACAATCACTTTGTTAGTAGAAGGAATGTAAACCTTGTAGGCTTTATTCACCTCACTATATCCAACAAAAATACCTCTTCTTGAAGATGGATCCTCCTTGGTCCTATCATCAAGAGTAATGTTGACATAGAATGTGCATCCAAAGGTTCTTAGAAAGTTGATGTGAAAAATTGTCAACTAGTAGTATTTTCCTAACTTGAGATTTTGTAGGCCTATGGCCAAATAAAAGTTAGAGATAGGTTCATACATGTATGTAGAGGCCCAAAGTATGTGTACACTACTTTTGAGGTCACATTAATTAGAGGAGGTCGAGTGTGGAGCTCTTCTATTGGCTCATAATTTGGTGCATTCCTATTTGACCAAATTTCTAGGTATATGGGTGAATCCTATTGGACCCCAATTTTAGCCTATCATAAGACAAGTGGCCAAGAGGCACTATGGCTGCTATAAATAGCCATCTCCACGAGTATGTACACATCTCATTTTCATTCTATTGAATGAATGTTATGCTCTTTGAAGATCCATCTTCTTCTCTCTCACTTTTTTGTTCATATCTTGCATTCTAGCCACTAGAATTGTGATTTCTTTGTTGCTATGGCTTCACACGTGTGAAATGCAGGTTGTAGGCTCTGAAGTACGGACAGGGACAGCAAGTTTCTGTTTGTGGAAGCTTATGATCAGATCTTGATGTTTAGTTGATGTTTAGTATGCTTAACATCACAATTTCTATCATTTTTTCAATCTAGATGTGCATAACTTCCATGGCCAAGATCTTTATGAAACTTTAGCATCTTTTGGATCTGAGTTTTTCACATGGTATCAGAGCATTAGGCGGCCAAATGTGCAGGTTTTGCCAGATTTAGAAGAGATTTGTGGGCGAGTTTGCTTTTGTAGCATTCCAATCAAGTTTCTAGCTAAAAATCTTGTTGATTTATGTGTAGAAATTGGATCTTTGTGATCAAAACATCATTTGTATGCATTTCAATTGAAGTAGGGCGAATTCCCTCTGTACTTATCAGAATAAGGAGACAAAATTTGTTTTGGAAAGAGGGAGATGCAAGATCCAACAAGATCCTATTAGTTTTCCATTCTAGCATATAGTTTTTTGATTCAATTTCTTGCTTCTTCATGTCAAAAACTTCAAAATTGATGTAACCCTCTGATTTTCAGTTTGCTGAATGATTCAAGAGTGTATTTCAATCTTAGGAGTGAGGGAAAAGCAAGTATATTGAGGTTTGGTCTTGGTTTGATCAAGAAATCATAAAACTAGTGGCTAAAATTGAGGAAAAAGTGAGGAAAAGAGAGAAAAAGTAAGGTTTTAGGTTCCAAATCTTTGTGATTTCTTCTTGTGTTTCATTTGTTGATTCAAGAGAGTGCTTAGTGCATTGGAACAGGTCAAAGATCAGAGATCAATCATTGCAACATGGCTACAAATGGAGGCTACATGTTGGAAAGCAATGATAGGCTTACCTCCCTCAACTATTCTACTTGGAAAGTAAGGATGGAGTCTTTGCTTGAGATGAATGAGTTGATGGATATTGTTGTAGGTGTGGAGGAGAGACCTTTGGCACCTCAAGAACAATTGAGGTATGACAAGAGGGCAAAGAAAGCCCTTCACATGATCAAGATGAATGTGACAAATGAGCTTATCAAAGAGGTTGGTAAGTGCACATCATCTAGTGAAGCTTGGGAAGCCTTGAAGAAGGTTTATGAATCCAAGTCTACTTCTAGAGTGTTGACTTTAAGAAGGCAAATCTTTTCTTGTATGCAAAAGAAGAGTGAGAGTGGACATGCTTTTGTTTTGAGAGTTAAAGCATTGAATGATGAGTTAGCATGCATTAATGATGGCATAAATAATGAGGAGCTTGTTCAAGTGATTCTCAATGGCTTGTTGGATGATCATGCTAATCTTGTTCAAAGTTATGCTATCCAAAAATGTTTACCAAGTGTTGGAGACTTGCAAGAGGTCTTGTTGGCTGAAGAATTCAGGTTGCAAGCAAGAGTGGGAGCATCTTCTACATCTCAAGGAGGAGAAGAGGAGGCAATGTTCTCTAAAGGCAAGTTCAAGGGCAAAGGTAAAAGCAATTGGTCTAAAGGGCAAGACCAAGGTGAGCACTCTACTTTTGGCAAAAAGAAGGATAGATCTAAGCTAAAATGTTTCTATTGTGGAGTCAAAGGGCATTTTGCTAGTGATTGTTTCAAGAAAAAGAGGGATCAAGGGGAAAAGCAAACCAATCTAACTATTGATGAGGGTGGGGATGAGCTTCTTTCAAATGATGCTTTTGTTATGTCATCTTGCTTGTTGGCTAATCATGGAGACATTGATCCTTGGTGGATTGATAGTGGAGCCACTTCTCATATGACATATCATAAAGAGTATTTTTCATCTTTAATGGCATTTGATGGTGATAGGAAGGTAATCTATACCGCAAATGATGGTGAGTGTACAATCAAGGGGATTGGCACAATTCCTATTTCACTTTCTACAAATAGGAATATAGAATTGAAAGATGTTTTGCTCATTCCATCCATTACCAAGAACTTACTTAGTGTAAGCCAAATGCTTGACAAAGGATTCAAAGTTGAGTTTGATGGTGATGCTTGCTTGATCAAAAAGGGGTGTAGTATCATTGCAAAAGGGAAAAGGCAAGGGAAATTGTTCAAGCTTGATGCATGTGTTGTTGCTAACCAAGTTGGATGCATGGCAAATGAACAAATGTCAATTCAAGAGGTATGGCATAAAAGGATGGGACATCTCAACTACAAGGCCTTGGAGGTAATAGCCAAAAAGGAGGTAGTAAGGGGACTTCCCAAGTCTCTTACTTGCTTGAATCATGTTTGTGAAGAATGTGCTTTGTCTAAATCACATAGATTGCCATATACTAGATCTATATCTAGATCTAAGATGCCTTTTTCTCTCTTGCATTCGGATATTCATGGTGTTACTACAATTAGCAATGGAGGTGCTAAGATGTATGTAACTTTCATTGATGATTTTAGTAGATTTTGTTGGGTTTATCTACTAAAGAGCAAGGATGAGGTGTTTGATGTGTTTGTCAAGTTCAAAGTTGCTATTGAGACTCAATTTACAACCAAAATCAAATGCTTGAGGAGCGACAATGGTGGTGAATACATTTCTAACAAATTCAAAGCCTTTTGCGATGAGCATGGGATCAAGAGGGAGTACACATGTCCAAGAACACCACAACAAAATGGAGTGGCCGAGAGGAAGAATAGAACCTTGTGTGAGAGTGCAAAGGCAATGAGATTGAATGCTAATCTTCCTAAACCTTTTTGGAGTGATGCTTTGTTGTGTGCAAATTTCCTATGCAATAGATGGCCAAGTGTTGTATTGGAAGGAAAAACCCCTTTTGAAGCTTTGTTTGGTATGAAGCCTAATGTCAAGTTTCTAAGAACTTTTGGATGCATTTGCTACTTCAACATTACTCTTGATGATAGAACTAAGGAGGATCCATCTTCAAGAAAGGGCATTTTTGTTGGTTATAGTGAAGTAAGCAAAGCATATAGGATTTATGTTCCTTCAATCAAGAAAGTGTTCACAAGTAGGGATGTCATTTTTGATGAAAATAACATTCCAAAAGTTGTTTCAAGTGATGATGGTGTTGTTGCAACTAATGTGCTTGATGACAATGGAGTTGATGACACATTGGATGTGGATGTTGAAGAAGCCTCTTCAAGTCAAATTCCAAGGAGAACTCCAAGGCATAAAGTGAAACCCTCAAGGCTCACTTATGATGGCAAAGGTAAGCAAGTGGTGGATGGATCCAACTATGCTTTCCTAACCTCTTTTGATGTACCTTCATGTGTAGATGAAGCAAGGCAAAAAGAGGAATGGATCCAAGCAATGGATCTTGAGTTTGAAGCACTTATGAAGAACAACACATGGAGATTGGTGGAGCTTCCAAAGGGCAAAAGTGCAATTGGATGCAAATGGATCTTCAAGGTAAAGACAAATCAAGATGGATCTATCAACAAGTTGAAGGCAAGGTTGGTGGCTAAAGGTTATGCTCAAGAGCATGGCATTGACTATGAGGAAACCTTTGCACCCGTGGCAAAGATGGTGAGCATAAGAGTAATCATTTCCCTTGCAACTCTTTATGGATGGGATCTTTGGCAATTAGACATTTCTAATGCTTTCTTGAATGGTGATCTTGAAGAGGAAGTCTACATGGAGCAACCCGAGAGCTATGTTTCTCATAGCAAGCCTAATCATGTGTGTTTTCTACAAAAAAGTTTGTATGGTCTTAAGCAAGCACCAAGGAGTTGGTATGCTAGGCTTAACTCTTTTCTACTTTCTCAAAACTTCACTATGAGTGAGTATGATCATTCACTTTACTTTAGAATTAGTGCTAATGATGTTACAATCCTTCTAATTTATGTGGATGACATTATTTTAAGTGGAGGGAACAAGGAAGATATAGAAGATATCAAGAAAGCACTAAAAAAGGAATTTGAAGTGCATGATCTTGGTCTTTTGAGCTATATCTTAGGAATAGAAGTAATTAGAACTTCTCAAATCACTTTTATTTCACAAGAGAAGTATGCTATTTCTATTCTCAATAGATTTCATATGGTAGATGCAAATCCTATTGATACACCTATGGAATCACATGTAAAGCTAACTATAAGAGGTAATGAAAGATCCTTCGAGGACATTACTCTCTATAGGAAGCTAATAGGTTCTCTTATATATCTAACCATCACAAGACCTGATTTATCTTATTGTGTTGGTAGATTAAGCCAATTCATGCAAGATCCTAGCATAGAACATTGGAAACTAGGAAAGAGGATCTTGAGATACATCTCGGGAACAAAAGATTTTGGCATTGTTTATAGAGGCTCATCACCTAACTTATTTGGTTTTTCTGATTCAGATTTTGCAGGAGACCTTATGGATAGAAAATCCATAAATGTACATGCTATTTTCATAGGTGATGGAGCTATCTCATGGATGTCGAAGAAACAAGCAACTATATCACTTTCTTCTAGTGAGGCCGAGTACAAAGCTTTGACATCATGCACAAAGGAGATGGTGTGGATCAAGAGGATGATTATGGAGCTTCATTTGCTGGATTTTTCAGAGAGTCCAATCATCTTTTGTGACAACCTTTCAGCCCAAAGTCTAGCAAGCAATCCGGTTTTCCATGCAAGGAGCAAACATATCGAGGTGGCTTACCATTTTGTGAGAGAACAAGTGTTGGCAAAAGAGATCAAGCTTGAACATGTCCCATCAAAGGAATGTGTGGCTGATATCTTTACCAAAGCATTGGGAAAGGACTTATTTTTCAAGCATAGAACAAGTCTTGGTGTACTTTCTAAATCTATGCTAAAACTAGTTGAAGAGGGAGTGTGAAAAATTGTCAACTAGTAGTATTTTCCTAACTTGAGATTTTGTAGGCCTATGGCCAAATAAAAGTTAGAGATAGGTTCATACATGTATGTAGAGGCCCAAAGTATGTGTACACTACTTTTGAGGTCACATTAATTAGAGGAGGTCGAGTGTGGAGCTCTTCTATTGGCTCATAATTTGGTGCATTCCTATTTGACCAAATTTCTAGGTATATGGGTGAATCCTATTGGACCCCAATTTTAGCCTATCATAAGACAAGTGGCCAAGAGGCACTATGGCTGCTATAAATAGCCATCTCCACGAGTATGTACACATCTCATTTTCATTCTATTGAATGAATGTTATGCTCTTTGAAGATCCATCTTCTTCTCTCTCACTTTTTTGTTCATATCTTGCATTCTAGCCACTAGAATTGTGATTTCTTTGTTGCTATGGCTTCACACGTGTGAAATGCAGGTTGTAGGCTCTGAAGTACGGACAGGGACAGCAAGTTTCTGTTTGTGGAAGCTTATGATCAGATCTTGATGTTTAGTTGATGTTTAGTATGCTTAACATCACAATTTCTATCATTTTTTCAATCTAGATGTGCATAACTTCCATGGCCAAGATCTTTATGAAACTTTAGCATCTTTTGGATCTGAGTTTTTCACAGTTGACACTCGGCCTCCTCTTGAATAGCATCTCAAAAAGGTGTCCTTCCATCCAAAATAGCACTCAGCCACCTATTGCACAAGAAATTGGCACACAACAAAGCTTGATCCCAAAATGGTTTGTCAAGATTAGCACTTAACCTCATAGCTTTAGCACTTTCACATAAAGTCCTATTCTTCCTTTTAGCCACTCCATTTTGTTGTGGGGTCCTTGATGTTGTATACTCTCTCTTGATCCCATGCTCATCACAAACGGCCTTGAACTTGTTAGATATGTACTCACCACCATTGTCACCTCTCAAGCACTTGATCTTTGTGGAAAATTGGTTCTCCCTTGAATTCTTGAACTTGACAAAGACATCATACACTTCATCCTTGCTCTTTGGTAGATAGATCCAACAAAATCTACTAAAATCATCAATCAATGTTACATACATCTTAGCTCCACTACTGCTAATTGTAGTAAATCCATGAATATCCGAATGTACAAGTTGAAAAGGCTTTGTAGATCTAGAAATAGATCTAGTATAAGGTTGTCTATGTGACTTAGACAAAGCACAAGACTCACAAACATGCTTGTCATTACTTAAGGAACTTGACAATGAATAGTTACTTGAGGTAAGCCTATCATTGGCTTCCAACATGACTCCAATTGAGGTTTCCATGTAGCAATGACCTGATCTTCTCTTTCAACCTGCTTCAATGCACAAAGCACTCCTTTGAACAACAACAAATGCTTTCAAAAGAAATCACCAAGATTTGAAACTATCTCACAAATTCTTTTCTAGCACTTATCCAAGCAAATCAACACATAGAATCATGGAATCTTGATCAACCTATGATCTGTGAAAAACTCAGATCCAAAAGATGCTAAAGTTTCATAAAGATCTTGGCCATGGAAGTTATGCACATCTAGATTGAAAAAATGATAGAAATTGTGATGTTAAGCATACTAAACATCAACTAAACATCAAGATCTGATCATAAGCTTCTACAAACAGAAACTTGCTGTCCCTGTCCGTACTTCAGAGCCTACAACCTGCATTTCACACGTGTGAAGCCATAGCAACAAAGAAATCACAATTCTAGTGGCTAGAATGCAAGATATGAACAAAAAAGTGAGAGAGAAGAAGATGGATCTTCAAAGAGCATAACATTCATTCAATAGAATGAAAATGAGATGTGTACATACTCGTGGAGATGGCTATTTATAGCAGCCATAGTGCCTCTTGGCCACTTGTCTTATGATAGGCTAAAATTGGGGTCCAATAGGATTCACCCATCTACCTAGAAATTTGGTCAAATAGGAATGCACCAAATTATGAGCCAATAGAAGAGCTCCACACTCGACCTCCTCTAATTAATGTGACCTCAAAAGTAGTGTACACATACTTTGGGCCTCTACATACATGTATGAACCTATCTCTAACTTTTATTTGGCCATAGGCCTACAAAATCTCAAGTTAGGAAAATACTACTAGTTGACAATTTTTCACACTCCCTCTTCAACTAGTTTTAGCATAGATTTAGAAAGTACACCAAGACTTGTTCTATGCTTGAAAAATAAGTCCTTTCCCAATGCTTTGGTAAAGATATCAGCCACACATTCCTTTGATGGGACATGTTCAAGCTTGATCTCTTTTGCCAACACTTGTTCTCTCACAAAATGGTAAGCCACCTCGATATGTTTGCTCCTTGCATGGAAAACCGGATTGCTTGCTAGACTTTGGGCTGAAAGGTTGTCACAAAAGATGATTGGACTCTCTGAAAAATCCAGCAAATGAAGCTCCATAATCATCCTCTTGATCCACACCATCTCCTTTGTGCATGATGTCAAAGCTTTGTACTCGGCCTCACTAGAAGAAAGTGATATAGTTGCTTGTTTCTTCGACATCCATGAGATAGCTCCATCACCTATGAAAATAGCATGTGCATTTATGGATTTTCTATCCATAAGGTCTCCTGCAAAATCTGAATCTGAAAAACCAAATAAGTTAGGTGATGAGCCTCTATAAACAATGCCAAAATCTTTTGTTCCCGAGATGTATCTCAAGATCCTCTTTCCTAGTTTCCAATGTTCTATGCTAGGATCTTGCATGAATTGGCTTAATCTACCAACACAATAAGATAAATCAGGTCTTGTGATGGTTAGATATATAAGAGAACCTATTAGCTTCCTATAGAGAGTAATGTCCTCGAAGGATCTTTCATTACCTCTTATAGTTAGCTTTACATGTGATTCCATAGGTGTATCAATAGGATTTGCATCTACCATATGAAATCTATTGAGAATAGAAATAGCATACTTCTCTTGTGAAATAAAAGTGATTTGAGAAGTTCTAATTACTTCTATTCCTAAGATATAGCTCAAAAGACCAAGATCATGCACTTCAAATTCCTTTTTTAGTGCTTTCTTGATATCTTCTATATCTTCCTTGTTCCCTCCACTTAAAATAATGTCATCCACATAAATTAGAAGGATTGTAACATCATTAGCACTAATTCTAAAGTAAAGTGAATGATCATACTCACTCATAGTGAAGTTTTGAGAAAGTAGAAAAGAGTTAAGCCTAGCATACCAACTCCTTGGTGCTTGCTTAAGACCATACAAACTTTTTTGTAGAAAACACACATGATTAGGCTTGCTATGAGAAACATAGCTCTCGGGTTGCTCCATGTAGACTTCCTCTTCAAGATCACCATTCAAGAAAGCATTAGAAATGTCTAATTGCCAAAGATCCCATCCATAAAGAGTTGCAAGGGAAATGATTACTCTTATGCTCACCATCTTTGCCACGGGTGCAAAGGTTTCCTCATAGTCAATGCCATGCTCTTGAGCATAACCTTTAGCCACCAACCTTGCCTTCAACTTGTTGATAGATCCATCTTGATTTGTCTTTACCTTGAAGATCCATTTGCATCCAATTGCACTTTTGCCCTTTGGAAGCTCCACCAATCTCCATGTGTTGTTCTTCATAAGTGCTTCAAACTCAAGATCCATTGCTTGGATCCATTCCTCTTTTTGCCTTGCTTCATCTACACATGAAGGTACATCAAAAGAAGTTAGGAAAGCATAGTTGGATCCATCCACCACTTGCTTACCTTTGCCATCATAAGTGAGCCTTGAGGGTTTCACTTTATGCCTTGGAGTTCTCCTTGGAATTTGACTTGAAGAGGCTTCTTCAACATCCACATCCAATGTGTCATCAACTCCATTGTCATCAAGCACATTAGTTGCAACAACACCATCATCACTTGAAACAACTTTTGGAATGTTATTTTCATCAAAAATGACATCCCTACTTGTGAACACTTTCTTGATTGAAGGAACATAAATCCTATATGCTTTGCTTACTTCACTATAACCAACAAAAATGCCCTTTCTTGAAGATGGATCCTCCTTAGTTCTATCATCAAGAGTAATGTTGAAGTAGCAAATGCATCCAAAAGTTCTTAGAAACTTGACATTAGGCTTCATACCAAACAAAGCTTCAAAAGGGGTTTTTCCTTCCAATACAACACTTGGCCATCTATTGCATAGGAAATTTGCACACAACAAAGCATCACTCCAAAAAGGTTTAGGAAGATTAGCATTCAATCTCATTGCCTTTGCACTCTCACACAAGGTTCTATTCTTCCTCTCGGCCACTCCATTTTGTTGTGGTGTTCTTGGACATGTGTACTCCCTCTTGATCCCATGCTCATCGCAAAAGGCTTTGAATTTGTTAGAAATGTATTCACCACCATTGTCGCTCCTCAAGCATTTGATTTTGGTTGTAAATTGAGTCTCAATAGCAACTTTGAACTTGACAAACACATCAAACACCTCATCCTTGCTCTTTAGTAGATAAACCCAACAAAATCTACTAAAATCATCAATGAAAGTTACATACATCTTAGCACCTCCATTGCTAATTGTAGTAACACCATGAATATCCGAATGCAAGAGAGAAAAAGGCATCTTAGATCTAGATATAGATCTAGTATATGGCAATCTATGTGATTTAGACAAAGCACATTCTTCACAAACATGATTCAAGCAAGTAAGAGACTTGGGAAGTCCCCTTACTACCTCCTTTTTGGCTATTACCTCCAAGGCCTTGTAGTTGAGATGTCCCATCCTTTTATGCCATACCTCTTGAATTGACATTTGTTCATTTGCCATGCATCCAACTTGGTTAGCAACAACACATGCATCAAGCTTGAACAATTTCCCTTGCCTTTTCCCTTTTGCAATGATACTACACCCCTTTTTGATCAAGCAAGCATCACCATCAAACTCAACTTTGAATCCTTTGTCAAGCATTTGGCTTACACTAAGTAAGTTCTTGGTAATGGATGGAATGAGCAAAACATCTTTCAATTCTATATTCCTATTTGTAGAAAGTGAAATAGGAATTGTGCCAATCCCCTTGATTGTACACTCACCATCATTTGCGGTATAGATTACCTTCCTATCACCATCAAATGCCATTAAAGATGAAAAATACTCTTTATGATATGTCATATGAGAAGTGGCTCCACTATCAATCCACCAAGGATCAATGTCTCCATGATTAGCCAACAAGCAAGATGACATAACAAAAGCATCATTTGAAAGAAGCTCATCCCCACCCTCATCAATAGTTAGATTGGTTTGCTTTTCCCCTTGATCCCTCTTTTTCTTGAAACAATCACTAGCAAAATGCCCTTTGACTCCACAATAGAAACATTTTAGCTTAGATCTATCCTTCTTTTTGCCAAAAGTAGAGTGCTCACCTTGGTCTTGCCCTTTAGACCAATTGCTTTTACCTTTGCCCTTGAACTTGCCTTTAGAGAACATTGCCTCCTCTTCTCCTCCTTGAGATGTAGAAGATGCTCCCACTCTTGCTTGCAACCTGAATTCTTCAGCCAACAAGACCTCTTGCAAGTCTCCAACACTTGGTAAACATTTTTGGATAGCATAACTTTGAACAAGATTAGCATGATCATCCAACAAGCCATTGAGAATCACTTGAACAAGCTCCTCATTATTTATGCCATCATTAATGCATGCTAACTCATCATTCAATGCTTTAACTCTCAAAACAAAAGCATGTCCACTCTCACTCTTCTTTTGCATACAAGAAAAGATTTGCCTTCTTAAAGTCAACACTCTAGAAGTAGACTTGGATTCATAAACCTTCTTCAAGGCTTCCCAAGCTTCACTAGATGATGTGCACTTACCAACCTCTTTGATAAGCTCATTTGTCACATTCATCTTGATCATGTGAAGGGCTTTCTTTGCCCTCTTGTCATACCTCAATTGTTCTTGAGGTGCCAAAGGTCTCTCCTCCACACCTACAACAATATCCATCAACTCATTCATCTCAAGCAAAGACTCCATCCTTACTTTCCAAGTAGAATAGTTGAGGGAGGTAAGCCTATCATTGCTTTCCAACATGTAGCCTCCATTTGTAGCCATGTTGAAATGATTGATCTCTGATCTTTGACCTGTTCCAATGCACTAAGCACTCTCTTGAATCAACAAATGAAACACAAGAAGAAATCACAAAGATTTGGAACCTAAAACCTTACTTTTTCTCTCTTTTCCTCACTTTTTCCTCAATTTTAGCCACTAGTTTTATGATTTCTTGATCAAACCAAGACCAAACCTCAATATACTTGCTTATCCCTCACTCCTAAGATTGAAATACACTCTTGAATCATTCAGCAAACTGAAAATCAGAGGGTTACATCAATTTTGAAGTTTTTGACATGAAGAAGCAAGAAATTGAATCAAAAAACTATATGCTAGAATGGAAAACTAATAGGATCTTGTTGGATCTTGTATCTCCCTCTTTCCAAAACAAATTTTGTCTCCTTATTCTGATAAGTACAGAGGGAATTCGCCCTACTTCAATTGAAATGCATACAAATGATGTTTTGATCACAAAGATCCAATTTCTACACATAAATCAACAAGATTTTTAGCTAGAAACTTGATTGGAATGCTACAAAAGCAAACTCGCCCACAAATCTCTTCTAAATCTGGCAAAACCTGCACATTTGGCCGCCTAATGCTCTGATACCATGTGAAAAACTCAGATCCAAAAGATGCTAAAGTTTCATAAAGATCTTGGCCATGGAAGTTATGCACATCTAGATTGAAAAAATGATAGAAATTGTGATGTTAAGCATACTAAACATCAACTAAACATCAAGATCTGATCATAAGCTTCTACAAACAGAAACTTGCTGTCCCTGTCCGTACTTCAGAGCCTACAACCTGCATTTCACACGTGTGAAGCCATAGCAACAAAGAAATCACAATTCTAGTGGCTAGAATGCAAGATATGAACAAAAAAGTGAGAGAGAAGAAGATGGATCTTCAAAGAGCATAACATTCATTCAATAGAATGAAAATGAGATGTGTACATACTCGTGGAGATGGCTATTTATAGCAGCCATAGTGCCTCTTGGCCACTTGTCTTATGATAGGCTAAAATTGGGGTCCAATAGGATTCACCCATCTACCTAGAAATTTGGTCAAATAGGAATGCACCAAATTATGAGCCAATAGAAGAGCTCCACACTCGACCTCCTCTAATTAATGTGACCTCAAAAGTAGTGTACACATACTTTGGGCCTCTACATACATGTATGAACCTATCTCTAACTTTTATTTGGCCATAGGCCTACAAAATCTCAAGTTAGGAAAATACTACTAGTTGACAATTTTTCACATGATCTATCCTCAATCTAATGACTTTTGCCACTTCCTAAGATTGAAACACACTCAAATCAAGTCCAGCAACCTCACTATCTAGAGATCCAATTAAAATTAGGGTTTTGACAAAATCACAAAAAATTGACTATTCCAAATCTACATGCAAATGCTGAAAATTTGATATGCAATCTATAAGCCACCACTTAGGCTGAACCAATGATCCAAAAATTGGCCAAATCCAGTATGTGAATTCAAAAAATGAAATTGAACAAGTATATTGACCTATTTAGTATTTTGATCTACAAAAGCAAAAAATCCGATTTTGGTGTAGAATCTTCTCTAGCATGCTCTAGACTTGATATCTTCACCAAATCATTGATAGATCTGATTTCCTCCTTCGTAACCTGAAACACAAGCTCTGATACCATGTGAAAGATTTCAGATCCTTAAGATCCAATCTACTTGAATGATCTTTGGTTAGAAAGAGAAATACACTATCAATCTCACCAATGTAGAAAAATCAGCATCTACACACAATTTGAGATGCAAACACTAATAGAACTTGATCAAACTTGAATGAAATGATTATGTACTGTTGCAGTCCGTACAAAACCAGCAAGCTACTGTATTTCACACGTGTGGATCCAAAAATAGCAAATATAGATCATTCTACACATAGAATTGCAAGCAATCACCAAGATAGTGCACCAATGGATACTAGAACCCAAGAGAACCATGTATAAGCATGAAATGAGATAGATAAGAGAGAATATGACTCTCTCCATGAGTTACATCCTTTTATAACAGGTCCAAATCCTATTTGGCCACTTGGCTTTCCCACCAAAATGCTAACCTTACCAATTTTGGGTCTAGATTCAATGTACCCAACTTATTCAAATTGAATCTACTCAAACTTGCATTCTATCTTTCCCACACTTTCAAAAAGTGTTTATTCAAATGAAATTTAGACTAATGAACTATGAAAAGTCAACCTCTAAGTCTAAAACAAGTTTTGGCCTCAATATGCCAAATATGAAAATATTGCAAAATGTGATGAAAGTAGTTGAATCTTTCACAATTTCCTACTTTCTCCCTTAACTCTACTCAACACTATACTACTCCTCTTTAACTCTACTCCTCTACACTAACATTCATCATAGTTTGGTTGAAGGGAAGGAATGGAGAAGAAGAGATTGAGAAGAGAAGAGAAAGAGAGAGAAAGAGACTGAGGGTGGAGGTTAGCTCAAATGCTCCTTATGCTTGCTAATGGAAAAACATTCACTATGGCAAACAATAAGCATGGAAATAGAAAGCAATAGAAAACACAACCAAGAGCAATAGCAAGTAGTGAATAGCAAATGAGGATGCTTCCTTTCCAAGAATGGAAGAGTTTCCTCCTTCTCATTAAGCATGGAAATAGTGTACAAATGGTGCCTATTTATAAAATGGGGAAGGCCCTTGCCCCTCAATCTTATTGGCTAATATTCATTATGATCCTAGCCATTCATCTTGGACCCAACTTGATCCAAGGGTCCACAAAAAGTACATTAGAAATCACAAGATTCATGTGAGTCCCAATTTGGACCCAACTCTAAAAAGTGATCCCTAAGTTTAAAAATGACATTGGGCCTCTACTTTTATTTTAATTACAAGGCCCAAGTCAAGTTTATTTTGTTTACAACTTCAATTGCGTGCTCATTGGGCCATGGGCTTATACACGCAGGATGCCATGCCCTCGCAACACATTTTATTGGAGGATTTTATGTATTTACACTTTGTTGGGAATACCCCCAATAGTTTGGTCAAGAGATTGCTTGGTTGATCCAAAATCACAGTTGTATGCTTACCAATCTCATCTAT
Organism: Diphasiastrum complanatum; assembly: GCA_029204225.1. Classification (NCBI taxonomy): domain Eukaryota; kingdom Viridiplantae; phylum Streptophyta; class Lycopodiopsida; order Lycopodiales; family Lycopodiaceae; genus Diphasiastrum; species Diphasiastrum complanatum. The sequence continues at coordinate 14,166,487 of CM055106.1, read as the reverse complement.
ATGTGATCTAGGCATTGTTTTGAGATCTTAGCCATTTTGTTTCATGCATTATCATTGTATTTGAGTCAAATTTGGTTTCTTAGTGTACTTCACACGTGCTAAGAGTGTTTGATCCTAACTTTGCCCATACTCCATCATTTGATGTGAAATAGATATTGTTTTAGAGAGATTTGTGTAGCTAGTGAGAATCAATTCACAAATAGTTGATCTTTCATAGGAGGACATAGTACTCTATTATTGGATCCTATTGAGAGTGTGTAGCAACATTTATTGTTCATCATTTGAGTTTTCTTCACTTCAAATGTCTTCAATGGGTCCATCCTTGTTGGAACCAAGTGAAAGATTGTCCACTTCAAATTATTCATTTTGGAAAATGAGGATGGAGTCCATCTTGATCCTTCAAGACGTGATGGACATAGTTCTTGGCCTTGAAGAAGAACACAAGTTCTTGAAAAGGTTCAAAAATACAAAAAGAGAGCTAGGAAGGCTCTCCACTACATTAAGATGAATGTCTCTAATGAGATATTGAGGGAGATAGGTACTTGTACAATAGCCAAAGAAGCTTGGGATTGTCTCAAGACTATCTATGAGGCTAAGAATACCTCTAGGCTTCTCACTCTTAGGAATCAAATCTTTCAAAGTAGCCAAAAGAGTGATGAGAGTGCATCTAGTTATGTTTTGAGAGTAAAAGATATTCATAGAGAACTTGCTTGTATTGGTGATTCCATCAATCAAAATGAGCTAGTTCAAGTCATTCTCAATGGCTTGAGAAGTGAATTTGATAACCTTGTCCAATGCTATGCCATTAAGGAGGAGCTACAAAGTTTGGAGGCTCTCCAAAGTGTGCTAATTTCAGAAGAATCAAGACAAGAGTACAAGCTCTTGAGGATGGACAAGCTCTCTCTCACTCATAAGGATGGCAAAGCTCTTTTTGCCAAGGATAAGCACAAAGGGAGGAGCAAGAACCAACATCAACAATCCTCAAGCAAGGACAAAGTCAAATCCAAAGACAAAGATGAGGAGGAAGATGATTCTTCTAATGCTTCATCATCCACGCTCAAGAAGAAGAAGATCAAGTGCTTTTATTGTGGCAAGAAAGGCCATTATGCCACCAATTGCTTCAAGAAGAAGAATCAACTCAAGCAAGCCAACATTACCAATGAGAAGGAAGACACTATTGCAAGTGATGGAGAGGGATCTCTTATGGTCTCTAGTTTCTCATCTACTCCTTTCAAGAAGGACGGCCTATGGTATATTGATAGTGGAGCCTCTTCACATATGTGTAGCTCCAAGGACTCTTTCTCTTCTATTGCACCTTATGATGGAGTCAAGAAATCAATATACACTGCAAATGATTTTGAATGTCCTATTGAAGGCATAGGGAACATTCCCTTGAAGCTTGAATCCTCTAAAGTTCTTTCTCTCTCTAAAGTTCTTTATGTACCTAAGCTTACTAAGAATCTTATTAGTGTTGGCCAATTGCTTGATAATGGCCTTGATGTCAAATTCAATGTTGATACTTGCACTATCCAGAAGAATGATGAGATACTTGCATTAGGATCTAGATTTGGAGGCATCTATAAACTAGATCCAAATGAGTATGTGAATGCTTGTAATGTTGCTCTTGTGAACAAGCTCTCTATGGAGGAATTATGGCATAGGAGGTTGGGACATCCCAACTACAAATCCATGCTCTCTATGATCAAATAAGCCAAAGCTATTGGCTTGCCAAAGTCATTCTCCAAGAAGATCAAGCCTTGTGAGGCTTGTGCTATTGCTAAATCTCACAAAAAGCCATTTACAAGATCTTCTAACAAAAGCAAGCATCCTTTGGAGTTAATCCACTCAGATGTGCATTTCTCATCAACTACAAACAAGGGAGGAGCCAATTGTTTTGTTACTTTCATTGATGATTTCACAAGATTCACTTGGATATATCTTCTTGCTTCTAAATCTATGGTGTTTGATCATTTCCTTATTTTCAAAGCTTATGTAGAGAAGCAATTCTCATTCAAGATTAAAGCTCTTAGAAGTGATGGAGGTGGTGAATATATCTCCAACAAATTTCATGATTTTTGTGATCTTGAAGGCATCAAAAGAGAGTTCTCTTGTGCCTACTCTCCATCTCAAAATGGAGTGGCCGAGAGAAAGAATAGATCTCTATGTGAATGTGCAAAATCTATGAGAACTGAGGCATCTTTGGCCAAAGATTTTTGGGGAGAAGCCATTAATTGTGCAAATTATCTTTGCAATAGGCTCCCACATATAGCTCTTGGAGGAAAGTCACCATATGAAATCTTATATTTGAAGAAGCCTAAGGTTGATCACCTTAGAGTTTTTGGATGCATATGCTTTGCCCATATTCACTTGGAAACAAGGAAGAAGGAAGATCCTAGTGCATGCAAAGGGATCATGGTTGGATACTCATCCACCAAGAAGGCCTATAGAGTCTTTATACTCTCTACTTCTCAAGTTATTGAAAGTAGAGATGTTGTCTTTCATGAAGATCAACACTCATCTTTTGAAGAGGCCTAGATCAAGAAGTCTATGGATGGATCACCAATTATTGATTTTGAAGACAATCATGATGTGATGGGGTCGAGATTTGAAGAAGACTCTCCTCGGATTTTCTCACCAAGAAGATCCATGAGAGATAGATCTGAGCCTAAGAGGCTCTCATATGTTGACAAAGGCAAACAAGTGGATCTTGATTCCACTAATTTTGTTTTTTATGTCTCTCATGAAGAGCCAAAGAATGTACAAGAGGCACTCAATACCAAGGAGTGGTATGATGCCATGAAGCAAGAGTATGATGCATTGATCACCAACAATACTTGGGAGCTTGTGGATCCTCCATCCAACAAGCATGTGATTGGTTGCAAGTGGGTATTTCGGATCAAGTTCAATCATGATGGCACCATCAACAAGTATAAAGCAAGATTATGTGCCAAAGGATTTGCTCAAATCCATGGCCTTGATTATGAGGAGACCTTTGCACCCGTTGCAAAGATGGTGACAATAAGAATTCTTATTTCTTTTGCTTGTTTCTTTAAGTGGAAGGTGTTCCAATTAGATGTATCCAATGCTTTTCTAATTGGTTATCTTGAAGAGGAGATCTATATGGAACAACCTCAAGGATTCATCAAGGATGAGTCCAAAGTGTGCTTGCTCTTCAAAAGTCTTTATGGACTCAAGCAAGCACCAAGATCATGGTATGCAAGACTTAATTCTTTTCTTATCTCACCAGGATTTACTCTTAGTGACTATGATCCTTCCATTTATCTAAAGTTCGTTGATAGCAATATTGTCATTCTTCTAATTTATGTTGATGACATTATTCTTTGTGGAAGTTGTATCAAGCTAGTTGATTAAACTAAGCTAGCACTTGGATGTGAGTTTAAAATGCAAGATCTAGGAGAGATACATTACATCCTAGGCCTAGAAATTGATTTTTATGAAAATCATGTCTTTATATGCCAATCTAGATATGCTCACTCCCATATGGAAAATTATAAGAGCATAGATACTCCAATGGAGCAAATTGTAAAAGATCCTAATAAAGGTGATGAAAGATCCTTTGAGAACATCACACTTTCTAGGAGTCTTGTAGGCTCCTTGATTTGGCTTACCATTACTAAGCCCAATCTAAGTTTTTGTGTGCACAAATTGAGTCAATTTGTGCAAGATCCTAAGATCCATCATTGGAAGATGGCCAAGAGGATTCTAAGATATGTATCTTCATCTTGTGATTATGGTCTACTGTATAAAAGTGAAGATCTATCCATTGTTGGCTACTCGGATTCGGACTTTGAAAGTGACAAGATGGATCGAAAGTCTATTAGTGCATACACTATCTTTCTTGGAGGCAATCTAATATCTTGGCTTTCCAAAAAGCAAGATACTATATCTCTCTCTTCATGTGAGGCCAAGTACAAAGCACTCACTACAACTACCAAAGAGGTCCTTTGGATCAAGAGGTTATTAATGGAACTAAAGTGCATCAAGGAAGATGATCTACCAATAATCACGTGTGATAACATCTCGGCCCAAGCTCTTGCCAATAATCTTATATTTCATGCAACAAGCAAGCACATAGAAGTGGCACACCATTTTGTGAGAGAAAAGCTTATTGGAGGATAAGTCTACTTGGAGCATGTCAACTCGTCCTCTTGTATTGTCGATCTACTCACCAAGCCTTTGAGCAAAAGTGCTTTCATCAAGCATAGATCTAATCTTGGAGTTATATCAAGATCAATGCTTAAATCTTCATAGATAATTTTGTAGGAGGAGTGTAAAGAATTGAAAAAGATTATCTATGTTAGATATAGGGGTCTTATGTTTTTTATATCAAGCATCTAGGTGTAGGATGTTGATAGGAACAAATTTGGCATAGATGGCAAATTATGCATTTTCACTTGTAATGCCACTATTGAGCCAAAATAGAGTAAGAGGCTAAACTCGTGCCAATTAGAGTGTAGACAATTGTAACGCTTTTTTTTGATGAATTCTAAGAGGTCCAATAGGATCTAGAGGTGGAACCATGTGAGGTCCAATAGAAATTTGAGGTTTGCTTGAATATAGTCCAATAGAATTAAGAGGCGCATGGATCAATGGTCCAATAGGATTAAGAGGTGACAAAGTGTGGTCCAATCATAGTTAAGCATAGTGGTAGCTCGTGGATCTACTAGTATCATTGTACTCCTCATTTTGGATCTAATTGATTTGGTGATTGTGTGGATTTTGAGTGTCATTGGATTTCTAGCTTTCTCTCTCTACTCAAGAACTCATGATGGTTTTTCTCTCTCTACCTGAGGAGAGCAGCTTGTTTTTACTTAGAATAATTTTTTAATACTTTCCACACGTGTGAGTGAGATTTGGAAGTGATTGAATGCATATACTAGTGTGTTTTTGCCATAGAATCAAAGATAGATCTTGAATCTCAATCTAGTCTTGATCTTGATACATCTACACACCTTAGGAGATCACAAGTACATGTTGTGGACAATCCACACGTGTGAAATCAACATCTCTCTCCTCATTATCTACACATTGCATGAAGCACATTGCTTGAAGAAGCAACCTGAACAATCCATGCACCTGGATGAGTCCACAGATTGCCCAATGATCAGATCAAATTAATGAATAACAAGAAGGATGGCCACTCTCTCTCTCTCTCTCTCTCTCGGATGCTTTCTCTCTCTCTAGAAAACATAGCACACCACGTGCCTTCTTTTTTAAGTAGCTTGTCGAAACCCAAACCCACAAAACTCACAGGTGACTTACTCGCAAAATGCCAAGGCCCTTGCGGAGTGAGGCAATGTACAGGGGGGAAATGGGTGGCAGAGACCTATTGTAATATCCTATTACATGTCATTTTTTGTGAATCAATATAAAAAATGTTCATCATCTTTCGTGCTTCTTTTCGTGTTTCAAATATCACATTTTTTTAAGAAGTATTCTATGTAATAACCTGAAAAAAAATAGTAATGTGGGTTGTTAGAAAAGAAAAAAAGATCAACCTGTAAAATAAAAACTGTGTTATGCGTTAAGTATCTAAATAATGATGTGACACTAGATGCATTACATGTAGACTAGAAATTCTAGGTTTTTTGATGAACTACCAAGAAGTTACCATTTTTGCATTCTCATTTTATTTGGAGAATTCATCTCTTTTGATTCTATGTCCAATCTCATCTGTATTTCTCAAGATATCTTGATTTCTAGTGTGTAGACTGTGATTTTCATTGTTGATCCTGCATCCACATGCATGAATGATTGTAGGCTACTACTATTTTATGGAAAGGGATAGTACCAAGTTGTATCTAAGTTCTTATGATCAGATCTTCATGCTTTTTTAAGTTATAGCATGTGTAAAGTGATGATTTCCACTTTGTAGTTAAATCTAGATGTGCAACCAAATTTGGCTAAAGATCTTAATTCCATCAAGTGTGTTTTGGATCTGATTTTCTCACATGGCAGTAGAGCAGGTTACATGCCAAAGTTGGAGTATTTTCCAGATCTAGTGGTGGATTTGAGGGCGCCATTAATTCTATGTGGATTTGGAGGTGTTTCTAGCTCAAATCTTGCATTTTCAGGTATAGAAAGTGGATCTTCGTGATCCTAGCATCATTTTATGTCAAATCACTTGGAGTAGGCCGATTTTTTAAACCACTTATCGGAATGTGGAGACAAAAATTGGTCATGATTGTGGATGTTACATTATATTAGATGATATGTCAAGATTCTAGCTTTTGCATATAGCTTTGGCTTAATTCAATATTTTGCATTTTTGCCTAAATTTAATAGGATCTCTTGTTTTTTAAGTTTTTGGACTTTTTCAAGAGTGAGGTTCAATCTTAGGAGCTAGAAAAAGTTCATTATATTGTGATTTGATCAAGTGTGATAAAATAATCATCATTCTATGTGCTAGGATTTGCTAGAAGAGAGAAAAGGAGAGGCTAGATTGTTTCCATATCTTTATGATTTCTTTTTGAGTTCATTTGTTGATTTTCAAGAGAGTGCTAAGTGCATTGGAAAAAGTTCAAAGAGAAGATCAAATCATTGCAACATGGCAACCTCAAGTGGCTTCATGTTGGAAGGCAATGATAGACTTACTTCAATCAACTATTCAACTTGGAAGATGAGGATGGAGTCTTTGCTAGAGATGAATGAGTTGATAAATATTGTTGTAGGTGTGGAGGATAGAACTTTGGCACCTCAAGAGCAATTGAGGTATGATAACAGGGCAAATAAAGCTCTACACATTATCAAGATGAATGTGACTAATGAACTTCTCAAGGAAGTTGGTAAGTGCACAACATCTAGTGAAGCTTTGGAAAACCTTGACGAAGGTTTATGAGTCCAAGTCTACATCTAGGGCCTGAACCCTAAGGAGGCAAATATTTCAGAGACTTCAAAAGAAGGATGAAAGTATTCATGCTTTTGTTTGGAGAGTTAAAGCTTTGAGTGATGACTAGGATGTATTAGTGAAAGCATTAAGGATGTGGAGCTTGTCCAAGTTGTTCTTAATGGCTTGTTGGATGATCATGCTAATTTGATGAAAAGTTTTCTTATTCAAAAGACATGGATCTTTAAGATCAAATATAAAGTAGATGGAAATATCAATAGAAAGAAATGGGATTTTCACAAATTTCCAATATCGACTACCTTGAAACCTTTAGTCCGGTGGTCAAGCATACTTCTATTTGACTGCTACTATCATATGCTGCTGTAGCAGATCTTGAGGTACACCAGATGGAATGCTTATAATGGCCTAGGCCCTTACACTTATATAAGGTCGAGCAAAACTAGTATCAAAAGTCCAACAACAAGAATCCGATGAACAAATTCTCTTTTTAATATTTGTAAAATTAATTTTGATTTGTGACTCACAACTAGAAAACTCTGTGTTTATCCACGCAGAGTATCCACGCGAGACTCGACACTTAGTCGATTTTCTGAAATTTTGTTTGCGCGGAACATCCACGCGTGGATTATCCACGCCAAAAAAAATTTCAACACGCCTCCGGCCAGTCTTCCGGTGTTTTTCTGACATGGCGTAGAAAAATTTATGCGCGTGGATTATCCACACGTGGATAATCCATGCAAAATTGAATTTTGAAAATTCCGGCAACTGTTTGGGAGGGAAAATTGGCGGCGCCTTGGTAAGAGAGTCATGAAGGCATCTTACTTTCTACCTGAATATTTTATTATTTACAAGTTCTTCACATAAAAACTAATATACTTGAAAGCAATAATCAATGGAACTTCATAAGAGAAAACAAAAATATAAAATTTCACGGAGAAAGACATAATTTTCATTTTGTAAACTCTTGGAAAGAAAATTGCCACTTCATGTTGCCTTAATATAATAGAGAGAATTTAGTTTCATCTTTACTTCATGACTTACAACCTCAATCACTAATTTGTTTTTCTTTCTAAAATGTAACAAACATATGAACTTTATGCCTTGCATTTCTACCAGATTTTAAAGAAAAAAATGTGATCAAGTCACAACATAATGACCTTTAAGGCCCTTTAGAATTACATATTTATAAAGTTTATAGTTGAACATTCATCAGTATTTACATTGATTAGATTTTTTTTTTTCATACATAAGCTACTTTAGCAAAAAAATAAAAAAAAACATACTCTCCTAGTTGTTTTATTTAAAGTGCCAAACAAAGACCTTCCATGACAATAAGTTGATATACTTGTTCTCTCTTTTGACAAATGAAAACCAATATACAAATATTGTGTTATTATTTGAAGATTGGACAAGCAACTCTTTGATTTCAAAAGATAAAGCTACTATTTACAAGTATTTTAAGAATTTGAGTCTTTTTTTTTGAAAAGTTTTAATAACAATTAGAAATACAACTACAAAAAGAACTTTCATGAATGAGTATTTCTCGTTTATGATATGAATTATAATTTGTATTATGTTTTGAAAATGACTGTTCTTAGGATCATTGACCAATCACACAGATCAACAAAGCATTGAAGAATGAACTATATAGCAAAAAGCTCAAGACTACTCTGAGATTTATAAGATTGGCAATTGCTCCCAAATCCATTGATCACAAAGCAAGACACATTCATGAGGACTTGAAACATGTGTAGGTAGTGTGTGATACTTTATTAGTTTTTGATCAATCACATAAACATCAAAGATCAAGGTTAATATTCCAATGTTTACTCTACAAGCATCTATGATTGAACTTGTCTCTGACAAATCTACGACACTAGTGCAAGGTTCTCATTCATTTCTTACTATTTACGTCAGTGAGTATTCTAGGCTCCCAAATTCAATAACATGAATTTAAATTTGATATATAAATGTATATTTTCCTATCCAATCTATACATTTTCAATATATCTTTGTTTTGTGCTATCTATATTTTTAGTATGATAACATCATCAGCACCGCCATCATAAACAGGGGGTGGTTGAAGCCTTGCCACGTATGCTCAGGTAATTTTTGTCTAAATCTGTACACCTGGGCTACTTTGTATTTACAATTCTAAATTGCAAGATATAATATTCATGCATTAGTTACGGTTAGAAAGTTTACTAGGGAGAAAAAAATCAATCACGATTTTAAAATCAAGAATAAATTACTTTAAAAATTTTGACATCTTGTTGAAAGATGAACCACTCAAAAGATAACTTTGCATTATACAAAGTGTACCACCCACAACTAAATGAATCATTTTGCTGGGGTGACTGCAAAAAGTTCAGCACACAAGGCATCAATGAAGGGAAACCACACAATGAATAGAATACATTAGAATGTTGATTTTAAAATGCTGATGAGATGAATAGGATTTACCTCTAGACTAACGATCTCCCATTCCCCTCTTTCGCATTCTCATTTGGAATGCATTTACAAATCATTGGCATGATCAAGTCAATATCCTTATGCATATTACTAGCCAAATTCATCTTTACACAAAAAAAATTTAATTACATTATCTAAAGATTTCGTAATAGAGATTAGGTTTATGCCCCAATGCTCATAGCCAAATAAAATAAACAGTCCATTAGCTACAATTTTGAAAAATATTTCCAATGATAATGACAATGATAAAGCCATTGACAAGAAGAAGCATGTAAATTGTCTTACTTGGCATGATATGACACAATCAGATTTTTGGTGAGTGGAGTGCATCTACTAAAAAGACACTCTACCAAGGTGTCATTCTTCTCCTTAAGGGATTGAAGAAAGAAGTTGTTGAGAGCTAAAACTTCTTGGTTGAATCTCTTGCAATGTCAAATTGCAAGAGTTGGACCCCAGACTCTATCACAAGATCATTGATAGAAGTCCGTATGTTTTTCAGATCCAAACATTTAATAGTCCTGAAATTTATGCTAAATCAAGTTCCTCTAGTCTAAAACAAAATGGAATTTCTATTCTATCTACAACGTCAGATATGTCATTCTCAAATTCTAGATATTCGTCCGAATCTATATATGTATAAAAAAATCTAGGAGGAGGAGGAGGAGGAGGAGGAGGAGGTGGAAGAGAAGTATCTACAAGATTAACTATATTTTTTAAAATGATTGTAGCTATATTTACAACCGAATCCAGTGCCATAGTATCTACATTCTTAGTAGAAGGGAATACTATCCGTCCTCCTAACTTTCTTCGGGTCCCTCTTGGGGGTTGACTGCTTCCTAAGCCTCTTGGTCGGGAGGTCTGTCCTATCTAAGGGATCGAGTCTGGGTGCAGATGATTCATCCTTATGTAATTTAGAATACCTATCCCACATCTTGTATAGTAGTTGAAAATCTTTAGGCATTATTGTAACTCACTTGGCATGTATGACTAGCAAAAATGAGTCTTTAAAAGAAAGGCTCTGGTAATTCTCAACAATCTCTTGAAGGCGCTGAAGTATCGCGGGTGTGAATTTAGTGATATGGCGAACACTACACTAAAATGGAGCTAAAGTTGAGAATAAGAAGTTTGATTGACTTCTGATATTTTTGAATATCAGATAGTCACCTTCTGCGGTTACACGCCTTCTTCTTTGTGATACCATATATTTGTGAAATAATGTATATTTACTCCAAAATGGCAATATATACTTGGAAATGAGGACATGCGCTGACAAATATATATTATGAAGAGACCTATATCATTTTTTGGGATATAATTGCTGAGGACCTGTCTTCTATAAAATGACAAGTCCTCTTAAAATGAAACGACGCCTGGAACATGAACTGACAAGATTCGTATTGTCGTTGTAAACTAGAGTAAATTAAACCCTTAGTGAACAATACCTTCAATGATGTAAATTACATCTACTTGTAACCTATTTATTAACTAGAGTTAGTAAATGGAGCGTCGCACCTAGAATATTAAGAGGTGTGTTTGATCGCTCCGTAAGATATAAAACGAAGACACGCTTCATTCTCACACCACCGAGAGAAAGAGAGAGTTCTTGTATTGTGAGATTGAAGAAGTGACTAGAGTGTCGAAGGTTATTTTTCTTGATTTCTATTCTCCCCACTGTTGAGTGTGAGTGATTTCGAATCTACTAGCAATCTCATATGCATTACTTAAATCATTCTTTGGTCAGACGATACAATAGTTCATTACAGTCGTTTGCTATGTTTCCGTAAAGCTGAATTAAAAAACTGTTTTTAAACTAACTTACCCATCTACGTGAATACTTTGTGTTCGGCACCCGAGTAAAATATCCTTTGGTGCAATTTTTACAATCACTAATAGAGAAATATGTATATATGTGAAATGCTAGTCTCTGCTTGAGGAATTAAGTTATTGATATGTATTCGTGTTTGAGACGAAGATTAATGTTTCTAACATATTTGCGAACTACTTGAGTTCTTTAAGTATGATCGGACTTAAGTTGTTGAGGATTTCTGTCTAGAATACATTAGTTCAAGAATAAGATTAGCTTTTTGTCTGTTCGTACATGTCTGCATCGACCGTAATACAACTCTTTCTTGACAACTTAATCAGCCAGAGTGTAATTCATTCGAGCTACTCTGATAACATTTCACTTGTAGAATGCTTTCCATTCGGTTTGATAGAGGAAGATTGTTGTTTGAAATTCAGTATCATCACACACCTACACCAAAAGTAATACTGGTTACTTATAAAATGTCTGTTACCAGATTAACACTTGACTCCATTTCATTCGAAATAAGTCAGGACTGTACCAATTTAACAACTTTTAAGTGCTATCTCCTTAAATACTACACATATCTAGCAATTCTTTGTTGGTATATTACGACATATACCAATTTTTGGCGCCGTTGCCGGGGATAGCCAAATAAAGTTGATCAAAACTGACAACTCCGTCTCCATCCCTAATGTATGTTAAATAGAGCTGCTCAACTAGAAAGATATCGAAAACTTTGAGATGAATTTTTCAAAAGACTTTAGGAATCTTTACAAATAGGAGATTCACTTTCTTGAATTTTAATCCTAAAAATTTACCTAAAAACTCTCGTCCTGAAGCTTTTGTTGCAGCTGAAGATTTTGAAGTCGTAAATCCAGATCCTAGTCTGGACCCTGAGCCAGAACCAGTTCTTGATTCTAAAGTTGAACCGGATTCGATTATAGAAGGTCCTGGTTCCCATTTCACTTCAATCTCGCAGATCAAGTATGATTATTTTAAAGGAACATCTTCAGATGATGCTGACAGTTATGTTTTGCAGTTCGAGTCAAATGCCAATTCGAACAATGAAGGTATTGATGTTGACAAGCTGCAATCTTTCCTGGTCTTCTGAAAAAACAAGCGCGTATATGGTACAACCAAGTTGGACCAGGACATGTAGCTACTTGGTTACTGCTGAAAGATGCATTTATGAACCAGTTCAAAAAAATTGGTTATTTGTCCAAAATTCTTGGATGACTCAATAATGTGCAGAAGAAGAGTAAAGGATATCTTCAAAGGCACACACGAAAAGTAAAGAATCTAATTGGAAAACTAACTAGTGTATACCCTGTCATGATGTATATTGAGTGGTTTTTGATAGGTTTACCTCTGAAAATTGATCGATACTATAAACAAGGAGATATAACTTCTTTATTAACAGTCATAGCTATGAAATTTGTCAACATTTCCTAGCTAGTTTGAGGCCTAAATTGGCAATTTTTGTACATAGTTTTGGATCTAACCTTTCACACGTGTGAAAGAGGCCTAGATACTTTTATTTAAATATATATCTCATATTGAAGAAGTCTCAAACTTCAAGACCTTTGCAATGACACCAAAATCATGTTATTTGAACATACAGGCCAAAATTGGCTATTTTAGGCTACTGGTGCCCTAAAATTGGGTCCTAAGTTCTAGAGAGATGAGATAGAGTCATCTCTCTCACCTAGCATTAGGATGCTTTGCCATTTCTAGCTTTTGTAGCTTGTTGTGCAAAGATCTTAGCCAGGTATTTTGAGAGTTTGGATTATTTCAAGATCCACTTTTTTCACATGGTATCAGAGCTAGTTGGCTGTTATTTTTAGTAAGATTTCCATTTATGGTGATATTTGGATGTTTGATCAAGTTCTAGCATGATTATGCATTGCACTGTTGATCAAATCTTACTAACCTTTGTTTTGTGAGTTGAACTTGTGGATCAAAAGCATATTTCAGGTCTATTGAAGATCAGAGACTAAGAAGAAGCTATTTTGGATCAAATCATAACACCTAATCATTTGTTGATTGTGAGGCTTGTGCATATTCAATACTAGCAATATTCTGTTCAATGTATTGTTGACAATCTCCACTTTTGTGGATGAACACTCTCCTTAAGTGGATGAACCTTCAAATAATCTTTGAGTGATTTTGTGTTCCTCCAAAAGGCTGAGCAAAGCTCCCACTTGGATGAAAGATCCCCTTTTGGGTGAACAGATTGTCAACAATCTTTTGCATAAATTTTGGTGTACTTTGTTGAGCATGTAAGTAACTCTCCTTATGTAATTTGATTGGAGCATTTTCTGGAAGGTTCTAACCATTATGCAAATGTGTTTTCAGGTTCTTAACAGGTTGAGGAACATTCTCATGTGAAGTGATCTTAGATCTACATCTAAACACCAAGATTTGACAAGCTAGTGAAGCTAGTGTGAAAAATGCAAAAATAAGCTTGGTAGAGGCCAAAAATCTTGTATATAGATAAACACACATGTGTGGAGACTATTCCCACGTGTGAAAATAGTGTACTTGTCATGTACCATAATCATATAGGTTGTACATATGATTTAATTCAAGTTCTAGTGGCTAAAAAGGCCAAAAACTAGTTTTCTAGACATATGACACATGGCATCAATCTATTGCTTGCATGAGCCACATCCTTTGGTTAGGTGTCACATCCCATGTGTAGAGGACAGCTCACATGTGTGGAATAAGTTGAAGTAGACGAATTTTGACTTCTAGAAGATTTTCAAGTAGATCTCCATATAGAAGGAAAATGGGCCAAAAGTGCTCAAAATAGAAGGTTTTGTCCAAGTGTCAGTTTTGCATGATGAATCATCATATGACAAAGCACCTTCACACATGTGGGATCAAAGGGATGATCAGTACCACGAGATCCCACTTATTGTATATATAGAGCCACATTTGGCCATAATCAATGTGAGACACCAATCTTGGTTTTGGAAGCAATTTTGAGTGATTCTCTCCATTTGTCTACATTTGTTTTGATTGTTTTGAGGTTCTATCAATGTGTACTTGATTTTCAGGTTGGAGTCCATACTCAAACAATGTTTCACACGTGTGAAACCATAAAGTTTATCTGACAACCAATCCCTCTTGAGGATCAGATTAGGATCCACTCTTGGTCCTTTTTGTACTTTTTGCACATGGTATCAGAGCCTAGTACAAGAGGTTTTGTTGAAATTGATAGGGTTAATCCAAATCAAAGCCAAAATTAGCAGTTTTTTTGGAAACTAGTCAAATTTGGGGTAGCGAGTTGGATTTGATAGATATTCTCAAAATTTTTGGACCAGAACTTGTTGTGGACTGTAGGAACTCTTTTCACACGTGTGAGTCCATACAGCTCCAGTTTTGGCTGAGAAGATTCAAAAATTTGTACAATTTGACTCACACACCCAATTTGAGAGATTTCTGGTGCAAAATCAGGCATTTTCTATAGATAATCTAATCCCTTGATTAGTTCTTGGATTGGATCAGCCAAGAAATTAAATTTAAAGCTTTAAATAGGTGCATTAATTGATCATCTCTGATTTTTTGAGTGCATGTTGAAGTTGAGAGAGATTTTGCTAAAAATCATAGATTAAGGAGTGATATGCAAGGTGATAGGTTGAAATCCATTGTACCATCACTATAGATTTGTTCAAGAGTGATAGGGTCAAGTTTTGAAGCATCAATTTGCTAGAAAACATCCTTGGATCTGTCCTCCAAGTAAAACCTTTGAGAGTTTCTAGTGCATATAGAGCATCTATGCAAATCTTTTGTAGAATTTGACATAGATTGGCTTAAATTGAGAGTTCTAGAAAAGAGATTGAGATCCAAGTCACATTGTTCAACCCTACTCGATTTGTTTGAGTAATTGTAAGGTTTGAAAAGAGTCACTAAGATGTCTATGACAAATGTGTAGAGAGAGATCCAATTCTCTAAGAGCTCCTTCCTTTGTAGAGGGCAAGATCTAGAAGCTCATTTTGTGTTGTTATTGGTGGAGAGTTTGTCTTCTCCTAGGTGATCAAATATTTCTAAGTGGCATTAGCTCTTTGAAGCACAATATCTTAGTGAGAAAAATCACAACTTTTGATTTTGAATTTCATTCCAAGTCTCTAAAGGTAGAGTAATTGGTAGAATCCAATAGGGGTGATTGAATCAATTTATTGAGCAAAAATTGACATCTTATGTATGAAGCTCAAATTAGTTCTATTCAACTTTCTTTGTGAGAGTGTGAGGGTCAATTTGAGATCCCATTGGATGTCTAGAATGAGGAGGAGTCCATATTTGAGTATCCATGCATGGTTGAGATCTTTGTGAATCTCTAGTTGTCTAATTTTTTAAGCTTTGTGAAAAATTGGTGGTATAGTTTGTTGTCAAATCAAATCAAATTCATTCTGAATCTCAAGTGTGAGATTATTTGGGTCAAGAGTGAGTCCAAAAGAAGTGATTAAATTTGATTTTCAAGTGTTCGAAACAAAACCCATCTTTTGTTCAAGAATCTCAAGTGTTGAGAGAACTAGTCAAGTGAAAAGGAGAATCTAGTTGTCAAATCTTTTTCATATCTATTTCAACTTTCAAAAGAAAGAGTCATTAGTATTTAATGAGTCCAATAGGAGATTGGATCTGATTTATTTTGTGATTTGATTGAAAGATTGTGTGCTTTTGTCTTAGTGATCAAAGCAAAGTTTCCAAGTGACTAGTCATTAGTGTGAAGATTGATTCTTAGGTTTGTGAGCTAGATCTTTTGTAGATCATTCTAGATTGTTAAAGATGTTCAAATCTAGTCTCTTGAAAGTCACAAATTACAGTAGAATCATATCACAGTTTTTTATTCACATGGCATCGATAGGTGGCATCCTATTGAAAGAAAGAAAGGATCTTGAGTGCAACCTTTGTGGCAAGGGAGGATATTTTTTCTCAAGATGCTACAAAAAGAAGACCAATCCATCCAAGGAGAACCAAAGCAAGGGGTCTGAGGTGAAGGATGGAGCTTCAAGTTCAAAATGCAAATATGAAGAACAAGTCCAAGGAAAGGTGTTTCCTTTGTGGAAAGGTGAATGAGGCTTGGAGTCTCACAAGGACTTGCAAGATTTGTCTTCAAGAGTCCATCACAGCACATGTTGAATTTTTTGAAATTTTTCATTTGGAAGCGCATTGTTTGGTTCAAGATGCAAAGATAGATGTCACTTTCATGAAAGTAACCTGGATTTATTTTATGTCCTTGGAAAGTATTTTGCTTGGAACTTTAGATAAGTTCAAACCTATTGTTATGATCCAAGAGAAATCAATCAAGAATAAGGAGCATCAATCACAAAATGAAAATAGTTTCATTTATGCTCTCATGTCAACTTATGAAGATCTATTTTGCTTTGAAGGGATTTCTGTATCTCAAAGTGGCTTAAGGCAATACTAGTTGAGTGTGATGCCTTAAAAGATAGCAAAATATGTTTTTCTTGTAAGCTTACATTAGTTATGAAGTCAAGGAAATGGAAATATCTTCATAATGTAGGATGTTTTGGTTTCAATAAGATCATGAATGATGTGTTCCTTCATAAAGATGAAAATTGTAAGTTTTCAATCTTAACGGCAAGTTGTAAACTTCTTATGAGAATAAGTGAAGCATCCAAAGTGGACACTTATATCCATAAGCAAGTAGTTAGCCTTATTGAAATGGAAATGCCTTTTGATTTCAATATTGGAAAAATCATGCCAAGTTGTGGTGATTTTTGGACTTATGTTTCTAGCATAGGTAATCTTGATAATCATAGGAAGTGCATATTGAATGGTCATACCTGTGATCATTATGAGACATGGAGGTCTCAGATTTCCATAAAAAAGGAGCACCATGAAGAGGATCTTAAGGAGTCATCTCAAGGGTTCAAATGTGCCAAGGATTGAGGAGGAGAATCCTTCTCAAGGTTCAAGTGTGCCAAGGATTGAGGAGGAGAGACCTTCTCAAATTGTGATTCCAAAAATAAGCTCAAGAAATATGGTTGAATCCATGTGCCTCACATTTCATGGGAAAGAGGAGCATATCTCATGTGAAGGAGCAAGCCTCAAGGTCAAGCATCTACATGAAATTTGGAAGGGATCAATTTTGGAAGTGCTAGGATGGTGCAAAGCTCTCAAGTTCATCAAAGATGTCAACATCAAAGAAGCACTATCATGGATATGGTGATTTCAGATCAACATCAAGCTCATTGGCTGATCTTCACACCTTTTGAACCAACAAAGACCAATTCAGCCCATGTTCAAGATCATCATGTTTTCCATGAAGCTAGATTTACCAAGCTAGATTTTTGAGGAGTGTGAAAAATGCAAAAATAAGCTTGGTAGAGGCCAAAAATCTTGTATATAGATAAACACACATGTGTGGAGCCTGTTCTCACGTGTGAAAATAGTGTACTTGTCATGTACCATAATCATATAGGTTGTACATATGATTTAATTCAAGTTCTAGTGGCTAAAAAGGCCAAAAACTAGTTTTCTAGACATATGACACATGGCATCAGTCTATTGCTTGCATGAGCCACATCCTTTGGTTAGGTGTCACATCCCATGTGTAGAGGACAGATCACATGTGTGGAATAAGTTGAAGTAGACTAATTTTGACTTCTAGAAGATTTTCAAGTAGATCTCCATATAGAAGGAAAATGGGCCAAAAGTGCTCAAAATAGAAGGTTTTGTCCAAGTGTCAGTTTTGCATGATGAATCATCATATGACAAAGCACCTTCACACATGTGGGATCAAAGGGATGATCAGTACCACGAGCTCTCACTTATTGTATATATAGAGCCACATTTGGCCATAATCAATGTGAGACACCAATCTTGGTTTTGAAAGCAATTTTGAGTGATTCTCTCCATTGTCTACATTTGTTTTGATTGTTTTGAGGTTCTATCAATGTGTACTTGATTTTCAGGTTGGAGTCCGTAATTAGACAGTTTTTCACACGTGTGAAACCATAAAGTACACTTACCTTCAATTAATGATTGTTCTTGTTAGGAATTTGTGTCTAGAATTGATCTAGATTGATCTTAATCTGAAGTAGATTGATAGATCAAGTAATCTGACAACCAATCCCTCTTGAGGATCAGATTAGGATCCACTCTTGGTCCTTTTTGTACTTTTTGCACAGCTAGTCTTGTGATTCACTAAGTGTTCTCTTTCATTCACCTCTAAAGCTTGTATTGATCATTTGATGGAGTTTATAAACTTTTAGAAGTGTGGTTTACATGTGGTTTTACAGGTTGAATTGATATCTTAGTGTGTTGATCATATGTTGATCAAGTTTGTTCAATTCTAGGTATTCTTGGCAGCCTAGTCTTTTGTATTTTCTAAGAATGCAAGTAACTCTTCACACCATAACTTGATTTGGTCACTTGCTAGAAATTTTGAGAGCCTAAGAAAGAGTGTGTTCAGGTTGGTTTGAGTTTGTAATCTATTCTTAGTGTGTGTAAAGTGTTGCATGTGTTTCAATCTTCCTTTCTATGCTTGAAAACTAGCCAGATTCAAGATAGAAGTGTTTTAGGGTCCTAGATCTTCTGAGATCTCCTTATCCATCATTTGTTGAGAGGAAAGTGAGTGCTAAGTGCATTAGGACAGAGCCTAAAAGTTAAAGAATCATTGTATTCATGGCTTCCAATGGTGGGATCATGTTAAAAACTAATGATAGGTTGAGTTCATCAAACTACTCCACCTGGAAAGTGAGTATGGAATCCTTACTTGAGTTAAATGAACTCATGGACATAGTTGCAGGAACTGAAGAGAGACCACCCACAGTTCAAGAGCAACAAAGGTTTGATAAGAAGGCTAAAAGGGCTCTTCATAAATGAATGTTACCAATGAACTTCTCAAGGAAGTTGGTAAGTGTCAAAGTGCAAGTGAGGCATGGAATGCCTTGAAGAAACTCTTTGAATCAAAGTCCAGATCTAGGGTATTGACCCTAAGGAGGCAAACATTTTCTAGTAGACAAAGAGAGGGAGAAAGTGCTCATGCATTTGTGTTGAGGGTTAAGTCCTTAGGTGATGATCTAGCATGCATTGATGAAAGCATAAAAGATGGTGAAATAGTCCAGGTTATGTTGAATGGTTTGCTAGATGAACATGCTAAACTTGTGCAAAGTTTTGCCATTCAAAGAGTCTTGCTAAGTGTGAATGACCTGCAAGAAATCTTATTGGCTGAAGAACATAGGTTGCAATCAAAACTTGATGGTGCATCCTTGCAAGGTGGAAGTGAAGAGGCTTTCTTCACAAAAGGCAAAGTCAAAGGCAAAGGAAAATGGTCCAAAGGTGGTAACTCAGATCATGATGATCAGTCTTCCTCCTCCTCTTCTACTTCTTTTAGAAAGAAAGAAAAGTCAAAGTTTAAGTGTTTTTATTGTGGGATAAAAGGTCATTTTGCAAATGAATGTCATATGAAGCAAAGTAATGAAGGTAGCAAGCAAAACAACTTTTGTACTTCTAATGAGGATCTACATTCTTGTGATTCTCTCATGATGTGTTCTTCAAGTCTAATGTCAAGTAGAATTGACAAGGATTCATGGTGGATAGATAGTGGATCTAGTTCACACATGACTAGTCACAAGGAGTTCTTTACTTCTTTGATCTCTTATGTTGGAACCAAGAAAGTGGTTCACATGCCAAATGGTGGTGAGTGCATGATCAAAGGTATTGGCTCAATTCCTATTTGACTTTTTACTGATAGGAATGCAAGGCTTGATGGTGTTCTTTACATTCCTTCACTTTCAAGGAATTTGCTAAGTGTTGCTCAAATGTTAAAGAAAGGGTACAAGACAAAGTTTGTTGGAGATGTTTGCTTCATTACTAAGGGAGATGTCTTGATTGCTAGAGGCAACAGACAAGGTAGACTTTACAAGCTTGATACATTTGTTATGTCTAACAAGAGGAATGAAATGGATGTTGGTGGTTCTCTCAACTTTCAAAAGTCAATTCCTAGCATCAATAAGATTGGTAGATCTTATGCAAAGTCTAAAGAGCTTTCTTATGCTAGATCTAGGTTGAGATCTAATGAGCTTCTTGGAGATAGTTATTGTTGTGCTAACTTGGCAACTTTTGGTGAATCTATGATCAATGTTTTGGATCCATTGGATCTTGAAGATGGACTAGTGCTACCTACTAGTCAAATGGAGTCATGTGGTGCTAATTTAGTATCATGTTTGAACTCTTCTACTCATAGATTTCCAAGTCTTGGTGGCTCTTCAATGGAACTACATGGCAAATGCAAAAATGGAAAAGGTAAGAAGAGAGCTAACTTCATCAATGGAGGTGATAAAAACTCTTCTTTGGAAATGGTTGTTGCTAATGACTTATTTACTCATTTGGAAAGAGATGGTTCTTTGAGCATGTTTTAAGAAAAATTTTCTTTTGCATCTTTATGTGATGAGTCCAAGAAAGTCATTTGTGCAACAAGTGGTATCACATGTATTCATAAAGAAAGTAGATCAAAAGGTTCTATCATGAGACTTGGTGAGGAAGATCTCAAGTCAAAAGGAAGAGATGAATGTGAAGTGTTCAAAGTAGGATGTACTTTGAATGATGCTTTTGTGAACAATAGTGAGGGTTCATTATCATTACCTATATCATTGATTAGAAGTCCAGGTTTGACAAGAAAAAGTATTTCAATCATTCTTATGTTGAAGGTACTATGTATTCTTTTCATGGCTTCTAATGTTCGAGATTCTTCCATTTCTTATGATGCAACTATCAAGAGGGAGAATGCTAACTTTTGTGGTGTGAATTTTTGTACATAGCTTTGGATCTAACCTTTCACGCGTGTGAAATAGGCCTAGATACTTTTATTTTAGTATATATTTCATATTGAAGAAGTCTCAAACTTTAGTACCTTCGAAATGACACCAAAATCATGTTATTTGGACATATAGGCTAAAATTGGCTATTTTAGGCTACTGGTGTCCTAAAATTGGGTCCTAAGTTCTATAGAGAGGAGAGAGTCATATCTCTCACCTATATTAGGCTGAAATTTGTGGAGAACAGGTTGGGGAAACTTATTGTATTGTTGAGAGATCAATAGATCATTGTCACAATTTCTTCCTCCTCCATTGTGAGCATTGCTTTGTGTATTGTCTTCAAGCTTTTGTGTATGATCTTAAGAGGTTTCCAAAAGTGGTAGGCTGCTATTGGGAGCCCTATTTATTGCTATTTTAGGCTACCATCAGTACCTTTTATTGGTTTCTTTTGTCTCTTGAATGCTTTGTCAAGTTCATGTGTATCAAAGGTAGCATTAGGATGCTTTGCCATTTCTAGCTTTTGTAGCTTGTTGTGCAAAGAACTTAGCCAAGTATTTTGAGAGTTTGGATCCATTCAAGATCCACTTTTTTTACAATAGCGAGTGTGGAGAACTATGAGACTTCTATGTTAGCACGTAAAAGACGTTCTACTAGACGTACTCGAAAGTCTAAGCATGATTCCAGCGGCAGTGAAGATAAATATAAATCTGAATCCAGTTCAAGTTCTTCCAACTTTGAATCTAATTCCAGTGACTCATCAGACATAGAAACTGATGATACAGATTGAAGTAAAAAATGAAAGTCCAAACAAAAAGAAGATAACAAAAACACTGAGGACAAGTCTTGATATCTAAAGCTGAAAAACTTTGGAAAAGTAATATGGCTGATCTTAATAAGAAGTTTAACGATCTGAAAGTTCAAATTTTAGAAGTTGCAGACAAGAGTCCGAAAGCTTCTTCTTTGAACTCACGACTATGGTGTACAAAATGCGGTACATCTGGACATTGGAAAGAAGATTGTAGATCTATGAATGTAAAGTATGTTGAAGATCCTTCTTAGGAAGTCATTAGGGGATATTAGAACTCAAAATGGGCCCTTTGTCAAGATGTTGTTTTGGACTTCGCACGCTTTCAACGCTTATGTGTCCAAATGAATGGTATCCATCTGTGATGAACTGCAACAGTGGTTGATGTACAATAATTTTATTCAACTTTCCCGGCCAAATTTTCATGATTTTCAAATATCCCACCTAGCAGAACAAACAATTGTGATTGGACCACAATTACTGCTCGAATACTCTTATGTTGCTTGTCATTGTTCACTCGAGGTTGATTTGACATCAATAGTCATAAACTGTGGTTAACGAATCCTTGTAGTTTAGAAACTTCTTGTCATTTAGGTATACCTCTCATTTTCTTCATTCTATCTCTTATTTTGGATTGTCATTCTTAGGTTTACCTCGCAATCTCTACATTCTCTCCGTTCTCAACTTGCGTACTCGTATTTTCGACTAATGGCTACACATAATCAGAGACCAAGAGGTTTTATTGATGCAATCAATATTTGCAATGAAAAAAATGTAGAAGATCAATGGATACCAAAAATATATCAAAAATATCAATGGATCTTGATGCATCCCTCTGCAAAAGGCTCATTCCGAAAAAGAAAAAGATCGGATAACATATATATAAGCTCTTGAAAAGGCAAGATAATGGATTTTAAAGTATCACCTGCCGGTCAATCTATCATGAAAGTTTTAGTTTAGCATGCTTATCTTTACAATGAGCTCAACATTCATGATCTGAATCCAAATGATAGAAGGAAATGCAATTGTAAGTTTTCAGATTCAATTTCTTTAGAGTTAGCATTTTCTTTAAATTATATTTTTCTTGAGATGTTTTTGTTGGTTTTGTATATTTGTATCCATCAAATTTTGTTGAATGGCAATCAGTTCAGTCGATTGTAGGAATAATCAATGTCATACATTTGGATATCGGTATTTTACAATATAAAGGTCATTCTCCAAAATCACTTTTAGAGTCAGGAGTTTTTTTTTATGATCACAACTATTTTCCTGATAAAAATGGTTTAGTTGGTAGATTAGAGCCATATCCTCTACCAAATTTTTTGAGTGAGAAATGGATTTCTCCTTATGCAACAATTTCAAAAAGTTTTCGATCTAGGCTATATATTGAGATTAAATTGGTATCTACCTTTTACTATTTTTGTTGATTTTTTTTCCAAATGCAATGCTCGGAGAACAAAAACAATGCTTATTTGTAAAGACTTGAGTGCTGATATAATCCCCGAGTTGTTCGATGATGGTTGGGATACAAAATAAAATCAGCAAGTTGAGTGCAGAGTATGTTACTCATCCATGACATTTAGATATCACATCAAAAAACAAATGCTCACTTTGCTGCTGTATTAAAGAAGATGGATTAGATGCAAAATTTTTTGGAAGCCACTTGATCAAGATTTTGGTATAAACTCTCAAGAGCAACTTCAGATAACAGTGAAAAGAAATGACAACATTCTTGCAATGGTTGAGGTCGAGGAAGATTGGTGTCTCAATCACATTCGATCAGAACTAGACATGTTGCAATTCGATCTACCTCAGTATTATCAATTTCGATTGAATGGTGTAAAGGTACGTTATGCCATATAAAAATATTCTTTTTTTTCTATTTCTAAGTGAATCAGTTTCATAAAATATATTAACTAAAACAATTTCTTTAGTGCAGGTAAGAGTAAGGCAGGAAGAGCATATAAATTACAAAGACATTGGAACATCCATCGAAATTGAAGATCCATAGATTATGAACTATGGAATTTTGTATTATGTAAAACAATTTTTTGTATACATCATTTTTGAAAATATATGAACCACTTTTTCTATGGGGCTCTTTCATTTCTATGATCTCCATTTCCATGGTGCAAAACACAATGCAATTGCAACTGGATAATATGAGTTTTCGATAACAAGATTCATTGTCTCCTGCAGGAAATGCACTATCTCCATTGGGGAGGTCTTCAGTCACTTGAATTCCAGTGACCACTACAATCGACGCTTGCCCTTTTTGATGTCTCACATATATCGGTTGTAGTTTTGGTCTTCATTGCCTTGGTCTATATTGTCCTTGTCTTGGCATATTTGGATATGTTCAGAAGATGAACTGATGAAAGCTTTGCTGCAACAAATCTATGTTTGTCTACCTTGGTAGATGCAAACTTGTTTGAAGAGTTTTATTGGCCATTTGGATCTTCAATTTCAACAATGGGAGTTGATTCCTCTGCCATTCCACAATAGACTGAGTCTTTAATCCTTCTACAAAATGAGTAACACGAGATTTATTTGGAATCTGGAAAAAGTCACCAAACTGTAAATGTCGCCAAGGCCAAATTTTTTGGATTTCTAAAGTGATTGGCTTCCTTTAGAGCAACGATACATTGGCAAAAATTGTACGATCCACTTCAAAAAATGTTTTTTTTGGAAAGGTACGAGCTAGAAATGTTGCAATTAGATCCACAAGGCAAGTGGAAGTGTTCAACAAAGAATCAGCCAAGATTCGATAATGTCAATCTCCAAGATGTGGATGTATTTGCATTTAGTATCAAGCCGACAATGATGAACCATTTATGAAAGTCAACAATATCTATTTTGCATGAACGTCTTGGGTTAAGTGCACAGAACCATCATATTTGACTCGGTTTCAACGTAGCAAAGCCACAATACAAAATTTTCTCTCAACATTGGATGCCGACTCGGATGAAAATTTTCCAATAGACTCTAATGAGAAAGATGGGTCATCAACTCCTGCAACTAAAAAAGAAAGCCTTGATAATATTTCAAGCACCTAAGTTGAGAGGACTTAGTGAGAATTCTTTGGAATTTGAACTGTAAAAAAAACAATATCAAAATAACTTTCAAAATTTTCAACATTTGTGGATATACCATAATTGGCTTTAAATGTATTATACAAGTTGTTTTCAAAAAAGTCAATTTACTATTAACAAACCATAAATGTTTGTGTATTTGTTCACTCTAGACATTTTTAATTTTTAAGGTTTTATTAAAAAAAAATTAGTTGTTTTGGGCATGGTGCTCATGTTTTTGGCCAAAATGCATAATTTTTGCGAGAATTGTTTTGTGATTTCCGAGAAAATTTTCATGAAAAAGCATGTTTTTGGGCAAAAATTAAAAAATCAAACATGGTTACTATTTTTTAGGATTTAGACTCATTTCAAAAGATTTCGCGTTCCACATGGAAAGTTAGAATGGAATCCATCTTGGTGATTCAAGGTCTACTTAATATAGTGAGTAGGGTTGAGAAAGAGCCTCAAAACATACAAGAGGCCACTAGATTCAAGAAGAGATCAAGAATGGCTTTGCGTTGCATCAAGATGAATGTGTCTAATGAGCTCCTAAGGGAGATAGGAGAATGCATCTCAACCAAGGAGGCATGGGATACCTTGCAAGCTATCTATGAATCCAGAAATACTTTTAGACTTCTCACCTTGAGGAATCAAATTCTCCAAAGCTTCCAACAAAGAGGAGAGTGCCAATAATTACATATTGAGCGTGATTCAGAACTACAATAGGAAGCTTGCATGCATCAATGATGCAATCAAATCTCAAGAGCTTGTTCAAATTGTGTTGAATGGTCTTAATGATGATTTCTCTAACCTTGTTCAATCCTATGCTATTCAAAGGGAGCTACCACCTATGGAAAGCCTACAAGGTGTGTTGGTGGCTGAGGAGAGTAGGCATGTGCTCAAGCTTGCAAGGATGGGACAAAGCATGGCAAAGGAAGAGGAGGAGAAGGCACTCATAATCTAAGGCAAAGACAAGGGAAAGACACATTCAAAGAATAAGAACAAGGTCAAGGACGAGAGTGATGAGACATTGCAAATCTTGATCAACAAGTGGCAAGGACAAGTCCAATATGAAGTGCTTCTATTGTGGTAAAAAGGGGCATTTTGCTTCGAAATGCTTCAAGAAGAAATTTTTTTTGATAAGCAAGCTAATCTCACTAATGAGGGAGAGGTGGGGAGTACACTGTCTCCACAAAGTTTCAAGAGCATTGTGAGCAACTTGGCATAAAGAAGGAAATCACACGTGTCTACTAACCTCAACAAAATGGAGTGGCCGAGAGGAAAAATCTAACTCTTTGTGAGTATTCAAAGGCTATGAAATTGGATGCACATCATCTTTCAAAGTCATTTTGGAGTGAGGCTCTCATTTGTGCCATTTAATTAGATTGCCTAGTCTTGCTATTGGAGGAAAAACATCATTTGAATTGTTGTATAAGAAGAAGCCAAAATCTTATCATCGTAGGTTATTTGGATCCATTTTTTTTTTCATATTCCCTTGGATGTAAGGACTAAGGAGGATCCCAACTCTATACTCTACATCAAGGAAAGCTATGATCTCTACTAACAAGATTGTGCTGAGTAGAGATGTGATTCTCAATAAAGGAAAATTCTTGAAGCTTGAAGAGGCCGAGGGTGGTGAAGTTGATTTTGGATCCATGAAGCTACCAATTTTTAACACTAGAGTCGCTTCAAAATGCACACAAAAGTGTGCATTTCAAGCACTTACTCAAAAAATCATCTCTCATAAACTATGATGAATCATATCAAATCCTTTCACATGTGTGTTCTTCATATATACATTTATTGATTAAAAAATTTTGAGACCTTCAATTTGAGCAACCTATATGTAAGATATGATGTGTCAAACATGTAGGGGTACTGATGAAACTTCAATATTTTCATATATGTGGGACTACATTGTTGTGAATTTTACATTCAATTTTTAGCCTTTCTACTCTTAAAAATTGGCTTGTTTCTGACGTCCATGATATAGATCCATCACCTATGAAAATACAATTAGCACTAATGGATTTCCTATCCATTTGATCTTCAACAATTAGCACTTAACCTCATGGCATTGGCACTTTCACATAAAGTCCTATTCTTCCTCTCGGCCACTCCATTTTGTTGCGGGGTTGTTGGTGTTGTATACTCCCTCTTGATCCCATGCTCATCACAAAAGGCCTTAAACTTGGTAGATATGTACTCTTCACCATTGTCACTTCTTAAGCACTTGATCTTTGTGAAAATTGGTTCTCCCTTGCATTCTTGAACTTAACAAAGACATCATACACTTCATCCTTGCTCTTTAGTAGATAGATCCAACAAGATCTACTAAAATCATCAATGAAAGTTACATAAATGTTAGCTCCTCTATTGCTAATTGTAGTAGTTCCATGAACTTCTGAATGTACAATTTGAAAAGGCTTTGAAGATCTAGTATAAGGTAGTCTATGTGACTTTGACAAAGCACGGCTCACAAACATGATTGATGCTACTAAAGAAATTTGGAAGTGCTGGGGAAGTGTGAGAAGTTCTCTCAGTGCGTGCACTATTGGTAACAATAGGCAAACACAATAATAAAGTTAAGTTTAGAGCTAGGTGTGCGGTGATATAGAAAGCAAAAGCAAACAATCAAACAAAGCAATCAGAAGGTCAGACAGAGAGTAGAAAGCTTTGCAAATATTGACAAAACCTGAACACAGAACTAGACAACACTTTATTCAGATGATTGTAACGAAATACAAGTTAGTGATGTTGGTGAGCACAAGACAATAGTGGGCAAAACCGCGTGCTCACAAAGCTATCTACAAACTGTAAAAGCTATGAGCTTATTACTAACGATCCGTCTGAAGAGGAAAATCGATGCATGAAAGTATCTACTATGTCTATCTCATCGGATTCAATAATCTATGTTCTTTATCATTGATCAATTGCATACATATTAAAATGATCTATGTGCTATTTACATTTATGCATATGAGTGTACAAGAGATGGCATGGAGCTATTGTGCCATCAGGGAGAAGATTGTGGCTGCTATCATTGTCAAGTTGGTTACACAATATAGAGGATGAGCTTGAGGAGGCCAATAAGTCAGGCTTCCCCGATATGTCATCCAGGTTGGGTCTTCGTCCAACTCCGATATGTCGGCCATCTTCACTTACTCGTCTTTAGTAGTTGAGTTGTGCAACAATGCAAGTAAATATGCAACAATGAATGGAACTAGATTAATATAGGATTTAGGAGAGTAGAGGAGATAAATCCAACACCCCTCTTTAATCTGGATTTGTGAATGCTTCGATCTTCAGACTAAGCAGTGCACAAAATTTGTTGTGTGCATCAATGCTCAATGCCTTGGTGAACACATCTGCAACCATGTCCTGCATTCAATAGTACATTAATCTCACCTCTTTGTCGAGAATCTTGCCCCTGACATAGTGATATCGGATCTCGATGTGCTTACTCTTAGAGTGAGCCAATATCTACCAGTAAATTCCTCAATCAAAATGCATCTTTAATAGATTGAGAAGCAACAATATACTCTACTTCTGTAGATGAGAGAGCAATAGAGATTTGCTTATGACTGTTCCAAGATATGGGATAGCCATTGAAGAATAATGAAAATTTGGATGTGGATTTATGATTATCTACATCTCCTCCCCAAGTTGCATCAGAAAATCCACTGAGTTGATGAAGATTGTCATTGTTGACTTCTCCATAGCAGATGCACTAGTCCATTGTAGCTCGAATGTATATCTCATGACTCTTATAAGAGCCTTTCAATGGGTAATGCCAAGATTGGCCATGAATTGGCCGAGTGAGCTGACTGCAAAAGCAATGTTAGGCCTTATGCAGACCATTGCATACATACATGAGAGATCCAAGTATCGATCAATAGGGATAGTCTTTCATCTGCTCTTCTTCCTGCTTGGTCTGAGAACATTGGTCCTTTGAGAATGGCATGCCTGGATCCATCGACGAGTGAGCTCATTTACAATTAATCAGATTATATCTAATAAGACATTGTGAAGATACCTTTGTTGAGTAATAAATATTAGTTGTCTCGCTCTGTCTCTGTGGATTTGAATGCCAAGACAAAAGTGAGCTTCACCAAGATCGGTCATGTCAAACTCAGAGGACAGTATCTGTTTAGCATCCTTCACCCAATTGGTATAGTTGACGAAAAGCAATGTATCATCTACATAGAAGGCGATAATTATAAAGGATTGTTGCATTGACTTGAAGTGGACGTTGTTGTCGGCCACGCTTGGTTGAGAAACTTGTTGGATGAGGAATGTGTTGATCCTCTGGAACCAAGCTCTGGTTGATTGCTTCAAGCCATAAAGGGTCTTGTGGAGTTTATAGACATGATGCTTCATACCTTCATGAACGTATCCCCAGGCTATAGCATATAGATGTCTTCTTCAATGACTCCATTCAGATTAGTTGTCTGTACATCAAGATGATGTACTTCAAGGTCGGCTACTACATCATATGATAGGAAGGCTCAAATTGATGAGTGCTTGGCTACTGGACTGAAAGTCTTGTTGTAGTCAATGTTGGGGATCTGAGTGAATCATCATGCTACTAATCTTGCCTTCCTTCGATCAATCACTCCATTGGCATTATATTTAATCTTGAAGACCCATTTGCAATCAATGAGACTGCAGCCAGCAGGAGCTTTGACTAGTGACCATGTTTGGTTTTTGATCAGAGATGAATACTTTATGTCCATCGCTTCTCTCTAGATCGATTGATGTCGGTTACTGCATTACAAGACATGTAGACTCAGGAGTATACCTTGTGGGTTGTGTGCGCACTCGGCTTGATCTTCTTGGAGGAAGCATCGGTTGATAATCCAATCCTTGGATTTGTTGTTGTTGAGTATCAGATTCTTCGTCGGACTCACTATTGGGTAGTTGATTGAGTATTTGCATGCTTGAGCCAGAAGCTCGAATTGTCATGTTAGAGGTAGGTATTGTGGGTTCAATTGGAACTTTATCCTTGCCTTTGAGGTCGATGAACTAATCCTCGATAAAGACTATATCCCTGCTAAACAAAGTCTATCGAGTATCAGGGTCGTATAGCTTGTAGGTGTTGTCAAATGAAGTATAACCGATAAAGATTGTCTTGAGACCTTGGAAGTCAAATTTCTTCCTTGTCTCCTTCAGGATCTATGCATAGTCGATGCACACGAATACTCGTAGGTTCTTCAATAAAGGCTTTGAGCCTGTCCACACCTAATGGAGTGTTCTTCTTGATAGGGCCTTGGTCGAACATCTATTCTAGATGTAATCTGCAATGGAGATAGCCTCAGCCCAGAAGCTCTTCGACAAAGATGAGTGTGCCAGCATACATTTGGCTGACTCAACCAGGGTACGATTCTTTTGCTCGACTAAGCCATTACACTGAGGCAAATAAGGAGTGATAAAGTATTATCCATTGCCTTGGCTCTGACAGTACTCCTTGAATTTGGTAGAGATGTACTCTCCACCATTGTCGGATCTCAGGGCTTTGGTATGTTTACCAATCTCTTTCTTTGAACAGACTTTAAAGATTTTGAAGCAATTGAAAGCTTATGATTTTTTCTTAATAAAATATATCATAGTTCTTTTGGAAAATTCATCAATAAAAGTTATGAAATGCTTTGTGTCCTTCAGTGAAGGATTTTGCATTGGGCCACAAATATATGTATGTACAACATCTAGTAATCTTCTAGCCATATGTCGATGCTTGATCTAAATGGTTTCCTGCTCAGTTTTTTGTCTATACAAGCTTGATAAACAGGTAATTCGACTTTCTTATAAGGATAGTCGAGATCAAGAACAATGGATTGCTTAGACATTTGTTGTACAGAAGCATGATTCTAAGGTAAATATATCGTTTGTTGCTATAAGGCATATAGAACTCAAAATAGCCGATATAGTTGTGGTCATATGTTGTGTGGCACCGAAATCTTGAAACCAAGGGCTGTCATTGGATGCTTCTTGGTGATTTATTATGAAGGCATCATGATCCGATTCTTGAATAGGCTATGGAACTTCTGCAACTACATTTTCCACTTGATTCGATTGTTCTTTGCTACTATTCTTTGCTTGTATTATCCGACAGTCTTGGATCTTGTGGTTGGAACGCTTGTAGTATCTACAGAACGACTTCTTCTTTGTCGGTTGATTTGACTACTTGTGATGATGTGTTGGTCTCTGATCTTTCTTTGATGACTTTGGGCCTTTCTTCTTCTGCCTAGTTGAGCCTTTGTTGGTGTATAGATCGTGAGAGTCAACAATCGAGAAATTGAAGGCTTCATTCCTTTGAGAGTCTGTCTGCAACAACATTGTGATGACTCTTGAAAGAGTCAATTTGTCATGATGATCATCACCCAGTTGTCATATCAGCTTGGCAAGCTTGATAGAAATGTCATTATTGCATCTTGATCATCAATGATAGATTTGATAGCGGCCATTTTCTTCAATAGGTTCTTGAACTGGTTGATGTGATTTTGCAGGGAATCAGCATTTGCCATCTTGGGGGAGTAAAATTTCTTTCTAAGATGTAGCTTGGAAGCTATATCTTGCACTTCATATAATGTGCTCAACATGTCCCAGACTTCCTTGGATGTCTGAGCTTTGGACACATGGCTGATTTGCATGTCCGAGATGTTGAGGATGATCAATGCAAATGCTTTGCCATCCTTCAGCTTCCATCGAGAGATTGTTGCATCGTCGGCCTCGGGTCTTGCCTCTTCACCTGTACCAATGTCATACAATTCCTTAGCCATTAGCACAGTTCTCATCCTAAATTTCCATAGATGGTAATTGGCTCCATCAAGCTTGTCCATGATAGGACTGTCTTTCCCTTGTGAATCCATGTGAAAGATTAGTCTAGGTGATAATAGTAACTATCAGTGACTTAAGTATAAGAATCTAGTGCGAAATTACAAAACAAAAAAATTGTTATCCTATCGACTAGTAGGATCAAGTTCTGTGGAAAGCTTATCACGCTATAGAAATAGCTTTGACATAGGTAGCTCCTGACTATAGGATCACCTCCTGTGTGTCAGACATTGATGCTACACACACATCTTCACAAATGTAGGCGGTCGAACAATTTCTGTTTGATCTCTCTTCATCCATTTTTGAGCTCTCAGGCTCCTCGACATAGGATGAACTATTGTTGTTCTCCTGCCTGTTCTGTGTTGATTTGTTCCTCGGGTTTAGGCGACAATCCATGACTACATGGCCCTTTTTGTGGTAGTGGATACACTCAATTTTCAGATTGAGCCAGCGTGTATCAAGTGTGTGCCCATCTCGTCTGCATCTCACGCAAGTCTTCTTTTCTCCACCTTGTTGTTTTGACTTCCCTTTGTTCTTCCACTTGCCTTTGCTTGACCCCTCTACTTATTGATCACGATCCTACCTTTGATTCGACTCCCTGTTTGGCTTGAATTATTTCTTGGTCTTTTCTTTGTTGTTGTAGAGGGCCTGGTCAGAACTATCTTTGTGATCAAGATGTTCTCTTGCATCGACTTCCTGTCGAATCTTGACAATAGTCTTTTCGAGGGTCATTGTAGGATCTTTCATGAGCAAGGTTCTAGTTGTCTGGAAAGATCTGGGTAAGGCTCTCAACAGGTAAGTGAGTTGCTTCTCAGTTGACACTGCATTTTCTGCTCCAGAATTGTGCAGTGATGTTGTAGCCATCTCCTCTGTGCCATCCACCCAGGGGAATAAACCTTCACCCTTTAGTATCAATGATGTCTTAACTTTTTAGGATAGAAAGTTAGATCCTGAAGAATCCAAAACTGTACAGATCTTGCTCTGTATGCTGATGATTGAAGCCATTGCTTCTTAAATTCGTGTACACTTGTTGATGGGTGATCGTTTTAATACTCAGCCCCTTGGATCTGATAGCCTTCGGCTATGTCAGACTTTGATAAGGTATGCTCTGATACCACTGATGAGAAAGAAATACACTCAGAAAATACAAAATTCTAGCCAAAACCACTCCGGTGACAAACTGACAGAAGTAAATCATGAACGATTCACAAAACTTTTCGCGACACTCGAATTGTTTTTGTTCGAGTTGGATTCAATCAGGCTTTATAACGCAACCAAACGAATTCTACAAGAAAACAAAGCGAAATGAAGCAAAGCGAAACTTGCACTGACATTGATTCATGCTGGAAGCATAGACTGCGAAACAAAAAGTGGCCCAATCTTCTGTGCCACAATTTCGATTGTGATGTTGTCGAGCATTAGAGGAGTTCTAAATCCAAAAAAGACCCTTTGTAAAGATTCTTTTTCTCTATTTTTTCTTACACATGGACCAATCAAAACACTCAAATTTGAAATCTACGTAACATAACTTTTTGAGTCCACATTTTGATTCCACACTAAAAATGGCATAACTTTTTAGTGGTAAGTCCGAATTTAGTGGATTTTGGTGCATTAGAAAGTGCTCAACAAGAACTTTCCAATGATACATTATATGACATAATTCTGAAGTACGATTAAAAAGTTATGGCAAGTCAAAAGTATTAGTATTATAATATTATAATAATATAAACTACATCTTGCACGAATTCTTAAAGGGTCTTTTTGGAGCTCAAAACTCCTCTAATGGTGGCTAAATCATATTCTCCTGATTTTGCAGCATCAAGGCCATAGTTACTATCTCAATACCCCTTTGCCACCACTTTATAGTTATGATCAATATCCCTCATTAGACATCCATTTTGACAAATTCAACCTTCAAGTATTGATTTTCCATCACACCAACAGAAAGCAAACCCTTCTTGAGTCTAGGAGCATAAAATACATCAGGAATATTCTTGATCTTACCGTCAGGAAACTGAACAGGTACATTGCCGATGTCCTGAATCTAGCATTCCTCCCCATTGGCCTACATGACCTTCTCCCCATTATGGGATTGGTGAGAAGTTATCAAACCAATCACATTTCTTGGTCATATGCCTTGTGGCACCTAGATCAATAAACCACATGGCACCATCATCTACCTGGGATGCTAATGCCAATGAGAAGACACTAGTTTCATTATCTTCTCCATCATCTTCGACGATATTGCCCTGTTGCTTCACTTTTCCCTACATTATGTCAACTTTATTCTTACAAAACATTAGGGCCTTTTTGGACTCAAAAAGGGCCTCTTCCTTGCCTAAACAGGTTTGTTAATCATAATTAGTTTTAGACCAAACCAAAAAAAAAAAAAAAAAAATTTAAAATCACGGTAAGGCGTGATTGCAGCGGATAAAATGTTCGAAGTGCACCAAAAGTGATTTCACGATTCCACTGGGCACTTAGTTGGGAGTTGACTACTGATTGCATTTTGGAAGGCAACGTCGATTTGGCTTTCAAACTGGTGGAAAAGCGGCGAGTGGCCTGGTAAGGGAAAAAGTGCAGGTCATTATTTTCAACTTCTGACATCATTGTTGGCCTCGGCATACTGTTTTTGGCTTACGGCAGAAGTTTCAAGCATGTTTGCAATGGCAAACATGGGAGAGTCCATTTTGAGTGAAAGTAGCAAATTGGACGGGATTTTCAGCTATGCAGTGTGGAAATTCAAAATGAAAAACATACTGTTGCAGAAAGACGTGTGGGAAGTCGGTGATGAGACAAGGCCACCAAATGAAGCGGATATCAAAGTGTTCGACAAAAAGATGAGGAAAGCTTTGACCTTCATTAACTTGTCAGTGAAGGATCACATCATTACCCACATTTGTGATGTTGTTACACCCAGACAAGCATGGGATGTGCTAAAGGAGCAGTTTGAGATGTCAAATCTGTCTAGAATCATGTTTATGAAGTCAACGCTGAATAGTCCCCGAATGGAACAAGGAGAGCACATTCAGACGTACATGACCAGAATCAAGACAATGAGGGATGAATTGCATTCTATTGGTGAGCGCATACGTGATGTGGAGTGGGTGCACAATGCATTGTGCGGCATTGCAGAACCCTATCAGATGTTTGTGAGCGGAATAGCATTAAGAGAAATATTGCCAACCTTTGACGAGCTCACAAGAATCTTGATGCAGGAAGAACAACAGCGAGAAATGGTGAAAGCTAGACGTCAAAATACTGACGATCAGGCACTTGCGACACGCCAAAAACAAGGCAAGGGCAAGGGTAAGAAGAAGTCTAAGCAGCAATTTGCCAAGTCTTAGGAGGATGAGGGATCTTCTAGTAAGACCAAGAAGAAAGAAAAGTGCTTCCATTGTGGTAAGAAGGGCCATTGGAAGAGTGAATGTCGCAAATTCTTGGTGGAACAACGCAAGGGGAAACCAAAACAAGCAGGTAACCTTGTCGACGAGGGTGAGATTGAAGACTCTAGCATCTTCATATTTGGATTGTCATCTAATCAAGATGATCAAGCGTGGTATATTGACTCGGGAGCCACAAGACACATGACAAGTAACAAGAATTGGTTCAGTAGCTTGAAAGTGTTGGATAATGGAACATTCGTTTCACAAGCAAATGGTGAGGTGTGCAAGATCAAGGGGATAAGCACCGTTTCAATCCAACTACCTGATGGCAAAAGCAAGATGATCAGGGAGGTACTTTACGTACCAGGTTTGAAGAAAAATCTACTTTCTGTTGGAGTCATTACTGATCAAAAGTTGAAAGTAGATTTTGCCCATGATCGTTTCTTTGTGAAGGATGTGAACCAAAAGTTAAAAGTAATTGCGGATGGAGTAAGGGAACCCAATACTAAGTTGTACAGGTTGAATGCTACAATCAAGGGGCAACATGGACTCGTATCATCCATTCCATCGCAAACTGAGTTGTGGCATAAGAGGCTTGGTCACTTAAACTTGGGAAGCCTCAGTTTGATGAGAAGATTGGAGATGGTAACAGGATTGTTTGCCATAGAAGATCACTTGAAATCGATGTGAGAATCATGTGTATATGGGAAGCAACATCGAGAGAAGTTCAATAAAGGTGGTGTTGCAAGAGAAAAGAACATCCTGAATTTAATTCACACGGATTTATGTGGGCCTATGAGGACCATGTCCTTAGGTAAAGCCTTCTATTTCATGACCTTTATTGATGATATGTCACGAAAGACGTGGATCTACTTCTTGAAGAAGAAATCAGATGCATTTGACAATTTCAAGGGCTTCAAAGCATTGGTCGAAAATCAGATAGGTAAGAAGATCAAATTCCTAAGATCGGATAGTGGAGGTGAGTACAAGTCTAATGACTTCAATGATCTTTGTGATCAATGTGGGATTAAAAGACAATTTACGCAAGCTCATACTCCTGCTCTCAATGGTGTAGCTGAGCGCAAGAATCGTACGATTTTGGAAAGTGCCAAATCTATGCTAGCTGAGATGAAACTACCAAAAGATTTTTGGTCAGAAGCATGCAGTACGGTAGACTATCTTCAAAATAGAAGTCCTACCATTGCCATACCAAAGATAACACCTGAGGAAGCATCCATGAAGAAGAAGCCAAAGGTGAACCACTTGCGAATCTTTGGATGTAAGGCCAGTTAAAATAGCAATGATCGACTTATACAGTGCTTTCTTATTTCGACGGCACCACGTGTGCTTAGTTCCAGAGTTATCGGACCATCTTTCTTTTACGAGCCCTTTGAGTTTTTTTAAGCAACTTATCTTTGTACTTACGAGTAAGTTGAATATACAATTTTAGGAGAGCAATTCTGTGGTCTTGTTGCACTTGACGTTGTGCTATGGTGATTGATCCGGTCGGGTGGTTTTTAACTATGTTTTCTTAACTTGGTATCAGAGCCCTTGGTGGCTTGAATCACCGGACAAGAACAGAGAGCTGCAAATTCACGACGGTTTGTTGGCTAAGAAGCACAAAACTGAGTCTGTGGAGATTTGTGGAACGGCTCAAAACTGTAAAAAGGATTCAGAGACAGGGAATTGTCGGTTGAATCAGAAAGCAAGCAAAGTTTGAAACGAAAAAATTCTTCTGGAGGGTTGCTTGGCATTTGTGATTGGTTTGAATCCAATCGAACATCGTTTGAAGAGCACTTTGGAGCAGAAGATTGTCTGTAGTAGGGCAACCTTAGCTAGATAGGAGCTGCAAGTGAAAGCTCAGGGAAAGCCTGAGTAAAGCCCAATATATTCTTCTCTTCAGAGTTGCTAGGGTTTCAAAGTACAAAATCTGGGATATCTCCTTGTAGGAGGTCATTTTCAGAGTTGTGAGTTGCTGATGATGGGCGCCCTGGTAGTGCGATTCAGCAGTAGGGAGGCCGAGGAGGAAAGCAGCCAGATCGATCCACAGGGAGCAGCCATAGCCTGTGAAGAGAGAGAGAAGAGTCCATCGCAGAGAGAGAGAAGAGGAGGAGAGGTCGCGGGACCTCTCGCGCACCCAGTCCAGTTTGCCAGTTAGCGGCCCGAAGTGCTTAGTGCTTCGAAGGCCTTTGATCAATGCACAAAAGCGTGGAAAGCCGTCCGATCTCGAATCACGCAGATCGACGATGGTTATTACACGACAGGTGGGTCGTTGGATCTAAAGGATCCGTTGGATTGAAGTGAAAAAGTTTGAAGGGGTCTGAAGTGCAAAGTGCATTGCAACTTCATTAAAAATCTTCAAACTGAAAAAAATTGTTGGGTCCCAAGTTTTTGAAGGGTGAAGTTTCTTCACACTGAAGAAACAGTTCAAAAACCCAAATTGCCCTTATTTTCACCTCCTTTAGCGAAGCGCGCCAGAAGTGATCTCACCATTCCACTAGGCAAGAAGCTGGGAGTTGGTGACGAGAAGCATTTCAGAAAACGACGCCAGTTTGGCTTTCAATTTGGCGAAAGAGCGGTGGGTGGCCTGGTAAGCTAAAAAATGCAGGTCGTTATTATTGATTTCTGACATCACGTTTAGCTCCAGCATACACTTTATAGCCTACAGGTGAAGTTTCAAGCAGTTTGGAGATGGCAAACATCAATGAGGCAATTTTGGGCGATGCAAGCAAACTTGATGGGGCTTCTAACTACAACATTTGGAAATTCGAAATGAAGAGCATTTTGATGGAGAAATAGTTGTGGGAGATCGTGGCAGGTATTGAAGTCCGGCCAAATACCACTCCAAGTGACATAAGGGCCTTTGATAAAAAGGCGCAGAGAGCATTGTCATTGATCAATCTTTTAGTAAAAGACCATGTGATCACTCATATAAGTGATGCAACGATGGCTAGGAGAGCTTGGGAAGCTCTTAGAATGCAATTTCAAACTTGCAATCCAGCTCAAGCCATGTTCTTGAAGTCGAGATTGAACACAGTAAGGATGGAAGAAAGTGAATCAGTGGGATCTTTCTTCACCAAGATAAAGGAGTTGAGAGATCAACTTGTGGCGATTGGAGAACCAATCAAAGATATTGAATTGGTACATACCACAATGAGTGGTGTCTCGGAAGGGCTACAGATGTTTGTGAGTGGCATTGCTTTGAGGGAGAGGTTGCCTACTTTTGAAGACTTCCACGGAATCATGTTGCAAGAAGAGCAGTGTCGCGAAGTGGTGAAGTCAAGGCAAACCCCAGAGGAGGATCAAGCCTTGCTTGCAAAAGGCAAGCAGAAAGGATGGAAAAAGATTTCTAAGAAATCCAAGGATGATGATGACGAGGGAGAGTCGTCATCAAAAGGGAAAAAGAAGAAGAAAGACAAATGTTACTATTGCCACAAACCGGGTCATTGGGCACGCGAGTGTTATAAGAAGAAAGCGGACATAAAGGCGAGAAAAGTGACTCAACAAGGAAACATTGCCGAAGATGATGGAGAAGATGACGACACAAGTGTCTTCTCATCGGCATTGGCATCCCAAGTTGATGATGGTGCCAGATGGTTCATAGATTAAGGCGCCACAAGGCATATGACCAGGAAACGTGATTGGTTCGAAAAATTCTCACCAATCCATGATGGGGATAAGGTCACTCAAGCCAATGGAGAGGAATGCCAGATACAGGGTGTGGGCAATGTACCTGTGCAGTTTTCTGATGGCAAAATTAAAAACATCCCTAATGTACTTTATGTTCCTGGACTCAAAAAGAGTTTGCTTTCTGTTGGTGTAATGGCAAATCAACATCTTAAAGTTGAATTTGTCAAGGATGGATGCCTTATGAAGGATATGAACCACAACCACAAAGTGGTGGCGAAGGGTTATAGAGATAGTAACTGTGGCCTTTATAAATTGGATGCTGCAAAACCAGGTGAATATGGTTTGGCTATCTCAACAGCATCTCAATCCGAGTTGTGGCACAAAAGACTTGGTCATTTGAACTATGGGAGCATGAGATTGATGGCAAAGCTGAAGATGGTAATAGGGTTACCGGCATTGTAGGATGATCATCATGCAATATGTGAAGGATGCATTATGGGAAAGCATCACAGGGAGACATTCAAGAAAGGTGGAGCTGCAAGAGCAAAGAAACCACTGGAACTAATTCACAGCGACCTGTGCGGCCCAATGAAGACCATGTCGTTGGGAAAAGCATATTATTTTATGACTTTCATAGATGATTACTCTAGGAGGACATGGATTTATTTCTTGAAGAAGAAATCTGATGCTTTTCCTCGTTTCAAGGAGTTCAAGAATTTGGTAGAGAACCAACTGGATGCACGCATCAAAGTGCTAAGATCTGATAGAGGGGGCGAATACAAATCTGATGATTTTGAAGACTTTTGCAAAGAACACGACATTAAAAGACAATTCACACAGTCACACACGCCACATAGTAATGGTGTAGTTGAAAGAGAAAACAGAACTATTATGGAGAGTGCACGCTCCATGATGAAGCAAATGGGCTTGACCAATTCACTTTGGTCGGAAGCGTGCAGTGCGACAACGTTCTTGCAAAACAGGAGCCCTACAGTTGCGGTTCCAAATGTGACTCCTGAAGAAGCATTTACTGGAATAAAGCCAAAAATCGACAAGTTTTGTGTCATTGGATGTAAGGCCTATGTACATGTGCCAAAGGAGAAGCAAAAGAAACTTGATGCCAAAGCAATCAAGTGTATCTTTGTTGGTTATGATGAAAGAACAAAAGCTTACAGGTGTTTTGATCCGATAATGAATAAGATTCACATTAGCAAAGATGTGATCTTTGATGAAACGCATAGGTATGAAGATGAAGACCATGCAAGTGGTGAAAGCATCAAAAGACTTCCCACAATTCTGGAGGAAGAAGATGAAGAAGATGCTCCACAAAATGATGCACGTGAAGACAAGAGTCGAGAGGGTGAGTATGAAAGAACACCACCTATTCAAGAGCCTAGGGGGAGGTACTTGCCAATAGGAGCAATAAAGCAGAAACCGGTTGGAAGTAAGAGACATTACTTGGACACTCCTTGGGATACATACTCTCCATGTAGTGTATCACCTGTGTCTAAGATACCAAAATGGTATGAAAAGATCATGAAGGACGCAAAGCTAAATCAAACAAGATCTAGCACACAAAGTGAAGTGAGAAGATCAACACGAGAAAGGAAGTCTCCCGACCATTATCATGTGAACTATGCCCTAATGATTGACATTTTGAAGTGTCGAGAGCCATCAACATTTGATGAAGCAAAAGATCACAAAGATTGGCAAAGGGCAATGGAAGAAGAGATAGAATCCATCCACAGGCATGATACATGGGAGTTGGTAGATCTACCACCTGGAAAGAAACCCATTGACAACAAATGGGTGTTTAGAACAAAGTTTCATGCGGATGGCACAATAGCAAAGTATAAGGCACGCCAAGTAGTGAAGGGTTATGAGCAAAGCAAAGGAATTGACTATGAAGAGACATTTGCTCTAGTGGCTAAGTGGACTATGCTATGCCTTATCATTGTCTTAGCATCTCATTTTGGTGGAAGATCCATCAAATGGATGTGAAGTCTGCATTTTTGAATGGTGACTTAGAGGAGGAAGTTTACATGGTCCAACCGCAGGGCTTCATGGCAAAAGGGCAAGAACAGAAGGTATGTAAACTACACAAAGCACTTTATGGCCTTAAGCAAGCGCCACACGCATGGTATGGACGCATTGACAGTTACTTTCTTTCTCATGGATTTGTAAGAACAAATTCAGATCCAAACCTTTATGTTCTTATAAATTATGACAACATTGCCTTGATTGTACTTTACGTTGATGATATCATTATCACTGGCAATGATGAGAACCTCACTCGTTCTATCAAAGCCAATTTATGCAAGCAATTTGAGATGACAGATTTAGATCTTATGCACTATTGCTTGGGTGTCGAAGTATGGCAAACTAGAAGTGATATCAGGTTATGATAAAACAAGTATGTGGGCGAGATATTGGAGAGATTTCACATGACAGAGTGCAAACCTTCCATCACCCCTTGTGAAGCTGGTAAGAAATTATCTCGTATTGATGATAGTGCACATGTTGATGCTACACTATTTCGTCAGCTATTTGAAAGTTTAATATATCTTACGACTACACGTCCTGATATCTGCCATGTTGTAAGTTTGATTAGCCAATGTTGATGCTGATTGGGCAGGAAGTATAGATGATAGAAAGTCAACAACAGGTTATGCCTTCAATTTTGGTAGCGGTTGTTTTTCATGGTCTAGCAAGAAGCAAGATACTATTTCTCTTTCTTCCACAGAAGCCGAATATAAAGCATTGAGTTAAGTATTGTACAGTGTTGTACTTACGAGTAAGTTGAATATACAGTTTGAGGAGAGCAATTATGTGTTCTTGTTGCACTTGACGTTGTGTTGTGGTGATTGATCCGGTCGGGTCTTTTTTAACTATGTTTTCTTAACTAGGCCTTTGTACACATTCCTAAGAAAGAGAGACGTAAACTTGATGTAAAAGCTATCAAGTGTATATTCCTAGGATATGATGATTGTGTGAAGGGCTGTAGATGTTTTGATCCAGTGGAAAACAAAATCCATGTAAGTCGTGATGTTATCTTTGATGAATCCAAGATGTATGAAGATGAGGATGCTGAGAAAATAGATACATCCAGTGGGAAAGATGGTATAGTGAGGATACCTCCTGATGATGATCCATTCATTGACCTTCCAAGTGATGAAAAAGAGGATACATCTCAAGATACTACTACTCAACCTCAAGAGATAGGTTGGAGAGGTAGGGACAAACCTTTTGGTGCAAGAAGGATTGAAGTTGCAGGTGACAAACGCAAGGAGAAGGATGTACCGTGGGATACATTTTCACCAGGAAGCCGATCACCCGACAAGAAGCTCCCTAAGTGGTTTGAGAGATTGTTGGAGAGCCGTGATATGGATGACTTTCTAGGATCATCTAGCCAAGGAGAGCTACGAAGATCAACAAGAGAGAAGACACAACCTGAAAGGTATGAAGCAAATTATGCTCTCTTATCTAGCATTATTCAAGGCAAAGAACCTTCGACTTATGGTGAAGCGAAGGATGATGACATTTGGGTCAAGGCCATGGCAGAGGAGATGGAGTCAATTGCTAAGCATAGCACATGGGACTTAGTAGAACCACCAGTTGGCAGGAAATCCATTGGTTGCAAATGGGTATACAGGACTAAGTATCATGCAAATGGAAGTATAGCAAAGCACAAGGCAAGA
Organism: Diphasiastrum complanatum; assembly: GCA_029204225.1. Taxonomy (NCBI): domain Eukaryota; kingdom Viridiplantae; phylum Streptophyta; class Lycopodiopsida; order Lycopodiales; family Lycopodiaceae; genus Diphasiastrum; species Diphasiastrum complanatum. The sequence continues at coordinate 14,124,128 of CM055106.1, read as the reverse complement.
TTGGTGATCAAAGGGTATGCACAAAGTAAAGGCATTGACTATGAGGAGACCTTTGCACCAATATGTAAGTGGAATACTCTACGTCTACTTGTTGCTTTAGCTTCACATTTTGGTTGGCCTTTGCATCAGATGGATGTGAAATCTGCTCTTTTTAATGGTGAGTTAGAAGAAGAGGTGTTCATGGATCAACCTGAAGGCTTTGTAGCAAAGGGACAGGAAAATAAGTATGTTGCTTGAAGAAAGCGCTTTATGGTCTTAAATAGGCACCACGTGCATGGTATTGCAGGATTGATGCCTACTTTCGTTCAAAGGGGATGGTGAGAACACATTCTGATCCAAATCTATATGTCTTATGCTTTGATAATATGGTTGCTTTGATTGCTCTTTATGTTGATGACTTGATTACTACGGGAAATAATCAAGAGATGATAGATATGATCAAGAAAGATCTCATGGAACAATTCGAGATGATAGATCTCAGCTTGATGCATTATTGCCTTGGAGTAGAGGTGTGGCAAAAAGGACATGAAGTGGGTTTAACACAGGTGAAGTATGTCAAAGAGTTGCTGCACAGGTTTAGGTTGCAGGATTGCAAACCAGTGAATACTCCTATTGAACCAGGTAAAAAGCTTTCTAAGCTTGGTGAGTCACAGCCATTTGATGCTACGTTGTATAGGCAGTTAGTAGGGAGCTTGATTTACCTTACCACGACTAGACCAGATATATGCTATGATGTTGGCATTGTAAGTCAGTTTATAACAGCACCTACGGAAACGCATTGGAAGGCAGCTAAATGCATTTTGCATTATGTGAAAGGCACTTCAGACTATGGCTTGATTTATAGGAAGCATGATGGTTTACCTGAGTTGTGTGGCTATGTGGATGCGGATTGGGGAGGTGACTATGATGATCGTAGATCCACCACGGGGTATGTATTCCAGTTTTGTGGTAGTTGCTTTTCCTGGTCTAGTAAGAAGCAAAGTACAATTGCTCTATCCACCACAGAAGCAAAGTATAAGACAATGTGTAGTGCAGCACAGGAAGCTATATGGTTGAGACAAATCTTGGAAGAAGTTGGCATGAAGCAGAAAAATCCCACGACATTACATAGCGACAGTCAGAGTGGCATTCAGCTAGCAAAGAATCCAGTGTTCCATGCGAGAACTAAACACATTGAGATTCAGTATCACTTTCTATGTGAGAGGCTGCTGAGTCGTAAAATTCATGTTGTTCATTGTAGCACAGAAGAACAACTAGCTAATATTTTCACTAAGCCACTTGTTGGAGAAAAGTTTGATAAGTTTAGATCAAAGCTTTCTGTACTTAAAGTTTGTTGACTTTAAAGTTATGTATATGACTGTATAAAAAAGTAGACTCTACTTTAAGGGAGAGAGTTAGAATTAAAGCAGAATCACTGGGCTATTGTATTGTGGGTCCTATCAGTTGATAAGGATCAGTTGGCCTCACCACGAGGCAAGTTGACGGGACACGCATCCCGCCAACGACAACCTAGGTCATGCATGGGTTGCCTGAGTGAACAACTATATGTACAGTGTAATTTCATTTTGAGAAATACAGTTGCTATGTGAGCTTGCTGTGGAGAGTGTTTTCTGTCTGTGTTCCTGTGCAAAGCAAATTCTAAGTGTCACATCCTTTTATAACAGGTCCAAACCCTATTTGGCCACTTGGCTTTCCCTCCCATTAGGGCCCTTTTTGGACTCAAAAAGGGCCTCTTCCTTGCCTAAACAGGTTTTCTAATCATAATTAATTTAGTGCTAATCAATCCTACGTGGCACCTTTACCTTGGGTTAGCATACAAGGTGAGCAAGAGTTAAGGCCTAAATGTAGGTCTCATTTTCATAAACTATTGTAGGTTATTTGCATAGACTATAATAGGCAACTAATAGGTAAGTTACAAATTACAACTAGAGTAGGGTTAGTATAGGATGCCCTTTCATTGTCCTAACCACAATAGGACCCTAGGGATGGAAACTAGTATATGCCTAATAAAGCTTATATCATGGTTGATTAAGGTGTGTTTCTACTGTTCTACATAGATTCTTTTGGGAAATTCGACATCTTCAAGATGACAACCAAGTATCACTTACACGTGAAGTTAGAGAAGGATTATGCGACAATGTCTTCCACCAAATAGGCACAATCTAGACAAAGCTTGGAGTCCTGTGTTGAACATTCCTCTCGAAAGAGTCCGTTTTTGCACAATGCATGGTGAATTACGAATACTGGACAAATTATTAGTTTTGCATTGTTGTTACGCATGGAACATGCAGCCCAAATCAAGAGCAGATGTTAGCATTAGAAATCTAGAGATAATTTTATCCGATATGGGATTGCATGGGGGCCACGTGAGTCTTACCAAAGACGTTGAGATGAGTGGAAAAACGCAAGATGTTCCAGCAAAAGTTTCAATGGGTGGTGCGAAAGCGAGACACCTATTGTCAAATCATACTACACGTGAAAGCAGTGTTGAATGGGAGTACTGGAAGAAAATATGTCAATGCACAACAAATATTGGCTCAGATCCTCGCATGGCAAGTACACGTGCTAAGGTTTGGCAAGCATTTGATGCCTTGTCACAAACTATCAACAAAAAGATTGTGAGAGATGAAGATTTGGATAGATACGCAAGAGAAGTCAAAACATTTACTGAATTGATGATCGATGCATGGGGAGAAACACACATAACTCACTATATGGTATGTGTGTCTCATATTTTTTACTTTCATATTTATGTATTTGTAAAGATTTAAACTAATACAAATTTTCTATGAACAGCACATCTTCTATGCTCATGGACCTTGGTTTATGAAAACCTATGGATCATTAGCTATTTGGAATACGCAAGGCATGGAGAAGAGTCATTACAGGGCAAAGGCTGCGTATTTCAAAAATTCACGGCATGGCGGAGGAAAGGGTCTTAGCAATGCATTGGTTGAGATATTCCAATGGTTTTACAGAGGAGTTTTGGGCCGAGGACACTTTCAAAACACAAGAACTGAAGAGTTGTGTTCAATGATCTCCAATTCAAATTCAGTCAGAAAGACAGCATGGCACTCCTCTAATGCTAGAACAAGGCATCAAGAATGGAGGATGTCTAGAGTCCGAGTTGGAAAGAGATGGATGCCGAGGACACCAACATCCAATGTTTTGGAAAACAGCGCTAGAGAAACTACGGAAACTGATGAGATGGAATAGAAACAATTTATGCTGAATTGTAATTCGAATATTCCTTTGTGATAAATATTACTGCCGAATTGGATTGTTGTTATAAATAGAAATTATTTTATTTGGTTTTATAATAATATCTATTTTTGGATACACGTCCCTCTATATAAGAGTGGGGGTTTTCATTTTGTTGTCACTTCTTGCTTTGTTGAAATTTGTTTCCTCGTAATTTAGCTTGTCTTGTTCAATTAGACTACTAGTTTGCTGGTCAATTAATGTTCTTAGTTGCATAACAATGTCGTCCCCTAAAATAGAGTTGGCCAATCTGCTAGCCCCCACAGAGTTTTTAGATCAGTTAGATCGTATTTATTGTATGTTTACCGGTAGAATAGACACGCTTGCCACTCTACGGGCTAATGCGGATGCATTCACGTACGTGAGTGAGTATATAGATGAAACTTTGAAGCCTTATGCCATACAAATTCCTGGCTCAACTATCATGTGGATTCCATATAACTTGCTTAGTTATATATGGAAAGGAGATAGACCCTTTATCGATCGTCTCAACAGATTTATTAGTCACTTGGGTAACGATCATTACTTGGAGCTGACGAAGGATAAGCTGAAAACTTTTGAACTTGAAAGTATAGGAAAGAAGTTTCTATCCGGTGAGATTACTGTTATTTTTTTGCTTAATGAGTTTCCAGCGACTGTGGCCAGCAACAAACACAATCCTAGTGAGCAGGTGAACGAGATGAACGATCTGGGTGAAGAGGAAGATTTATCTGCGGAGCATGAAGCAATCTTGGCTGCGCAAGAGGCAACAGGTGCATCCACATCAGCGGAGCCAGAAGATACAGATGAGTCTGATGATGTCGTGCTTCGAATCCATGGCCTTGCTCCAATCATCATTGATGGGCAGGAGTATGTGTTCATGCATGACTTGCAACATATTCTCGGCTTGCGAGAAGATGAGATGCTGGCAGCATTGGTAAATTTGCAGAATGGCAGTTCCACTTTCGACCACACCCAGTCCGACGACACGTATGAGAAGCTGATCGGGCATGACACGGACACCACTGAGCAAGCACTGGCAAGGGTGCTTTGCCAATTGAAAACGCTTCAACCACCACCAGTTCAAATGAGGCCATTCGAGGTACTCGAAGGGAAAACTGCTGACGTGAAGTACAAAGGCAAAGGAATTAACCTTGCGCAAACCGAAGACATTGATGAAGGCACCGAGACAAGTCTGACCCAACAATTTAACTTGCATGTGTTTGTTATGTTTGTTTGTCTTCATTATACTCATTTTGCAATAATTTGAACCAAAGGCAGGATGCAGTGGAGCTTGATGCATTTGCAATGTGAAGGGGTGGCTCTCGGGAGAAAGTTGAAACAGGAACTCTGGACAGGTCTATGGCCCACTACATTGGGAACTTGCCCAACAACTTTATTTTCTACTTCAGCAACAAGTATAGCCCAGATGGACAGACAAAGCTTCTTAAATGCAAAGCACTCTCCAAGCACATTGGTGAGCTGGACATGTCACCGTCAGCGCCAAAGGCTTACTGTGTCCTCCGAAAAGCCGTTTTGAATGATTTTTGCCCTGGATTCGAGACCCGACTCATTCTCTCGGGTTTAATTGGCCCTTATGAGGATAAGGGAGATGCTCCTAAATTAGCATTAGAAATGTTAAAACCAGTACTATCATCAGAGAAGCGATCAGAGAAGCTGAAGTCCTCTCTGAAGGAAATGGATCAAATGTGAATAAAGATTTTGTCCTTTTTTTCTTGTGGACTCTCCTAATTCTCTGTTGTCATTATATGATGTGCTAATTTATTGAATTTAGAATTTAATTTGTTTTTCTGATAAATATTTCTCCTCCTTTTTTTACGTGACGTGATTTTCATGCCAGGGCGCGACCAAGGCCCATTTGACCTTGTCAAACGTCCCCTGGTTGCGCCTTGGCGAGGGCCCGTTTGACCAGGTCAAACTTCCCCTGGTCGCGCCTTGGCGTGATTTTCACGCCAAGGTGTGACCAGAGCCCGTTTGACCTGGTCAATTTGTAGTTTCTTTAACCATGTTGTAGATAAGATAGGTTTCCATGTCGTGGCATCGAAATCACGCCAGGGCGCGACTTGGTCAAACGGGCCCTGGTCAAACGCGACCTGGTCAAACGGGCCCTGGTCGCGCCCTGGCGTGATTTCGATGCCACGACATGGAAACCTATCTTATCTACAACATGGTTAAAGAAACTACCATTTCCATAGTACTGAAAAATTTTAAATCACTGCATTCACATAGATGATACTAAAATTTTCAAATGACTACATTCACATAAACAGTACTGAAATCAGATATCAAACTCAATCACAACAATTTGCATTCACACAACCTGAAATTCTGCAAGATACTTGACACCAAATCTTCAGTATATTATAGATAAAATCATGTACATGATATTTTTAATTCCGCTCTCTCCTTAGCCTTCTAGCTAGGCGGAGATCCTTTGGGAGTATTGTGACTCTCTTCCCGTGCACTGCACACAAAAATGAGTCCTCAAAGAGCTACGTTAGGTACATTTCCGCAGACTCTTGTATTGCGGACACCGCATCTGCCGTAACTCTATTCCCCAAGGAAAATTCATTGACTACTTCTTTTACAAGCCTCACAAAAGGGGCCCTAGGGATCAAAAATTTTACGGACTTCTGATAGCTCCGTATATCCTGGAGCCACTTTGCGATCCTGCGCCTCCTACGCAGTCGAGGAGGTGGTGGCTACATCCTGCGGAGCTCCTTTCCAGCCCATGGTGCTGCACGAGGGGTCAGCCTATCTCTGCGATGCGCTACGGTCCTACTTGGGCCAGCTGCGGCAGAACTTGGAGGCGGTGGAGGTGGTGGTGGTGGTGGTGGTGGAGGTGGTGGAGGTGGCGGTGGAGGCAGTAGAGGCGGTGGGGGCGGAGGCAGTGGAGGTGGAGGAGGTGGAGGAGGTGGAGGCGGTGGAGGCGGTGGAGGCGATGTTGGCGGTGTGGGCAGTGGTGATGGCTCCTGAGCTGCAGGGTTCCGTCGCTTTGATGTAGACCCAGCCTTGCGAGGATTCTTTCTTTTTCGCTCGTGTGCTCCTCTCTCTGACCATCTATGGGTCGCCTTCTGCTTCATCATTGTTGTGGTCGACATCGGGGTGCCCTCATCAGAACCACCCACCAGCAACTACATCATCGGACCCATCACCGGACCGTGACTTGGAGGTGACAGGGTGGGTGTGGTGTCCCCCGATATGCCTAAATTTGATGTGTCCATGCCCATTGCTGGTGGAAATGGGTTGAAGAAAGAATCATTCAGAACCAGCAACTCACCCGATGCCGCAAGCTCCTCATCTAGGAACTTCATTGTTTCCTCCCGCTCAGTTGCTGTCAGGGAAGGGCTTTTTTCTCGTGTTGGCTACTGCTGCTGCTGCTGGTGGTCCTCCTGCTGCTGCTGGTCTTCTTGCTGCTGCTGCTCAATCTGGTCCTCCTGTGCAGCTGCTGTATGGGCCATGTCCTCCTCAGCTTTACACTGAGTGGCCGGATCTTCCTGAGACGCTATAGGGCTGCGACTCCTACTCCTGCTTCTGCTCTCCCGTCTCTCTCTCTCATCGAGGGTGGCTAGTGCATCCCTATGGAGCAATGCAGTCACTCTGGGATCTCTAGCCGTTTGTTTCGTCCGTGCCATTTCCTCCGACATTGGTTAGCCTTTGAAAACATATCAGAGAACACGAGAGATGAAAAACAGAGAATTTAAAAAAACTGACACTCTGACACTCAAGGGATGAAGTGGAGAAATGAGGACCCAAGCACCATTATATAGTGAAGAGTTCTATTTTTAGTAAGTGCCCCTATAAAAGTTTTGGCCTCTTTTCCAAATATAGTATGTTCTTGTCTAGGCTCATGAGTAAAAATCCTTGGACATCCACAAATGTAGTAACAGGCATATAAAATGTGACAACGCAAAAGTAATGTCAAAACGTAACCAAATATATTAGAATAGAGTCAAAACACAACCAACTAATTGTGTTTTCTATTTTCCATTAGATTAAATCCTTTATTCCCATTGGACTCCTAATGTCCCTGTTTGTAAAAATGAAACACATTCATGATCTTTTTCGGCTCGTCTCCGTATCTGCAAAACCAGACACAAAGTTAATAATCCTATATTTATTCAACATTACTATTTAAAATTTAGGAATCTGATGGAAATTAGGGACTCACATTTTGTCCATTACGAGTGAAGACAAAATCTACTGGCACATCAACAAAAGTCAATCCAAGCATATGTCGAAGATCTTCTAGACTGCACTCCTTATTTATATGAATTTCTCGTATTTCATCATGGGGCAAATGTATGGATATCTCCACTTCTTGCTGATTCGTCTCCGCATCCAGAGGGTCTCATCGGCCATGACCAAACTTATATCGCCTATAAATGAAACTTAAGGAGCATGTTTGACGTGAAATATGATACCTTATGGTCATTGTTTCACAAGAGAGCTTACACCTTATTAAATCTCCTTTATGCTCCATTTCCTTTGAATCCCATGCGACAAATATGTTGTCCAACAATGATGATTCTGTTGCTTTCCATGCCCACATCGTGTTTGTTTTCCTAAAGGGGACCGCTTAAATATGGCAACAAATACGGTGATCGGCACAGAGATGCTAGTGTAGACTCGTTTGGATCCGAATGTTGGCTTCATATTACCAATAATCTCTTTGAGAAGCTGCCTCTTCATTAATTCAATAGTCAGTTGGTCAACATATGGCCACTCGTGAGAATTGATCGCAGGCTCGGAAGTTGGTGCTAATTTGCCTTGGCCAAAGTTTTTTTTTGGAACTTCGTACATGTGATCGTAAAAGAAAATGCCCATTTTGATCAGGCCAGAGGATGCCAACCCACCATATATTAGTTCTCCATATTTGGCGTGTATGGCGGAGAATTTTCCAGTGAAGGACTTCACGTTTTGCCAGTCGAAGCTATTTGAAGGAAAGACATATGCACCAGGCATTAATGCAACATTATTATCCATTACAATGACATAATAATAATTCAAACATAATAGTTAACACAAGAATAAAAGAGGTGAGACCTACAATGTGACTGTATGGTTCTATCAGCAACAACCACATCCAATAAAATATCTCGACGCATGTATACGTGTTGCACATTTGCAAGGGATTCGTCGTTTTGGTCGACCTTGAATTCGTGGATCCTTCCTTTCCAATGGTAGTCTTGGTTGTTTCGCTTCCTCTTTGCAACCTTGTGAGTTGCTTTGCCCGATGGTTGCATGTAAACCCAGTCAAAAGTTGAAAATGTATGGGGCACCCAATGCTCATTGGAATCTTTGATGTGTGCAACAATAGAAGCTAGTTGATTCTTGGGCTTCCTTGATTGAGTAGAGGCCATAATGGATGATGTAATGATAATGTAGGATATGCAAAATAGTGTGTAGATCTTCAGATAAGGTGAACCAAAATAAAAAAAATAAAATATCTGTGGAGTATACAGAATGAGAGAGAGAGAGAGAGAGAGAGAGAGAGAGAGAGAGAGAGAGAGAGAGAGAGAGAGAGAGAGAGAGAGAGAGAGAGAGAGAGAGAGAGAGAGAGAGAGAGAGAGAGAGAGAGAGAGAGAGACTACAAAATGAGAGAGAGATGAGAGATACAAGCTTGTGAACATTCAAAATTTGAAATAAGGACTAGGCTCACTTAGGATAAGGCTGCTAGTAGATAGACAGGCTAGTTGATGTTAACTTGTAGGCATAGTTATTGCTTTATCTAGGGTTAATGTAGGGTTAATGTTAGAGGTGTACTTTGTGGGCCCACACTTGATTTAATCTGCACCATTGAATTTGCCATGTCATATGGACCATTCCCTCTCAGTTGTCAATATTCTATTGGGACACGCGTCGTCATTAACACTAATTATAATTAGTGAAGAGGCGCTTTTTGAGTCCAAAAAGGGCCCTAATGAAAATGTAAACCCTACTATTTTTGGGTCTAGATTCAATGTACCCAACATTTAAATTTGAATCTACTCAAACTCGACTTCTAACTTTCCACACTTTCCAAAAGTGTTCATTCAAATGAAATTTAGACTAATATAACTTTGAAAAGTCAAACTCTAAGTCTAATATGAAATTGGCCTCAATTTGCCAAATATTGAAATGTAGCAAATATGACTAAACTAGTTGAATTTCTCACATGAATAAAGTGACCTATTAGCTTGAATATTAGGGTTAGGTCATGATGAGTTCAAAGAAGCCCTAAAATGTTCAGATCTGAGCTACTTATTTAAATATGTGATGGTCTATCCATCAATCGCATGAGTAAAAATCTGGTTTTCCTTCTATCATTGTTGTTGGCGATCTCTACGCTTGATATTTGCCATTTGCATTTGGTTCTTTACACTTGCGGGATTGATTAGAGAGTTGAGGTACTATCCTCTACCTGTGGTAGGCTGTACACTCACACATGTTAAGGGAATTGCAAGAATTGGAGCCTTATAGTGGAGTTAAAGCCAAGGAAAAGCTAGTAAACACTAAAATGGATGGTGTTTTTGGTATTGGATCTCAATTGGATCTATTCAAGGTGCTTCCTCCATCATTTCACAAGTTTATTGGAGTCTCTTTGCTGCATTTTTAACATGGTATTAGATCTAGATCATGAAATGAGCTAGATTCATGCAATTTGCTTCACTAGCATCATAGATTTTGGACCAATTCAAGCATTGATTGATTCTTTATGATTATCTATGATTTGTATCTCCGTTATTGATCAAATTAAGTTCTTGTGGGATCTAATCCAAAGGTTTTTAGGCTTCTAAAACCAGGTTCAAGTCATTTCTCATCTACAAGATCAAGTTATCAAGTTTTGCTTTCTTTCTTACATTTGATTCAAAGCGAGTTTTGGAGACAATTTCAAGTATTGGAGAGGTAGAAGGATCAAAATTTTGGAAGATGATTAAGGTCATTATTAGGTGTATGATAAACATCCTAAGAGTCATTTAGGTTCAGTCAAAAGCATTTTGTGCTTACTCATCATTAAGATTAATTTTTTTTTTTGTCAAAATTGTGATCTTTTTAGCTTGTGCTTGGAAAGCAAATTGTTATGATTCTTGCATAAAGGCTCAACTTGATTTTATAAGACTGATTTAGAGTGGAATTTATGTGCATTTAGATCATCTTTTCTCAGGTTGATTGGATCTTTAAAAGCCTTGTGAAGTTTAGATCAAGGAGGAGTCAATTTGGGTCAATTTCTACATCAAGCAAGGTAGTTACTATTTGTATCTTTTTCAATAGAATTGATTGAGCTCAAGATCAAGTAGAACTTTGTTGGAAATTTGTTTGTTGATCATTCTTAGGTCCCTAGATAGTGAGATAGCTAGTACTTGCATATTTTCTATTGTGTATCCATTCTTAAATATCAAGCTCTTGTTAGAGGAGGATGGCATCCATGAATGCTTATCTTTTGGATCCTAGTGATAGGTTGAACAAATCAAACTATCCCATTTGGAGAATAATAATGGAATTAATCCTTGTGATGCAAGACTTGATGGATATAGTGAGTGGGGATGAGGAAGAGCCTTTCCACCCTCAAGAATCCACTAAATACAAGAAGAGGTTCAAACTAGCCCTTCATTGTATTAAAATGAATGTAGCCAATGATGTTTGTAAAATAGAAGGTGTAGGTTCTATCCCATTGTGCTTAGGATCTTCAAGAAAGGTCAATGTTGAAGGAGTCTTGTACGTTCCTAGCAGTATGTAGAAGCTCTTATGGAGCAAGATGTAAAAGTGTATAATAAAGATGATATAAGATCGTTTATGGACATCACTTTATATAGAAAACTCATAGGCTCATGAATGTGCATTACTATTACTAGAGTGATTAGTAGAGCTATGTTTGATCCAAACTAGTTGTGAGTTACTATACTACTATATTAATGACAAAGCTTTATCATCTTCATGTGGATTTGTCACCAGAATATGCTCCGCTCAGGACAAGATATTCAAAGCAACCCAAATTGTCAACTTTTGATATGATCCGATACAGGGAGGAAAAGCTAAAGCATGTAGATTTATGGTCATCAAGAATATTGTATCATATTGATCCATATTCATTGCAACATCCGGATTTTCATTCGGTGAGTCAATTAATAATCTATATGTGTCATGGTACAAATGGCCTTTTGGGTTACTATGAGAATTTGATGCTCTATGAGAATGCACATTCAATGCAAAGAATACATTATTTGGAAGAAAAAATTAAGGAAACTATCAAAGGAGTGCAAAGAAAAATCTACAAAGTTGAACACTTGTTTGGAAGAAAATGAGATATTCAAAAAGGAGATCCAAACGTTGAAATCTTCTTTGCATCATTTTACAACTAGTAATGATGAGATAAAAACTGCTTTTCAATCCATGTGTATCTCATATTTGTCGCTTGTTAAAGATATGGATGTGCCTTGATTGCCATAATTTTTGTATCACCATGTTGATGAAACTTTGAATGGGCAACACTTATCTCATTATTCTTGAAGAACTTTAGATAATGCCCCAGTGCATGATCTCTTAAAAATTCTCTAGCAGAAGATCTCTGCCCTCCTCGACGAATTGCAAAATCATCAAGGAAAATTGTTTCTTAAAATGAAAAAATCCAATGTAAGCTATAGTATAAAATTTGATATAACGAATCTACTAGTACATAATATGATACAAAACTTACGCATTCGGCTTTGTCTTCCTTGATTATTGTCTCTCCATCGATATTATGTCCACCTTTCGATGTCAATATGGTTAGTGAATAGACATTTGGTTTTGGAAAGCCAAACTGACTTTGAAATTTGAGAAACTCCTCTTCAGAAGACAGATCATCTTCCTTTTTGCGCATTTCCTCAACAACCATTTTCAAGCACTCTTTTTCTGAATAAAACTCATGCTTATCTACATCGTCAACACCAGGGAGAAGATCATCAACATCAAAATCAATAATATCTGAAAATTCATGAAGCTCTTTGCTCAAAATGCAAGAGTTTCAACGTTTGTGAAATAAAAAAGATTTGATACATTTGACATCAGTAGAAGAGTGTTAAGATGTGCCTAATCCACCACTCTTGTAATCCATGATTAGTTATAGAGTGTTTAATTTGTCTGATCAAGAATGTTACTCTGAGTATATGCAATTGCTAGATGCATCAAACATATACAGATAGACAAAATACAAAAAAGAAGTCCACCTGTGAGCAAGACAATTTTGTAAGCAGGATCCACAGCGATCCAAGAAGTCCGCTAGTAAACGAGACACTATTCGTGGGAGAACGTGCTTCTCTCATGCCAATGCGTTGTGTGGGTCTATCACATAGTGCTCGAAATCAAGAGGATCAATAGATGATGTTGTATCTATTATGCACATATCATTCTAAATTTGGTCTGATCTCAAATGAATTATTGTTTGTTATTATTTGTGTGTCTCATTTACTTGTTTTAACAATTTTGCACACTGGTTCAATCTTGGTGAATGTTGAATTAATTTATAACGTAGGTCAGCAGTGTTTGTCTACATTCTGGAGGATTGTAGGAATGATATAGTAGACAGTGACCAATAATCATATCCGAACTCCATCCAAATTGATTTCATTCGCAATTGTTTTTGCTTCACGTTTCATCTCACTTCGCAATTATTTCGCTTTAGCAATATCTTTGATAATTTTGATAATAAAATTGTATGAATATGAACAACTATTTATACTAAGAAATTAGGTTGTCACATGCGATCGCCAGTTGGCTGGTGATCCACTGGCATCCATCCGGTCCTTGTCATTGATTGCTGATAAGTGGTGAAATTGGTCGTAAACATTATGTCTGCATAAATGAACTAAAACAGCCACAGGTGAGACTGTCACAAAAAGGTGACAATGTCAAGCTTTTGCAAAAGCGAGGTTAATTAGGGTTGTCCCACACTTTGCTAGAGTCATTTCCTTAACATTTTAGGCTCTTTGGAAAAAGCGAAAAATGTGACATTGTGATTTTACATGAGATTCCTGACAGGCAAAAAATGCGACACTATTGTCAACTCCGTGTATTTCTACAGACTATGTAAAAACACTTGTAATTCTGCAGATTGTGTAAAAATACGAGAAAATCCGTAGAACTGGATAAACAATGGATGAAGACTAGAACCGATTAGTTCATTAGTAAGAAGGAGAATAATCCAACACTTCCCCTTAATCTGAATCCTTGAATGCCTTGACCTTCAAACTTAGTTCTACACAGAATCTTCTATGTGCTTCCAAACTTAATGCTTTCATAAAAACATCTGCTGTCATATCTTGCATTCTATAGTACTGCAATCTGACCTCTTCATTGAAAACTTTGCTTCTGAGAAATGATATTTCAGTTCAATGTGTTTACTCCTAGAATGAAATCTGGGTTGGCTGATAAAGCAATGGCACTTTGATTATCACAAAATAATGTCGTCGAAGCATATTGATTCAAACCAATATTTGAGAGTAAATTCCACAATCAAATTGCTTCCTTTGTAGCTTGAGAGGCTGTGATATACCCTGATTCAGTGGAAGATAGAGCTATTGAAGATTGCTTGTGACCATTGTTAAGGAAGAATGTAAATCCAGAAGTAGATTTACAAGTGTCTACGTCTCCTGCCCAACTTGCATCTGTGTAACCACTGAGTAAATTGAGTTTGTCGTTGCTGACTGCTCCATAACAAATGCAAAAGTCCATAGTAGCTCAAAGATATCTCGTGACTTTGATAAGAGCCTTCCAATGTGTTACACTACGATTCTTCATAAACTAACTGAGAGAGTTGACTGCAAAAGCTATGTCTGGTCCGATACAAATCATAAGAGATCCTATAATAGAATGGTAAGGATACTCACGCATCTGCTGCTTCTCGTGAATTGTTTGGGGACATTGGTCCTTTGACAATTTGAGACCTGGTTCCATTGGTGAGAGAGCTAACTTGCAATTTATCAAATTATATCTGATTAACATATTGTAGATGTACCTCTGTTGTGTAATTCAAAGCAGCTTCTATTTTTTGTCTCTGTGGATTTGTATACCAAGGCAGAAATAAGCTTTGCCCAGATCGGTCATGTCGAATTTGGAAGATAGCATTGTCTTGGCTTCTTTTATCAAATCAATACTATTGCTAAAAAGCAATGTATCATCCACGTCAAAGGTGATAATGATAAAAGCCAATTGCACTACTTTGAAATAAACATTTGAATCTGAAGAACTAGGTGTGTAGCCATGATCAATAAGGAAAGTATTGATCCTTTGAAACCATGCTCGAACAAATGGCTTCAAGCCATAAAGTGCCTTATGGAATTTACACACATGATTGTGTTTACCCTCAATAATATAACCTTCGGGTTGCACCAAGTAAATGTCTTCTTCAATAAATCCATTGAGATATGTTGTCTGTACATCCATTTGATGTATTTTCAAATTTGCTGCAACAACAAATGATAGCAAAAGTCAAATAGAAGAATGCTTGACTACTAGATTGAAGGTCTCAATGTAATTGACGTTGTATACCTGAGCTACAAGTCGTGCCTTTCTTCTATTGATGCTTCCATCTGCATTGTACTTGACTTTGAAAATCCATTTGCAATCAACTATGTTTCTGCTAGTAGGTAATTTGACAACTGTCCATGTCTGGTTCATGATAAGAGTTGAATATTCTTTATCCATAGCTCTTTCGGAATCACGCTGACCAAGTGCCTCTTGGATAGACGTCGGTTCCTGAACAAGATAGGTTGCAGACTCGTCGATATACCGATTAGGTGGTCTACTAGTCCTTGATGATCTTCTAGGTAATACAGGAAGTTGATCATTTCCATCATACTGTAGTTGCTGATCTGCAACATCATCATCTTCTGATCCGTGGTTGATTTGTTGTTCGTCAAGAGTAGAAGAGCTTGGACCTTCAATGGGTAGAGTCAACTGAGGAACTGGAATGTTCAATGCATTAGGAGAATCTAATAGGTCAGCTACATGGGGACTGCCCTTTGAGGTCTTGAAACTGATCTTCGATGAAGATGACATCCCAGCTAGTGAATATCTTCAACTCGATGGGATCGAACAACTTGTAGGCTTGATCTGAAGTAGTGTAGCTGATGAAAACACATTTGATACTCTGAAAGTTGAGCTTCTTCCTAAGATCATGAAGAATCTGTGCAAAAGAAGTACATCCAAACACTCGTAAATTGGATATAGAAGGTCTTGTACCTGTCCAAACTTCTCGAAAGTGTTGAATGTAATAGTATGCACTTTGCCGATTCAAGTAAGGTTTTTTTCTTTCTCTCAGCAAGACCATTTGACTGAGCCGAATAGGAAGTAATGTATTGTTGCTCAATGTCATTGTTAAGGAAGTCATCCTTGAATTTGTTGGAAATGCATTCTCCCCCGATATCTAACCTCAGTGCTTTGATTTGTATGCCAGTTTGATTTTTAACATGCTCTTTGAATTATCTGAATTTGATGAAAGCCTATGATTTCTGTTTAATGAAATACAACTATTCTTCTGAAGAATTTGTCAATAAAGGTAATGAAATAATTTGCATCTAAAAATGAAGGAGTTTGCATAGGTCCACATATATCTGTATGAACAATGTTTAATAGATCTTTTGCTGCATGCCTATGGTTTGATCTAAAAGGAATCCTAGCCTGCTTTCCAAAGATCCAGCTATGACAAACAGGTAGATAGATCTTACCAGAAGGATAGTCGAGATCAAGAACCACGGATTGTCTGGACATGTTCAAAACAGATGTATAATTCAAGTGTCCTAAGCGATGATGCCATAGTAATGCTTTATTGACTAGAACATAAGTTTTCAAGCTACAGAATCCAGAAACCATGAATCATTTAAAAATGCATCTTTGATCTTTGTCCACTTCAACCTGGGGGATGATGAAACTGTGTTTGCTTGTTGATCGGGTTGCATGGCTGCATTCTACACTTGGAGAATTCAGCAATCCTGCAAAACATCTTCTTCTTCGATTGTGGATCTGATGATTGTGCCTGACTTTGAGTCTATTTTTGATTCATTGCAGCCTTCTTGGAGCTTTTCTGCTTCTGTTGCTTAGAGCCTTTGTTGACATATAGAGCTTGAGAGGAGGAAGTAGACGAAGTGTCTTGACTTCTTCTATTGTCTTCTTATAAGTAAGGTAAGCCTGGGGACATTGGTCCTAGCAACATAGTGATAACTCTAGTAAGAGTTAAATCTGAGTGTGTCGATATGATCATCACCCAGTTCTCATATGTAGAGGGCAAGCTTGAAAGCAATGTCATAATTGCGTCTTGATCGTTTGACTGATCCAACAGTGCCCGTCTGTTGCAAGATATTCTTAAACTGGCTAATGTGACTCTGAAGAGAATCACAAGTAGACATTTTGAAAATGAAGAATTTCCTTCGTAGATGTAGCTTAGTAGTTATGTCTCTCACGTCATATATTGAGTTCAAGATGTCCCGAATGTCTCTTGACGTTTTAGCTTCAGCTATATGTCCAATCTATGTATCTGATATATTGAGGATAATAAGCATGAAAGCTTTACTGTCCTTTGATTTCCACTTTGATTCATCGTCTTCAGATTTTACTTTTGTACCTGTAACAACATCCCATAATTCGCTAGCGATTAGCAAGGTCTTCATCTCAAATGTTCACAAATGATAATTGGATCCATTCAGCTTGTTTGTGATGAGACCAGCTTTACTTTGAGAATCTATCTGGAACTTAGTTTGTCGACTGTATCGATGACGCTAAGATGCAGTAATGCCAACAATAGGAAATCAATTCTCTGATACTAAAAGGTTGAAAAAAACTGAAGAGTATGATTATCAATTTGATATCACGAAAGATATCAAGTATTAGAGATTCTGGTCTGATACCATGTAGGTATTAGATAAAGAAGTAGTAAAATTGCTCTGATACCATGTCGGAAAGTGGTGTGCAAAAGATAGGTCTAGCTCAAAAAGAAATGAACTCAAAAAAAAAAAAAATTCGTTTGTCTAGAAAAAAATCTTTTCGTGCATGGCAGAATAAACTATCTTCTTCTTTCACAATGCATGACTACGCCTATCAATTTCAAACAAAACAATAGTGATAGAAAGCACATTTGATCTTATAGTAACTAACTTTGAAATCATCAATACTATAGTGATTATGTACATAGCCAAACAATAAAGCATCAAAAATTATCAGACAAATAATTTGTCATAAATTATTCGCAAATTAGTTGCAAAACACAAGACAAATAATTCATCGCGAAGAACTCCAGAAAACGCATATATTTTGAGATGAATCTGAACGCAATAAAGAATAGTATTGATTCAATATGAAAACATAGTATGGCTTTACTCCAATTTGGAGATGCAATGATCTCACTAAAGCAAACGGATTTATCAAATGACATAAGAGAAGTAAGTATGAGATGTATACCACATGAGATATGCTCCTCTTTCCCTTGAAATGTGAGCCACATGGACTCACCCATATTTCTTGAGTTTCTTTTTGGAATCACAATTTGAGAAGGTCTCTCCTCCTCAATCCTTAACACACTTGAACCTTGAGATGACTCCTTAAGATCCTCTTCATGATGCTCCTTTTTGATGAAAATCCGAGACCTCCATGTCTCATAATGATCATAACAATCATGACCATTCAATATGCACTTCCTATGATTATCAAGAATACTTATGCTAGAAACATAAGTCCAAAAATCACCACAACTTGGCATGATTTTTCCAATATTGAAATCAAAAGGTATTTCCATCTCAATAAGGCTAACTACTTGCTTATGGATATAAGTGTCCACTTTGGATGCTTCACTTATTCTCATAAGAAGTTTACAACTTGCCTTTAGGATTGAAAACATACAATTTTCATCTTTATGAATGAACACATCATTCATGATCTTATTGAAACCAAAAGATCCTACATTATGAAGATATTTCCATTTCCTTGTCTTCATAACTAATGTAAGCTTACAAGGAAAACATGCTTTGCTATTCTTTAAGGCATCACACTTAACTAGTATTGCCTTAAGCCACCTTTGAGATACAAAAATCCCTTCAAAGCAAAATAGATCTTCATAAGTTGACATGAGAGCATAAATGAAACTATTTTCATTTTGTGATTGATGCTCCTTATTCTTGATTGATTTCTCTTGGATCATAACAATAAGTTTGAACTTATCTAAAGTTCCAAGCAAAATATTTTCCAAGGACATAAAATAAATCCAAGTTACTTTCATGAAAGTGACATCTATCTTCGCATCTTGAACCAAACAATGCACTTCCAAATGAAAAATTTCAAAAGATTTGACATGTGTTGTGATGGACTCTTGAAGACAAATCTTGCAAGTCCTTGTGAGACTCCAAGCCTCATTCATCTTTCCACAAAGGAAACACTTTCCTTGGACTTGTCCTTCTTGTATTTGCATTTTGAACTTGAAGCTCCATCCTTCACCTCGGCCCCCTTGCTTTGGTTCTCCTTGGATGGACTGATCTTCTTTTTGTAGCATCTTGAGAAAAAATATCCTCCCTTGCCACAAAGGTTGCAGTCAGGATCCTTTCTTTCCTTCAATAGGATGCCACCTATTGATGCCATGTGAATAAAAACCTGTGATATGATTCTACAAATGTAATTTGTGACTTTCAAGAGACTAGATTTGAACATCTTCAACAATCTAGAAGGGTCTAAAAAAGATCTAGCTCACAAACCTAAGAATCAATCTTCACAGTAATGACTAGTCACTTGGAAACTTTGCTTTGATCACTAAGACAAAAGCACACAATCTTTGAATCAAATCACTAAAGAAATCAGATCCAATCTCCTATTGGACTCATCAAATACCAATGACTCTTTCTTTTGAAAGTTGAAATGAATATGAAAAAGATTTGACACTTAGATTTTCCTTTTCACTTGACTAGTTCTCTCAACACTTGAGATTCTTGAAGAAAAGATGGATTTGTTTCAAACACATGAAAATCAAACTTAATCACTTCTTTTGGACTCACTCTTGACCCAAATAATCTCACTCTTGAGACTTAGAATGAATTTGATTTGACGAAAACAAACTATACTACCAATTTTTCACAAAGCTTAAAAATTAGACAACTAGAGATTCACAAAGATCTCAACCGTACATAAATACTCAAAAATGGACTCCTCCTCATTTTAGACATCAAATGGGATCACAAATTGACCCTCACACTCTCACAAAGAAAGTTGAATAGAACTAATTTGAGTTTCATACATACTATGTCAATTTTTGCTCAACAAATTGAATTCAATCACTCCTATTGGATTCCACCAATTACTCTACCTTTTAAGACTTGGAATGAAATTCAAAATCAAAAGTTGTGATTTTTCTCACTAAGATATTGTGCTTCAAAGAGCTAATGCCACTTAGAAAGATTTGATCACCTAGGAGAATACAAATTCTCCACCAATAACAACACAAAATGAGCTTCTAGATCTTGCCTTCTACAAAGGAACTCTTAGAAAATTGGATCTCTCTCTACACATTTGCCATAGACACCTTAATGACTCTTTTCAAACCTCACAAACACTCAAAAAAATTGAGTAGGATTGAATAATGTGACTTGGATCTCAATCTCTTTTCTAGAACTGTCAATTTAAGCCAATCTATGTCAAATTCTACAAAAGATTTGCATAGATGCTCTATATGCACTAGAAACTCTCAAAGGTTTCACTTGGAGGACAGATCCAAGGATGTTTTCTAGCAAATTTATGCTTCTAAACTTGACCCTATCACTCTTGAACAAATCTAGAGTGATGGTACAATGGATTTCATACCTTGCATATCACTCCTTAATCTATGATTTTTAGCAAAATCTCTCTAAACTTCAACATACACTCAAAAAATCAGAGAAAATCAATTAATGCACCTATTTCAAGCTTCAATTTTAGTTTTTTGGCTGATCTAATCCGAGAACTAATCAAGGGATTAGATTCATTATAGAAAATGCTTGATTTTGCACCAAAAATCACTCAAGTTGGGTATGTGAGTCAAATTCTACAAATTCTTGAAATTTCTCAGTAAAAAATGGAGCTGTACGGTCTCACACGTGTGAAAAGGGTTCCTACAGCCCACAACAAGTTCTGGTCCAAAAATTTTGAGGATATCTATCAAATCCAACTTGCTACCCAAAATTTGACTAGTTTCCAAAAAACTGCTAATTTTGGCATTGATTTGGATTAACCCTATTAATTTCAACAAAACCTCTTGTACTAGGCTCTGATACCATGTGCATAAAGTACAAAAAGAACCAAGAGTAGATCCTAATCTGATCCTCAAGAGGGATTGGTTGTCAGATTACTTGATCTATCAATCTACTTCAGATTAAGATCAATCTAGATCAATTCTAGACACAAAATCCTAACAAGAACAATCATTAATTGAAGGTAAGTGTACTTTATGGTTTCACACGTGTGAAAAACTGTCTGAGTACGGACTCCAACCTGAAAATCAAGTACACATTGATAGAACCTCAAAACAATCAAAACAAATGTAGACAATGGAGAGAATCACTCAAAATTGCTTCCAAAACCAAGATTGGTGTCTCACATTGATTATGGCCAAATGTGGCTCTATATATACAATAAGTGGGAGCTCTTGGTACTGATCATCCCTTTGATCCCACATGTGTGAAGGTGCTTTGTCATATGATGATTCATCATGCAAAACTGACACTTGGACAAAACCTTCTATTTTGAGCACTTTTGGCCCATTTTCCTTCTATATGGAGATCTACTTGAAAATATTCTAGAAGTCAAAATTCATCTACTTCAGCTTATTCCACACATGTGAGCTGTCCTTTACACATGGGATGTGACACCTAACCAAAGGATGTGGCTCATGCAATCAATAGATTGATGCCATGTGTCATATGTCTAGAAAACTAGTTTTTGGCTTTGTTAGCCACTAGAACTTGAATTAAATCATATGTACAAACTATATGATTATGGTACATGACAAGTACAATATTTTCACATGTGGGAACAGGCTCCACACATGTGTAATCATCCTATATACAATATTTTTGGCCTCTACCAAGTTTATTTTTGCATTTTTCACAATAACATTGGCAAGCATGAGCATCATTCCATTGAAATACCCAACATGGGGGAACCAATGAAAAAGCAACTACATTACTCAATTGGTTTACAGATTAGTTTAAATTAGACAAATCACTAAATCTTCATATTATAGCAAGATAGAAGAGCACCATAATGAAATGATATGTACTGACTGTATAAGTATTGATTGTATAAATACATAATACAATGTTTTCACTCTTCATCATCAATTTTTGTACCTCCTTCAATGGCTATATTTTCATGAAAAAATTCTCTGCTTGAGTATGCATCTAATAGATGTGCATAATCCTTGTTTCTACTAAGTTCAATATATGTAGAGTACAATGAATAATGAGTGCTCTTTAAAGGAACATTCTCATCAGTAAAATTCATAATGTTCAAAACATAAGATCTCTTGATGAAAATGATCTTATTTGTCTTAAAAATCTTATGTCTTCCTAGATAATAAGTTAAACCTTTAACATCCATTATGAGAGTCGCCGCAACTAGGCTGAACTTAGAATGAGCAATATAAATCTCATTCTTTCAAAAATGCCTTAAATATTACCCAAGTCCACTATCCCTCTGGAATGAGAAGGCATGTTGTCTGTTACCACCTCGGCGTGCAGCAAAGTCATCAATTACAAGTGCATTTTGCAATAGAAAATAATTAGTTGAAAATAAATACCATTCACATTCAGGAGATAACAAAATTTTTAGATATTGAAGTAAAAACACTTATACATTCTTTATCATCGGCTGCAACCAGATCCGAATGATCAATATTATGACCTCCTCTTGAAGAAGAGTCATCTGTGAAATGCACTAACGATGGACAAGGGAAGCCCATTTGGGATTGAATTGCCATGAATTCTTCTTCAAATGGCATGCTTCGTCCATGCTCAACAAAATCTAACAAAGCTTTTGTCAGACACTCTTCACCCGTCTGAAGCCCTTCCTCATTATCTAATCCATTCCAGACACGAAGTCTTTGGTTTTAAAGTCTATAATGTTGGAGAATTCAAAAATTGCACTAGACAATAAACAAAACACCTCATCCTCCCATCCTCATGATAGTAAAAAAACTTACACAAATCAACTATAGTAATATATACATCGTTATTTATATGATACACTAACAAATTAAAAAAACATTTCGTTTCAACATCAAACATTGATTCATCAATAGTAAAATTTGAGCCAATGAAAGAATCCCTAAGCGCTAAGCACTTGAGTATCAACATCAAGAAAATCACTATCCTTATTAGGGGTCTCAATAAGGAAGTGACTAATGTCTTTAAAGGATGAGGAAATTTGAGGATCAAAAGCTATAGCTTCCTCATCATCCCGGGATCTAAACTAACAGAAAAAGTATAAGCCCAGTCTGGTATTAAACAAAATGACATTTTCTCTTACAAATGGCACACATTGTAGAGCTTCTAAATTGTTCAAACAATCTAGTATACATCCTATCCAGAATCTACTTGAGCTGCGGGAAGGAATGGACAAGATCAGTAAAATGCATGACTGAGAGAGGACCTATGGAGATAACTAGAAAACTGACTATATCTCTGAATCTAACATAGTGGTCATAAAATACTTCAGCATTGGGTTGCGCAGTCTTGAAAACATGTAGAAAAGGGTGAAATAGGGAATGAAAATAGTCTAAGTTTTCTGCAATTCCAAACTTAGTAAAAAATGCACTAAGGGTGCTCTCATGGCTAGCTCTAGAAGACGAAGCCATCGATCTCAAGCAAATATCGCTTTTGTCCACGAGCTCAAAAAACTAGAAAAAAGTGGTTGTTAAGAATGCACATAAGAGCTATATGTATGGAAATAGAACTTGAAATATTGTACTTGTGCACACATACCACCTTGGAAAGATGGTGGTTATCTTTCCAAGGTGGTATCATATAGGCTTTAAGCAAGAGGTGGACCTTCATCATCATCTCAAGTTGGAGAGGAGGCTATGTTCATCAAGGGCAAAAACAAAAGAAAGTGGTCTAAAGGGCAAGATCAAGGGGAGGCTTATTCAAATGGAAAAAGGAAAGATAGGTCAAAGCTCAAATGCTTCTATTGTGGCATCAAAAGACACTTTGCAATTGAGTGCTACAAGAAGAAGAAAGATCAAGGTGACAAGCAAGGTAATCTTACTCTTGATGAGGATGGATTGGATGTTCAGAATACAAATGATGATAATTTTGTGATGTCTTCATGTATGCTTGCTAATGATGGAGATCTAGATTCATGGTGGATTGATAGTGGAGCAAGTTCACACATGACTTTTCACAAAGGTACTTCACTTCTTTGCTGGCATATGGAGATGAAAGAGGGTGATCTACACGACCAATGATGGTGAGTGTGCAATCAATGGGATTGGCACAATTTCTATTTCTCTCTCTACAAATAGGAATGTTCATTTGGAGGAGGTTTTGTTCATGCCATCTATTACCAAGAATTTACTTAGTGTGAGTCAATTGCTAAGTAAAGGCCTCAAAGTTGAGTTTGATGGAGATGCTTGTATGATCAAAAGGAAGGATATCTTGATTGCAAAAGGAAAAATGCCAAGGAAGTTGCTCAAACTAGATGCTTGTGTTATTGCTAACCAAGTTGGATGTGTTGCAAGAGAACAAATATCTATTCAAGAAATTTGGGATAAGCACCTCAACTTCAAGTCATTGGAGGTAATGGCTAGGAAGCAAGTTGTGATTGGTCTTCTTGTTGGATTTATCTCCTCTACTCTCCTAAGTCCCATGTTAATCCAGTTCCATTCATTTCTGCATATTTACTTGCATTGTCACATAGCTCAACTACTAAATATGAGTAAGTGAAGATGGTCGACATATCGGAGTTGGACGAACTATCGAGTAGACCCAACACGACATATCAGGGAAGCCCAACTTATCAAGCTCCTCACGCCCATCCTCTGTACTGCATAACCAACTTGACAATGACAGTAGCCACCATCTTCTCCCTGATGGCACAACAGCTCCATGCCATCTCTTGTACACTCATATGCATAAATGAAAATAGCACATAGATCATCTTAATGTGTATGCAATTGATCAATGATAAAAAACATGGATTATTGAATCTGATGAGATAGACACAATAGATGCTTTCATGCATTAATTCTCCTCTTCAGATGGATCATCAGTAATAAGCTCATAGCTTTTATAGTTTGTAGATAGCTTTGTGAGCATGTGATTTTGCCCACTATTGTCTCGTACTCACCTACATCACTAACTTGTATTTTGTTACAATCAATTTGAATAAAGTGCTATCTAGTTTTGCGTTCAGGTTCTATCAGTATTTGTAATGCTTTTTTCCCTTTGTCTGATGTTCTGATTGCTTTGTCTGATTGTCTGCTGTTGCTTCTACTATCAACGCGTACCTAGCTCTAAACTTAACTTCATTATTGTGTTTGCCTATTGTTACCAATAGTGCATGCACCGAGGGAACTTCTCACACTTTTTCAGCATGGTATCATAGCAATAGGTTACCATTCTCTGATTATTTAGAGCATTAATGTCAGAATTCATCTGATTTCTTAAGCAGTCTCACACTTCGTGACATCAAGACGAATTATATCTGATTTCAGAAGTGCTGATCCTTCAAGATTCATTGTTCTTGGAGATGGATCCAAACATCAAGTGAATGGTATTGGCTCACTCTGGCTCAACATGAATGGCAGAGACAGACAACTCGAAGACATTCTCTTTGTGCCTACACTACAGTAGGACTTGGATTCTGTGGCAAGGATAGCTGATGCAGGGATGCGTGTGACATTTTATGATGAAGCATGTGTGAAAGATTCAACTAGTTTCATCACATTTTGCAATATTTCCATATTTGGCATATTGAGGCCAAAACTTGTTTTAGACTTAGAGGTTGACTTTTCAAAGTTCATTAGTCTAAATTTCATTTGAATAAACACTTTTTGAAAGTGTGGGAAAGATAGAATGCGAGTTTGAGTAGATTCAATTTGAATAAGTTGGGTACATTGAATCTAGACCCAAAATTGGTAGGGTTAGCATTTTGGTGGGAAAGCCAAGTGGCCAAATAGGGTTTGAACCTGCTATATAAGGATGTAACTCATGAGAGAGTCATCTTCTCTCTTCTCTATCTCATTTCATGCTTATACATGGTTCTCTTGGGTTCTACTATCCATTAGTGCACTATCTTGGTGATTGCTTGCAATTCTATGTGTAGAATGATCTATATTTGTTATTTTTGGATCCACACGTGTGAAATACCATAGCTTGCTGGTTTTGTACGGAAAGCAACAGTACATAATCATTTCATTCAAGTTTGATCAAGTTCTATTAGTGTTTGCATCTCAAATTGTGTGTAGATGCTGATTTTTCTACATTGGTGAAATTGGTAGTGTATTTCTCTTTCTAACCAAAGATCATTCAAGTAGATTAGATCTTAAGGATCTGAAATCTTTCACATGGTATCAGAGCTTGTGTTTCAGGTTATGAAGGAGGAAATCAGATCTATCAATGATTTGGTGAAGATATCAAGTCTAGAGCATGCTAGAGAGGATTCTACACCAAAATCAGATTTTTTGCTTTTGTAGATTGGATCTTTTGTAGATCAAAACACTAAATAGGTCAATCTACTTGTTCAATTCCAATTTTTGAATTCACATACTAGATTTGGCCAATTTTTGGATCATTGGTTCAGCCTAAGTGGTGGCTTATAGATTGCATATCAAATTTTCAGCATTTGCATGTAGATTTGGAATAGTCAATTTTTTGTGATTTTGTCAAAACCCTAATTTTGATTGGATCTCTAGATAGTGATGTTGATGAACTTCATTTGAGTGTGTTTCAATCTTAGGAAGTGGCGAAAGTCATTAGATTGAGGATAGATCATAGGTTGATCAAGATTCCATGATTCTATATGTTGATTTGCTTGGATAAGTGCTAGAAGAGAATTTGTGAGATAGTTTCAGATCTTGGTGATTTCTTTTGAAAGCATTTGTTGTTGTTCAAAGGAGTGCTTTGTGCATTGAAGCAGGTTGAAAGAGAAAATCAGGTCATTGCTACATGGCAACCTCAATTGGAGTCATGTTGGAAGCCAATGATAGGCTTACCTCAAGTAGCTATTCATTATGGAAAGTGAGGATGGAGTCACTTCTTGAGATGAATGATGTTTTGGATATTGTTGTAGGTTTGGAGGAGAGACCAGCAACACAACAAGATCAATTGAGGTATGACAAGAGGTCCAAGAAGGCTCTACACATGATAAAGATGAATGTTACTAATGAACTTCTCAAGGAAGTTGGTAAGTGCACATCATCTTTGGAAGCTTGGAATTCATTGAAGAAGCTTTATGAATCCAAGTCTACTTCTAGAGTGTTGACTCTAAGAAGGCAAATCTTTTCTTGTTTGCAAAAGAATGAAGAAAGTCCAAGTACTTTTGTTTTGAGAATGAAAGCATTGAATGATGAGTTAGCTTGCATAGATGAAAGCATTAAGGAAGGAGAGCTTATTCAAGTGATTCTTAATGGCTTGTTGGATGCTCATGCTAACATTGTTCAAAGTATTGCTATTCAAAAGACTTTGCCAAGTTTGATGGATCTTCAAAAGATCACTCAATTTCTTTGAAAAATATGCAACAGGTTTTTCGTCTTGCATCAGCACGGCTCCAATAGCAAAGTTCGACGCGTCTGTATGTATTTCAAAAGGTTTGCTAAAGTCCGGTAAGGCAAGGATGGGTTCTTGAGTGATCCGTCGTTTTAGTTCTTGGAACGCTGTTTCACATTCCGGTGTCCATGTCATCTTCAGATGAGTCTTGGTCTGCTCCAACAGTGGTGCCACAATTTTGCTAAATGCCTCAATGAATCTCCTGTAAAAGTTACATAAGCCCACAAAGGATTTGATGCCATGAACAGTTTTAGGTGCTAGCCAATCCAAGATAGCCTTGATCCTTTTAGGATCCATTCGAATCCGTTCGTGGCCTATAACATGTCCAAGGAAGTCAACTTCCTCCACCACAAACTCACATTTCTCTCTTTTCGCGAACAAGCAGTTCCTCCTCAGTCATTGAAGAACTGTCCTTAAATGTTTAATGTGATCTTTATTTAAGGTTTCGGCTTGTGACATTTTGTAGGGTGCTTGTGAAGTCGGCTCTGTTCCTGGTACCAACTCAATTTTATGGTCCACTGGTCTTCGAGGAGGTAGCTTAGCTGGGAGTTCCTCTGGGAACACATCGCTAAATTATTGAAGCAGATCTTCTTTTGGCAAGTTTTCTTGTCGCACGCTTTTCCCTTCTGGGACTTCTCGGCAGATGCAAAGAAAACACTTCGACCTTTTCCCTTTCGCCATTCTTTTCATCGCTAATGCTGCAACCAGATTTTGTTCAATATCGGTATCCTTAGCATTTCCTTCGGGCAGGGCTTTTGTCACGCAGATTTGTCCCTTGTAATCCAAGAGGACCAAGTTTGAGCTCCTACCCAAAACTGCGATACAATGTTCATTTAACCAAGGGAGGCCCAAAATCACATCGAAGGCATCCATCTCTAAAATCACAAAGCTAAGTTTAGCCTTCCATCTTCCAATCTGCACCGGGATGTTCAATGTCACTTTGTCTGCATCTAGTGCTCCCTTCGTTGTTTCTACCTTGAGAGTAGATGTAACAATCCTGGTCGGCAAGCTGAATTGTTCCACTACGCTCCTTGAGATATAGTTATGTGAAGATCCGGAGTCGATCATGAAATATGACTTCCTCCCCGCGATCTTTCCTGATAAGAATAACAATCTTGAACCAGTCTTGGGGGTTGCCCCATGGAAGTTCCTTTCCATACTTGTGTGTCGTCCACTCATAAATGTAAGCTCCTCTCACAACTCTCAACTAGATCAGATCACCTGGATCAAAACAAGTAGTCAGGGATAATTCAGGTCCAGGCAAGCACACCACAAACGAACATACCAACCAAAGTCCCTCTCAAGTCACATTCCCCTCGAGACCGGACGTAGGACCTTTGCCTAGCCGCGCCCACACAAATCTATCACAGAATTAGCCCACGGGGAAACATCCATCCAACCATCCATGATTTCACCATTAAGCAGCACATTGCCTCAGTCACGCCCCACCACTTTTTGGTCGATAGCCCTTATAGCTAAACAATCAGCAGCTAACCACCCGTGCTTTATACCCGAATTCGAGCAGCATCTCTGTATCAATGGTTAACCCGTACAGTTTGAATATGTCGCCCCGCACCCCACAAGGTACAGATTGTGCTTTCACCTACCTAGGCAGCACTTTGCCTCATCCGTCCTACGTGCAGACAGTGCCAGGCCCGAACCGCGAGAACTGACCATGCTTACACCTCGAGGGGAGCACTTTGACTCATCAAGTCCCCCGTTCTGCCGACCACCCCGATCGTGGATGCACCCGTGCTTACACTGTGGGCAGCACCTTGCGCAACGGTTGTCCTGACAAATCCCAAAACATGGCCATCCCTGTGAGACTTGCGTAGCTGACCGGCTAGTCGGCTCTGATATCACATGTTGCACCGGTGCCTCAAAGGGCACTGAGACTTGAGCGGTTTTCCCAACACGTGCTTAAGTCTAACATTCATCCATCCTGCACTTACGTAAAAGCCAACTCAGAAACGTAACAAGCTTAACCATTCAGACTTAAGAAAACTGGAATCCGAACCAACCCGCAAGCCAACTCAGAATCCGTCCCCAAAAGGTAACCAAAGGCAAAGGCAAGCCACACATGAAACCCAAGGCATAGTGGTCGCCAAACTGACCAATTGACATAGCGGCAAGCCCCATGTCGATGACAGGGACCCTTAGGCGCCAGGGATGCAAAAAGGTTGTAGTAAGGGTCCTTCCACTTGGACCAGTCCCAGAGGCGAAACCGAAATGATAATCATCCCCAAGGATCAACTTTATTAGATTTGGAAGAGAATTATATTCATACATAGATTGACCGGTCTCAGGGCCACCAACACGTGCTGGGCATTGTGTCTGGCTCGTGCTGGTAGAGGGAGCTGAGACCTGGCGACTGGATTCCTGGCGCTGGTTGAGCTGCCCAAGTTTCTGTCTGTCGGACTCCCCCTATAGTTCTGCTGTGATTCGGCGCACCCCCTCTGTTTTGAAACATAGTGCTTTTTGGTAAAGCACGCTTTTTCGGACTTAGTTTTTATTTTGCTGATTAAGCCCGGCAAGCCTGGCAGAATCAGTCTGGCTCCCGGACATGGGTCCCGGGAGCCGTTCCGGTGGCAGAATCAACTTGCTTCCTGACAAGGCGGTGACACGAGTTCCAGAGCTAGCTCATGACTTGTGACTACTTGATTGGCTCACCACAGGTCAGAGGCTCAGTCCTTGACGTTCTAACTTGCTCTGGGACCTTAGGGAGTGTCACCCCTTAGAGTCTTACAGGGCACGATGGGTGCACCTGAGTCAGCTTTACAACACCAGCTTTGGCACATTCTAAACATTGTCTACGTGTAGAGTTTACATCCATGAGAGCGTTCGTCAGGTTGGACATTAAAAAAAAATTCTTAATACTACTTTCAGAATGGACGGTTACCTTGAAGAAAAGGGAGCCTTTGTGTTGTCTTTGCAAGGAGTAGGTGGCGTATCTATGAAAGTTAATGATGAGATCAAAGCCACATGGGAGGAAGTGAGTGGCTTCTTTGAGAGAGAACTTTCCAACAATGAAGATTGGGCTGACCTTTCTGGAAAGATGTTCTTGTGCTAGGACGGGAATCATAGAACAAAGGCATGGATTGAAGAGATTGCCGAGTCAATTTGTTCTGAGCGAGAGAAGCATATTTCAGTGAAGACCACATTTATACAAGTTTCACCTTCTGATTCCATGCCATTTTTGACAGCATTAAATAGAATCAACAAGTAAGCAATGTTATGTAGTTCACTTTTCGGCTAGCTACGTATGTTCCTTGTTTTTTATTCAATCTGTGTTAAGGCTGAGTTTATTAATGTTTGATATTGCCACGCCATGAATGTGTGTCTACTTGTAGATGTAGATTGAATGAGGAAGCAGTGGTGAAGACGGAGTTGAAAGATGTGTTGTTCTCAGTGAGAAAATTGGGAGAGAGTGAAGCATCATATTTTGAAAATAAGTTCATAGTAGAAGAGTTGGCTCAAGTTCAGATTGTTAGAGATCTGGAGAAGAGAAAGGGGATTTTTTCATGGTACCCACTTACACGCTTTATGTTGGCAAAGATTGTGTATAATCTAAGTGCTTCTCTTGTCTCTAAAAAAGATTCCATCACTTTCATTGTTTGTTTGAAAATTTCAAGATGCATAATGTATTGCTTTTTATGTATCCAGAATGAGATTCAGTGGGAGGTTGATGAGCTATTGAGTAAGACGATAAACACAACAACTCAACCAAAACATCAGGCCGATGTTGAATTGCATATAAGAAAAAAATATGGCAATCGAATGAGTAAATTATTGGGTGTCATGGATCCCAAGAATGGAGATCAGTGGTTTAGAATGATAACCACAAAAGCTTTGGAAGAAAAGGGTTTCTCATTGGATATGGAGAAATTGAATGCTTTGCGTTTGGCAGATGTTTCTAATGAGACCAGGTGTCAGTGGCTCAAAAATTGCTTGGGAGGAGCTGTGGCTCGAGACCAGTACAATGTTCATGTTGGTGACAAGATGTTTCACATTTGGGTTGCCAGAGAAGTATTCTATGAGGCACTCAGACTGGAGGCCTTGAGGATTCTTGAGCTATGTCAGGATACTGGAGGTAACCCTTTGCCAATGAGGTTTTCTAATATTAGACAGGAGGTTTTGAAAATTATTGCATAAAAATGAAGAAACCTTTCCAGTCAAAACAAAGTTTGCACTTTACATTTGATTTTTAGTAAAAACGTTTTTATTCTTAGGATTCTTTTGGTGTTTGGATGGGGGGGGGGGGTTGTAGCACAGGCATCCCAAAGGGAGCCGGGAACCACGACTTAGCTTCCCAGCCTTCAACTCTTGCCATCCAAACCCACTTGATATACAAGAAGCCAACTCGCCAACAACGATCAGACTTAACCAACTTGAAGTTCCGAAAACCAACATTGAGATCCAACCTGGCGCCATGCCAGATTGGGGGTCCCGATGAGGGTGACTTCCCTCCAAGCAAGCCGCCCGACATACATCAAACTTAACCAACTCGAAGCTTCATAACAAACGAGTAACATCCATTCCAAGCAAGCGGTCTGACTTTTATTAGACTTAACCAACTGAAAGCTTTGTCATGAGCGCTGGAAGCCAACCTGGCGCCACGCCAGACTAGACAGCCATAAACAGGTAACTTCCACCCAAGCAAGCCATCCAACTCAGCCGACAAGTTAGAGCCCGTTCCCCAAGAGCTTAACCCATTCACATTCATGCAAGGAACACTCAGAACCACAAGCCACGACAGATATGGAGACAACCAGTTCTGGACCAAATGGTCCTGACAGCATACCGCTGGCGCCACGGACCGAATGGTATCGACGGCATACCGCTGGCGTCTCGGGATACGACCCTCAACTATGTGCCAACTTAAAAATTTGGAAGCGGCCTTACAACTGGCGCTTTTACCGAACACTGAAACCCAGAAGGTAATCAGAGTCAGTTTGAGGAAAATTCCACTTTATTGATAAATCTGAGAAGGTTACATTTCAAGTGTGTGACCGACCCTAGTCTCCAAGGCGCTAGCATGCCAAGGCGAGAGCCATGAAAACATTCCAGCAAGGGAGGCTGAGACTTGGCTGGAGCTCGCCTTGAGTCGCAACCCGCACTCCCCTATAGTATTGGTGTGATTCGGCACCCCCCCCCCTCATACCAAGCACTCTACCCAAGCTGGTAAAGCACATTTTTCTCTCTCTAGGATTTTCTCTTTCTAGAAAGTCATTTTCTCTCTCTAGATTTTACTGATCCCCAGGCTTCCTTTAATCATGCCTAGATCGTGTGAGGTGATTGCACATCGATCTGAGCTCTCTGGACTCCCGCTAGAACCGATCAAAGATTTTCAGCCATAGGAACTTGGCGTCGGCTGGATTCTGGTCACAGTGGCATCGGGAGCGACGCCGGCGCGGTTGGCGCCGGGAGCGGCAGGGGCGCTGCTGGCGCCAGGGACATAGCTGGCGCCGATGGCACCGGAAGTAAAGCTTATAAAGGTACCTTTACAACAGGGGGGGGGAGGAGAAATTCCATTATATTTAATAACCACACTGACTTTATAGACTGTGCGCAGGATATCCTGGAGTTCTGCCTAGAACTTGCTTTACTCTGGAATCCTGCAAACGTCATACACCATCTGCATCTTATAAGAAGTTTCTATAAAGAAAAGGATGAACATATGTTGGTTTCACATCTGCAACTTAAGCATTGATACGTTATGCTAATTGAAATTCAGGCTTAGGCTTGTTACAGATTGACATTGAGATTCGGTTGTTTTGAGCAAAGTACCAAATAATGAAATTCATGTGAAAAATAGTAGGGATCAGGTGTTTATAGCATAGATTGCAATAAGAGACTATAATAGTACCTTGCACATTTTTTAGCTTCCAAAGGATAGTATACAAAATGCTATGCCTACAAACTCATCAAAACTAATTTCAAATTTTGGCTGGGAGTAAAATAATCATTTGAGATACTTTGAAGCCCTTCGCATTGATAATTATTGTTATTTTTAAACTTGATTTGACAATGTGTTTCCCCAAGCTTCCTTTAATCATGCCTAGATCGTGTGAGGTGATTGCACATCGATCTGAGCTCTCTGGACTCCGCTAGAACCGATCAAAGATTTTCAACCATAGGAACTTGGCGCCGGCTGGATTCTGGTCATAGTGGCGCCGGGAGCGATGCCGGCGCCATTGGCGCTGGGAGCAGCAGGGGCGCTGCTGCCGCAGGGGACATAGCTGGTGCCGATGGCGCCAGAAGTAAAGCTTATAAAGGTAGCTTTACAACATCCACCCCACCTTTATAAAATCTGATGTCCTCATCAGATGTCAGATTAAAGTAAAGGTGTCTCCCAATTAAAATAACTATACATTTAAGCTACTTGGCACAGTACTCAATTTACTGGCCACTTTTTATTAACATTAAAGCTGGCACACCACAAGTCGGAGGCTCAGTTCTTTGTACTGAAAAATTACATAACTTGAAAATATATCTTTGCCTGGGAAAAGCGTAGATTTGATATCGCTTTTGTAAAACCCAAGAACCTTATTAACTGGTGACAGAGGTCTTTCTTTGAAATGTTTGCCCCTGTCGCTTCTGACTTTTGACTTTGGAACTCCTTTGAGCTCCTGATTTGTCCTTGATGCACTTCGTGTTGAGCTCCTTGAGCTCCAGATTTGATCAGTTCCGCACAGGTATCAAGGCTCCCTGAGCCAAAAGGATTTATCGTTTGATTGCCCACTTTATGGTCCACTCCGTGCCTTGTTGCTTCTGCACCTTGATTTCTCTCCTTGTCCCAGTCTGATCTTGATACTTTTCCATCTTGGCTCTTTAAGGTAGGCAAAGATTGAGTACTCCGCAATGCACCTCTCACTTAGCTTGAAGTAGCTCTTTGAATCAGCCCAAATGTAACCATTGACCTCGTGGAAAGCCAAAGGGTCGCACCAGTTTGATCCGCATCCAAACTATCTCTTTGCGTTTGTTTGAAGCACCATGTCCGTCGCGCAAAACTTGACTTTCACAATTCTATCACTGGTCAGTTGCCTCACAGTCAAAACAAGAAGTGTACATCAAGCTTGGCTTCAAGTAGCTCTCTTTGAATCATACACATGCACCCAAAGTTTGCACTAGTCCGATCTCAACGCGAACTATCCCTTAGCGTCCGTTCGAAATACCAAGTCTCTCATGCAAGACTCAACTTTCACAGTTCCTTCATTGGTCAGCTGCCTTACACGTAACACAAACAAGCGTACTCATATGTTTCCTCATCATTGCTGGTCCAGAGAAAGCCTATAACAAGCTTTCCTTTCCACAACAAAAACTTGTCAACTTATTAGGTCCAAAGTTCGCCAGTCTCCTTGTGTGAGTATGGCTAGGTCACCTTGGATTAGCCCCCGTTTTGATCAACTTTCATTCAAAATTTGCCCCAAGAGAGAGGTGTGTGTGATAGTTCCCCTCCACTTATAAAATCAGCTGATCGGACTTAGAGTAGAGTTCTTCGGACAAAAAGCCTTTCCAACACTTTGCTTCCCATCTGCTAGGATTATGGCTCGATCCAACTTGTTGCCAATCTCTGAAGAGGATCCTAGTCTTTCCCCTTTGAGGAAAAACCCAACTGATACTGGATATCACCCATGCTCATTGAGTTTCAGTTCCGAAGGTGGCCGTCCCACAATGAAGACCAACTGCTCCATAGAAGATCTCCCCTGAAATTGCCCTTTCCAACTTTTGACTTCCTTCTTGCGTCCGGTGGGCATTGTCGCAAATGAAACTAACCCAAGAAACAGGCTAGTCATCCATCCTTTGCAAACATTGAGTCATTTCGTTGTCGTTCACGTGCGAGTACTTGAACTGCAAATCCGCCCCACAGATTCTGTAGTCCTCTTTGTTTGATGGTATCAGCCTTCAAAAGAAAAGGTTCCTTCTCGAGCCATCAGCTCCTTGTATCACAAGCAATCATGCAAACCAAGCAAAGCACGAGTACTTAGACTCACCACGAATACATACAAGTAAGACACTCAGGCAGGTTTACTAACAAGTAACAAAGACAAGGTCCCCCTTTGAGATGAACCTGCCAACGGACCTTTGCCTGGCCGTGCCCATACAAATCGATCACAAAATCAGCCCACATAGGACACCCCTCCAACTATCCGTGCTTTCGCCATTAAGCAGCACATTGCCTCAGTCACGCCCCACTAGTTTTTGGTCGATAGCCCTTATAGCTAAACGATCGGCAGCTATCCCGCACCGACAACTAACCACCCGTGCTTTACACCCGAATTTGAGTAGCATCTCTGTATCAATGGTTAACCCGTACAATTCGGATATGTCGCCCCGCACCCCACAAGGCATAGACCGTGCTTACACCAACCTAATGGCAGCACATTGTCTCATCTGTCCTACGTGCAGACAGCGCCAGGCCCGAACCGTGAGAACTGACCGTGCTTACACCTCAAGGGCAGCACCTTGACTCATCAAGTCCCCCGTTCTGTCGACCACCCCGACCGTGGACTCACCCGTGCTTACATTGTGGCCAGCACCTTGCACAACAGTTGTCTTGATGAACCCCAAACCGTGGCCATTTCCGTGAGATCCGCATAGCTGACCGGCCAGTCGGCTCTGATACCACATGTAGCGCAGGCATCCCAAAGGGAGCCGGGAACCACGACTTAGCTTCCCAGCCTTCAACTCTTGCCATCCAAACCCACTTGACATACAAGCAGCCAACTCCCCAACAACGATCAAACTTAACCAACTTGAAGTTTCAAAAACCAACATTGAGATCCAACCTGGCGCCATGCCAGATCGGGGGTCTCGATGAGGGTGACTTCCCTCCAAGCAAGCCGCCCGACATACATCAAACTTAACCAACTCGAAGCTTCGTTACAAACGAGTAACATCCATTCCAAGCAAGCGGTCTGACTTTTATCAGACTTAACCAACTGAAAGCTTCGTCACGAGTGCTGGAAGCCAACCTGGCGCCACGCCAGACTGGACAGCCATAAATAGGTAACTTCCACCCAAGCAAGCCATCCAACTCAGCCGACAGGTTAGAGCCCGTTCCCCAAGAGCTTAACCCATTCACGTTCATGCAAGGAACACTCAGAACCACAAGCCACGACAGATATGGAGACAACCAGTTCTGGACCAAATGGTCCCGACAGCATACCGCTGGCGCCACGGACCGAATGGTCCTGACGGCATACCAATGGCATCCCGGGATACGACCCTCAGCTATGTGCCAACTTAAAAATTTGGAAGCGGCCTTACAACTGGCACTTTTACCGAACACTGAAACCCAGAAGGTAATCAGAGTCAGTTTGAGGAAAATACCACTTTATTGATAAATCTGAGAAGGTTACATTTCAAATGTGTGACTGACCCTAGTCTCCGGGGCGCTAGCATGCCAAGGCGAGAGCCATGACAACATTCCAGCAAGGGAGGCTGAGACTTGGTTGGAGCTTGCCCTGAGTCGCAACCTGCACTCCCCTATAGTATTGGTGTGATTCGGCACCCCCCCCCATACCAAGCACTCTACCCAAGCTGGTAAAGCACATTTTTCTCTCTCTAGGATTTTCTCTTTCTAGAAAGTCATTTTCTCTCTCTAGATTTTACTGATCCCTAGGCTTCCTTTAATCATGCCTAGATCGTGTGAGGTGATTGCACATCGATCTGAGCTCTCTGGACTCCCGCTAGAACCGATCAAAGATTTTCAGCCATAGGAACTTGGCGTCGGCTGGATTCTGGTCACAGTGGCATCGGGAGCGACGCCGGCGCGGTTGGCGCTGGGAGCGGCAGGGGCGCTGCTGGCGCCAGGGACATAGCTGGCGCCGATGGCACCGGAAGTAAAGCTTATAAAGGTACCTTTACAACAGGGGGGGGGGGAGGAGAAATTCCATTATATTTAATAACCACACTGACTTTATAGACTGTGCGCAGGATATCCTGGAGTTCTGCCTGGAACTTGCTTTACTCTGGAATCCTGCAAACGTCATACACCATCTGCATCTTATAAGAAGTTTCTATAAAGAAAAGGATGAACATATGTTGGTTTCACATCTGCAACTTAAGCATTGATACGTTATGCTAATTGAAATTCAGGCTTAGGCTTGTTACAGATTGACATTGAGATTCGGTTGTTTTGAGCAAAGTACCAAATAATGAAATTCATGTGAAAAATAGTAGGGATCAGGTGTTTATAGCATAGATTGCAATAAGAGACTATAATAGTACCTTGCACATTTTTTAGCTTCCAAAGGATAGTATACAAAATGCTATGCCTACAAACTCATCAAAACAAATTTCAAATTTTGGCTGGGAGTAAAATAATCATTTGAGATACTTTGAAGCCCTTCGCATTGATAATTATTGTTATTTTTAAACTTGATTTGACAATGTGTTTTTTGTGCATGTTATAGGATCTCTAGAATCTGCTACAAACACTTTCACAAAATATTTTACATCTATCAAGATGAGGTTTGGGGATTACCTTTTTGACTCCATATCTTCTGTGATGGAACCCTTCCTGACCACCGAGGCAAAGAAAGAGGCGAAGCTGTTAAAAATTCACAATTCTAGCTTGACTAGTTTTGGTCATATGACTTGTAAATAGTTAGATGGTCATGATGTGGCTTGTCACACGTGCCAAATAGCATAGGATTCCATTCATAAGGATGTTCTCAAGTAGACCTAAGTGTTAGAACCTTTGGAATGAGTCCAAATTATGCTTAGATACAAGGGAGAAAAAATAGGAGCTATTTTTGGTAATTTTTGCATTGTTGAGGGATCTCCAAGATTCCAACCCTAACTTGGTAGGGATGAAAGATCCACCAAAATTAGCATTAGGGATAGGTTTAGGGCTACTCATACCTGCCCAAAACCGTGATGGATCATGTATATATAGGTGATGATATCTCACCAAAATCAATCAAGCAATTTCATGATTTTTCTCTCATAATGGTGCAATTGCTCTCTATGTTCATAATTGTTTGAGTACTTGTGATTACTAATGATTATAGGATTGAATGTAGGTCTGGTGTACAGTACTCAGACTGTGGGAGGCCGTACTTTCACACGTGTGAAGCCTTCTTCAAGGATTTGGGCCATTTAGTGAGGTTCAAGCATAGATTTTTGATGGATTTTGATGGTTCAACTTGTGCTAATCTTATGAAATCATAATCTATTGTTTCCCTCATCATTTCAAGTGTTTTAGGATCCTTATTTGCTGTAATTTTTACATGGTATCAGAGCCTAAAGGCTGAAATGAGCTAAATCCTTGGTTTTCATTCAATTTGATCACAATTTTTGATCTAAATCTTGTGTAGATTGGATCTTAGCATCTAGTATTGATTCTAGAACTCAAAGTGAGTCAAATACATTGGAGATTGGTGTTGTGTGACTTCATTTGCAGGTGTTTAGGTGTCTAAAACCAGAGGCAAAGTTGAATTCAATTCACATTACCAAGATAGCAAGTTTTGCTTGCTCCAAGCATTGATTTCTAAGCGAGTTTTGGAGGTGATTTCATAGAGGAGGCTTTCTAGCATTCAAGAAGAGGGAAGATCAGAGTTTTGGGCACTCTTCAAGGCTATTCTAAGGTGTAGTAGACACCTCCTAAAGTGATTTAGGTTCAGTCCAACCATTGCTTGACTTATGCACCAAATTAGATCAATTTTTCATCAATTTTGATCATTTTTTGCTTGTGATTGGATAGTAGATTGTGTTGCATCCTCATTAAGTTCCATTTAGATCTTTTACAAGTGATTTTGGAAGTATATTAGGTTGCTGAAATTCACTCTTGATCAGATCATTTGGAAGCTTTAATGTTCTTTATAGAAAGAGGGGCAATTCTACTAGTATTGTCTACTTCAATCAAGCAAGTGCATTGTTTCTAGTATTCTATGATTTGATTTTGTTAGAGATCATTCTTAGATCTTTATAGGAAGTCTATTACTGATCTTTTCAGTTCCCTAAGAAGTGGGATAAGGTAGACCTTCAATCAAATC
This sequence comes from Diphasiastrum complanatum, assembly GCA_029204225.1. Lineage (NCBI taxonomy): Eukaryota > Viridiplantae > Streptophyta > Lycopodiopsida > Lycopodiales > Lycopodiaceae > Diphasiastrum > Diphasiastrum complanatum. The sequence goes on along the minus strand of CM055106.1, from coordinate 14,085,133 downwards.
AATAGAAGTAACCTTCATTTGTGTCAAGTCCTTGATTAGGAGACTAGATGGCATCTATAAATGCATATCTTTTGGATACTAATGAAAGGCTCAACAAAACTAACTATTCCATATGGAAAGTTAGAATGGAATATATCATGATCATGCAAGATCTGATGGAAATTGTAAATGGTAAGGAGGGTGAACCTATTCATCCTCAAGAAAAAGCCAAATACATCAAGAGGTGCAATGTTGCACTACATTGCATAAAAATGAATGTTGCAAATGAACTCTTAAGAGAGGTAGGAGATTGCACTTCAGCTCAAGATGCTTGGGAGACTTTGCAAAAGGTCTATGAATCCAAGAACCAAACTAGAATGTTAGCTTTGAAGAATCAAATCTATAGAAGCTATCAAAAGAAAGGAGAGAGTGCACATACTTTTGTCCTAAGAGTAAAGGAATTGAACAAAGAGCTAGCCTTTATAGGTGACCCTATCAAGGATGAAGAGCTTGTTCAACTCAAATTCAACTAAGCTTTGAATTTGACAATTTGGTTCAGAGATATGCAATTATGGGTAAGCTACCCATACTTGAAGAACTCCAAGGCACACTCATGGTCGAGGAATCAAGAAGGAGCCAAATGCAAGAGAGGATGGATAGGCTTTCCATCCAAGGTGGAGATGACCAAGCTCTCTTCACCAAAGGCAAAGGCAAGTCCAAAGGCAAAGGATCAACATTCAAGAAGTCTACAAAGCTTGAGGATCAAGAAGGACCCCCAAAGGCATCTCCATCAACCACCAAAGTCAAGAAGGACAAATCAAAGGTGAAGTGCTACTATTGTAGCAAGATGGGGCATTATGCCTCGGAATGCTTCAAGAGGAAGCAAGATCAAAGCCAAGACAACATGAGCAAAGAGGAGGAGGAGGAGAGTTCACATGAGGACTCTCTCATGATGTCCATATTTTCTTCAACAAGCTTCAAAGGAGAAGATCCTTGGTGGATTGACTCGGGTGCTAGTTCACACATGACTAGTAAAAGGGAGTTTTTCTCTTCTCTCTTATCTTATGATGGACCTATAAAGTCTATCTATACAGCAAATGATGAAGCTTGTAAGATTGAAGGAGTTGGTAGCATTCCCCTTTGCTTAGGATCTTCCAAAAAGATCAACATAGAAGGTGTTTTGTACATTCCTACAATAACAAAGAATCTACTAAGTGTTGGCCAAATGGTAGACAATGGTTTCAATGTTGACTTTGCTTCAAATGAATGTTTCATCAAGAAGAAGGGTAAGATAGTGGCTAAGGGCACTAGACTTGGCAAACTTTATAAGCTGGATGCATTTGTGGATACTAATGTTGTCATGTTGGCCGAGAAGAGCAAGATATCTACCTTTACTTTATGGCACAAAAGACTTGGACATGTCAACTCGGGTTCCATGGAGGCTATGATCAAGGAGGAGTATGCTTTAGGCCTACCAAGGTCTATTGGGAAGGAAGACAAGGTTTGTGAAGCTTGTGCCTTATCCAAGGCACATAAGAAGGTGTTTCCTAACTCCATCACAAAGTCATCTCATCCTCTTGAACTCATACACTCGGATGTGCACATTGCTAGCACCAAATCTAATGGAGGTTCATCCATGTTTTTAACCTTCATTGATGACTACTCAAGATATTGTTGGGTGTTCTTACTTTCTTTCAAGTCTCAAGTATTTGATACTTTTGTAAAGTTCAAGTTGTTTGTGGAAAAGCATCATAATCATAGCATCAAGATTCTTAGAAGTGACAATGGTGGAGAATTCATCTCCAATGAGTTCAAGGCCTTTTGTGAGGAGGAAGGGATCAAGAAAGAGACTTCTTGTCCTTACACTCCTCAACAAAATGGAGTTGCTGAAAGAAGGAATAGAACATTATGTGAATGTTCTAAGGCTTTAAGATTAGATGCTTGTTTGCCCAAATCCTTTTGGGGTGAGTCTCTTGTATGTGCAAACTACTTGATGAATAGGGTGTCTTGCAAAGCAATTGAAGGCAAAACTCCTTATGAGATGTTGTATGGAAAGAAACCCAATCTTAATCACTTGAAAGTTTTTGGGTGTATATGTTATGTGCATGTGCCATTGGAAACAAGAACCAAGGAGGATCCATCTTCCACAAGAGGGATCATGCTTGGATATGCAAGCTCAAGCAAGGGCTACAAACTCTATCTCCCATCCTTGAACAAATTTGTTGTTTCAAGGGATGTCATCTTTGATGAACATCATATGCATATGCTTGAAGAAGGCTCAAGTGCTCCAACAATCAAGAAGAAGATGGCCGAGGAGCAAGATCTTGGTTTTGAGGAGGAGCTCATGGAGGAGCAAGCACCAAACCCACCTATCACACCAAGGAGATCTTCAAGGGCAAAAGTGGAGCCATCAAGGCTCACATATCAAGGCAAAGGATAGCAAGTTGAGGGTATCTCATCCACTTCTTATGCTTTATCTAGTTTTGAAGAACCGTCTAATGTTGAAGATGCATTGAACTCCAAAGAATGGTATAAAGCTATGTTGGATGAGTATGATGCCTTGATTGAGAATGAAACTTGGTTGCTTGTTGAGAGACCTCAAAGGAATGTAATAGGATGCAAGTGGGTCTTCAAGCTTAAGTTGAATGCAAATGGGAGTGTTAACAAACATAAAGCAAGATTAGTTGCAAAAGGTTATGCTCAAGAGAGAGGGATAGACTATGAGGAAACTTTTGCACCCGTGGCCAAGATGGTCACAATAAGACTAATCATTGCACTTGCATCACATTTTGGATGGATTCTATGTCAAATGGATTTCTCTAATGCTTTCTTGAATGGTTTTTTGGAAGAGGATATCTATATGGAGCAGCCACAAGGGTTCATCAAGCATGGAATGGAGAACAAAGTATGCCATCTCCAAAGAAGCATCTATGGCTTGAAGCAAGCCTCGAGATCTTGGAATTCAAGACTACATTGCTATCTTATTTCACTTTCTTTTGTTCAAAGTGAATATGATCCCACTCTTTACATTAAGTTTGATGATGTTGGTATTGTACTTTTACTCATTTATGTAGATGACATCATCATTAGTGGAAATAGTGTTGATGGTATTAAAAAAATCAAGATAGATCTATCCTTAGAATTCAAGATGGTAGATCTAGGGTGTCTTCACTTCATCTTAGGCATAGAAGTACTTAGAGGGTCTGATTTTATCTTTATAAGTAAAGTAAACTATGCTCAAAGTCTTTTGAAGAAGTTTAAGATGGAAGTATGCAAAAGTGTTGACACACCAATGGAGCAAGATGTAAAAGTGCCAAATGAAGATGATGAAAGATCCTTCATGGACATCACTTTGTTTAGGCAACTTATAGGTTCCTTAATGTGGATCACTATAACTAGACCAGATATTAGCTTTAGTGTATGTAGGTTGAGCCAATCCATGCAAAAGCCATTGAATATCCATTGGAAAAAGGCTAAGAGGATTCTAAGATACATCTCGGGTACATTGGATTTTGGGATTCTATATAGAGGAGATGTGATTAACCTTCATGCATTTAGTGATTCAGATTTTGCAGGGGACAAGAGGGATAGGAAATCAACAAGTGCCTATTCAACTTTCATAGGAGAAGGTGTGGTTTCATGGCTTTCAAAAAAGCAAGAAACTATATCTCTATCTTCAACCGAGGCCGAGTACAAAGCTTTGACAACCACTACAAAGGAGGTACTTTGGATCAAGAGATTATTGGTGGAACTAAAGATCATGGATTCAGAGGAGGCACCAATCATCTACAATGACAATATATCAGCCCAACACCTTGCATCTAACCCAATCTTCCATGCAAGATCTAAGCACATTGAGATATGCCATCACTTTGTGAGAGAAATGGTGCAAGCCAAGGAGATTGCTTTGGAGCATGTTCCAAGCAATGAATGTGTAGCTGATCTACTTACTAAACCACTTCAAAAGACACCTTTTATGAAGTTCAGATCATCACTTGGAGTGATTAGTAAAGCAATGATTGAACCAAGCTAGATAGTGAGGAGGAGTGTTAAAAATTCACAATTCTAGCTTGACTAGTTTTGGTCATATGACTTGTAAATAGTTAGATGGTCATGATGTGGCTTGTCACACGTGCCAAATAGCATAGGATTCCATTCATAAGGATGTTCTCAAGTAGACCTAAGTGTTAGAACCTTTGGAATGAGTCCAAATTATGCTTAGATACAAGGGAGAAAAAATAGGAGCTATTTTTGGTAATTTTTGCATTGTTGAGGGATCTCCAAGATTCCAACCCTAACTTGGTAGGGATGAAAGATCCACCAAAATTAGCATTAGGGATAGGTTTAGGGCTACTCATACCTGCCCAAAACCGTGATGGATCATGTATATATAGGTGATGATATCTCACCAAAATCAATCAAGCAATTTCATGATTTTTCTCTCATAATGGTGCAATTGCTCTCTATGTTCATAATTGTTTGAGTACTTGTGATTACTAATGATTATAGGATTGAATGTAGGTCTGGTGTACAGTACTCAGACTGTGGGAGGCCGTACTTTCACACGTGTGAAGCCTTCTTCAAGGATTTGGGCCATTTAGTGAGGTTCAAGCATAGATTTTTGATGGATTTTGATGGTTCAACTTGTGCTAATCTTATGAAATCATAATCTATTGTTTCCCTCATCATTTCAAGTGTTTTAGGATCCTTATTTGCTGTAATTTTTACAGAAGCTAGCAGCAAAGCGTGTGATGTGGTGGTGACATTGAATGTTTTTACATTTGCATGGTAAAATTTGTTTGTGTGTTTTTTTTTTTTACTGTGATCCAACTTGATGTGCATATATTTCTTTCATCTTAAAGCGAAGCATGTTGTGGAGGAAATGCCTCAGGTAATGGATATGTGGAATCAAATCTTCATGAATCTCAACAGAAAAAATGGCCTGAGTGAGTGGGAAGTGAAGTTTTGTCCTTGGTAGATAGACTTCAAGGAGGGAGAATGTCTCCCTCGAAAAAAACACAATACCAGCTGCATGAGAAAGGACGTTTGGTTGTGGATGATGATGATGATGCAGTTGCGATAGAGATGGCACTAAGATCCTTCCTTACTTCCGCTCCCGAGAAGTCTTAGGTTGTAGAGAAGAAGAGCAAGAAGAAAATTGATGATGCTATGCAGCCTATGGACGTATTCACAACAACCTTTCAACTTTGCTCCATCTTCATGTTTTCTTTTTGGTTGGCGGTGGCTCCACATGGAACAAATGGTCTGATGAGACACTTGAGGCCAGCCTAGATATATGCATGGTTGTATTGGACGACCATGGTTGGACCATCCTTATTAGCCCCCCCGCTCATAGATTGCAAGTTGAGATTCAGATCGGCCGACGGACGTTGGCTATTCGGAGACGTGTTGTGCTGAGAGGAATTGAAAAATTTGGAAGAGGAGAGGATGGCATGAATGTAAGTTGTGATTTTTTCGTTGCAAGTTTGTTCACATGCAATGCTTGCATATTTATGAAAATTAATGCACTATAACTTGGATCTTCTTCGATACATATAGTTTCATAGTCATAAATTTGCCTGGAAGTATGTAAGTATGTGACTATGTGAGTATAGTTTTATAATTATAAATTTGCTTGGAAGATCTATTTATGTAAGTATGTGAGGTGCTTGTTCTGACATAGTGTTGTCATTATTTGCAGATGCACTTTATGGATGTATACCTTCTCTCAAGAAAAGGGTCCATGCCCTTAATTGACCGAAATCGGTCAAGATATTTTGAAACCGGCTTGTTGGATGTGGATAGTGATATTTGGACACACTATTTGCCACGTTCAGAGTGGTCTAAAGACCCAAGGAACAATAGGACAATACGAGGTAGTTCTAAAAAAAGTGAATATTTCATGTTATTCTTGCTTGCATTCTGCCCCGAGGGTGGTGTGGCGTTGGACCTACACGTAGGTGTAGGTACCTCGGTCCTTGCTGCTCAAAAAGCTGGTGTCCAACTTTTTGGTATGGACAGCGATGAAGAATGCATAAGTTGGTTGAAAGAGAATAGAGGTGAGACTTGATTTTCAGAAGAAAGTGGGAAAATGTTTAGGTGCGTTGTTTTTTGCTTTTGAAATTAGATGTGTAACGATTTTTTTGTCTTGTGTAGTAATGGAGGCAAGTGTGGTTGTACCAGGTCCATCAACAGAAGAACCTATCATGTTACCTGAGTTTGGGTCCGAGGCATTTGAGTTGGGCTCTCTTGGATGCTAGTGAGTATGTCCATTTGGCTGTTACAAATTGGATTTGTTAAAATTTTGGTTTATATGACATTTGAATGACTTAGTGATTTGCCATGCTATGCTGAATCAATGGCCAGGGTGATGGAGGCGATGCATGACAAGGCCCCAGGTGCCATTGTTCAGAGGCCTCAACGAAAGTGTTTTTTTGTTGATGACAAGGCTGTGGATGTCTTTGACGACGACTAGTTCGTACTAGTCAATTCCATGATACGTTCGTAGCACATTTGATAGATATTTTTTGCATTTTGGAATGGACAAGGGCCATTTGGATTCACTCCATGTGAAACCACCCTTTAAAAACCTTAAACAATCCATACAATTTGTAAAACCAGTGCTAATAAGATTTGGAACTAGTATTGATTTAGAGCGACAACAATAAATAAACTGTCAAATAAACCTAATGCATGGATTAAATTGGGAACCGTTGAGAGAGAGGAACCGTTCCACGGTTCTTCTCACGGCTCACGGTGAGTGAGAGAGAGAGAGAGGGAGAGCATCGTGAGAACCATGATCGAGAGAGAGGGAGAGCATCTGAGAGAGAGAGAGAGAGAGAGAGAGAGAGAGAGAGAGAGAGAGAGAGAGAGAGAGAGAGAGAGAGAGAGAGAGAGAGAGAGAGAGAGAGAGAGAGAGAGAGAGAGAAGAAGGGAGGGACCACAAACACCTCCTTTGTGGTCATTTGGGAGGGGTCAACAACGGCCCATAAGAACCGTGAACAACATCCCATGAGAACCGTGAACAACGTCCCATGAGAACCGTGAACAACGTCCCGTGAGAACCATGAATCGTGAGAACCGTTGGATCACGACTGGCAAGAGTTTTTGAAGATCGCAACTGGTAAGAGCTGTTGAAGATCGCAACTGGCAAGAGCTGTTGAAGATCGCAACTTGCATGCTATTAGAAGCGTGAGGAGAAGAGCCTGCTATCGGAACCTTGAGCCGTGAGCCTGCCATCACAACTGTTGGACAGAGCTGAAGAATCACACCACCATCATAAGGTGTTTTTTTATATAAACGACATCCAGTTCAACACCTTATATGATTGTAGTTTATGCCAAATGCTAAAACAACTAATCCTGTAAGGAGTACATTGAGGTATAAGGTGTGTTTGCAGATCAGCAACGGCCAGTGAGTGAGTGAGCGGAGGGGCCGCAAACACCGTGAAGGGAGGGGCCGCAAACACCTCCATTGCGGTCATTTGGGAGGGGTCAACAACGGCCCGTGAGAACTGTTGGATTTACTCCTACTCTCCTAAATCCCAATTTTAGTCTGCCTCCATTCATGCTGCATATTTTTCTAACGTTGTCACGCAGTCTGCATTTCTACACTCAAATTCGCACAGACAAAGAAATAAAAAAAAAGGCGAATGAATCGCGACACTGTGTTCTTACACAGGTCATGGTGATAGGCGAAAAGGGGACACTACCTTACTGAATGCCAAAGGTTCCGTAACAGATAAGGCACCCTATAAATCTTATCCTAAGGCCATTCGTAAGAGTGACGCACTTTTGCGTAATCACCAACGTTCACTTCAGTATTGGCTGACGTCGCACCCTTTTCACCCTCACCCCACGCAGTTGCGCTAACAGATTGGACAACGATTGCAGCCACCCACAATCTCCTACAAACAGCACATCCACTCTATACTGTCGCATCTACACACCTGTAATATTATGTATATATATTGGATACCATCTGCGTATTCGATGATGATGATGATTATCAGATGATCAAGTGAGTGAAGAAGAGACTAAGAGAAGAGGTTTCATTCCTCATTACAGACAGAAATAAGCTTTGTAGGGCATGCGGTTTGGCTGCTACAGTCTTGTGCTCTACCGCATAATTGACTTGTATACTTGATATACTTAATCTGACACAGTTCATTTGTTCTGTGTTTTAGATCTGTCAATATTGCTATGCTTTTTCTTCATTCTGTCTGATCTTTCTTGTTGCTCTTTCTGGTAATAGACGATCAACTTTTAGTCTTGTCTTTCGCGACTAATTATCAATCGAGCACAGTCTAGCTCTTCGCAAATCATTCGCAATAGATAATTTGTCTTGCAATTCGCAACAAATTATTCATCTAGCACTTCATCCATTTAAATGTTTGGCTACGTAATCTAGAATGACTGTGATTTCTATCACTAAAGTTCTGTTCATTCTGATAGGCGTAGTCATGCTTAGGGAGAGAGTCATTTAACTCATTCTGTTGCGCACGAACATTTTCTGTTCGAGTTCGCTTCTCGTTCGTTTCTTGTTCGAGTTCGTTTCTCGTTCGTGTTTGTCATTTATTCTTCCTCCCTCTCTCCCAACAAGAACCGATGGCATACGAGAGAGAGAGAGAGAGAGAGAGAGAGAGAGAGAGAGAGAGAGAGAGAGAGAGAGAGAGAGAGAGAGAGAGAGAGAGAGAGAGAGAGAGAGAGAGAGAGAGAGAGAGAGAGAGAGCTTTGTGAGAACCGTGAGAACCGTGAGAGAGA